>PUFA01000181.1:0-1200000 GCA_003508835.1 Eonycteris spelaea
AGCCGCCTTCGTACCTCCCTACTTCCCCCTCGGTCCTGCTCAGAGAGGGCCAGATGTGGACTAGGGTCACAGAGCAGTCCCAGGGGTGAAGACTGGGATGGCTCTGTCTTCTTGGGGAGGAGGCAGACGAAAGCTGGCCCGAGGGTTGAGGGGGTCATCCATGGTGGTTGCTCTGGCAGAGCTTGGGGGGCAGTCTTCCCCCAGGTTTTGGAAACCATCCTCCTCAGGAGGCAGGAGGGCGGACAGCAGGCAGGTGGCACCTGTCAGCTAATCACCATCATTAGCCGGGCAATAAAGCAGCAGGACCAGGCCAGACTTTGAAGGAAGGGCCTGTCAGCCCAGGTCAGGTTTGTGCACGCAGCCTTGCATCTTAGCCCCTCCTGCACACACATTCTGGGCTGTGGCAGGTGGATGGGGCACTGCTGAGACTGGGGTCTGCACCCTCCCATCCTGAGCACCTGCACCGCTACACCGATGGCTTCCAGGAAGGTAGCAAGGGGCTTTGGCTGTCTCATACTAGCTGAATCCATACACTGAAGAACTGCTATGCTAATGAGCTCCCCATTGCTCAGGGGATCAATGAGGCCAGAACAACTCGAGAACAGTCTGCCTGATACAGCTGTGTCCTCAGTTTCTAGCATAGGGCCTGGCACAGTGACTATTGTATGAATGAATGTTTCAGAAGCATTGGGGTCTCTTGCCCTCAAAGCCCCTTTCCAGACGACTGTGTGTGAAGTTTTGTGTGACCTTGAGACAATACTTTGGCCTCTCTGGGCCAATGTCATCTTAAACTCAGCACAGGCCCAGATTTCTGAGCCAACTTCTATTGTTTTCCCCTGCTCTTGTCCCTAGACTGCAGCATTATAGACAGTGGCCCCAGGGATTTCCACCCCTAGTCTGGGCTGCTACTGGCTCAAAGCAGCCCAGCCCTGGGCAGAACGCAGCAGCAGACAATGAACCGGTTCTCACCTCCAGTCTCCAGAAAAACAGAGATTCCTCTGGCCCCAGACTATTTAACTAGCCTCAGCAACAGCCCATCCAGACCATAGCCCTGCTCAGCTAGCGCTGCAGGCCCTGAAATTACAAAGCTGGAGTGTGTGGGACCAAACTTCCCGATAGAAGTGAGTCCTTTCCAAGGGGAGCAGAGCCAACACGGCAGCAGCTAGAGTTGAAGCTAGATGCCGGCACAGACTTTCTGGGTCTACGAGAGCATTCTGAGGGGCTGGTGTAATGAGAGGAGAAGACTGCTCTCTCTGGGGGCAGAGAACGAGGAGAAGGACCTCACAATCCCCCTGCAGTTCCCGGTTCTTTGGAATTTCTGAGGCTCCTCGCTTCAACTCCCAGAATGCACGCAATGAGGAAATAGTGCTTCCCAAAAGAAGGATGGAGCGAGAGCCCACACTCACTCCCGGGGCAGATGTGGATCTTGTCTCAGGGGAGAACAACATTCATCTCATCAGAAGCAGAGTCTTACTAGGTGAAGGTGAAAACCACATTCTTCCCTGTCATCCATCCCACCACGGCCTTCCCAGGGACCCTTGACTGCTACATTAATTCGCAATTCCTGGATTTTAAATGACGGCGAAATTATTTTCATTTGTTTATTGGCCATTTGCATTTTGTCTGTGAATTGCCGATTGTGTCCTTTGCCCATTATTCTGTGAGACTGTCTTTTCTCCTTACTTATTCAGAGGAGCTCTTACTATATTATGGACAGCAACACTTTGTTATATACGTTGCAACACTCTTCCAGGCTGTTTTTTGTCAACTTTCTTGTGGTGTATTTTGGTCTAATGAAATGTTTAATTTTACTTAGTCAAGCTACACATTTCTTTATGGCTTTGGATTTCACGTCATGCTTCCAAAATGCCTTTTCCACTCCATTAGTATAAAAATGTGTGCTATGTTTTTTATTTATTTGCATGATTTTCATTTTATGTTACATCTTTCATCTGTCTGGATTTTTTTAATGGATAGTATGAAGTAGGACTTCATGTTCTTTCTTTCAAATGGAAAGCCCATTTTCCCAAGTCCATTTATTCAATCTTTTACTTTCCTGCTGTTTTAAAACACCTTATCATCATATATTCAGTTCCACAAATATCCAACTTTATTCTGGACTCTGTTCTCTTCCACTAATTTATTTGTTGATTTACACGAAAATCGCACTGTTTTAATTGTAGACCTCTTGCTGATCATCTTGAAGTCTGGCAAGGCAAGTTCCCCTGTTAGTCTTCTTTTTCAAAAAGCACTAAGCTCTTCTCATGTATTCACTCTTCATTGATTCTTTAGAATCAATCAACTTGTCAAGTTCGGGAGTAGAGGGGAATTAGACCTTTGATTTTAATCACGTTTAGTTATAGATTAGTTAGGGTAGAACTGACATCTCCACAATGTTATTCTGAGCTTCCCAGTTCAGGAACATTATATGCATTTATATTTATTCAGGTCTTATTTTATGTCTGTCCGTAATGTTCTACTGTTTTCCTCATGTAGATTTTATATAGTTCTTATTAAGGTTATTCCTGGTATTGTGTAGTGTTGTTGCTACTGCGAATTGGATCTTTTGTCTCATATTTTCCAATTGATGGTTATAGTTTGTACAAAAATGGTTTTGATTTTTCTATGCTTAACATATATTCTGCTACTGTACCAATTTCTCTCACTAGTTCTAATAGTTTTTCAGTTGATTCTCTTGGATTTCCTAAGTAAACAATTATGTCATTGGTAATTCTTAAAGATTTTGCCCCTTTCCTTCTCATATTTGCATCTCTTTATTTCTCGTTTTATCTTAATGCACAAGTAGAGCTTTCAGAATAACGTTGACTGATAGCAATGATAGCAGCCTCCACTTGACAAACCTTTATGGTTCTTTGCCCCCAGAGTATCCATACGGAATTACCTGTGAGTATAGAAGTAACAATTAGCCCTGTGTTCATCAGATAGGAGCAAGGAACAAACATGCTAGCAGGTCCTGACTGCTGCCCTTTCACCGTGAAATTCCATTCATTTAACAATAGTTAAGAGAGCAGAGCTTGATTGCTAATGTGAGCCCAGAGAAGGTGGGCTGAGTCAGGGCCCTGTTCTCACCAACGAGAACAATTACTATACCCAAGCGCAAGCCGGCATCCTCATTCCCATCTAACACCACTGGGCTTGATGAGAGAAAGGGACACACCATTTATTGAGCAATCTACTATATACTACCAGGGACTGTGCTAAGAACTTTAAACACGATCTTATTTAATACTACTCAGCAACTCTAGGGGTGAATGATATTATTCCTTCGTTAAAAGATGAGGAAACTGTGTCTCAGAGTGGTTAAGTATGGAGATGACATAGCTAACATCACTCACAGTTGGGTTCATTGTCATCTGCCTCAGCACCTTCTTTTCTGGAATGGGTATTCCCTGCCTAGAAAGAGATGTCTCCAAAAGTTCTAGCTCTCTTCCAACTGGTGCCAGATCACCACACCATCCCCTAACCAAGACCGACATTACCTCCTCCTTGGAAATCAGATAGATAAGTGGGGAGGAGCTGAGCTCACCCTCAGGTCAGAAGGCAAATCCCAGGTCTTGCTGGGCACAGGTCTACCAGCATGTCCCTGGAGCCTTTAGCTCAGGAGACATAACTAGGCTTAGAGGCCAGGAACAAGAGTGAGGGGGAGGCTGGAAAGAATGGCCAGAGCCAGGAGACAGGGGAGGGACAAAAGAAGATGAGAAGGAAGCAGTGAGAAAGTGGTAGGGGCAGGGTCTGGACAGAAGCAGGGTGGCTGTTCAAGGGAGCCAGGGACAAAGCCCTAGGCCTGAGTCCGGCTAGGGAACAATGGGCCCTATTCACAGGCTCACACAGGCACTCTGCTCCAAGGAGACGCTGGGAGGCCAGGACCAGGGCCACAAACACATGGACTTCTATTTCCATTCTCTAGAACCATAACCAGGGGCCATGGAGATCACAACACAGAGCCCAGGGGCCCCATCTCCACCCGCTCACACACATGTGGAAACCAGGGCAAGGGATGTATTGTGCAGGACGTGAGGGTTTAAACATAACGGATGGCACACAAGAGGACACAGGACACCAAAAGTCTGGAAACAGGGACAAAGATCACACATAGACATGGGGAAGACCCAGAGGCAAATGCACAACCAGGAGATGCACACACAGACACGTGGAGAGAACTCGCAGTGCCCTCAGACACATGTAGGGCGGACAATGTACACATGGGTGCACACGCCCACACACAGGAGACACCCTGACGGTGTCAGAGGGATCGAGGAGAGATGGACAGACAACTTTCTCAGCAAATCCGTGCTTGTGTTTGGCCTTGAGGGCTCACAACTGCCACTGTCCAGCCAGACCTCAGAGAACTCTGGCACCACCACCCAGAGCTGCTCCCAGAACCATCGCTGCTCTGTGAACATACATGTGGTGGCCTGGCTCTCCTGACACATGTGTGCACGTCCCGACAGGCCTGTGCCCCACCCACGGGGGCCGACATCCCCGTTCTGGGATGTAGGTGGGGCCATGGGACGTACCCCTTCTCTACAGGCCACAGGCTGTGCTCACTGGCAGAGACAGGGGCCTGGGTTGGCCCAGGAGCAGGGAGGGGCTGGAGGGGGGGCCGGGGCGCGGCCGGGGCGGGCACAGGAGCCTATACCTGTCAAACAAGAGCCAAGGAGCAAACTAGCTTCTTAGTCACCTTGCTCTTCTCCCCGTTTTGGCAGCAGCCCTCGGGGCAAGGGGAAGCTGATATCATAATTATTGGCTCACCCAGCAGCTGCCTCCCCTCACCTGATGTCAGCACAGACCCAGGACGGCAACAACTGACTGACGGACTGACAGACAGACTGAGCTCTTGGCCCCTCAGGCTCGGGCCCCCACGCCGACCTGCTTCATTGAGCAGGTAAGAGGAGACCCGGCCCAAGTCAGCCGTGGAGGCCAGCAGGGCTGGGCCAGGGCATGGGGTGGGGGGTTGCTTTTTCTAACGGGCACTCTGGGAAGCGACTGAGAGCACTGGGGTCCATACCCAACTTCTCACATGCAAAACAAACGGACACAGGAATGCGGTGAGAAGTGCCTGGAGGCGAGGAGGACCCCTCCTCACACTCCCCCTTGGTTCTTGTTTCAGGCTTCTAACTTCATCTCTCTTGCAGTAGCATGGCTTTTTCATTCTGGCGTTTGTTGGATCTTGTGTGTGTCTCCCTGTTGGAGAGGGTGTGCCTAGCACCCTGCGCTGGAGAAAAACGAGGACTCGGAAGAGGTCTAGCAAAGCAAACGGAGAAACCTTGAGCTGAAAACAGGGACAGACCACCAGATCTCCACCCCAAGATGGAGAGAGAGAGACCCGCTCTGGGCCTGGGTGGTGCCAAGGGTGTGTGTTGACCAGCCTCACTGCGGCACTGGGCTGGGGTCTAGGCGCCTAGGGCCTGGAGGAAGGCCTGGGTTGCAGGGAAGAACGTACCAAACCACTGGTGAAGAAGCAGACAGGTGGCAAAACAGGTGCTGTGGCCAGTACCTGATGCTGAGCTCAAGGCAGAATTCCCCACAGGTCTAAGAGACAGTCTTCCTCAAGACCCCTGAAAGCCAAGAGGCCTGGTGAGCACACCTGGGATATGCAGGCAGCTCTGGGGACCCTTGAAAGCCTAGAATTGAGAGTCTGGGAAGTAAAAGCTTCAGGGAAATAGCTGGAGCAGCAGGAAGCCCCTCTGGCTCCCACAGCTCCCCCACACCCCTAGCTGATCAGGTAAGGCTCTGGCATTTCCCCGTGGAGTCCCCTGGCCCTCCCTCAATGCCCAAAGAAGCAAAGTGAGATTAAAAAAGAGACTCTAACAAGTGGGCGGGTGTGTCTGCCTCTTCTCCCTGCACCTACAGGTGTGTGGGATATGCTTGTATGTGCTTGTATGTCCAAGACACCACCGGTCAGAGCGAAAGGACCCAGGTGGAGAGGGCCCGTTCTCTTCAGAAGGCATCTCACCCGTGCCCCTGCCTCTAGGCTGGTCATTTCCTACACCAGCCAGGGCCTCCTCCTTCCTGCTTCCCTAATCCCGAAGGAGGAAACTCTTAGTTCCCTCACAGACATGAAGTCCTTCTTGCAGTCTGAAGTCTCTAATGCTACAGGGTCCAGCTCTGCTGGCCCCCACAGTCTTCTCTGGTTCCCACTGCTAAAACTCAGTTCCTGCGGGCTGATTGGAGAGTGAGGTAGGGAGGGTGGCATTGTACTCCAGTCCTGTCCCCATGAGGCCTGGCTCAGGCACTTTCCCCACTTGGTTATTCCCCGACCCCCAGGACACAGGTAGCAGAAGGGCATCCCCAACTGGCACGGGGAGCTCCTCCTGTGGTGGCCCCTCTCCCGTGGTGGGACAGGCCCAGAATGGGCTCCGGATCCCTCAGAGGCGAAGGTGCCATGGGAGAGGCACATGTCCTCCCAGCGCCCGCCCAGCCCCGCCCATCCTGCCTCTGCAGAGCTCAGCTCCGGGCTCCAGGGCCTGCCGAGGCACGCTGCACCCCCAGGCCCGGCGCCTCACTCACCTCCCAGGGCCAGGAACCTGTTCTCCCAGGAATGCCAGGGAGTTCACCTATGGGTCCTACTTAACCAGTCCCTAGTCCCCAAGCTCTGCTTTGGCCCCCACTTCCATCGTCTTCCTCAAAGGAGCAGCTCCTCACACTGGCCTCCCTGGACTGTGACAGCCAGGGTCCTTCTCAGGAAATGACTTTCCCTCTCCCACGTGGGCCACCTCAAACCTAGCTTCATCAGTATCTGGAGAGGGAAGGGAAGCCAGGTATTGCTGGTGGTAAGGGTTAGACCTCCCCTAAGCCCTGCTGCCAGGTTCTCTGTCTCAGGTGTGAGAGGGTCACTGCTCAGTCCTGGAGACACTGAAGATGGAGGGTTTGCTGCATACTACCCCCTCTCCTGCCTTGACATTAGCCACCTTGAATAGGGCAGAGGTAGGCAGCTTCTGATAGGAGGTAGGACAATGCCAGCCCTCTCAGCTAAGCAAAGGCCTGGGCCAACTGGGGATGAGAATCCAGCGATGGCTATCCACCTAGACTATGTCTGGGCCCTGGGCCTACCACTTCCTGCCATCCTGTGGCCTTGCCCTGTAACCACTCAGTGCCCTTAGGCCTGGCCTGATCTCAAGTGCCCTCCTAGCCTTCCTGAGTTACAGCCTCTTTTTCCACATCCTGGGTCAGGGTCAGGCTGAGGCAGTTCTCACTCTGGCTGATTTGCAGCTGCAGCTGACTTTGAAGCACTCAAAGGTACATGGCACCCGCCTGCTTGGGCCTGGCCTTGGGCCTGGGCAAGGGAGACTGTGTCTCAAAGGGCAGCTAGCCACCCTACCCATGCCTTGGTTCTGCGCTTCAGGATCTTACCTGGCCTGGCCCAGCTGACTTCCTCAGCCCTTCACCCACCCAAGGCTGCCCAGCCACTCGCTCATGGGGAGGCGGGGCGAGGCAGCCCCTGTGGCAGCGGCAGTGGCCTGGCCACAACCTGCAGCTCCATGGGAAGAGGCAAGGTCCTGAATAAGGACAAGGGGTGCGTTCCAATCACCTGGGAATTTTGTTAAAATTCCACCCAGGAGACCTGGGCAGACCCTGAGTTCCTGCATTTCTGATTCCCAGGTGAGCCGATGCTGGTGGTCAAGGAATGACACGTTACATAGCAAGTCTCTGAAACACAAATCCCTCACACATCTTCCCCCATTTCCCCGGCACCCCGCTCCATGGTCTATGTGATCATCAGAGCAACCCTACCCAGTATTATGTCCGTTTGACAGAGGAACTGAATGATGTGCCAAGTCATGAGTGGCAGCCCAGGATCCAGACATGGCCTCCTGGTGCTCAGTCCGCTGCTGGTGGGACTGCTCTCCTGAGGATCATCCGCGAGGCTGCGCCGAGGGCCGGGCTGCTGCTCCACAGACAGCTGGCTTCTCACTAGCCCCAAAGAGTCTACAAGCTGAGGATGGGTTTTTGATCCAAGGGATATTCAGAAATAAACAAGCAGGAACACCCTTCTGCCCCTTCCTCCAGGAGGGTGGGTGAGCAAGAAAGTATCCTCCCTTCCAATAAAGCCAGACCCCCAGCTAATGGGATCAGCCGGAACCCTGCCACCCCCCTTGGCCCATCTCTTCCCTCTTGAGGGCAGTGGGTTCATACCTCAAGGCTAGCTCAGTTCCCAGAGTGCTTCCTGCAGGTGCTGACCAGGTTACTCTTAGCCCTTAAGGCCACATGGTCAGGAAGTCAAAGGTCTCTCACTCCAGGCTTGGGACTTTTAACTTCCATTCCCCTCCCTGCCAAAGATATAGAGTTTAGCTGGTCCTGACCTCAACTTTGGCTTTGACTGCACTTGACCCTCCCTCCACCCGAGTGCCCACCAGTGCCAGGCCCTGGATACGATGGTGACTGAGGCGGACTGGACGCTGTCCTCACAAAACAGAGACAACAATACAGTGTGATGAATATCCAAGGGCAGCGTTGTTTTTTTTGTCCCTCAGTCCTACTCCCTCCTGAGGTCCCCCATGGACAGTATTCATAGGTTTCCTGGCCCTATTTTTCTGTTTGGTTCACCCTCTACTGCTGCTCCTTCCTCTGGGAATCAGAGCCTAGCCCCCAGCCTACCCCAGAATAGCCGAAGTGTGTTTAGGGGACTTCCGTCCCTGCTGTGACACACAGGGCCCACATCACAGCCAAGGCAGGCACCTTGGCCCTTACTTTCCACCTGGGCCTGGCCCCAGAGGGCTGGTCCTGAAAGAGGACCGAGAAAGAGCCTTTCCCCGAAAGCCTGCTCTGACACAGGTGTGCAGGGTTTTCTGCTTGGCTTGGCTGTAGCTGTTGCCTCTATGTCAGGTGTCAGGTCCGAGTCAGCTAGGTCCCTACCTCACCTCACTCCACCCCTCCCCAGGGACCAACAACAGTTCAGGGACACTCAAAGATCAAAACACCAGCTCCAACTATTTATCCCTCCCCCACGCCCATTAAGGCATCTTATTCTAGAACATTTCAGGTGAGAAGGATCTCAGAACATTATCTAATCCAGTGTTTCCTAACTTATCCAACCATGATCAGACATTTGGAGCCTCATGGACCTAGCCCTTCACAGAGAGGTTTGCCCAAGGTCACCTGTGAGCTGGAGGCAGTGCCTGGAGTAGAGCCCAGGCCTAAGGCCAACCCAGAGCCTCCTCCCTCCCCTCCCCGCTGCCTCATTCATACTGGGAGTCAGTGGAGGGCCCTCTCCTTCCTGTCTCCCAGTGACATGGGAATCTGGAAAAAGGCCCAGGCTGCAAAGGCCAGTTGACCCTACTTTGTCCAAGGCTATCCCCATTTTACCTGCATGATTTCCAGCCAGGTAACTGGCTGCCAGGGCTGACGTAGGAGGGTAGAAATGACAGTAGAGGGCCAAGCCCTGTGGCCAATTATGGTTTGAAGAGTCAGGTACCACTTGATTCGGGTCTACCTGGGGACTTATGGCCCTCATCAAAGCCAGTGCCTTACTACTGAACCCGACTTTGCCTTTCAACTTTGGGTCCAGCATTTCCTCATGCTTCAGAAATGGCACCCTCATTTCCTGGGAAGCTGGAGCCCCTGGATCATAGGGGAGCCAGGTCCATATCCAGGGTCCCATTGACTTGAGGATACATGAGAAATGGTCCTAGCACATGGCCCTAATGAAATACCCAGCGACGGGAGGTGCTGGAGGGCTGAGTGATAACAGAAACCGATTTTGCTTGGGCTGTTGTAGCCGGGAAGGCCGGTACAGGTGCCTTCAAGGAGTGGATCCCTGAATGACCCTCAGGAATGGGTGGCCAGGGCTCTGCTCCGAGCCTCTCGGCCTGGCTTGATGCAAGTCTGGCAGCCCTTCATCTCCCAGCAGCTCACGAAAGAATGGGCAGTCAGATATTTTCTGGGATGGTCACATCCAGTACCAATCCCATGGCAGCTCAGGGGCTTCTGCCCAGCCTAGCAGCTTCCTATCTGACCGATGGTGGGCAGACTGGGAACAGGAAAATAGAGAGACCCACAGCCCAATACCTTGGGGGCCAGAAAGTTCTTTTTGGTGTGTTTATACTGCATATTTATTATGATTGGCACTGCTAAGCACAGGGGGTGGATTCCACCAGTCAGTAGCACTCTCCCCCGACTCCCACAACCTTTTCTCCCCTTGAAGTATTCGTCACGAAAGACTGACAGTAGCTACACACTGTGCAGTGGACACTGTGAGCTGGGCAATTTGGGTTGGAAGCACAGATGCCAGGCCTCATGCTTCCACTGCTCCCCTCCCAAGGCCTCACCTCTATCAGGACCTCTCCTCTACCCTGGCATAAATGTAAACAGACCCTTTTTCCAAATGGCTCCCCCACTGCCTCCCCTGGAGTCACTGTCTGGGTTACAATTCTAGATTCTCAAGTCATAGGCTGGCACAGTTATGGATGAACGGGGTGCCTTGGTCCAGCTTGACCACCTAATCCAGGATAAACACTGGGGTTTTTTTGTTTTTTGTTTTTTTGAATGCTGCCCTTGAGGGGAGCTGCTGATGCTGCTGTGGGTGGGAACCCAGATGCATACTTCCAATTGGTCAGTGCTCACTTCACTCTTCCTGGCTTTTGTCCTCTGGTCCAGGCAGGTCGGGGGCTCTAGGGATACTACTGGAATTCAGGATGAGGATTACCCTTTTCAGCATCCTGTGAGAGACCAGAGAGATATTTTAGATTAGACGTGGGGGACCCTCAACTCCTGGAGAAGTGACACAGGCTTTACTGGGTGGGCTGGTACAGGTAGAGGTGGAAGACGAAGTCCAGAGAAGAAGGCTCTGGAAAGTGACTCTTAAGACTATGGGGGAAGAAGCCAGTGGGGCAGGCTAGCCTGTGGCCCAGCCACAAGCGGCTTCCCTTTAGCACATTCTGTCACCACAGTTCCATGTGTAACTGCAAATGGAGGGGGACAGGGGGAAAAGACATAGCCTTGTCTTGCAGCAGTGTTAGCCTGACCCTTCCCCTACTGTGCCTCTCTCCAGCCCTTGCCTCCCAGAGGATGAGGCAGCCATCTGCAAGGGGAGAGTCAGGCTGGGGCTGAGATACCCACAGGGGAAGGGCTCCAGGAATGAGGCGGCCCATTTCTGCTTGGGAGGAGAAGGAGGAAGAGAAAACCTTTGAGATAAAGGGCACATGAGCATGGGTGAGAGTCCTGTGTTACCCAATCAGAATGGCTGGGATGAAGAGGAGGCCAGCTCCCAGGAGGAAGGGGAACCCCTTCATGAAGTTAAGCGTGGCTGGGTAGAGTGAGTTGAAGATGCTGGAGGCTGTCAGCGTGGCCACGCTATTCACACAGGCCACAGCAGAAAAGAGGGCACCTGTGAAGAAATAAATAGCACACTGTGGAGTCTGAAAGTCCTAGGTTCAAATCCTGGCACCACTGCTTCGCAGCAGTGTTACCTGGGGCAAGTCACTTGATCTGAGCCTCACCTTCTTCACCTATAAATCCTACCTACATCATGTGTTGTGATAGGATTCAATGACATCATGCCTGGAAAGCACCTGGCACACAGGGGCTATGGATCAAATGGTTATTATTAAATCCATGAATTAACAGTACATGTGGTATCTTCTAGCAAAAGCCTGAGAAAAACAGTTTTTGGTTTATGCCCTTTGGAATCATCTCCTGTTTGAGATGAGTTGCGGAGATCATTCCCAGTCCCAACACGTATTAGCTCTGTGGTCACTGAACGAGTCATTTATCCGTCTGGGTTTCTGTGCCCCTTCTGTTAGATGAGGATAATACCTATTTTCGCAGATTGTTAATGACATTAAATTCGCATTGAGAGCCCCTATCACAGGGCCTGGGTTCTTGGAGGAAGCCAGTTAGTAAGGGCTGTTCTTTTCTCCTGTTACCCCTGGCACCTCTGGGCACAGTAAAGCTTTTTTGGGGGTAAAAAGCTTATTCCGTGATGAATAAAAGCACCTGGGTTCTGGGGACAACAGAACCCATAGTGGGCTATATGGCAGAAGCATCTCTGTCATCACCAGATCCTCTTTCCAGGGCAGCTGGGGAAAAGTAGATGAGCCAGATGTTTCCAATTGGGGTCTACAGACCCAGAGGCCTGAGAAAATATTCTTTATTGATATGCCAGCAGAACTCAAATTTTACAAAATGAGCAACAATCCAACAGAAATCGAGATTTTACTGTCCGACTGTCAGAACTGGAAAGGCCTGTAGATGTCACCGAGAGCAAACCACACGTGTTATGATGAAGAAAAAAGGCCAGAGAGGAAAAAGGACCTGCCTCAGATCACACAGAGGGTGACAGAGCCAGGACTAAATCCCAGATCTTAAGACCTGCTGCTCTTAAAACAGACCTGGTTTGCATCCTAGCTCCACTTACTGAGTGACCCCAGGTGAGTCATTTTAACCTTCTAGGCCTCTGCTCATCCGTCACATCGGGACAATAAAACCTACATCCCAAAATTGTTTGCTCCCTGTGAGCCTAAACAGTCTGACCCCAGTGAAGTAGGAAACTATGGCATCATTGCATCCATTTTACAGATGGAAACGCTGAGGTCTGGAGAGGACAAATCCTCTGCTTGGGTTACCAAAGGAACAAGATCATGCTCTGCAAATTCTAATTCTGTGGTCTGAAAATCCAAGGCATTATGGTGCTCTGCCAGCCCCGGCCAATTTGTTCAGGCAATACTGGGCATGAGGAACCAGATGCTGGTTAACACTGACACTTACCCTGCTCTGACTTGCTCACCAGCTTGGAGAGCTTGGCCCGGACTATGGGTGTGATGACTAATGACAGGAAGAGGAGCCCGTACCCTGAGGAGAAAGAAACACAATCATCAGGAAAATGGGACTAGGGAGAGGGAGCGCCAAGGAGATGTAGCAGAGCCCCTACTGGGACTCAGGTTAGACACACAAAGAACTTTCTCAATGGTGAAGGAGACAATGACTAGGAGTGTGGGGACTCCCCTTCTCAAGCCTTGACCATCTGCTACCTCTTTTATATATGAATACCGATTCCCCGCCAACGGAATTCTTGTCAGAAGACCTCTTGTGATGCAGCAGGCATCACTCACATAGCAGGGAGATGGCAACGCACAGAAAACAAGCATGGGCTTTGGAGAAACCCGGAGTTCAAAACCAGACTCCATCACTTACAACTGTGTGGCCTTGGGCCTGACTCCCATCTGTAAAAGGATAACAAGGCCTTTGCCACAGGAAGGTTCTAGGGTATAGGAGGCTGAATAATGCCCCCCCCCTAAGATATCAGGTCCTAATTCCTGGAACCTATAGCTTATGTGGAAAATGGGTCTTTGCAGATGTGATCAAGTTCAGGATCTTGAGATGGGGAGATTGTTCTGGATTATCAGGTTGGGCCCTAAATGCAATCACATGATTCCTTATAAGAGAGAAGCAAAGGAAGATTTGACCCAGAACAGAGGAGAAGGCTCACAGAGAGGAGGCAGTGTGACCACAGAGGCAGAGATCAGGGTGATTCAGCCAGAAGCTAAGGAATGCTGGTAGTCCCCAGAAGCCAGAAGGCAAGAGACAGATACCATCCTAGAACCGAGAGAACAAACTTCTGTAGTTTTAAGGACACCAAATTTGTGGTAATTTGTTATAAGAGCCCTAGGAAATGAACACATCAGGTAACACCCATCAAGAGCACGGCATAGTAAACACACGGTAAACGTGAGTTCCTTTTCACTTTGCATTTAGTTACTCAAAAGCTTACACTGTTTCCTTCATAGCCATTTCTCTCCCTTGTGTGATACTGCCTCTTCAGCAAAACTCTAAACCCTAGAGGACAGCGGATCCTCCAAAGCGGGTATACAATGAGGTACCCCAAGGTCCCTTCAGGTGTCCAGGCCCCCAACCCCACTCTGCTGAGGCTCTGCAGAGCAATGACAGTGTCTTCATCATCTCTGCACCTCTGAGGGCTTTCAGCCCAGCACCAAGTCCATGGGAGATGCTGTAGGCAGGACAGAAAAGCACCTGGTCCCTTTCAACCTCACTGTCCAGGCAAGCAGCCAAGTTAATAAATCTGATACTAAATGGTTGACTTTGTACACAATGTCCTTTAGGCTTTACCAAAATGAATCTGTCCCTTTAAGAAAGTTAACTTCCTCATTTCTAGCTGCCCCCTCCCACCAAAAAGAACTAGTGTAAGCAGGAATTTAGTATTACAGAAGAATGCCTTTTCGGAAAGCCAAATAAGCTGACCAAGGATATTTAAGGTAGGCCCTGTGATTCTATCAGAAAAGTGAGTATTAAGGCATCAATAGCATGCACTTTAACTAAGAACACCATGAATACAGGCTACCAGGAGGCCTGTATTCAGGAGTAAAGTAACTAGCTTATGAGCCATCCTTTTGTCTGTCATTCTTTCTTACTAACAACATTTATGATTGATAATGCGAAATAATTACTATGTCTATCGAAGGTCTGTGTTTCTGTACAACAAAGATGCCCATTTTTTATGAGGTTCCTTAGTAGTCTGTCTGCTTTGTATCAATGATGGCAGTTTTGTCTTCCGGTGCAGGAAGGAACAGAACGATGCTTCCAAAGGCACAGGCATAAACCACATTTGGGAGGCAATGAGTAGCTGCTCCCCAATTTTCACACAGCACCTCTAGGACAAACTGTCCCTGGGCACACACACATTACCTGTGAACATAAGGGGTGTGATGGTAGCAAACGCAAAGACCGCCATCCCCAGGATGTTAAAGGCCAAGCCAATCTCCGCCACCCAGGTGTCAGCCAGGCAGGACTGCAGAAGCCGCAGGCCCAGCAGGCTGCTGAGGTACTGGAGGTGCCTAGCCGCAGAACCATAGCCGATCAGCTTGGAGTCCCAGCAGAGGGGTCTGCTCAGCTCGTAAATGGTCAGGATGTCCTCCGCCCCAAAGTGCACGGTGACCACCACAAAGATGACCAGGGAGTACAGGGCTAAATGCTTCCTGGACTTCCCGGGGCCGAGGCCATGTAGAGCTGGACGATGGCTCGGTGGTGACGGAGAGTGAAGAGCCGGGCAGGTGTTGGCTCCTTCACCGTCTCCCCAAAGCAAAAAGCAGCGTAGAGAGTCATGACTATCAGCAAGGCCAAGGCCAGCCAGAAGGGGTTGGCATAACCCTGGGCCTGGAGCCAGTGGCCCCCAAGGAGGCTCGCCAGCATCCCTGCCACCCCGATGCATGCTTCCAGCAGGGCCATTCGGATGGTTCGGCTGTCCCTGGAGCTGACATCTGCCACAGAAGCAAAGCCAGCAGCCAAGAGGCCACTGAAGTCACCGAAGAGGGCACAAAGGATGCGGCCCAGCACGAAGTAGCCAACATGTAGCTGCAGCTGCACCACACAGATGGACACCAGAGCCTGGAGCAACAGGCCAAACGAGGCCAGTACCAGCAGCCGGCGACGGCCCACACAGTCACTCCAAGCACCCAGCAGGGTGGATGAGAAGAGTCCCAACAGGAGGCCGCCCAAGTTCATATACAGGGTCCAGTGAGAGGTAAGGGTCTCCACTTCCTGTGGGGGTGCGAGTCTTACAAGGGTGCTCTTCCTCACTCTGGCTTGCCCCCACCCCCAACCACCACCAACCAGGGAGGCACAGGGATGAGGGCTTTCTTCGGAGCCCTAAACTTCAGAAACACTTCATACAACTCTCAAAAACTGGCATTGGAATGGAGGGATATGGGCAATGGACCTAGGTCTCTTTCCCTTACTCGTATCCCCTTTGGATAACTCTCAGGGCAGTAGGAACACTCCGCAGCCTACATGCTGCACTTCTCGGTCAGGCCATCACCCAGGATCCATCAGGCCCTCGGCAGCGCCCACCTTCACACCGGACCCGCTCCCTCAGTCGCCCCCACGCTCTAGCTAAGGGTCCGGCCCCTGCCACGCTCCTCGCTTCTCCGCGTCGCCGCCGCTACCTGCATGGCGGGGTTCACGCTGTGGTTGCTGCAACTGCCGCGCTCACGGGTGCCATTGTAGCCGAGGTCGGCGCTGAAGCGGTACCACAGGTACTGCGTGGTGACCGGGCCCTGCAGGACCAAGGCAAAGTTGGCAAGGAAGATGAGCGGCTCCACCGGGCCGCGGCACAGCACGTCAGCCGCCGCGTGGACTCCGGGCTCTCGCGAAGGGCTCGCTCTCCCCTCCATGCGCGTGCACGTCAGGCTGGTTCAGAGAAAGACGGCAGGTCTTTCTGCGCCTGCGCCGGCGCTTGTTTAAAAGGCTGATGGGGCGGGACCAGAGCCTCCTCGCCAACATCTCGCCCCGCCCCATCTGGGATGGGGGGCGGCGAGGGGGGTCTAGCGCCCAGCTCACGACTGACCTCACCTGCAAACTGTGCTACCTAGGATAAAGCCCTGGAGCCCTCCTTCCAGGCCAAAAAACACTCATAAAAAACAAGAATATCAGTACTTAACATTAAATTGATCGTTCATCGTGTGCTGGGCACTGGACTAAACTCCGAGCGCATTCACCTTCCAAACCTAGCCACTATTAATGATCCCAATCCAGAGATGAGGGGACAGGACATCAGGCCCTTGAAGCCCAGCTGGAAAAACACACGACTTCTGATGCCTGTGCTGATGTTGTGCACTGTAACAAGAGTGGTTAAGAGTGCAGGCTCGAGCTTTCCTTACTGCCTCGGTTCCATGAGACAGGCTCTACTACTCTCTTGGACATACCGCTTACCTCCCTGTGCGCCAGTTCGTCATCTTTAAAATGGGGGTGCTAATAGAACCTGCCTCTCAGAGTTGCGCTGGAAGAATGGCGTCCGCTACATTTTAAGTGCTGCTCTTGTTGCTCACAGGCTGTCACTTGCTCTACTGCTGTCCCAGGTTCTTTTCCCGGGAAACTAGTCTTGTTTCTGGGGCTAGGGCCTGGCTCTGCGGTGCCCTTGGGAGGGCAGAGGAGGAAGAGGAGTTTAGGGTGGAGGATCTTGGAGGCTGTCGGGTGTGCCCCTATGCTCCTGAGTGCCAGTGCTGTAGCAATTGGGTCAGAAGGCAGTCAGAGCTTTGTCTGTGCCTGGTTTATTGCCTATAAAAGGGAAGAGCATTACCTGCTTTTCTCACTATCTAATCATTCGGTGCATTTATTGAGCACCCCTTAAGTGTCAGGCAGCATGCTGGGGAACTTCTGGGAACACAACAGTGAAGTCAACAGACAAAGCCTTTACAGACCCTGTAGTGTCAGACTGCTAAGGGAGAGACATCAAAAAATCCTACTAATCTACATAAGATTTCAACTTGGCGAGTGCTTTAAAGAGAGGAGTCGTGGGACTCTAAGTGTGCTAATTCAGTGGCCTGTGTTAGCCTGGTCTGCCAGGAGCAGAATCAGGAAAAGGCTGCCTTCCCTGACAAAGGGGCAACTGAATGGATTTCTGGAGGCAGGCCCTGGGCCATGACTCACAGACCTGATTCTTAGGATGGTGGGGACACCATTCTGACTGTGTGGGGGCTTGTTGCTGGCTTTTTGACAATTCCCCACATCCCCTGAACCAGAAAGTGTCCAGGCTCAGAATAAGTAGATGCTGGCTATTTACTGGTAGACTGAATGTCAGCCACACCCCCACGCTACCACTGCCACCCTGTGGTCTTCCTAGAGATAGGGCATTTCACATTAAACATTAAGAGACCCTGGGTTGACTCTCTCCCTTCCCCACCACCTCCACAAACACCTGGCCCAGTTAGGTCAGCTGTAGTGAGGGAGGCAAACCCGGTGAAATCTTCGAATTATTTCCTAGATAAAGAACTAAGACTGAGAGACATAAGGCCAAGGTCCATCAGCTGGGAATGGGACAGGGTGCAGCTCATCCCAGAGCTGGAGCCTGTGATGTCCACTAGACTAGATGCGTCTTCTAATGCCTTTAAATCCTAGCTATGATCATGTCACTCACTGCTCTGCTCAAATCCACCCACTAGTTTCCATTTCATTCAGTCAAGCCAAGTCATTATGAGGGCCCTCAGACCATTTGCCCTCTCTCGCCTTTTCCCTACTCCATTCCTCCTGCTCCCTTTGCTCTAGCCACTCTGGCCTGCTTGCCGCCTCCCCCAGCAACTAATCCAACAGTCTCCTGCCTCAAGATCTTTGCAGGAATGTCCTTCTGTCTCATTGGAATGCGCTCTCTCAGATAGCCACCTGATTGGCTCCCTTACTTCCTTCAGGTCTCTGCTAAAATAGTACCTGACTCCTATATACAATAGCAACTCCCCTCCCCCGTCTGCCAGCACTCCCTAACCTCTTACCTCCATTTAGTTTGTTCCATGCTCGTTATCACCGTCAGCATTATTATAACTTACTTTTTCTTTGTTATCTGTCTCTTTACTAGAAGTGATGGCAGGGGCTTTGTGTTCTTCACTAATGTATCTCCAGCACCTAGAATAATGCCTGGCACATGGTAGATGCTCAGAAGGTGGTAGTAGAATGACTAAATGAACCCCGCAAGAGAAGGATTCCCTAGCTGGAGCCCCACAGCACCTGGAAGGTTGCCTGTGAGCAGCTACCCTGTGGAGTCCAGAGTCCAAGAATCTATACTTAGAAAAGAGCTGAGAGATCACATCTTTGCCTACCCACCCCTTTAAAAGATAAAGAAATTGAGATCTGGAAAGACAGGTGACTTATCGAGCAGGAGCTAAAAACTCTGCCCTTTCGGGTCCTTAAAGGAAAAAAGTGATTGCAAAGGAAAAAATGTAGATTATTCCATCAAAATTAAAACAACAAAAGATTTTTTTAATATGACAAAGGGTTAATATTTTAAGTATATTTGATAGCAACTTTTGATCTCTCCCCATCCATCAAACAACTGAATAAAAACTAAGCATTGAGACGTTGTAACCAGAACCAAGTACGAGACACACATGTGAGCTCTTCTCCCACTTCTGAATGATGAAGGAATTGCTGCCCATGTGATTTTGCTTTCTGTGGCCAACACTTTAGCAGAGAGAGTTAGTTTTAATGAGAATGCCCAAAGCTGGTAAGACTTGTGTCAAACAAACCCTCTTGAGCAATCACCCTTTCAGGAAACAGTTTGATGGCTTTGCATCAAAACCCTTAAATTCTCTCTAATTCCTTCGGGTCTTTATCCTAAGGAATTCATTGGAAGTGCAGAGGGTAAAAATACGCCTTAAGTGCCAAGATGTTCTCCAAAAAGAAAAAAAAAATGTAGACAAACTACTTCTCCAACAGCAGTGAGATGGTTGAATAAATTACAATAGATCCATTCCGTGGATGCTAGCCAATAAAATGATTATTTAAAGAGATTATAATAATTTAGAAAACGGCTTGTTATTTTTACATGGGAAAAAGAACTTTTTGGTCACATGATATGCTTAAATGTATAGAAAAGAGTTGCATTGAGCAAAGAAAGACTGGGAGACACTACAGCAAAATATTGAGAGGTTCTCTCCAGGTGAGGAAGCGAGGTTAGAAGTTTTCTTCTTTTTCTTTTAAAAATATTTCAACTCTTCTGTTATAAACATGATTTGATTCACACAGTGTTTTTAAAACATTAGTTGGGTCACAGCATATTTTAAATTTTGAATTTGTTGCCAACATGTACCAATGGGAAGATTCACATGAAAATCCAGATTTCTGGATTCTCTTGAAAACTCAGAACTTGTGGCAACATTCACACAAGCCTATACCTGGCTGAAGCTAGAAGAGACTGTCGCCTCTTTCGAGGTGGAGCATATGTTCTCCAGTTCACCATTCCCCTGTCACTACTCACTTTCACTCCTACAGAAAACACCCAGCCCTGTAGGCTGTCAAGTTTGCAGCCTCTTTACCGGAGTTTTCAAGGGCCTGTGCTGAGGCTTTGCGAACATAAAGCAGATGGAATCACTGTGACACTATGCCAAGCTGCTCTTCCAAGGCTCTGAATGACATTCTGTTTCCTTCCACATCAGGTTGATTTAATTAGCTATAAGGCCACCTCAGTGTTCAGTCTGGTATTGCTATGCCTCATAGCAATTGGGAGAGAGCATGAGGCCAGAAAGTCAGCAGGGACCAGATGATGATTCTAAGGAGTGTGATTTGGTTGTTACTGAGTTTGAGGTGCCTGTGTGACATCCTGATGTTTGTTGGGGTGGGGGAGGGTCTCCCATGAGCACAGGAGGAAGGGCAAGGCTGAGAGTCATCCACATATTTGTAATAGGTCTGTGGGAGTAGACAGACGACAGGTGACAAGGAACCTGGGCAGGGGTCAATGAGGAGTCCAACTGATTTAGATGGACAGAAGAAGTAGAGTGGGCAGACAGGTTGGTGGAGGAGAAGCAGAAAAGAGTCTTGAAGCCAGGAGAACAGAATTTGCAGGCAAGAGTGGTGATGTACCAGATGCTAAAGAGAGGTCGAGGAAAGTGTCAATCAAGGGTCAGTGCCGGGCCCCCAGAAGTTTTAGCAAGTGAGATAAGGGATAGAAAATATAGAAATTGGATCACAATAGGTCATGTAAGGATGAACTGGACATTTAATACCAAGCAATAAAGCAAAGCTGCCCCTTGATAAGCTCACCCTTTGGCAATATAACCAGCAAGATACAACATGTGATGGGGTGAGCCCGGTTCCTCTCTCAAAGGTGGGCCTGAGGAACTGTAGGGATAGGGAGGCCTAATCTTGGTGACCAGAGGAATCTCAGAGAAGCATATCTGAGGCTGAAACCTAGTCAGGGGAGTGAGAAAGCAAAAGGTGCAATTCTAGCCAACCGCTAGCTGATTAAGTGGATGACAGCAGCAGACACGTGCTTGTTCCCCACAGTTAACCTGTCAAAGCACCAGCTCCCTACACAGTTGAGCACTTACACCAACATTTTCACTGCTCTTAGCCAGCATCCTAGGTCACCTGTCACAGTTAGCTAAGCTAGGACACCTTCACGGCCCTACCGAAAAAACACTTCAGCTGTCCCATGGTACCTTCCCCACTTTTAGCTTTTCTATGTCTTTATTTTGACATTTGGTTGACACTGGCCCTTAGTTTGGAAGATCGAGCAGGAAAAGGAAGAACACTGGCCGACCCCAGGGCTGCATACTTCAGATAAAGATGGAATGACGAAGCCATGGGTTTGGGTCATGGGTGAGTGTTTATTCCCCTGAGGGTGGGTGACAGATGTTAGACAGTGAAGGAAAAGGGCAAACTTAGAGAACACTTGTGACATGGTGGGACTGTGTATCCAAGCCTGTGTCTTAACATGAAGGATTGAGATGTCTCTAAATCCACTGAGACGGATTAAGGATCAAAACATCCACCTGGAGCACAGGATAAATCACCTTGGGACCCCTGGTATGAACTAGAACACAGATGATGAATACCAACGGATTCCTAATTCCTTCCCAGCCCTAGCTTTACTGAGATACAATTGGCATGTAACATTGCGTAAGTTTAAGGTCCACAACATGATGATGATATACATAAACATTGCAAAATGCTTACCACAATAAAGTTAGTTAACACATGCATCACCTCAGATGGTTATCTTTTTCCTTTTTATCACCCCATGGGAAGAACTTTGGAGATCTACTCCTTAGCCACTTTCAAGTATATAAATTCAGTATAGTTAACCATAGTTGCCATGCTATACATTACATTCCCAGAACTTATTCATCTTATAACTGGAAATTTGTACCGTTTGACCAACATCACCTCATTTTCCCCATCCCCCAGCCCCTGACACACACCTTCCTACTCTGTTTCTATGAGTTTTTTTTTTTTCAGATTTCACGTATAAGTGAGATCATACAGTATTTGTCTTCCTGTCTGATTTATTTCACTCAGTATAATGTTCTCAAGGTCCATCCATTTTGTCTCAAATGACAAGGTTTCCTTCTTTCTTACACATGAATCAAAGAAGATGAATTTCATTATAAATAATATAATGTACATGTATGTATATATACATTATATTCTAGATATGTTTTTTTCTTTATCCATTCATGCATTGATGGACACTTTGGGTGTTTCCATGTCTTGGCTTATTGTAAATAATGCTGCAGTTAACATGGGGTACAGATGGCTCTTCAAGAGAGTGGTTTCATTTCCTTCAGATATGTACACAGAAGTGGAATTTCTGACAGTATTCATAATTATTGACCGTGTTTGCAGTAGTTTGCCACTACCAGTAGCTGGCCCTCCTTTCCCTACCTCTGACCATGTCCCTCAAGGGAGAGAGACAGGTATAAACACAGGGATGATACATTCTCAGTGAGAGGAAGATGAGCTTCCCATAATCAAAAGCACATTATATCATGTCTTCTAACTTTAACAACACTGAGCAAATAGTGTGACCACCTTTCTTTTTGAATGGAATCTAAATCTTCTTTCAAATGCATACTGTTTACCTGTGCATTGTAATTCCTCTTGTTTTCAAAATGTATATTTGAATCTCTTTTGCAGAATAAATTTTATTTTCATTACTTTCTTTCTCTGTTTTCAAAGTGCGGATTTGAATCGCTTTCCAAATGTGTGTTCTAGGAATGTTAATTTCGAGTGCAAGGATGTCCCTCCACTGTGAGATTTCTGGAAAGGTGGAAGTGGTGTGGAGAGACCTTGGGAGATCCCCATGAATAAAAGAGAACCTGAAAAAACTGATGTGAGCAGTAGTCCAGCTCTGCAGAGTGAAGTCTCCATCCACCCACCCCCACGCACAGTGCGCGCACGACACACACACACACACACACACACACACACACACTTTTTCCTATAGTCATATTTTTTTTAGGAACCTGCAAAAGTCATAGTACATAAATAATAACGATAAAGAAATTTCGGTGATCCAAATGCTGGAAGAAAATAATCATAGCTAATGATTAATGAATATTTATCATGTGCCAAGACAGAAATATTGCAAGTAATCCTAACAAGGCAATTATTATCATTCCCATTTGCAGAGGGAAGACCGAGGCTTTTAGAGGTTGAGTGACTTATCAAAGATCCCTAACTAAGAGTTAGAGTGAGGGCCAGAACCCCATTTGTCTGCCTCAAAAACCAGATTTCTCCCTCCTCCCCTGCTTCCTCCCAGGTCTGTATCTGTTGGAAGACAACCAGCTCATTACAGAATCTTTTCTCAAGCAAAGTAACAAATATTCAATGTCCCCCTGAAATTTTTCAAAAACAGTAACTAAAACCCATCCACATCACAATCTCTTACTCAATCTTCAACAAAATCCCTGTTAAACAGCATTAGCAAGTCTTTCTTCCCAACCTTAAGATGAATTTCTCCTGTGTCCCAAGTAATATGAGAGAGTGAGAATGCGGTGGTAACAAATTACCCTAGACACTTAATTTTTATTGTTCCTGCTGTTTAACCCATCTTTGACTTTTTTATGATTATGAAAATGTTCACATACAAAATAGAGTAGTGCGATGAACCCCCAGTACTCATTATCTAGATTCAACAATTATCAAAGTTTTGCCACAGATTCATCTATTTTTGTCCTTTACTGAAGCATTTTAAAACAAATTCCAGATATTAGGATGCTGTCATTTCATCCCATATTTTACATCTCTAAAATATATAGACACAAAAAGACACATAAAATAAATAAAATAATATATAGACAGGTTCTCACACAAGCACAATGTTATTACCACACCTTAAAATTTAACAATTCTTTGATATGATCTCATATTGGGTATTCAATAACTGTCTCCAAAAATGTTTTTTCGACTGATGTGTTTGTATTAGACTTCAAACAGCCTACAGAATGCATTTTAAGGCATGTTATGACTTCAAATCTTTTTTTATTCTAGAACATTCTCTCCATTCCCATATCCTCGCGTCAGCTTTTCTATGCCAATGACTTGTTGAAAATCAATGTTTTAATGTTTCCCCCCAAAATCCTGTATACATTGAATAATACTGTTGTAAAAAATATCCCAAGATATTTATGTAATAAATAGAGAATTTTATAACATTTATGAGCTCTAGGAATGGATTCTACCAGGCGACATGTAAATTATATCTCAACTTTTGTGTCTTTAACCTCCACGGTAGGTAAGAAATAAGGTACTACATGCAGTGGGAAAATGTGTCAACTGAAAAGAGTGGCCCAAAGTAGGTTGGGAGAGATGTGCAGGAAATGGGAGATCACGGGGACATCTGGTAATTTATCCACACCAGGGTGAGAGGCATTGAATCAGGCAGACATGAGCATGTGTCTATATTCATAGGCAATGTGTATATATCAGAGGACAACAGTCTTTGCCAGAAGGTAGCTGTCAGTCACGATAAACAGCCTTACAGTTTCCCCACACACCCACGCCCATACCTTCATTTTCATTCTTCTCTGTCACCTCTATTGACCCTTCCAGCCTCCAAGGCCCTTGATGACTGGGTAGAGGTGCCTGTTGACTGGCACTTAGAGTCTGGTTCCTCTGAGAAGATCCATTTAGATTTCTTGAAGTTCGATTCCCTACTGGGAATTAGCACATTGGTGTTTAGAACTATGAGGCAGTCCCTTACGGGTTTGCTTACTGTGTGTCAGTCTCTGAAAACCAGACACAGTCTGGCTGTTCTGACAATGTAACCTTGGGTGGCCCATGCTTCTGTTACCATGGCCAGGATGGTTCCTTTGGAAGACCAGCTGCCACCCTCACCCCTAAATGTCTTACTTGGTAGATGAGGCCTTCTGTGACCTCCTCTTCTTTTCTTCTCCTCCTCCTTGTTCTACCACCACAATAACCCTCCCATTGATTCCTTCCTGTCCCCACTGCCACTCCACCAGCCCAGACCCCTTCCCTTCTCGGACTCCTAACTGGTCTCACATATTCTAGTCTTTTCTGCTTCTAAATCTTTTCCCACAGTGATCTCTGAAAAATGCAAATCTCATCTCGTCACTTCTCTACTTAAAACCTTCAATGGTTCCCTTGGCATGCCATCTGAGGCTCTTTCTGATCCGGTGCCAGCTTCCTCACACACAGCCCCCACTCCATGCACGACAGCATGCCCACTCCCCATATAGCCCTGGCACCTGCTGCTGCCCTTGCCTAGAGGGCACCTCTCCCATGCCCACCCCACCTGGCTACTTGCTGAGTAACTTTTTCCTACACATCCTACTAGACTCACCTTAGATACCCACTCCTCCAGGAAGCCCACTTTCTTTCTAGAGCATGCATTGTCAGAGCCCTGTGCTTCCCCCATTGGGGTGTGGACTGCTAGTTTTCTGAATATGTCTTGCTTTCCTAGTAGTGCCTTATATGCCCAGAATAATTGTCAGATGGCTGGGAAAGCAGTATGTTATTTTATTTTTATTTTTTTAATTAAGTTTATTGGGGTCAATATAATTATATAATTTTCAGGTGTACATTATCATTTGACATCCAAAGTCCAGTTTCCTTCAGCTACCACATATTTGACCTCCTTTACCCCATCTACCTCTCCCCTCCTCCCCCAGCCCCTGCCCTCTGGTAACCACTAGTCCATTGTCCATGTCCCTGCGTCTCTGCTTGTCCTGTTCATTTGTGAAAGCAGTATTTTAAGATAGCATGCCTTCTCTGCTCCAGGCTGAACAACTCAGCTCCTTCAATTTCCTCTCTTTTGTTGGGAATTACAGATTCCTCCCTATAGTGGCCTTTCTGAGCATTCTGCAGGACACCACATGAGTATCACCTGGCTTGACCTAATTCTATGCTCCGTTAATGAAGCTGTCACGGAGAAAGGACATTCTCACTTCCTTGCTGCCTCCTGCTGTGTTGTTTCCAGAATCCTCAAGCCATTACTTCACATTCTGCTCCTGCCTGGGTCCATTCTGCCATCTGGCCCATGTGCAGGTGGTTTTGGACTCATTTTCAGGCCCATACAAGTATCCCTTACATGTGCTATCACCTTGTTAGGTTCAGCTCATCTACCTCACGTAGCATTCTCTATTTACAGGGAAAATAACGAATTCCAGCTCTCTTGAAAAATGAACTTGGAGGCTCTGAACTCGAAGGATAACTCTCATAATACAAAGAATGCTGAACACCAGGTCACAATTGGGACATGAAGCAGGATAGTTCTGGAATCCAGGCAGCAGGAGTCATCGAACACACTTTGCAGGACATTGATGTCAGGAGAAATCGGTTGCATTCCTATTCTATCACAAGATTCTAGTTACTAGGAAACAGAAGCTGGCATATAGGGAAGCCCCTCAGTTCTTCGAAGGCTGCACCCAGTGGGGCAGGAAGAGCAAGATGCTATTATCGCAAGGTGAGTTGATCTCCATGCTGCTGTCCTTTTGTTATAACTTGGACAAATTCTAGAGATAAAGGAAGCCAGGATCGGGAAGATTCAGTGCAGAGTACAAAGGATAACCTTGGTCAGGCTGCAGCAGGGTCTACCCAAGGCTCTCTTCTGAGCATCACAGCACTGTGGCAGGTGGTACTGAAGGCAGCCAGGCAGGCAGTGAGGCACTATGGCGCCAGTCTGTTCAGACCAGACACTCCCAAGGGACAGGATAGGACTTATGGAGCGTACTGCCTCAGTGCTCACCACCCTGCAGGTAACCCCAGACAGGATTCATCAGCAAAAGAATTCCAACCTTCACAGCCTGGGAGCTCTTCCTGCTTTCTGGTGACTGGGAGCCTTAGCCGCATCCTTCTTCCCTTCTCTCCTCGGGTCTTTTCCTAATGGAATCTCTCTCTAGATCCTGCCAACGCTGCTCTTGCTTGATTCCTGGTGGCCATGCCTGGTATGACAGTGCTCTCCAGTCTCAGAGAAAAAGTCCCCAACCTGCAGATAGGGACCTAGCTCTGCATCCTTAAAAGTGAGCGCAGCAGACTGAGCAAGCATATTTTCCAAATAAAGAATTGTAAGGCAGTTTTTTTCAGTGGGTTGATTTATGTAATGTAATGACAAAGCGTGTGAAGGTATGAACCAAGTCACCTACATAGAAAAGAACAGAAGGGCATGACACCAGGACTCTCCGAGAACGCTGTATATGTCAGAACACAGTGGCTATGACTCTCCGAGAGGCTGACTGACTCTCTTGGTTCTGTGGAGCTTTATACTGGGAAGAAAGACGTACACTGTTGAAATGTCAGCTTGTCAACACATCACGTGCCCTTCCACCAGGAACATTCATCTCAGCACACACACCCATTTCCTAGGCTTCCTTGATCACACAAGACCTCTCACCCTCTCCAGATTAGACTGCCGGCCTTTCTTCTTCAGATCCCAACAACCTTTGTTCCACCACCTGCCATTTTCAGCCCCAAATATTAGGTGTTTCCAGGTGATAGGCTATATACATCATTCTCTCAGACCAAAGAAAAGGAGGTGGGGAAGGGGAAGTACCTATATTAAACACTTAACAACATCAACTCATTGAGACCTGCGAACATCCCCATTTTACATATGGGCCGGCCAGACAAGCCACAGCTGGCAAGAGTCAGGGACACCATCAGAAACGTGCAGGGATTAGGGGCTATGGGTGGCTTCCTGACAAAGTGGCTGCAAGCACTGAACTTTCAGGTCGTGTGTCAGAAATCCTACCATGAAAGCGTCATTCCTCTTAGACTTTAAGGCTTTTTGGTTGGGGGTTCTCATTGAAAATGGTCATTAATTAAGGGTTCGTTGACCAGAATGTTTTATTAATGCAGTCCTGGTGCATGTGTGCACAAATATGAACAACAAAGTCCCTTCATAATTTTTTCCTTCTGCTATTGCAGGCTGCTTTCTTGGATTTCTCCCTCGTTGTATGGCTTGTTCATCAAGATCCCAGGTGATTTTTCCTTGCTGCTGCTCCTTGTTTCCATCACAGCTTTGATTTGGTCGCCAGAGGGATGAACAGAGCCTCTCTCATCATTGTCATTTTGGTTTCAGTTGTTATAGGTCATTCTTTTTAATGGCTGCATAGTATTTCATTATACAGGTACTTTGTAATTTATATATGTAATCATTAACTATTAAAAATAAAGTTTTAGTGAATGTCCTTGTTCAAAAATGTTTGGACATTTGAATGATTCTGGATGATAAATTTCATAAAAGGTAGATTCCTGAGTCAAAAGATTTGCATTGAAAATTGGATGGTTACTGCTAAATTGCTTCCAGAAAAAATGTACAGATTTATATCCCCACTTTAAAATTAACCCTCCCCAACTCCCATCTCCACAAGTCTTTTTAAAAAATTATAATCTGTTGGCAAATAATGCTTTATTTGATTATCTGAATATTGCTGAAATGCATTCGTTTTTTATGTTTATTGGTCATTTGCTTTCTTCTGCAAATTGTTTGTTTAAAATCTTTTTTTCTATTAAATGTTTGGCCTTTTTTTAGTGATTTATGGAAGTTTAAAATATTTTATATATAACAACTTGTTTGTTATAGATGTTCCATAAATTTTTCTCCCAGCTGGTCACTGTGTCAACTTTGTTTATAGAGTCTTTAACCTTAGAGAATTTTACATTTCTTGTTATGTACAGATTAAGTCCTGAGTTTGTTTACACATTGTTTCAAAAAGAAACTGGAGGGCTTATAAGAATATCTCTCTATATATCAAGAACAAGATCAGGCCAAGGCAGACTAAAGGTGGAATATAAACGTGTGACCCCGAGACAACTTAGTAGCCATAGGGCTACAGTGGGCACAACACAAGTCTGCTCGTGATCAGGAGAGAATTCATGCCTCTGTCCAAGGAGTCATGCTTGGGGCTGACATGACATGGTGGCAGGCTCCCTCCTCCAGATACGTCTCTCACCTGTTAGGTGGGGAGGCTGCCCTGGGCGCTCTGACATGCCCCACCCCACCCCACCACCATGGACCTGCCCCAGGTTGGAATCCTGTGGTGGCCACTGCCTCTGCAAAGGGACTGAGATATGGGCTGATAGTATGTCCCAGGGATCTTATCTTATTGCCCCACGGGGCTTCTGAAGCACATGCAGGAGGGGAACACAGCGCTTTGGAGGAGCGATCCCTGGGGTCGACACCAGCCAGCCCGGCAGCTTACAGACATCCAACCTACAGCAAATAAACTTTAGACGTTAAAAGGAGTTTTCCTTGACAGCTTACTTTTGGGGAAAACATTTAATTATTAAGTTGTTGACTTTTATTTGCCAATTTGCTTTTAGAATTTTCCTGCCACTATAAGTTTGTTTTCAGGTTCAAGTGTTTTCAGAGCCTGTCGAAAGTGCTTAGGTCCCAGGCACTCTGCATAAGCTCTCCCACCCAGTGGGTGTACCAGAGACCCACTTTCCAATATCCAGCTGCTACTATGGCCTGGACCTCCTTCTAGGATGGATTTACTACCTGTGGCCCCAATGGACTAATTTTAGCAGTGAAATCTTGAGAGAGAAACAAAATTTCTGGCTCTCTCTGCTCCAACCCCAAATAGATCTAGGCCTGCAGGCAGAATTTTAACAACCCAAGAGGTACTTCAAGAGGCGCAAGTTAGGGAACCCAGATTTGAAGGGGGTACTTCCATGACTAGCAGCGCTGGCTTGGGAGCTATTAAATATCCCCGGACCCACTACATGGGGATCCTAGAAATTAGTATGGTTTTTAATTGCGTATTTATTTTTGTCATTTCTAGTCTATCTCTCTAACCTACTAAGCTCCTCGAAGACAAGGATTGGGTTTGTTTCCTCTTCTTAGCAGTGCCTGCACATGGTGAGCACTCAGTAGATATTTGTTGAACAAATGAAAGTTGAATTTTTACATTCTCTCCACATGAGATTTCGCGAAACTCTCACTTAGTGATAAAACTCAGGCCCCCACCAGGGACACACTCTCATCACCATGGGTAACTGTGGGCATGTTAGTAAGAAACAGGACTGGCTTGTTATAGCATTTGGGGTTGTGCTGGGCAATTTTAGAGAATACTTAAAGACGTTTTTGGGCTGAAGGCTGTCAAGAAGCAAGGGAAATTTAATGATTGGGCTCATTAGTTTTTGTCTAGGAGGTAGGGGACCAAAGCAGGGCTGGAGTTTTCATTGGTAATGAAGCAGTAGTCACTCATATTAGCCGGGAGAGAAGGATATTTGATCATTTTTGAATTGCATAATGTCCTTATTTTTGTCTGTTCTATCATGGTCATAGAGTGACTTCATCTGATGTTGATCTATGAAATTGTTTATGTTTGACAGGGAACACAACAGCCTGTTGGTCCCTGTAGGGTGACCAGCCATCCCAGTTCGCTTAGGACTAAGGACATACCCAAAATGCACGACTTTCAGTGCTAAACCTGGGACAGTCTCAGGCAAACTGAAATAATTGGTTACCCTATTAGCCAGCTATCAGCTATCAGGATTTTCTTTTTTTCTACTCACTAGGTACAATACTTCATGGAGCACGTGTCAAATTCTCCCCAGTCATTGGAATATATACATGCAGACACACGCATTCTAACATGCACATGCAAACATCCACCACACACACTGACATTTATAAATGCATTCACGTGAACAGACACAAACAAATACATCTGCACTATATTCAATATGCATACACATATCATGTATATATATATATCACAGATCCCACGTACATACAAATGTATCTAAACAGTGATACAAATATACTCACATCCAAATACAAACATTGGAAAGATGGGAAACATAGAGGGCACCAGTGAGTGAGCCTGTGTGGATGAAGCTGGGGTTCAAAAGAGACGTTAAAGCAGGTTATGGAGGACTTTGAATAGCAAAGAACAAGAGTTGTGATGTCATGGAAAGAGCGAGCCCAGGATTTGAAATTGGATGATCCTAGATTAAGTCACAGCTCTGCCACTTACTAGCTGTGTGACCTAGGGCAACTGATTTTTCTGTGCTTCAATGTTTTTATTTGTGAAGTGGGATGCTGTAAAGGTGTAACTAAGTTCCAGAATGTTGTAGGTGCTTGAAAACAAGTCAAAACTCTTGTTATTATGTAGTACGTGGGGACCACAGGTATTTGAATGGAGCCTTGACCACCTACAAGTGGCCTTAGGAAAACAACCTTCATATACACCATTATCGTCATTATCCCATTTGAGACCAGGAAATCAAAGCCCAAAAGAAGTAAAAATATTATCCCTGGGGCTGGGTGAGGATGATACTCGTGTTGAGGAAGTGTCCAGCAGGAGAAGTGAGGCAGGCCTGGGCTGGGGGTCTGGGACCCATCTACCATCAGGCAGCTCTGCTTGTCAGGGGCTCTGCCTACTCTCAACAATAGTGAACTATCCTGAGGACGTGAGGCCTAATTTGCATGGTATGCAAAGCAGAGCCATATGCTTCTATATTCTTCCAGAAGGCCATTGTTCTGGTCCCTTGCCCTTCTCTGTGCCCCGCAATGTCTCCAATGGGCCTTAATCCTTGCCCTTTCTTCTCAGATGGGCACAGGTGCCAGCTGTCTCACCAGCCTATCAGTATTGCCAAAGAGGGCCTGCAGGCTTGGTGGAATGGGTGTTGAAATGGCAATTGAAAATCTGGGTTCAAATTGTAACTCGGCCACTCACTAGCCATGAGGTCTTGGGCCATTCGTTCCCTGTTTTCAGGCCTGATTGGCCCCGTGTTTAATGATAATAGCCACCTCAAGCAGTGTAGTAAGAAATAAATATAAGAATGAATGTGCAAATGCCTAGCTAGTGCTTGACCACAAGAAGACTCATTAATGTAGGCTGAACACTTGGAGTAAAATTAATAGAGGAAGAGACCTGCATTCTAGTCCAGATGTACCAAGTGCGTGTGACCTTTGGAAAGTCTTTTAGCTTTTCTGAGCCTCAGTTTCCTCAGCATAAAATGAGAGGATTGGCCTGGATAATACCCAGCCTCCTTTCCAGCTCTGACATTACAGAACTCTGTGATCTGAACTGTCAGAATGTCTTCCTCTGATCCCTTAAGGGCACATATCTAGAGTGTGAAGGATGTCAAGGTGGGGACAGACACAGAGTGAGAACCCCCGCCCACCCACTCAAGAGGTCATATACTTTGCAAATTAAATGGTAAGGGGCTCCACTTTGACATCTTGTCGAAGGAAGTAGGTCATATGTGTGTATGTGTAGGTCTGTATGTGGGTGGTGGGAGTGGAGTTCTGGATGAATGATAAGGGAATGAAGTGGGTCCATCTGTCAGTCACGCTGATCGTCAGACATCACTGTCTTCTGGACATCTGTTTTGAGAAGAGTGAACAGCTCTAGGTTACACATCGAACTACAAACCGGGTGGGCAAATCATATACCCGCTCAGCCTCCCAGGTCCTCACAGTCTAGCAAGGGCATGCCAGGGATGAAGGTTACTACCAAAAGCACAGTTTGTGCTAAAACAAACCAACAAATAAACAGACATAGAATAACAGGCAACTGGTATGTCCTAAAAGGGTTCTGGGTATGGTGTTGTCAAGATGGACCACAACATCAGGCAAAGGTGGTAGCACGTGTGATCTGGTCTTGAGGGACAGGAAGAGTTTTCGTGAAGTGGAAATGGCGATGGTCCAAATCTTCCAGAGGGTGAAGTAGATGGAGGGGAAAAAATTTAAATCATTTCTTCAATAAATGAATGAATGAATGAATAATAACAAATATTCCAGAAGTCAAGGCTCTATTCAGCCTTGTGGGAGTGGGAGAAGGGGTGCCCTGAAGATACTTAGCCAAGAGAGGTACTTGCCCACACGTGTGGAGGTTTGAGAGCAGAGTAGGAAGCAGAAACTTATGAGGAAAGGGAGAAAGGGGAAACCAACCTTTGCCTCAGGACCTCCTGTGTGCCATATATCCTCCCACGCCAACCCCTCCTGGTAGGTTTCTCTTGTGTTCATTTTAGAGATGAAGCAACTCAGACTCAGAAAGACCGAGAACTGGTGACACCATTGGTGAGGGATGGGACTTGGATTGGAAGTTGGGTCCTGAACCCCAGGCCCTCCTCTGTTCTCGTCCTCTTGGAAGCTGCTTCTAGACTTTAAGGAGCAAAGGGTTCTTTGGCAGAAGGGGAAAGTCCCGTTTGTCCAGGGGAAGGACCCATTTGTCCCAGGAAGGACTGATAAGGCCTCCCTCCTCTTCTGGGCTGCCTTCCAATGGCTCTCCTGGTCAGAGAGTTCCATAATCCAAACAAAACTGTGTCCTTTCTGTTAGCCTTATCACCATTCCTCCACCAAAGACAACCTGATTAAATCCTGCTGTCATCAGTGAAAGGTCTCTTACAAAAGGCTCTGCTCTCTACAAACAAGGGACAACTTGCTTCCTTTCCAGGCGAGTCCCACTCCTTGCCTCCCAGTCCTCAAGGTCGTGTGTGACATGAGGGAAACTTTGTCACTATCACAATGGGGAGAGGCTTGGTCAGACAAAGTTCTGCTCGAATTTGCCAACAAATAATGATCTCTTGGGCAAAGAAACTCGAAAGCCGAACCCCCAGGGAGCATTGGTTTCTTGACCCTGAGACTCGAGGAACCCTGGAGAAGGGCCACATTCACCCAGTGCTAGCCACCAGGAAATAACAATGGCTACCAATTATTAAGTGCCCGCCCAGGACCGGCCTTTTGCACACATTTCTGTTTCTTCCAACCATTCCGTAAGGTAGGTTCAAGTCCTTCCTTCTGGCTACATTTTCACTTTCTTCTCTGCTTACAGGAACAGAACTGAAGACTAGAGAGGTTGTTCTGTCCAAGGTCACATAGTACTAAGTTTGCAAAGTCAGAATTCAACCCCAGTCTGTTGTATTCTGTTAAAGAATAAAATTCAACCGAGTAAGTGTGAGATCTAATTGGATTTCTTAAGTGATTCATGAACTGGGCAGCATCCCATCTAGCAACTAGAAGGGTGCTCCAAGGGGGTGTACAAAATGGAAGGTTTTATAGGAAGGAGGATGGGGCAAGAGAGTATTAACCAAAGAAAGAAAGATTCTTTTTAGACCACGAGGTCTTCTGAAAAAGGGGATGGCAAGGGTTTTTATCACACTAGATGAGCCTAATTAGTTTCGTATCTTATCTCTCTTACATTCAGATTTTGTCCTGTTTTCCCTCTTTTCTCTTTTCCTCTCTTTAGGAGAAAAAAAAATTATTTTCTTTTCCTTCAGAAAAATGTGTTTCCATTTCTTATACTGTCTTTTACTGGAAACACATCCTACTTTCCTTGTTATTATTCCTTGTTATTATCCTATTCTCCTTGTTATTCCTTGTTAGTTGTTTGTTTCCGTATTATTCCTAGTAGCTTTAATTCCATATATTATAATTTTAACCCTTCTTTTCTAATGAAAACTAAGAGGTAAACAATTAAGAACTGTCTTTTATATTGGCATTCTGTGCCTTGGTGAATTTATAAACGCCTTTTATAATTTCGAGAAACAGGCTCTTTCATAAAAATTTTCTCAGCGTGGTTAAAGCATGTAGTAGTAGACCCAATTTTATCTTTAGTTTTTCTGCAATGTGAAACTAAACGAAGATAAACTTATTTTCAATAATTAACGTTTTGATTTTTTCTTTCTTATTTGGAAATGTTCTAGATTTTAACAAATTCTTCAGAAAACTTTTGAGGTTTCTCCTTAGGTTGAGAAAATTCTTTAACCACAGCCCTTCCTTTAGTTTTTGACCAAAGGGTAAAGGAGACCTGAAGAGGTTCATTTGAAACCCTGAGTAGTTTTATTATAAACGGTAACTATCCATTAGTCTCTTTCGAGTGGGAAAGCAGTGCAGAGAATTAGTAAAACATGAGAACTCAGGTGAAAACGTGAGGGGACAAGAGCAATAGGAGTCGCATGTGGCTTTCGTCTTAGGTATCTCTTGAATCTTTAATTTTTCATTAGCCTTCTCTAATGAGTCCTTTGATAAAGCTATTTTGGAATCTTGAAGGCTTTTGAAAGCGTCTGCATGCCAACGAAAATAAGTATCTCATTCTCTTTGCTCAATCTGGAAACTCCTACTTCTGAGTGGACTTTTTAAATGATTTTGTTTAACCGGAAAATTCCTCGCAATGGCCATTGCCAACTCTAGGCTATCTCCAGCAAGATTTTGCCTCCTCTGCAGATATCTGCTACTTCTAGGACTATATAGTTCTTGAGCATAAACCAAGTGGGTATGCTAGAAGGCGGCACACTCAGTTCTTTGAATATAAAGGATCCTGTTTCTTAATAGTCACCTGAGGTCTCCTGCTACACCTAGTACAGCCCAAATCAGACCCAGTCCTATCTTGGACCCAATCGGTTCTTGAATTAGATCCAGTTCAGTTTGTAAGTTGTTCCCAGTCCAAACCCAGCCGGTAACCACCAAAACTTCCTGTGGGACCTTGGATTGGAAAAAGGAGAAAAACCCAAGGAATGGGGATTGCGGACCAATTCCAAAACAAAATGGAGAACTGCAGCTACCACCAGCAGTGCTCAACACGGAAGCCAGGGCTGGTTCCAAACAAATGGGGAACTGCCGACTAAACTGGCAGCAGTTCCCAACATGGAATCGAGGGACAGAGCTGAGGGCCGGGGTTTTCCACCTGGGGAATTGTCTGAAAGGCTAGGAGCTTGCTCTAGAGAGAACCATCTGCCAGATCAAGCTTACCCGCCCTGTAAAGGCAAGCCCATGAAATTGAGAGTTTGAACACAAGAGAGAGTGGAGCTCATCCGCAGCCCTCAGAAACGGCAAGAAAGACAGTGACCTCAAAATGGGGTTTACAGGCACCATCCCTGTGTTGCTCGTTGTCCCCAGATACTGTCGTGAGTTCATTTCCGTCTCAACACTGCCTCCAAATCTGTAAAAGAACAAAAGTCAACGGAGTAAATTTGAAGATCTAATTGGCTTTGTTGAGGGATTCATGAAGTGGACAGCATCCCATCTAGCAAGTAGAAGGGTGCTCCAAGGGGTGACAAAATGGAAGGGTTTTATAGGAAGAAGGATGTGGCAAAGGAGTATTAACAAAAGAAAAGAAGGTAATTTTTAGACCACGAGGACTTTTGAAGGGAAAGGGGTGATAAGGGTTTTTATGAAGTAGATTGCCTCTTCTTTCTTTGGGTGGGGAGTGATGGAGAGGACCCATGTGACAGATTACCTCACTGATGTTGACCAAGAAATTCCAGACAGATTGATCAAGATGACATTTCTGGGAGAGGCTGAAACACCATTAGGTCAGGTATTAAATCTAAGTTTGGTATCATGAGCTTTAGCACAAGTGACACTGTTTTGGGCCTATGGTTTCAGAACTCTGTGCCCCTCTGTGTTTGCTGAATGAAATGGATAAATAATGAATGATTCTATGGTTGGATAATAAATGGATAGGATCAGGTTCAGTGGCCCAAAGATTGGAAAAGAGCATTAATCTTACCATCTCCTCTCATTTTTAGGTGAAATTAGGTTGAAATATGTCAAAGGAACATTTAAACGAGAAAATAGAGAGGCCTCAAAAGAGCTAGATATATGTATCTAAGGACACAATCAACAGAGTGAAAAGGCAGCTTGTGGAATGAGAGAAAATATTTGCAAATCGTATGTCTGATAAAGGGTTAATATCCAGAATATATCAAACTCCTACAATTCAACAACAACAAAGCCCCAAATAACTTGATTTTACATTGGTCAAAGGATTTCAATAGACATTTTTTCAAAGAAGATAGACAATGGTCAAGGAACATATGAAAAGTTGCTCGATTAATCATTAGGAAAATGCAAATTAAAATCACAATGACATATCACTTCATACCCATTAGAGTTGCTGAGTTATATATATATATAATATATACACGTGTTGGAAGGGTGTGAGGAAATTGGAACACTTGTGCAGTATTGGTGGGAATGTAAAATGATGTAACCATCATGAAAAACAGTATGGAGTTTCCACAAAAAACTAAAAATAAATTACCATTTGCTCCAGCAATCCCACTTTGGAGTATCTATCCAAAAGGAATATTTGCACACCCATGTTCATAGCAGCAGAAGTCATAATAGCCAAAAGGTAGGAGTAACTTAACCATCTCACAACAGATGACTGCATAAGCAAAAAGTTGCACATACGAACAATAGAACACCATTCAGAGTTAAAAGGGAAAGGAATTCTGATATATCCATAACATGAATGAACCTGAGGATATTATGCTAAGTGAAATAAGTGAGTCACAAAAGGCAAATACTATATGATTCCACTTATATAAGTATCGGAAGCAGTCACACACAGAAACAGAAAGTAGAAAGGTGGTTGCCAAGAGCTGGAGGGAGAGGGAGTTGGGAGTTCTTATTTAATGGATATAGAGTTTCAGTTTTGCAAGATGAAAATGTTCTGGAGATGGGTTGCAAAACAATGAGATTATACTAACAGTACTAACTGTATACTTAAAAATAATAGAGATGGTAAATTTTATGTTATGCGTATTTTATCACAATTGAAAATAAAGAAGCTGGGCATGGAGACTTGGAAGAAGAGGGGTAGATTTGCTGTTTGGCAATGCAGGTTCTTGGGCCGACTGTATCTAAATGAGCCCCAAGTCCTTTTCAGCATCAGAACACTGTCTGGATCCTGCACAGCCTCAGGCAGCCAGAGCAGATGGGCAAGGCCAGCTCTGAAAGTGTTATCCCCTGTCTCCTGCTCACAATCTTGATGGTGGTAAAAACCTATCCACTTCTTAGCCTTCTTGCCTGACTCCCATCTGTCTTATCTGAAGATCCAAGGACCAGCTCCAGAACATGCTGGAAGGAAGGCTTGGCTCTCAGGCATGAACCTTATAAATTATCCTATGGGCACCCCATCCACCCATCCAATCCATCCATGCATCCATCCAACCATGCATCCATCCAACCATTCTTCCCATATTTGTTGGGTATTAGCTCAAGAGGCTGAAGAGGTACATATGGACAGTACAGACAGACCCTGTCCTCATGGAATTTATAGCCTGGTCGGGGATATAGATGGGTTATCAGGAGAACGAAATGCAGTGTGATATTTGCTACGACAGGAGTCATCTAGGGCACTTCGTAGGGGACCTAATTTAGTCTGTGATGAGAGTTCATGAAGGAAGTTCAGTCTTAGGCTGAACTTGAAAGATAAATAAGACTTAAACACTTAAGTAGGAGAGAGGGAGGCAGGGAGAGTATGGCGAGGAAAATCAAGAGCGTGAGCACCTTTTGAAGATTTCAGACAATGCAGGGCCAGGTGAGAATTGGAAAACAACTGAGTTGAGGAAGGAATGGGGAAGCTGAGGCAAAAGAGGGAGGCAAAGATGGATCTTGTAGGGCTGTTGAAATCCCCTTTGAGCACCTTGCAAGGTGCTGAGGGGGACATGAATGTCTAAGACAAAATGACCTGATTCAGTTAGAGACGCAAAGGAAGGCAGGTGGGGACAGTCCAGACCTGGAGTCAGATTCTAGATCAGCAATCTCCAAGCTGTGAGCAAGATGCCCACCCTCCTACTCCATGTGGGACCCCTCCACCTCTCCCTACTGTGTCAGGGCAAGCTACCCACCCAAGAGGAACGTGCTACCTTTCACCTTTCATCGTGGGATGGGGGCAGAGTGTCCTTGAAAATAGTCCCAGTGCACCTCCCCAGCTCTGCTACCTGTGGTCCCCTCTCTGTGCATGAGAACATCCCTGCCCCCTTCTTCAAGCAGGATTCGATGGCCGTCCCCATGCCCTGTCTTCTCTCCTCTAAGCTGGACAGTCTCAGGTCGTAAAATCATTCCTGGTGCTCCCTGCTATGTCCAGCCATCCCCGTCTTTCCAGGACCACTTGGGTTATGACCCTGTGGGCCCCAGGCCAAGCCTACTCAACCCCAGGTGCCTCAGGGTCCTCTGTCTAAATGCCTGCCCCATGTGTCCAGGTCTGAACTTCCTAAAAGCCACCTTTGGGTCCAGCCCTGGCTCTATCTTCACCTTATCTACTACCTGCTTCTGAGAATAAGCCACTGCTTGTAGGCCAGGAACCATCTCTTCTCCCCTCAGGACTTTCTCAGCTGTTCTCAGGTGGCCCTCTCTAGAAAGCCAATGGTCAAAGGACAAGATAGCTGTTTTTTGGTTATGGCTCTCCCCTGAGATAGTGCAGAGACCTGTCACAGGAAGGGCCCCAAAAAAGACTGAAGAAGGACAACCTCAGCACCTGACAGGAGTTGCTGACAGTCTATTAGGAGCCATGAAAACAGAACAGTTATTTGCAGGGTTAATCGAAAGAAAGGAGGTGGGGCAAACCGGAGAACTGAACAAAACCTGGCAGAGTGGGTTCTTGGTTGCCTGGCACAGGGAAAATTCTTGTGATGCACTGGACTTTCCGCTGGCCTCGGGACACTGCCTCTGGTGTGAATTAATCATTGATGAGCTGGCTCCTGGGGATGCGGCAGCCTTCCAGGATCGATCCTCAAAGGAGAGTCTGCAAGGGTCCCAAGAGTCTATGACTTTGAAGGGAGATGGATGTCGATGCAAAGCTGGGGTGGGAATGTCTCGTTAAAAGAGTAGCAATTTCATTTTGAAACACCAGGTTTTGTCCCACTGCCATCACAGGGCCCATGGCGGGGAGGCTAGGCAAAGAGCGTGGACAGTCTTGGATGTGAATCTGAGTTTTCTCTCAGTTGCTCACAAGCTCTGTGACTCTGGGCAGGTAACTTCACTGCTCTGAGCCTACATCACAGGGTTAGTGTAGAGAGCTGGGTAAACTGACATGCACGTTACAGAAATAGAGGACGTTGTTCTTCTGGGGGAGGTGTAGCCTTGCTCTCCTTGTGGCTCCTTCAGAGCCTCGGGCTATGGGAGAGGCCTCCTGAAGATGAGGCAGAACTGAGGCATTATCCTGGGTACCTGACCCCTTTTGTCTATCATTGTGCTTCCTGACTCTTCTTCACCTTGCCCTGAGCAGGTACAGGCTGGCTGTGCGGGAGTAGAGAGGCCATAGCCTGAGAGAGGACATGAGGGGGCCAGTCTGTCCTGCCTTCCTGTGGCTTCCCACCCAGCCTGGCTCCAGAAGTCCTGCCACCTAGGTCCATCCATAGCTCTCTGCCCACCCTGCAGAGGCATTGAGTGTCTGTCTCGTACAGACCTCGCTGACTCCAGGAGTATCTCACTGGTGCAACAGCTGAGGTCATGCTGTCGCACACCCTGGAAATGTGGTCATCAGCTGTCAATCCTGCCCCCACAAACTCATCTTTCAACCACACAGAACCTGCTGTTCTCAAAGCTTCGCCGCACCTGTCTCTGGCTAGACAGACAACCAGCAATTCCTTCCCTCCAATACACACACACACACACACACACACACACACACACACACACACACACACTACCACCCTCCAGGCTTAGCTGACTCCCCTGCTTGTGATCCTCCCTCCATCACCTGGAGCCAAATTAGACTCAACTTTCAAGCCTTAGCTTAGTTGCCACCTGCTTCAGGAGCCCTTCCTCAGTACTCCAGCACTCTTCTTTCACCCGGAGCTCCTGTACTGATCCGGACCTCCCCAGGGCACTCATAAGCATACAGTCATGTGCAGCTTAATGATGCCTCCATCAAAGACAGACTGCATGTACGACAGAGGGCCCATAGTTTGTAACGGAGCTGAAAAATTCCTATCACCTGGTGACGCCAGGGCCATCACAATGTCGCAGTGCAGTGCATTATAAGTGCCTACAGTATTCAGTACAGTAACATGCCATTTAGGCTTGGAGCCTAGTGTAACAGTGTAAAAGTGCACTTCAATAACATCTTCCTTGTTCACATCTCCCCTCTTTATTCTGGCCGCGACTACTTTGGAAAATATGTTGTTATGGTTATTGGTATCAATTCCTCAGTAAGTCAGTCCCAAGGACAGGGCAGAGAGTGATATCTCCAGGCGCCAGGTGCCTAGGAGAAAATAGCTCCCAGGGCTCCCAAGAAGAACAATAAAACAATATTGCCGCCAGAGTATAGATAACAAAATAACCACCAACATCTGCTTCTGTACACCTGCTTGCTTGCTGGAGGGGGTTTTGGGGCTTTTTAAGCTCTCCCCTCTGGAAGCTCGGGGCTGATTCTCTAGCGGGGAGAATCAGTTGCCAGCCGGCTAATAAAGGCTCATAATTAATCTCAATTGCCTCCGTGGGTCTTAGATTTGAACGCACCACAACATTGGGAGGCCGCAGAGAGATCTCTCCCCAGGAGAGATCTCCAAGACCTGCGGCCCCGGTTGGTCCTGGCAAGACTTGGCTGCGTTCAGGGGGCGGCCACTGAGAGACGTTCCTCAGCCCCGGATGCCGGAATCTTGGCCCAGGAGGCCGGAAGATAAATTCTACTAAGAATTGGTCACAAGCTACCTGAATCAGTCTCACCGGTGAGTACATCTAAATCTCAGCTTAGACCTGTCTGTCTGTGGGCCCCAGGAACTAGTGGAAGGCTGGACGCAGCACAGCTTCCCTGGTCTGGTCAGGACTGAGACGTCGGCTCCTGACCCTGGTTGGTGGGTTTTGTCCTGTTTGCACTGGCGCCTGTCTCGTGTTGGTCCGTCATCTCTGTCTCTTTGGTGTCTGTTTTTGAAATTGTGGTCTCTCTGCATATCATACGTTTTTATCCTTCTTCTTTTCCTTATAGGTCTATTGATTCTTTTTTTCCCCCTCAGTTTAGCTGCCGCTGCCCCCAAGGGCTGGTCCTGGAGACAGCGCATGGCCCTTGTTCTAACTTTTTAACTTTTACAGGTATCATATTTTCTTTCACTACTGTTCTGACTGCCATGGGTCAAGCTTCTTCCAGACCCACTCCTCTGCAGTGTCTCCTCAGTAATTCAAAGACTTCAGCGGGCCCAAGATTATGGGTCTCGCGTCACCCTCTTCTATCTCCAGAGGTTCCGCCAATTAGATTAGCCCACATTTGGAACAGGGTGGCCATCAGAGGGGTCACTCGACCTACAAACAGCCTTTCAAATGAAGAAACTGAGGTACAAGGAGTTTCAATAATTTACCCAGTGATAGAAGTGAGTTTGTTTTTAATATTGAAAATACAAGAGTTAAAAAGCTAATAGGAGCCTGTTAAGCTAATCCTTCTTTATATTTTAGATTAGAGCAGGGAAGAGCAGTAGGAAAATGGTTGTGTAAGTAGAGATCGGAAGCGAGGATGTCATTGAGGGATAGTGAAGAGATGGTTGTGTATTTGTGTTGGAGGTTGAGTCTAGAGAGTAACTGAACGTGAATTTGATTAGAAGGTGCACAGAGTGTATAATCTCCTTTCTAACTGGTTCTTTGGTTTGGGTTGAAGTTTATTTTTATGGAAAGATGGATTTGTAGGAGAGCTCTGCTTTGGTTGGTTTAGAAAGAAATAAGCGCTTATAGATAAATTAAGTCTTCCTAAAATTGTACTATGAAAAAATATATGACTTTAAAAATTATAAATTGGTATATTCATAAATTTGCTAATATACTGAATGCTGATATATAAAACACAGTTTACAATTGCCTACTTCATTGTTTTCTCTAGAAATTAAGGCTACTAAGAGTTATGAATTCTAGTATATGTAAATGAATTACTAGGAATAATACAAGTAAAGGAAAAAATTCTGTATGCAAAGTATGCAAGGAAAATAAGATGTGTTTTGAGATATAAAGGATGTGTTTTTAAGAAAAAGGAGAGTAATTTTATCCTAAAATAGTTTAAGGTTATTTAAAGGTCGTTTGAGGCACAAAGAAGGTATAAAGTATGGAGATTTATTTTGAAGGCAATTAAGGAAAGGTGTTTGTCTTAAAGTTGGTTATTTCTGAGTGAATGAGAAGAGGCAAACTGTAGGAATGAGAAAAGTTGTGAAGAGAAATCCTGAGAGGAAAATAAAGGACAAGAACATAAGTGAACATATGAAGTTGTAAAGGAAAAGAGAAAGAGAAAACCTTGTTTTATACAGTCAAGTTGGCTAAAGTTAAATGTATTTATCATAAGGTTTTAAAATGAACTTTTAATATCAACAGTGTATTGACACAAAACTGGAGTTTGGATTATTGGTCTGTTCCTAATAAGAGATTGTAAAAGATTTTTATTTTTACTTGTGAACAATACACTTAGGAAACAAAGATTCTATATCGTATCAAAATAATTTATTGTGCTTTATAGTCTTTATTTAAAAAAAACTGAGTCTTCTTAACATTAAGAGTGCTAAGTTTTTTATATAGTCCTATTTACCTTTGAAATCTTTATTATCACTTTGGTTAAATAGATAACTAAGTATTGTTTCATAGCGACCTGTGATCCTATTTAATCAAGTGATCAAACCTTGTGACATTATGACAAATTTCCCAAAATAAAACCTAAATGAGATCTTTTATTTTATCTCAAAATAACTTTGAGACTTCCCAGAGGGCACCTAAAAAATCTCGAAGGTTTAGTTTGTCACTTTGTAAAAGAGAAATGTTAAGCTAATTCAGTCTATTTAATATATTAAATTATATGAGAAGCATTGTCAAGTAATAAATGATGCTTAACCTTCTTTAGGTTACATTTTTATGAATACATGTTACTAATACAAGTGTTTTGGAAATTGTATAAAGTTCCTAGAAATTTGTCAATATCTTTCAGTCATAATTTCAGTTATTATAAATTATTGTATGTCATGAATATCAAGAATGGACCTGACTGTTCAGAAACACAGGGCCTATAGAGAAGCAAAGGGCATAGCTCTGATTTGGGCCATGACAATAAAACTATTACAATAATTAGATAGCTATGATTCGAGTGAATACATGGTCTTGGTATTAAAATTGGAATTTCAGATAACAGGAAAGATTTGTATAACTAGAAATATAAAAACCCCTCTTTTCTCAGAAAAACCACAGAGACTAATCTCTCCTTTAGAGACTATTTTCTTCACTCATCAGCCCTCCTGGGATGACTGCCAGCAGCTCTTGCAGGTTTTATTCACTTCAGAAGAAAGGGAGCAGATCCTGCGGGAGAGCGCCAAGGCTGTGTTAGAGCCAAACAGACAGCCCACTACAGACCCAGCTCGTATTCAACATGTCCTCCCGTACACCCGTCCGCCTTGGGACCCCAACATCGAACAAGGTAAGGAGGCTCTCGATCGGTATCGCCAGCTTCTGATAAAATCTTGCTTTTGTCAGTCAGTTGGCCCCAGATATTAGGAAAAAGTAACAAAGGATAGGAAGGTTTAAGGACAAAATTTAACTGAGCTAGTTGAGGTAGCCCTGCGCATCTTCAACAACCGGGATGAAGTTAATATCACCCAGATTAAGAAAATGACTGAAGTCCTACTTAACAACAATAAGCCCCACATTCAGTCCCTGAAAACTGCTGCTCTCAACCTGGCCACCCTGCTACCAGATGACGACCTCAAGCAGCCCATACACGACTGCCTTGAGGTCCTAGAGAATGTCACCTGCACCCAACCGGACCTGACAGACGACCTCTGGCCAAATCCAGAGTCCACTCTTTTAACAGATGGAAGCAGCTTCGTCACAGAAAGAATCAGGTATGCTAGGGGGCTGTAGTGATTAATGAGACTGTTATTTGGGTACAGGCCCTAAGCCATAGAACTTCAGCTCAGCGGGCTGAACTAAAGCAGTGACTCTAGCTCTGCGGTAGGGTGAAAACAAGACTGTGAACACTTGTACAGACAGCAAAGGAGGCCGCCAGAAAACCTACCTACACTTCAGGAGTAGTTAAACTATGCAACAAGCTGAGCGGAAAAGAGGAATCTGCTGGGGTAGGTTAGTCTCCCGGAAGGCCACATTGTAGTACCTGAGCCCTTGAACCGAGACCTCATAACCCAGGTTCACCAGAGAACTCACTTGAGAGGAACCAAGTTAATTAAACTGTTAAAAAGAGACTATTACATTCCAGGGCTACAACAAATGGCCGTGCAGATATCGGCCCAGTGCCACATCTGCCCCACAACAAAGTGAATTCAGGACCCTCCAAGGGAGTAGAACAAGAGACAAAACTTCGTGGACAGTCACCGGGGGAACATTGGGAGTTAGATTTCACTGAGGTCAGCCCAGGTACCTTCGGGTTCGGGTACTTGCTTGTGTTCATTGACACTTCTTCAAGATGGACTGAAGCCTTCCCCACCAAGCAGGAAACAACTCAGGTAGTAGCAAAGAAGTTAGGTTCAGAAATAGTGCCTCAATTTGGCCTGCCCGTAACACTGGGGTCTGACAATAACCCGGCGTTCATCGCCCAGACCAATCAATCTTTAGCCAGGGTTCTAAAAATTAATTAAAAGTTATATTGCATTTACAGGCCTCAGAGCCCAGAACAGGTAGAGAGGATAAATAAGACCCTGAAAGAAACTTTAATGAAGTTCAGATTAGAAACTGGCGAAAACTGGGTAAGCCTCCTTCCCTCCCCCCTGTTAAGGGCACAATGCGCCCCCTACTGTAAAGAGATCACACCTTATGAAATAATATTTGAAAGACCTCTTGTTTGTTTTGATATATTCAGAATCTGTAAAATGAACTAAGAATTTTGTATAATAATTCATACATGTAAGACTAATGTGGTCATAAAGCATAGATCTTGCTTTAATTGTATAGCTTTAGGTAAAATCTGCTGTTATGCTAACCATTCAGGCATTATTAGAGGCTTTAGTCAGACAACAGCTCAGCCACAGAGAAGAACAACGCCGGAGGACAGGATCTTGCTATGAGAGCGTGTTTAACTGGTCCCCGTGGTTGACTACTTTGCTTTCCTCCATTGCAGGACCCCTAATATAGGCATTTCTAGGGTTATTATTTGGACCTTGTATAATTAATTGGTTAACTACATATGTCAAAAAAAGGTTGCAGGCAGTGAAACTCATGGTTCTCAAAGCGCACTGCCCACCGCTTCAGGTTGACAATTCAGTGATTTGAATTCCCTTAGAAAACCAGTGGGGATTGTAACAGTGTAAAAGTGCACTTCAATAACATCTTCCTTGTTCACATCTCCCCTCTTTATTCAGGCCGTGACTACTTTGGAAAATATGTTGTTATGGTTATTGGTATCAATTCCTCAGTAAGTCAGTCCCAAGGACAGGGCAGAGAGTGATATCTCCAGCGCACCAGCTGCCTAGGAGAAAATAGCTCCCAGGGCTCCCAAGAAGAACAATAAAACAATATTGCCGCCAGAGTATAGATAACAAAATAACCACCAACATCTGCTTCTGTAATCTGCTTACTTGCTGGAGGGGGTTTTGGGGCTTTTTAAACTATCCCCTCTGGAAGCTCGGGGCTGATTCTCTAGTGGGGAGAATCAGTCGCCAGCCGGCTAATAAAGGCTCATAATTAATCTCGATTGGCTCCGTGGGTCTTAGATTTCAATGCACCACAACACTAGGAGCATTAGGCTGTACCATATAGCCTAGGTGTGCAGTAGGCCTAACCACCTAGGTTTGTGTACATGCACTCTATGATGTCTGCACAATGACGGTGTCGCCTAACTCATTTCTCAGAATGTATTCCTGATGTTAAACAAGACTGTGTCTGAATTCCAGCTGGCTCTGTGTCCTGGGGCCTCAGTTTGCCCATCTGTAAAAAGGAATAATAACACCTAACTCATGGTGTGGCTGTGCTGAGTAAATGTAATTGTGCACAATCCACCTTGTACTAAATGCAACATTTTAATCTCTGCATCCTCAGCACTGAGCACAGGGATCAATATATAATTAGTGACAAATACTTGTTTGGTAGATGGATGGATGGATGGATGGATGGATGGATGAGTGAATGAATGGATGATGAATGATAAATAAACAGAGAGATCATTTTTAAAATATGAGACAATTTTTGCTGGTCTTCCATGGTAGTTTAGGAAGAACCTAAAATGAAACAAAACTAACTAACTAACTAACTAACTAACTAACTAACTAACCTTTCCTGCATACCTACCACACACCAAGGCTCAACATACCGTAAGTTGTCAAATTTGAGCCTCATAATAGGAAGATATTACAGCAGAATGAGAAAGTGGCTATTCTGAGAGGGGTAGTCAGTGGATCGACAGCACAAAGTAAATAAGAAATAGTCAGGGCTGGTTGGTGGCTTTGTAGTTTCCCAGATACCTGGAAGGAAGAGGAGGGCTTGCTTCAGGCTTTAGCTGCCCGAAATCTTAGACTGGGAACACCTAGAGGGCAAGGCCTCTCTGGCGGTAGGGCTGCCCTCCCAGGTCCCTGTATAAACAACTGACAGAGAACCTGGCTTTGGGGAATAAAAGGAGGGAGGAGTGGCTAGGCCGGGAGGTGGTTTGGGGTCTTGCCCTATGGAGGCTGGCTGTGGGGCTTCCCAGGCCCCCTTCCTTCTCCAGCTCCTCCAGCAGCAGCTTTCAGCAGCCTCCATGCACAGAAAGCGTTAACTCCAGCTTCCCTTCTTGAAAGAACCTGAAGCCTTTGCTCCTTAATCCCACCCTCCTCCTTTTATTTATAAAGTCTTCCTGGTCTTTATATCTCTTGCAGGTCCCTCCTCCTTACTCTCACTCTAGACTCCAAAAAAACACTGATTGCCAGGGCGAGTCAATGGTTAACACTCCACTGGCTTGATATAAGCCTGCCCTGCCGCCTACCTGCTCCTGTCTGTCCTTCAGTTCCCTGGATCCCTGAGACTCCCTCAGCCCTCACACCATGGCCACTTGCTGGCAGGTCCTGTGGGCCTATCGCTCCTACCTGATTGTCTTCGTCCTGCCTATTCTTCTGCTTCCTCTGCCCATCCTCGTCCCTGCCAAGGTAAGTACTTGGGGTCCTGGGTGCAGATAAGCTTCAAGGGGGCAGGAGAGGAACCGTGTGGGCCAAGGCTTGGAATCTTTAGAACCAGCAGAACCTACTCATGTCTCCTACCCTGGAAGTCAGGCTGTAATCTCCCGGTCCTCCTGAGGGCTGAGGGTTAACTATCAAGGGAAGCTTTTGCTCAGCACCCACTAATAGGAGCCCAACGCAAATTGCTTAGGTGCACTTGAAACCTACCGCCTTGGGAGTCCGGGAGCCAGTTCTGTAAGAGAGGTACAGTTGGAAGCAGATGGGGCTGCTTACTATGTGCCCACCTGCCCCAGACTGGGCTCAGTGGAGCATGAGCAGGGCAAGCTGCTGGCGAGAGATAGAAGGGGAGCAGGATGAAGCTAGCTTAAGACACTTCGTGCGTTTAAGAGTATAAACTGAATCTATGGCCACTTCACCCCGAACCAGCCCGATCCCATCTGATCTCAGGAGCTAAGCAGGGTTGGGTCTGGTTAGTACTTGGATGGGAGGCCACCTAGGAAGAGCAGGTGCTGTAGGTGTAAAAAAATTAAAAAGTAAAAATAAGAGATTGTAAGCTGACATGGTCCTTGCAATCTGTGAGGACAACCAAGGGTTGCTTCACCTAAAAAAAAAAAAAAAGAATAAATAAATAGGAGTAGAAACAGAAAGAGTAGGTGCTCACCTATGATCTTGAGGTCTAAGTCTGCTGAGGGACCTGGACAAGTGGACCCTGCCAGTGGGCACCACACACACCACTGCCTCCTGCCCCACCCCCACCGTAGCAACAGGGGTCATAACTTCAGCTCCCGTGGGTTGGAGCTCCTACCACATACCCCGTGCCACGTACCCAGTAATCCTTTCTCCCTCCTTACGAGTCAGGTCTGACTGTTCCATTTTACAGATGGGGAAAGTAAGGTTAAGTCACTTACCTGAAATCCCGGGGTAGATTTGGTTTTGCGGAGCTCGGATGTTATATGCTTTTGGGGTCCTCTTGTAAGTAAAAAACACAAAATTATGAACCTTTTTAGCACAGAGCTTGGGCGTCAGTCAAGGAGGAGGGCCTGGAAGCTCAAGTTTCACAGTAAATCTCCTTCTGGCGGGTCACACAGGTAGAGTGTAGGGAAATTGAGGCAAGCTTTTTGTTCATGGTGTCCCAAAGGGGTGACAGACTGGGCATATAGAGGCACAGCCCCTGGGACCCTGACACCTGCTCAATGACAAGGCCTGGCTGACCTCTGAGATGACCCTCATCTCAGGCCAGGGCCAGTAGCATCTCTCATCAGATGGCTTTTCAGAGAAGCTGGGCCACATGTGTTAACCCTGGGAAGGAGGACAGACAGGGACTGTGATTCTCATTTGACCCTCAGGAAAGCACAGCCCAGAAAGCTTCAGTCGCTTGCCCAAGATTACACAGGAAAGCCTGGGTCAGCACTGGAAGCAATGTGTCAGGAGCCTCTGTGTTCGGCGTGCTGCACCCAGCTCTGCTGCCTTCTCTGCCCACAGACACTGCCTCTCCTGTCCTGACTCAGATGAACTGTCCCCAGTCCAATCCAATCTGTGGAGGTCAAACTCTCCAGCGGGCACTGGATACAAGCCCCTCTCAAGGAGTTTGCTCCCATTACCTCCTCTCTCTCCTGCATCAAGTGCCCCCTCTCTGCCTGAACTCTCCCATCAGCATACAAACATGCTGACTATCTCCCATCTTAACAAACAAACTCTCCTTTGGTCCCACATCCCCTCCACATAGGCATGCTTTCTCTGCTCTCTCTCCCACAGAAGGCCTCAAGGACTGTCTACACTGCCCATGTCTCTCTTTAGACAAGTCCAGGCTCCAAGACCTACCCACCCAGAGGGCTTTTGTTGAGTCCCCATCAGCTTCCGTGTTATCAAGCCCCTGGTCAGTGCTTAACTTCCTCAACCTTCAGCAGCATTTGTCACTCTCATCACCCCCTCCTTGCCATGCTGTCTTCTTTGGCTTTTGGTGGCACCAGTAGAGCCAAAGGGAGGCTGACACCTGCTCCCTCAGCCACTTACTCTCCCCCAGGTGATCTTGTTCTGCCTCCTGCTTTAGAAAACATCTCTATGCAGAGGATTCTCCAATCTATAACCCCAGCCCTAACTTCTAAACGTTTATTATCTGATTGTCACTGGATGCTTCCTCCTGAATATTTTCTTTTAAGCAGCATATACGTTGACATGTCCAAAGCAAAACCCTCATCGCCCATCTTTTCCAGTCGGCTCTTCCTGCATCCTATTCATCAACATGCGCTTCAACCTTCTACCTCGGAGCCATTCTTGCTTCCTCTCTATCTGTCATTTCCGCACACCACCAGCAGGTCATGTTGACGAATCCCAAAAATACCCCGAATGCAACCACTTTCCACTGCCTTCATTCTCATCTAGGCCACCATCACTTCTTGCCTGTCCTTATTCCTCCCCAGACCATTCTTCACCCATCCACCTGGTCTTTCCAAAACATAAGATCACGTCACTACCCTGCTTAAAAGCCCACACAGGTCTCCATCGACTTAAAATCCAAACCTCTGAAGGCATCCACGAGTCCCTGGGGCTCCAGCCCTGCAGACCCCTCAGTCTCCATGCCCCACGTGCTACCTCCTGTCTACTCTGCTCCAGCCCCACCAGCTTTCTCTCTGCTCCCTGGATTGTTCATCTCCCTGCCCGGAATGTTCTTCCGCCAGATGCCCCTTCTCATTCCTTAGGTTTCAGCCTCAATCCACCTCCTCTGACCACCCCTATTTTCAGGGCTTTTACTATCTGAAATGATGTGTTTGTTTTCTATTTGTTCTCTTACTCCCCATACTAGAATGGAGGCTCTATGAGGACAGAGACTTTGTCTTTTTCCATGCAGAATCCCCAGTGCCTGACACATAGTAGGTGCTCAACAAATACTTGCCATGAATGAATGAATGAATGAATGAAGATAATAATATGGGCAAAGAGGGCCCTGTTCTAAATTTCTGCTGAGTTCCTGCTTTCTTTGGTGAGTCCCCGAGCTTACCTCCATGCCCCTGGCCCCTGAAGTGGGAAGGAGGAGTTCAGACTACACTCAGACCTGTGTCCATATGATAATAGTTGACACTTATTGAGTACTTTTTTATGTGCTAGTCACTGTACCAAGCACTTCAAAGCACTAACTCATTTGTTTCTCGCAGTAACCTTTGAGTTACTACAAGGTTACAACTATACCTTCATTATACAGACATGTGAATTCAGACCCAGAGTGGTAAGTAATATGCCTAAACTCCCAAATGGAGAAAGGCAAAGTCTTGACTTGAACCTGGTCTCAGGGTCTCTGCCTAAGGCTATCCACGGATGGAGGGTGGTGACCCTGTTGTGAGTTATGTCTTGAGCCATCCACCCTCATATCATCCAGCTGTCAGCCAATTCTGCTGCTGTTGTTCAGTCTGGGATGTCTATTGAGCTCTTGCTCTGTTCCGGGGTTACCAAAAAGAGTACGGATGCTTTGTGCTCGAGTTACTCTCAGTGTAGAGGAACATGCGTTTACGAGGTATAGCCAGAAGCCTGCAGAAGCTCAGAGGAGGGAGAAAATTCTTCCAGCCAAGTCAAAGGAGAATTCAATGCAGATGGTATTTGAGTTGGACCTTGAAGGCTGAGTGAGATTCCAACAGTCAGAGGCATCCGCAGAGGGACAGCCAGGTGAAAGGCCTATAGGAGCAAAGGTGTATAAACTAGAAATAGCAAGGTATGTTTGAGAATCCTTGAAATGCTCATCATCTTCTGGTGATCCCAGCAGTTGGGGACAATGGGCCTGAGGCCTTCTCACTGCTCCCCAACCCTACAACCAGACGGTGAAGAAGCTTCATCAGTTTGCCGGAAAACTTACAGCCATTTATTCATTCATCCACTCATTTACTTTTTAAGGGACATGAACTATGTGACAGGCACTATTTAGGTGCAGGGGGTGGGGTTGGTGGGGAGACACACAAAAAGAATATACTGTCCATACCGTGAAAACCATATAGTGGTCTGTGACTGTGGCTAAGGAGGGGCTGCTCTAGATAGAGTGGTCAGAGAAGGCCTCCTGGGTGGTGATATTAATGCTAAGATCTGAACAGCAAATAAGAGCCAGCCAAGCACAGCTCTGGGCACAGAGCCATCCAGGCAGAACACATAGTGCCAACGCCCCAAGCCAGGCCTGAGCTTGGTAAGGTGGAGGTATAAATACAGCCACTGTGACATGGGGGCCTAGGTGAAGAGAAGATGGCTTAAGTTTATTTTAGAGAGGTAGACAGAGGTCAGCCAATGTCAGCACTACAAGGCTAGGAGAAGGAGTGAGAATTTGATGCTGAGGGCTTTGAGGGGTAAATACTTTCTCAGGGGTCAAACAACTAGTAAGTTAGAGTCAAACCTGCAAATTCCACCCAGGACCCAAGGGGACCTAGCTGTAAAAAGTCTCCTAGTGGCTCAACATCTGCTCGGACAGAGCTTAGCTGAAATCCATATCGTATTTCCAGAACATAAATTTCAGTTTCCTTATTTGAATAACTTGCACTCCTACAGCATAACAGTGTGTGTGCGTGCACACGTGCACTTAAAAATCTATGTAACTATAATGCTCTCACTGCAAGCTGTTCCTGAACCCCAAAGACACACCCCGGACTCAGATGATTCACTGTGGCTATGAAGACTATACAGGAATCTGGACCTCAGTTCTGGGGCCTGCCTTAACCTTTTGAGATTTCCTGGCTCTTGGTCAAGTAGCAGAGTCCAGGGAACGAAACTAGGATTTTGAAGCCAGACAAATGTGGGTCAAAATCCACTCTGTAGCATGTACAGTCACGTGACCTTATCAAGCCTCTCCAAGCCTCTCACCCTTAAGGGATCCACTGTTGTCAGGATGCAATGAGATAACCCAAGTGCATAGAGTGTCTGGCTCCCAGGGCTCAGTGAACAATGGTTTCCTCCACGCTTGGCTTTTCATCTGAATCCTTGGCCCCTGGGAAATACAACTAGCTTCAGGTGCCGTGGAGATGCCTGACATCTTCTCCAAGATGACCACTGTTCCGATGGGCCGTTGTCCTCACAAGAGTCTCAGGTACTTCCAGCTACGAAACAGGAAGGCGAGGTGTGTCTCGTCACCCCACCAGAACTGTAGGGTGTGGCCCCTAAGCGTGACTGAGAACAGCACTGGGACTATGTGGAGACAGATCTTCTGGCCTTTGGGGTACCTGGGAGGAGTACTAGAAGAAGGAGCCAGCCTCAAGGGCTAGGAGGATCCCTGGAGTAAAGAGAGATGATTCCCCAACTGTGAGGTCAGGACTTTTCCCCAACTTTTGTTTTCTCTGATACTCAGGAACCGTTGTTTCTCTTTAATCTCTTAGAGCAGAAGATGATGCAACAAACTCGTAAACATTAAGGTGCAGAAACTGACAAGATAACCCAAATGATATCAGGTAAAGAATAGGAAAGTGTCAGCCACCATTGTTTGCTTTCGGCAGAGTCTTAAAGGCAGGCAGGGCCTTGGGACGCTTTAGAGTAGCAAAATGGAAGGCTTCAGGTGTTCCCTGATTGGAGGCTGTTAGCAGGGGGAAGCTGGAGGTTGAGCTAACTAGAAGCAGGGCATCCTATGTGATTGGTTAGGGGAACATCTTTGGCTTTCATTGGTCTTGAGTTGAAAGTGGGGGTAAAGAGGAGGAGGGGTGGCAAAAACAAAAAAAAGCTGGTGGTCATTGAGCCACACCTGACTATTTAGGGCCAATTGCTGTGGGGGTTGTGGTTTGGCTGCCCAGGCTGGTTGCTACAGAGATCGTAGGATATATTTTTATATATGGACTGGCCATTGTCCTCTTTGTATACTCAGTCTCTCAAAAGTATTAGCATTTGACATGGGCCTTATTCCTGGATAGGATATCACACACTCCCAGCCTGCTCTGTACCTCATGCCCAAGTCCCTTCAGCTTGCCTCTCCCTTTGTGGTCACTGCCATGCACCTAGACACTCAGGACAGGCCCCTGGGAGTTTCTCGCCTTCCATTCTTCCTGTCCAACTCATCAGCCACCACCCAAACCCTCTGTCTTCCATCTCCTAACATCTTCGGAGTCCATCCTCTTTCTCCAACTCCACTGCCATGACCGGCTCTGAGCCCCTGTCATCTCTCCAGTAGACACCCAGCACAGCCTTCCGTGGCCTCCCAGCCTCTCATCCTGTGTCTTCCAGTGCATCTGCCACAGTATAGAAGGCATAAGCTCCTTATTTTCATCTTTCCATGATTTATTTATTTATTTAATTAGGCGACACATGCACATAGTACAAAATTTGAAACGCAAAAGGGTGAAATGGAGAGGTCCCCCTCCCACACTCTGCCCCATGTGATCCTCCTTAGGGCGGTCTCAGCTACTAGCATGGCGTAGAGCAGAGATTTCTTCCCTGGGGATCTGTGAGGAGAATTCAGGAGGTTTGTGCATTTGGATAGGAAAAAAATTTTCATTTTATTGTCAATAACCTCTAAAGAAAATTTAGCATTTCCTCTGTTATGAATATAGACAACAAATCACAATAGTATTAACAATACCTTTGATTTTACCACAAGTGGAATTGAATATTTTCACAATCATATTAGAGCTATTGCAGATACCTTGAAATATTAGGTTTGTCATGACTGAAATTATAGGAGCTGTAGCCAGCGAAGGTCTTATTAGTTAAGAGTCATTATATATCATTACTTTACCCTTTTTCCCCATATTTGAGTAACTATATTTTAATATCATTGCTTCCCTTGGTAATCCTGTGTATTTTATTTAATCCATTTAAAAACATTATTCTAAGAAGAAGTTAGAAACCTTTGTCAGGATGCCAAAGGGATCCTGGTACAAAAAAAGGGTAAGACTCTCTGAATCAGACATTTCCCTAAGTGTGTATGTGTGTGCACACATATATTTGTACACATATTTTTAAATCACATATAGTAGCATCACTGCAATCTTTTAATTGAAACACCAACATGACCATTTCACTGTCTTTGTTTAAAACCCTTCAAGGACCTCCCCTTTACACTGGTCTTCCAGATAAAGTTCTAGATCCCTCTCAGGGCAGACAAGGCTCTTTCCAAGCACTGCATCCCTCCAAGAATGCATCTTGATCTTGTATGCCTCATTCTGTTCCCTCTGTGTTTACTCCCTCATCCCAACACACCTTTTTACCACTCACTGAACTCTTATTTATTCCTCAGTACCCACTCAGTGTCTCTTCTCTGGAAGTCTCCCTCAGCTGAGGAGAGAGGCTCAGGGAGGGAACCCCTCTGTTCTGGGATCCCACTCTCTGGTCTCGCCTTTGCAATGGTGCTTAGCAAGCTACCACCCAGTGCCTTGCCTCACTTCCAAACTTAGAAGTGTTCCCTGCCAGCAGCATCCCTACTTGCCAGGGGCAGAGGAGCAAGGGAAGTGGCCTGCTGTGTTCTAGCCCATCCCCACCCCTGGGTTAACCTTCAAGCACCAGGAGAAATAAGTTGTGACACCTCCAAACTGGAAATATTTGCTGCTGCCCAACAGCCACAGGCTTCTCTGCGCCTGTCATGGGTAAAAGGTGTGATGCCTACAGATCCACAACTTGCCCCAAGGAACTCAGTCTGCCCTGAATTCCTTGGCACCTTCATCTTCGTTTGTATCTCTTGGTTTCACCCTGATTCCCCAGAAGCCCAAGAGCACATTTCTGTCTCAGCACCAACCTTGCCATCTGCTCCCTGCCATCTACAGTCCTTTATGGTTTATAGCTATATATTCACATCCCTCGTCCTTATCATAACCCAGCAAGGTGGGTGTTTCTCTTATTCCCATTTGTTGATAAGAAAACCTTATAAAGGAGATAAATGTGTGGACAGCTGGAAATGCTCAGTGTTGCTTATCGGAAAAAAAAAAAAAAGCTGAGAGAGGTTAAGTAACCTGCCCAAGGACGCACAGCAATAAAACTGAGCCTGGACACTCAGATGTTCTAACCTCTGTTCAAAAGAAGTAGAGTGCCACCATTGGGGTTTGGAAGCCTTCCGAGGGTTCATCTCTTATCTGCTGTTTGCTTTGCAGAACAGCCTGTCCACACACGGCCCTATGGGCCAGCCCAGACTCAGACTTTCTGAGGGCCAGGGTTGGGCCTGATTCATATCTGTATCTCTCGTGTCCATCATTCATTCACTCATTCATTCAGAGTGTCAACTCCATCCAGGTGCCAGGTACACTCCTGGGTGAGCAGAAACGGACTCGGACCCTGCTCCTTGAAGAGTACAGACTAAAGACAAAGATCAATAGTCATCAAGAAATACATGAAGTTAAATGTTTCATTACAGACTGTGATGAGTGCTATGCAAAAGAGGTACAGGGGCTTAGCGTGTAAAAAATATTGAATATACCCTGACCTGGAGGCCATATTCCCTAATATATATATATATATATATATTTGAATTGAGATTTCAAGAATGGTAGATATCAGCTGGGCAACGTAGGGAGGGAAGAGAGGAAATTCTGCAAAGACCCTGTGGCTACAGGGAGGATGGAGCATTTGAGGACCTGGAAAAGAGCCAGTGCGGCTGGCACAGAGAGCAAGAGGAGTGGCACACAGCCCTGAACTTCTCCTAAGAGCAATGGGAAACCCATAGGGATCTGAGCTGCTTTGAGGTGGGTACGTTGGGAAGGTTGGGTGTGGAATAAGTAGACTCGTGCCTCAAGATCACTCTGGCCACAGCAAGGAGAACAGATTTCAGGAGCAAGAGAGAGAGGTGAATAAGAAGGCTCTTGCAAGAATCTTGGTGACAGATGCTGAAGCTTGAATCAGGTTAGTGGCCAGAGCTGAACAGAAGTAAATGGGAGCATTTTAGGCATAGACCAGCGGGACTGGAGACCGGGAGTAGAAAGGGTGTTTGTCGAATGAATGAGTGCCTGATGAACAGGTCTGACCCCTAAGTACTCACTTCTAAAGCTGGGGATACTGACCTTGGAATAAGACACGGGTGGGGGTCAAGAAAAAAGGATCCCCAGGGTTCCCTCCTCAGGGGGTACCCAAGAGGCTGGCACCTGACTCAAGGGGCCCACTCAGAACACAAACAGCATCCCAGCCTCAAACCCAGGCCATGTAAGGTTCAGCCAGCAAATGTCAGCGAAGCAATGCCAGCCTCCCTGAGTTTCGGTTTCCTCACCTCTTAATGGAAGTAATGAGAACCACACTGCCTCATAGAGATGTAAGGATGAATTGAGAGAGGACGTGTGCAAAGCACCCACCTGCCTCTGCCTGACCACTGTAAACGCTCCACTCCAGCTCCCAGCTGCATTGCTGGGTTTGTAGAGACCCCTGCTCCCACCTAGAGACTAATTCCACGTAGGGTGGGATTGGAAATCTAGAAAATTCCCAAAGTGATTCAGGGAGACCATAGTAGTTGGTGCCAGATAAGTATTTTCTTTCTCTCTGTCTTAAGGCAGGGATTCTAACTCATTTCTGAGCCACGACTGCCTTTGACTGTCTGGTGAAGACTGTGGGCTGTTCTCAAGAATAATATTGCTTCGAAATGCACAAAATAAAATGCATAGGATTAAAAAGGAAACCAATTATTTTGAAATACGGTTATAAAAATATGAAAAAAAACAAATTGCAATTCAGAAATACAGGTGCTTCTTCATTAACTTATTAAATAAGATCTAGTGTTGGTGTAATAACAGAATGGGTATCTAATAGCTGATAGCCATAATTAAATATCTGTGACAAAGTCACCAACAGCACCATTAAATGTTGTATGGTTTTGTTGCTTATGTTTATAACATTAGATGTTCGCAAAAAGGTGAAGCAGTTTTCCCATCCAACTTTATGGGTTTTTGGAATTCCAAACCCCATGAACCAAGGAGGAGCAGGTCAGCAAGTTATGCTACAGCTGGACAGGCTCCCCAGGATCATGGGTTGGGGACACAGGGCCAGAGCCACCAGGGCCAGAAAAGGCTCCTGGATGGAACTGTGAAAACAGTTTGGGGTTTTGATCCAGAAAGATAAACATGCGGAGGGACGCAGGGAAGTTGTAATGGGATAGAGGAGCCATAGATTGAATGCTCTGAGCTCACAGGGTGGTTCAACGCTTAACAGCTCCCTTTGGAGTGTGGAAATGGGGTTTCAGAAGTGAAGGAACTTGCAACAAGAAGTAGCAGGCCCCATGGTAAATAGTTCTATTTGGATTCAAAGCCCCAGCTCATCTCCACACACCCCACTGGTCACAGCAAGCCCAAGGGTGGGGGACACTCCTCAAATGCAAGGGATTAAACTCAAGGTAGAAGGTAAAAGCTGGGGCGCAAGAACCAGATAGCCTGATCTCTCCACTTATTTGTATAATTCCAAGGCATTTACTTAATGTATCTATGCATTTGTTTCTTATCGGTGAAATGGGAACAATGGTCATTACCTCACAGAGCAACTAAATGTGATTTAAAAACATCTGAAGCACAGCATGGAGAGCACAGTGCTTACCTCGCATAGTCCTCAGGATCCTTCTGCTAGCCTGATTAGCAGAGCTATCTTCTTGAATCAGCAGAGTGAGGGTCCGCCAAGGTCCACAACAGCTGGCCTGCCCTTAGCCCCGGGGGAGGATAAGTAACTGGCCTCACAATCACTTTCTCAACTGATTGAGGAAACAGCAGCTTCAGCAGAATTAGCCTCCTGCTAGGGGAGGAATGGGGGGTGGGTCTCTGGTCGAGGGTCAAGGTAGCCCCACCCTGGGGCCCTTGAGTTCATTCATGTCCCGGGTGAGGATAGGTGGTGGAAGTTTATTGGAAGTAAAGTGAGCCTGGCATCAGACAGACTTGGTTCTCCAGCGGGGCTGGGTAGACTGTGTGCTGCGCCCCTGCAGGAGTGCCGATTATGAAGACTACGGAAAGAACTCTCTTGGAGTTATGTGATCCAGACACCTTACCTGGGTCCCATTCTGCCTCTGCCACTCCCTAGTTCTGTGGCCTTGAGCAAGGTCCTCTCTAAGGGACCACCACACCCCCTTAATAGCTGTTTGAGTTTGCGTAACAACATAAAAACACCCAGCTCTTAATAAATTCTCCATGATCAGCAGCTTCTCCTTCCCCCAGGCCACCCCCAAGGACCCACCCCAAGCTTCAAGGTACTAAAGGCATGAGGTACTAAGGGGTGAGCCCAGCCTGTAGCAGGTGTAGAAAACAAGTGCAGGGAGGTTGAGACAGGTAAAAGGGGAGGGGCTACCTAGCCCCTTTGTCCCATCATACAGCCCCTTCCTTTGGCAAAGAATAAGCATGTACCCCTGAAGAGGCTGGGATGCGGGCACTCCCTACCCCAGGCTTACTCCTGGCTAATGATTCCCCTGCACTTCCTGTCAGCCCTGCAGAGAGGCTGTGTCAATGAGAGTGGGCCTCTGACATCAGAGGTTAACTGCCTGACTTCCATTTCTACTCCAGGCCTGAGGTCAGGCCTTTCTAGACTTTGGGGGCCTCATCAGAGAAAGAGAGGGCCTCTGGTATTCAAAGACTCACAAGGCTATGACTCAGCATTTACTCCACAATTCCCTGCACAAAGCAGAGATAGGGGAAAGTTTCAAATAGTCCGTAAAATGCAAATGGCGCCTCCTGGAGTTGTGCAAGGCACCCATTGTGCCAGGACCGGTAAGAAGGAGACCCTCTTCCATTCGCAAAACTTTCCAATGATTCATTTATTCAGAAAAGATTTACTCTGTAGCCTGCTGGTTCCTGAGAGCCAAGAATCCAGATACCACAAAACCAACTATGTCCTCATGAAGCTTACCTTCTAGTAGAGGGAACAAACATTAATAAATCATCATGCAAATAATTACATTTTTGCAGGCTCTGGTAAAGCCAGGAGAGACCAGGGTACCAGGCAGCGATCCACATTGCCCAGGCCCCTATCATTCGTCTAGAGAGCCTCACCTGGGTCCTCTGCAGTCCCCTTGGGCTAGGCGGGAACTGATACCCAACTCCAGATCCTTCGGCCCCTCATATGGCTGGATTATAATGTCTGGCCTCTCCATGGTCAAAGAAAAGGTGGTGAGAGCCTTGTTTTTTTATTTCCATTTTGAAATTGGACCTTGGGCTCAGGAATCAATGACTGTGGTTTCACAGGCTCTCCCCACACTGTTAAAAATGACCTATTTTCTCTGAGAGCAAGGGGTGATAGGACTCTGGGATACACACTTGCCCTTTCTAACAGCTCTGCCGCTCCCCTCCCACCCACAGGAAGCCTACTGTGCCTATGCCATCATCCTCATGGCGTTCTTCTGGTGCACTGAGGCTTTGCCTCTGGCTGTGACCGCTCTCTTCCCCATCATCCTGTTCCCCATGATGGGCATAATGAAGTCCTCCGAGGTAAGCTTGCCCTGTCCAATGAGGAAGGGCTGCCGGGGCGGGTGGGGTCTGCCCCAGGATGCTCATGACCCAGGAAGCCTCATCACAGGCAGGCACAGAAGAGGGTCCCTGCCTCTGCTTGGCAGGTCAGAGATCACTATGGGAGGAATCACCTAGAAGACAAAGGGGGAGGACATTCTAGAATTGCCGAGTGTGTGGCCGGTATCGAGAGTTAATTCAAAGTGGGAATGCTTAGGCTCAGGCCAGGGAGGTGGAAAGGCCTGGTGACAGAGGGAAAAGGGCCTTGAAAGTGAGCTAAAGAGCTTGGCTTCAGTGACTCTTAAATTTGAGTGTCCTTAAACTAGAGAGCTGGTTAAAATTTAGATTGTTGGGCCCACCCCAGAATTTCTGGTTCAGTGGACCTGGGGCAGAACCTAAATATTTCATTTCTCAAGTCCAGGTTGGAAGATGTTGGCCCAGGGACCACACTCAGAGAACCGCTGCTCTACTTTCTAGAAACAGCACTAAATTATCTTTCTCCCAGGCCCTGGCTGTAAACATGAGTGGAATCAGGCTAGATTATCTCCTAGTCGTTCCTGAGGGAGAAAGAATGAGTTTGGCAGGAAGAGAGGAACCTGGTTAATATTAAATAGCAGGTGATCCAAAGACTATTTCATTTGGTTCCAAGAGCCCAAGGACCGACCTCTGTGGAAAAGTCGGTGACTGCACTCCGTAAGCCCAGGGACACAGTGGAAGACCCCAGGGTCTTCCTGCCTCTCAGTTGTCCCTGCCCACCAGGTCTGCATCCAGTACTTCAATGACACCAACGTCCTGTTCTTCGGGGGGCTGCTGGTGGCCACTGCTCGAGCATCGGAATCTGCACAAACGCATCGCCCTCCGTGTGCTCCTCATCATCGGGGTACGCCCAGCTCTGTGAGTTTCCACAAATCAAGACCGGAGCACCACGGGCCAGTGGTATTCTGGGCATCTAGTCCCTGAAGGGAGGTTGGAACACCAGTGGGACTGTCTGTCTGTCTGTAGGTTGATGCTGGGCTTCATGTTGGTCACGGCCTTCCTGTCCATGTGGATCAACAACACAGCCACCACGGCCATGATGATGCCCATTGCACATGCTGTCCTCCAGCAGCTGCACAAGTCACCCAGGGACAGGGACATTGAGGAAGGCAGAAATAACCCCACCTTTGAACTCCAGGAATCAAGTGACCAGAAGACAGTGACCAAACATGGTGAGAAAGATGAGACTGGACCCTGACCCAACCCCTTGGCTCTTGGGGAGGGTCTGAGGGGATGTCCACTCTCAGGGGAGAGAAGAGGGAGGCAAGAAGGGCCATGACCAGTTTATCCTAGTTTTCCCAGGATTTCCCGTTTCAAAACAGAGTCCCATGTGCTGGAAACCCCTCATTCCTGGGCAAACCAAGATGTTGGGTCATCCTGAAGAGCCGAGAGCTGGAGTCTGGGTGGGTCATCGGGGTCCAGGCTCCATTCTTCCTCTGTGGGTTTGGATAATCTTTTGCCCTTCTCTATGTCTCGGTTTCCCTGTCTCAAGAAAAAGGTTGGGCCAGAAGGTCAACTCAACTTGAGACTTCCAGGGGTGCTGGGCCCTTGCAAGCATAGAGGCAGCCTCTGCCCCCACAGCACCCCAGATCAGGGCTGCTCACTAATGAGGTGCCCTGCCTATACCTCAGAGGACACAGAGCTCTAGCCATGCTCCCGGAGCTGACCTGGTGCCCACTACTCACCTGAGTTCTTCCTTGTTCCCAGAAAACAGGCAGATCCACCCTCTCCCACCCGGTCTTTGGAATCAAAGACAAATAGGATCCAAAAGAAGTATCAATTTTCCCAGGGCATGAGCCTGTGCGTGTGCTACTCAGCCAGCATTGGGGGCCTCGCCACACTGACTGGTACCGGCAGCCAACCTGGTGCTGCAAGGCCAGGTCAACTCGTGAGTAACCGAGGGGTTGGGGGACTGTACTCTCACTGCAGGGAAATGGGGCCTGGTGTCACACAGCAGCCCACTTCCTCCTTCAGGCTCTTCCCAAAAATGTCAACGTGGTGAACTTTGCCTCCTGGTTCGGCTTTGCCTTCCCGATTGTGGTCATCTTCTGCTTACCTGGATATGGCTTCAGATCCTCTTCTTGGGGTTCAAGTAAGTGGCAGAATGGATGAGAGAAGCCCTGGTCCCTGCCCTTATCCTCTGGAGCTTTCTGTTGGTTAACCAGGTAGTTATTATGGAAAAGGATAAAATCCCCATCCCAGTGAGAAGACCTCTCCTCCCAAGACCCTCGTTACGCTTGGACCCCCTATGAGGGAATTACTGGGCAGAGAGTACTGTCAGCCCTTTTAGCACATGACCAAACTGAGTCTCGAAGCATGGTATACAACTAGATTTGTCAGTGCCGAGATTGAAAACCGGGTCTGAAGCCCAGGCCGGGTCCCATTCCATATGCTCCGCAGTCCTTTGGAAGTGTTTGAGATCACACCGAGCACACTGAACACACACGTTTGCTGTGCCCCTAGGCACTGAGAACACTAGAAGACATTACGGCACAGTCCCTGTCTTTGGAGCTCATCATCTGCTGGGTGATGGCATGGTGGGACTGTGACACAGGGAAAGCCAGGGGCTGTGGGAGCACAGCCCAGGAGAGCGGCATTCCAGTGGCCCCTGGAGGAGACGAACGCCTTGTACCAAGGCACAGAAGCAAGAAAGAATACGGTGTGTTTGGGGGAACTCTAGTTCTGTGAGTGGAACATGAAGAACAAAAAGGAGTATCAGGAGATGAAGCTGGAGAAGAAGGCAGCGGGAGCATTTGGGAGGCTGTCGTGTGCCGCATGAAGAGTTTGCACCTGGTCCTCGAGGCCGAGTAGTAAATAGGTTTTATTTCTACTAACAACCCTCGATTACTGGCAGTCACTAGAATTCTGAGTTGAAAATCACTTGAGACCTTGCTAGGACTCAGTAGGAGTAGTCTGGGATTAATGAGTTAAGTCCGCTATGAGTACAGGGTAAGAGTGGTGATACGAGTGGTACTGTGGTATTGCTCATTTGCCTTTCCTGACCGGGCAGTGGGGAGCCATTGAAAATGTTTAAGCATAGTTGCTGTACTTTGGAAAAATGGCTTGCGTGGGTATGGGGAGGATGGATCGAGGTCAGGGACTGGTAAAAGGTAAGATAGCAGTCAAAGAGATCAGCCCAGTGCCAGGTACCATGGGAAATTGAAAGATGTGGGAAGCATGGTCTTTGCCCTTGAGAAACTCACCATCCGGCTGGGGAATTGAGATTTGCCTGTGAAAAGTCCAAGTCAACATGAGTTAAGTAAGTAGCCTATGGAAGTAGGCTAAAGCCTTCTGTGCCTGTGAGGAGGATGTGGATGGGGCTCAGGCTGGCAGAGGGTGCCTAGAAGCTGGTAGGGGAGAGGGAGGAGAGGTTTTCTTGAAAGGCCATTGGAGGAGGAGAGCAGGGAGCCAAAGCCAGAACAAGGCAAGGGGTCTGGACCCCTAGGTCCTTCTCCCTCTGGGCATAGGAGGGCTCCGCTCAAAAGAACCCTTGGAGGTCAGAAGGAGCAGGCGGAAACCTGGTCCCCCAGCCCCCACCTTGCCTCTGCCTCATGACCCACCTCCCCGCCACTGAGTCTTCTGCTCCTCTTCCATAAACTTGGGTGGATCCAGGGCCTTTGTGTAGCAACTCTGAGATGGCCTCTGCGGGCCTCAGCCTTTGCATCACAGGCACTCAGAGCCCCTTGCTACCCCGCCTGGTGCGAGGCCCTCCTGAACTGCCCCTTCCCCTCTACCTGCAGCTTCAGGAGGAACTTTGGCATCGAGGGACAGACACAAGAGCAAGGGCAGGCAGGCATCGAAGTCATCCAAAGAGAGCACAGGCAGCTGGGACCTATGACCTTTGCAGAAAAAGCTGTCGCCTTCCTCTTTGTTGTTCTGGTGCTGCTCTGGTTCACCGGAGCCAGGATTTTACCGCGGCTGGGGCGAATTGGCTTTTTTCAATGCGGATGGAGAAAGGTGAGCCTTCTGGGGGAGGGAATACTTAGGCTCCTTCTGACCCTCTGAGGGTTCTTGTGAGCTGAAGCCCTCCTATGCCCAGAGGAGAGGACACTTGCCAGAAGAGTCTGGCATGCTGCGGGAGGGGCTCTTCTCCACCCCTCCACCCTGCTGTCCATGAGCAGCCCAGAGCCACTAAGCCTGCCCCCTGCCCCCTGTAGCATGGTGTCTGATGGGACGGTGGCCATCTTCATCGGATTATGTTCATCATGCCCTCCAAGATCCCAGGGCTGACTCAGGACCCAGGTAAGTACATGGACTGGAGCAGGAAAAAGCCTCCAGGCAGCCCCTGTTTTCCGGTGTGAAGGGAGTAGACAAAGCCCTGAGAGGTTAGGGTAACTCACCAAGGACACAAGGGCTCAAGAACAAAGTCGGGATGTTGCAGAACTGGGGGTCCCCCTCCTGCACACATTAAGCTCTGATAGAAACCCATACAAGAGGCCCCAAGTGGAAAGGAGAGAAGGCTTTGTTGGCTCTTGATGACACATCTTCCTCTGCCTGGGGAACAGAAAGACCAGGAAAGCTCAAGGGCCCTTTGACCCTTCTCAACTGGAAGACAGTGAACGAGAAGATGCCCTGGAATATCGTATTCCTGCTGGGTGGTGGCTTTGCCCTGGCCAAGGGCTGTGAGGTGAGAGACCCCTACCCCTTCCCCAGTCTGTCTGCGGGAGACCCTGTGGCAGGGAGAGAGGGGCCCTGCTTCTGTGCCACACAGGGAAGACCTGATACCCACTTAGGAGCCCGCTGTGGTAGGGCCTTTGCAGCAGCTGGAGAAAGAGCTTAGATCGTCTGAGGTGGAGGAAGAAACACAAGCCATACAGATCTTTCCCCAGTTGGGTTCTCAAAGCCAAAGGGAAGGCAGGCTTCTCTGGTGAGCAGGGAGTATTCTCAGTGACCACCCACCCACCCCACTCCACCCCCTCACCTCTTCCAGAGAGCGCAATGTCTTTAGCCCCTGAGAGTAGGAGGTATTGGGTTGACACAGTCAGCCTGCTGCAGCCACCAGGAGGCGCCATGATCACATCCAGCCAGGCCATGGGGACCAGGGCATCATTCCAAAGGCTCCATCCAAGAGGGAAATCCCTGAACCTGCACCCCTGGGCCTCATTGTTCCAGCTGAGCTCATTCGCTGCACAGATAGGAGACAGCCTCCCTGGGTCAGGCAGTGACTCCTGGGTCGAGGTTAATTCATCCATCGAGCATTCATCAACGATACCAAGCACTGTTCTGGGTGCTGAGTGGTGGCATTATCACATTAAATCCCCGTTCCTGGGACTCACAGTCTAGCATTACAGATGTGGACAGGGCAAGACCTTAGAAGTTTTCTGACCCCATAGACTGCTGCCACCCTCCCGTCAGCTTCTTCCCAGCTTCCACCAGGGCCCTTTTCTGCTCTCCTTCTGGGACTGTCGTAAGACCTCCTGGGCTGGAGAGGGCAGGGAAGGGGCTAAGGTTGGCTAAGGACCTCCTGAGAGAGGTCGGCAGGACTAGAGTAAATGGGGTCAAAGTCCTTACTCCTACCAAGCCCCAGAGGGGTTCCCAAAAAAGTCCTTTGGCCCTCTCTCCTAGCTTCTTGTCTGACCCTTCTCCCACACCCTACTGTTCTTGAAGAGCAGGTGAGGGGGCCCTTTGATTCTATCTGGGTCTTATCTTCCCTCCCAAGCTGCCCTTGACTCTGAAGACTAGACATCTGTGGACAGAAACAGGACTTTCCAGAGCCTCAGCATGAGATTCTAAGACTCCAGGCAGCCCAGCCTCTCACATACCACCTTCCTCTGCCCACAGGTATCGGGCCTGTCACGTGGCTGGGCAACAAGCTGACCCCACTGCAGTCATGTCACCTCCACCATCGTTCTTATCCTCTGCATCATGGTTGCTGCCTTCACTGAGTGCACCAGCAACGTGGCTACCACTTCACTCTTCCTGCCCATCCTAGCCTCCATGGTGAGTGGGCTGGCCCTGAAGACACACCTCCCCCAGGCAGCCCTCTGCCCACCCCACCCGGGAGCCCTGCCTGTGGGTCGAGTGACAAGTCTGCACCTCCTTTCATTTTGGAGAGAGACCTCTGGGCTTCCCCCTTCCCTGGTTTTCCAGCTAGTTGGGCCCAAAGGCCCTCTGGACCCTGACTCACCCATCCTTGGTGATGTCACTCCTTCAGTATCCTGATGGGGCTCACTGGCGGCCTCACCTACTTCCCCTGTTTGGTCATTCCTGAGGTGATGGGGTAAAATTGCTCCCCGAAGCGTCTCCAGCCCCCTCCTCCCCAGGCGTGTTCCCACAGCCTTTGATGACACTCCGAGCCCCTTTGAGATCTGTTTTATGGGCCACTCCCCTCCCCACACTCCACACACTCACCCCTTCCACAGAGGTCAAGGGGCCTGTCCCAGGTCACCAGTGCCTTCTGGTAGAGGTGTTGAGTTCAGAGCCAGCGTGTGTGTTGTGGGAGCAGGGGGATTATCTCGGAGAGGGGAAGCAGCAGAATTGGGGCCACACCTTCCCCTCTGGGATGGGGACTGCCATCATCTCTGCCCACTGTCTCCCTTCCAGGCCCAGGCCATCTGCCTCCACCCTCTCTATGTCATGCTCCCCTGCACTCTGTCTGCCTCCCTGGCCTTCATGCTGCCTGTGGCCACCCCACCCAATGCCATCAGCTTCTCTTTCGGAGGCCTCAGAGTGTCTGATATGGTGAGTGGCAGGAGTCTTGAATACCTCATCACTCCTTCCTGCTCTGTCCTTCCATCTTAGCAGACCACAATGTAGCTTAAAGCCACTTCGCTTCCCAGATTCGAGAATAGAACCTGTCTGGGGTGAGGGACAGCAGGACACGACCCCTAGTTGGAGCATCTGCAGGACCTGCCACACCTGGGCCATATGAGAGGGAGAGGAGGGGGTGAGGAACTTAGGGAAGGTCACAAGGTGCCAGGCAGCCACACCCAGGGAGATGGACGCAGAGAGAACAAGGCACAGGGCCCTGGAAGCTCGTGAGGAGCTTCCCTTGTCCCTGGCCCTGGGAAAAAAGCAAGAGGCACGGGCATCTTAGTGCTGCAGCTTGGACCCAAGGGAGGGCTTCCCAGGGAGAGTGTTGCTGGCGGCAGAGCTCCTGAGCGCCTATGAACACTGAAGGGGTGGGTGCTGGCCCAGCTCAGCAGCTGCTCACTCACACTGGTTCTCTGCATGCCAGGCCCGGGCGGGATTCATGCTCAACATCATCGGCGTGCTGGTCATCATGCTGGCTATCAACAGCTGGGCCTTCCCCATCTTCGACCTGCACACCTTCCCCTCCTGGGCCCACTCCAACTCTTCAACCCACTGCACAGCCAGCCGGCCAAATACCACCCTGTCTAATCTTTAGACCAGGGTGTAATCTGCCCAACACCAGGAAGACCCAATCTGTTCCTACTCCTCTGAGTGGGACGGGGACACCCAGGGTCCAAGCTAAACATTGAGAGAAATATATATGTGTGTATAACCTCCTGCATGTCTGTAAGAAAGGTGAGCATGTGTTCAACTCTGTGTCTAAAGAAATGTGTATGTATGTATGTATGTGAGGTTGATGTGTCATGTGAGGATGTCTGAGATGAGGGATTTGTGTGCTTGAACATGATCCTAGGTGTGTTTGCTTAACACATGTGTGTGAGTTCACAGACAATATTACACACCTCTCTGGCACCCCAGATCTTAGTCTTCCCAGCTTGTGGTGACCAGACCCTCTTGCACTCTATTGAAACTGAGGGTTGGGGTAACCTGGGGAGCAGAGCCTGCCAGCAGTTGCCATGGCAACAATTCTGGGACCAGTCCAGCTCTGCCCAGCCTCTTGGGTTTCGGGGGAGGGTTTGAATACTAATCACATTAAAGTCTTCTTCAGTAGAGTCTGGGATGGCTTTTCACAGCACTTGGCAGGGCTGGTCCACCACGTGGTCCAGGCCCCAGGTTGGGGAGTACAGTGGGAAGGGACCTGGCCTCTGTCCTATATGGCACCCCCTTGGTATCCCTCCCACCCAAAGGAGAAGGTAATGGCCAAGAACCCCTGCCAAGGCCAATCAGAGTGGGCGCAGCCACCCAGGAAAGCAGCACTGACATCACCCAGCCTGGCTAATTGGGAGCTGCCAGTCCCTGCGTGTCTTTGGGGAAACCGGCCTCTTCGTTCCCAGAGCACTCCCTGGGCATTTACATAAAAACCTCTGCCCCTGCCAATTCCTCATGGACCCTTCCTCCAGCTGGAAAAACCAGTCCCACCAGACCAGGAAAGGCCGGCTAAGTGCCCAGAAAATGGACCCTCACCCAAAAGGCAGGAGTGTCAGCCTGCAACAGCAAGGACAGCGGTGACACTCACAGGAACAGGTTCAAAACGGGCCTGTTCTTCAGAGTCCAGGACCAGACAACACTCTGGATCGTTCTGCTTCCCCACCTCACCTCCACCTCTCCCTTGCCTCCCGCCTTCATGAACTCCGGAGTATTATGTATCTGGCAAGGTGGGGTGGGATGTGGAAGGTGATAGCACACCCGTCATCCATTCTGGGAGCTCAATATTGCTTTCTGGCTGGAAGCTCATCTTTGTATCACTCCTAAGTTTCTCTCAGTGTGGACTGTGGCACGTAAGCTTTGAGTTCATCTAGGTGGAAGTTTCCAAGAGTCTCATCCGGTTACCTCCTGTGTTCCTGTGTCATGAGAGTTAAAAAATGAGATTTACCATCACTTTCATGCCCAAAAAAAAGAGAGCTGAATAGTGAAGAAAGAAACCAAAAAAGTTTTGATTCTGGATTCCGCCTGGGCTGGGCCTTCACCCAGTATTCCTAGAGCTGGGGGTTCAAGAGTGGGGGGAGACACAGGTTGGAGGGGGCTGCTGCATGGGGGAGAGCATGGCTGTCCTCAGGGGACGGGGATCTTGACAGGACATGCCAGACATCCAGCAGTGAGGAGTGTCAGGCAAGTGACTCCACCCCAACCACAGCCCCCCAGGCTGGCATTCCTCATTTATGAAGCATAGTTGTAAATCACAGCTCCCACCCAGGCCCACACTAGGACCCCCACAATACCCCAGGCAACAGAACCCCATTGGGAGTGGGCTAACCCTAGAATGATGTGACCCCTCCAGTGCCATACCCATTGCAATGGGTTCCTAAGTGGCAGCCCCAGGCTCATCTGCAAGGAGGACCCTCTGCTATCACGTTTTTGGACCCTGCTTGGGTACCCACAGTCCAGCCCTGACTATGGAAGAGGTGAGTGTGCTTCTCAGGGGGCACATGCCCCACCACTGTTCTCAGCCCGCCTTCGTACCTCCCTACTTCCCCCTCGGTCCTGCTCAGAGAGGGCCAGATGTGGACTAGGGTCACAGAGCAGTCCCAGGGGTGAAGACTGGGATGGCTCTGTCTTCTTGGGGGAGGAGGCAGACGAAAGCTGGCCCGAGGGTTGAGGGGGTCATCCATGGTGGTTGCTCTGGCAGAGTTTGGGGGGCCGTCTGCCCCCAGGTATTTGGAAACCATCCTCCTCAGGAGGCAGGAGGGCGGACAGCAGGCAGGTGGCACCTGTCAGCCTAATCACCATCATTAGCCGGGCAATAAAGCAGCAGGACCAGGCCAGACTTTGAAGGAAGGGCCTGTCAGCCCAGGTCAGGTTTGTGCACGCAGCCTTGCATCTTAGCCCCTCCAGCATACTCATGCTGGGCTGTGGCAGGTGGATGGGGCACTGCTGAATCTGGGGTCTGCACCCTCCCATCCTGAGCACCTGCACCGCTACACCGATGGCTTCCAGGAAGGTCGCAAGGGGCTTTCAGTGTGTCATACTAGCTGAATCCATACACTGAAGAACTGCTATGCTAATGAGCTCCCCATTGCTCAGGGATCAATGAGGCCAGAAACAACTGAAGGACAGTTGCCTGATACAGCTGTGTCCTCAGTTTCTAGCACAGGGTGCACAGTGACTATTGTATGAATAAGTTTAGAAGCATGGGACTCTTGCCCTCAAAGCCCCTTTCCAGACAACTGTGTGTGAAGTGCTGTGTGACCTTGAGACAATACTTTGGCCTCTCTGGGCCAGTGTCACCTTAGACTCAGCACAGGCCCAGATTTCTGAGCCAACTTCTATTGTTTTCCCCTGCTCTTGTCCCTAGGACCCTGGGAGTGTCCCTATGGACCTCACCTTCTCCTGATGGTCAGCACCAGCCCCAGAGACAACTATGGTAGCAAAAGGGCTGAGAAGAGCTATCGAGCCAAGTTTTTCAAGGAGAAACCTCTCAGGGTGGAAAAAGGGCACTTGTTAGGAAGATGGAGAAGATGGCAGCCGAGCTATTGATCCCATTCCCTGGGTTCGCCTTGACTTAGGCCTTAGGTCAATGGCAACTCTAGGGGTTACGGTGCTTAACCCCAAAGTAGGCTCCTTGGGGACTCAGGACATGACTTCCCTGTCTCCCAAAGTCTCAGAGGGGAGATTGTTTCTTAAAGAAGAAGGGGTGAGCTGTACAACAGGGACGGCAGTGTGGCCAAAGGGTACAGGGCGAGGGGTGGGGTAGCACTGGGATGGGTGAGATTCTGGAGGGAGTCAGCCTGAAGAGGGTGCCCCCTGCAGCCTCCACCCCAGACTGGGCCCCGGTAGTCATGATAAGCAGAGCCATCATTACGAGGCGCAGGGAGTCTGAGGGCCTCTCAAATGCTGAGCCCTCAACCTCAGGGAAGGGAAGGGGCACAGGAGGGGCATGAAGTTGGGACAGGGGATAGAGCAGCCTGGCTGGAAAGATTGTGACAGGGATTCAGATTTGCTCTTAAGGGTGGGAAGCCCACAGAGCTATGGAGTCTTGGGTACACATAGAACAACTCACACACAAACACAGACATGGATACCTGCATACACAGTTACACACGCACAGACACTCGTGTGTGAAGTTACTCACAGGCACACACAGCCCTTCAGACACCCAAAGGCATTTACAGACACACACAGACACAGAGTCACAGACTTGTACACACAGTTGCTCAGACACTCATGTAAACATGGATGCCCATGCACACAGTGGCAGACATGAGTGTTCTCACATGTACACCGATGCGCACGTGCACTGAGATACAGTGTCTGGCACGGACACACCCAGCGTCAGGTTATAGCACTACAGACTTCAGTGCACATCAATGGTGGCACGTGTGAACATGTGAACAGAAATGTGAATTCTAACTCACACTCATGCACAGCGAACACCCACACACCCTGGCATTGCTCCTTCCCACCTGCACGACTGTGTCTCCCAGTAGCAGGAGGGATCAGGACAGGACAGGAGAAGCCTGCTCTCCCCACCCAGCAGGACTCAAGCTATGTCCTCCCCACTGGACTACCCCCTCCCCCAAGCTCTTGCCTTGGAAATTCCCTGAATTTCCAAGAGGGCCAGCCAACCAGAACAGGCTCAGACCTCCCAACCCAGTAGCCCCACCACACACCCTCCACACCTCTAGCCAGTGCTCCTCCATCATCCACGGCCAAGGAGCTGCCCGTTCTGTTCCCAAGAAGCCCATCCTGATTCATCCCAGACCTCTACACCCCTCCTTGGAGATGGGGTCCTCAGGCCTCAGGGCCTCAGCCTCAGGGAAGCTATACTCAGGCCCAGTTTCTCTGTAGATGTTCTTAAATGTCTTCCATACCGATGGAGTGAGACTAGGGAGGCCTGGGAAGTGGCTGGCCGAGTCTTGGAAACTCACTTTGGGATGACAAATCCGGCCCACATTGAGCAGAAGTGGACAAAAATGGACAGTATTATGTGGGGGACAGGAAGGGGGTCCCTCCACCAGCACGTGGGCCTCCTAAGGATGGAAACATGCTCTTCCTTCTCTCTAGAGTCACCAGAATCTTGCCTCAGCCTGCAGCATTATAGACATCGGCCCCAGGGATTTCCACCCTAGTCTGGGCTGCTACTGGCTCAAAGCAGCCCAGCCCTGGGCAGAACGCAGCAGCAGACAATGAACCGGTTCTGACCTCCAGTCTCCAGAAAAACAGAGATTCCTCTGGCCCCAGACTATTTAACTAGCCTCAGCAACAGCCCATCCAGACCATAGCCCAGCTCAGCTAGAGCTGCAGGCCCTGAAATTACGAAGCTGGAGTGTGTGGGACCAAACTTCCCGATAGAAGTAAGTCCTTTCCAAGGGGAGCAGAGCCAAGGCAGAGCTAGAGTTGAAGCTAGATGCCAGCACAGACTTTCTGGGTCTACGAGAGCATTCTGAGGGGCTGGTGTAATGAGAGGAGAGGACTGCTCTCTCTGGGGGCAGAGAACGAGGAGAAGGACCGCACAATCCCCCTGCAGTTCCCGGTTCTTTGGAATTTCTGAGGCTCCCCCTTCAACTCCCAGAATGCACGCAATGAGGAAATAGTGCTTCCCAAAAGAAGGATGGAGCGAGAGCCCACACTCACTCCGGGGCAGATGTGGATCCTGTCTCAGGGGAGAACAACATTCATCTCATCAGAAGCAGAGTCTTACTAGGTGAAGGTGAAAACCACATTCTTCCCTGTCATCCATCCCACCACGGCCTTCCCAGGGACCCTTGACTGCTACATTAATTCGCAATTCCTGGATTTTAATGACGGCGAAATTTTTTCATTTGTTTATTGGCCATTTGCATTTTGTCTGTGAATTGCCGATTCGTGTCCTTTGCCCATTATTCTGTGAGACTGTCTTTTCTCCTTACTTATTCAGAGGAGCTCTTACTATATTATGGACAGCAACACTTTGTTATATACGTTGCAACACTCTTCCAGGCTGTTTTTTGTCTTTTAACTTTCTTGTGGTGTATTTTGGTCTAATGAAATTTAATTTTTACTTAGTCAAGCTACATATTTCTTTATGGCTTTGGATTTCACGTCATGCTTCCAAAATGCCTTTTCCACTCCATAAGTATACAAATGTGTTCTATGTTTTTTCTATTTATTTGCATGATTTTCATTTTATGTTACATCTTTCATCTGTCTGGATTTTTTTAATGGATAGTGTGAAGTAGGACTTCACGTTCTTTCTTTCAAATGGAAAGCCCATTTTCCCAAGTCCATTTATTCAATCTTTTACTTTCCTGCTGTTTTAAAACACCTTATCATCATAAATTCAGTTCCCACAAATATCCAACTTTATTCTGGACTCTGTTATCTTCCACTAATTTATTTGTTGATTTACACGAAAATCGCACTGTTTTAATTGTAGACCTCTTACTGATCATCTTGAAGTCTGGCAAGGCAAGTTCCCCTGTTAGTCTTCTTTTTCAAAAAGCACTAAGCTCTTCTCATGTATTCACTCTTCATTGATTCTTTAGCATCAATCAACTTGTCAAGTTCGGGAGTAGAGGGGAATTAGACCTTTGATTTTAATCACGTTTTTATAGATTAGTTAGGGTAGAACTGACATCTCCACAATGTTATTCTGAGCTTCCCAATTCAGGAACATTATATGCATTTATATTTATTCAGGTCTTATTTTATGTCTGTCCGTAATGTTCTACTGTTTTCCTCATGTAGATTTTATATAGTTCTTATTAAGGTTATTCCTGGGTATTGTGTAGTGTTGTTGCTACTGCGAATTGGATCTTTTGTCTCATATTTTCCATTGATGGTTATAGTTGTACAAAAATGGTTTTGATTTTTCTACGCTTAACATATATTCTGCTACTGTACCAATTTCTCTCACTAGTTCTAATAGTTTTCAGTTGATTCTCTTGGATTTCCTAAGTAAACAATTATGTCATTGGTAATTCTTAAAGATTTTGCCCCTTTCCTTCTCATATTTGCATCTCTTTATTTCTCTTTCTTATCTTAATGCACAAGTTAGAGCCTTCAGAATAACGTTGACTGATAGCGATGATAGCAGCCTCCACTTGACAACCTTTATGGTTCTTTGCCCCCAGAGTATCCATACGGAATTACCTGTGAGTATAGAAGTAACAATTAGCCCTGTGTTCATCAGATAGGAGCAAGGAACAAACATGCTAGCAGGTCCTGACTGCTGCCCTTTCACCGTGAAATTCCATTCATTTAACAATAGTTAAGAGAGCAGAGCTTGGATTGCTAATGTGAGCCCCAGAGAAGGTGGGCTGAGTCAGGGCCCCTGTTCTCACCCCAGAACACAATTACTATACCCAAGCGGGCAAGCCGGCACATCCTCATTCCCCATCCAACACCACTGGGCTTGATGAAGAGAAAGGGGACACACATTTATTGAGCATCTACTATATACCAGGGACTGTGCTAAGAACTTTAAACACAATCTTATTTAATCCTCTCAACAAATCTAGGGGTGAATGATATTATTCCTTCGTTAACAGATGAGGAAACTGTGTCTCAGAGTGGTTAAGTATGGAAGATGACATAGCTAACCATCACTCACAGTTGGGTTCATTGTCATCTGCCTCAGCACCTTCTTTTCTGGAATGGGTATTCCCTGCCTAGAAAGAGATGTCTCCAAAAGTTCTAGTCTCTTCCAAACTGGTGCCAGATCACCACCACCATCCCCTAACCAAGACCGACATTACCTCCCTCCTTGGAATCAGATAGAGTAAGTGGGGAGGAGCTGAGCTCACCCTCAGGTCAGAAGGCAAATCCCAGGTCTTGCTGGGGCAGGTCTACCAGCATGTCCCTGGAGCCTTTAGCTCCAGGAAGACATACACTAGGCTTAGAGGCCAGGACAAGAGTGAGTGGGGAGGCTGGAAAGAATGGCCAGAGCCAGGAGACAGGGGAGGGACAAAGAAGATGAGAAGGAAGCAGTGAGAAAGTGGTAGGGGCAGGGTCTGGACAGAAGCAGGGTGGGCTGTCAGGGAGCCAGGGACAAGCCCTAGGCCTGAGTCCGGCTAGGAACAATGGGCCCTATTCCCAGGGCTCACCAGGCACTCTGCTCCCAAGGCAGACGCTGGGAGGCCAGGACCAGGGCCACAAACACATGGACTTCTATTTCCATTCTCTAGACCATAACCAGGGGCCATGAGATCACAACACAGAGCCCAGGGGCCCCATCTCCACCCGCTCACACACATGTGGAAACACAGGGCAGGGATGTATGTGCAGACGTGAGGGTTTAAACATACGGATGGCACACAAGAGGACACAGACACAAGTCTGGAAACAGGGACAAAGATCACACATAGACATGGGGAAAGACCCAGAGGCAAATGCACAACCCAGGAGATGCACATACAGACACGTGGAGAGACTCGCGTGCCCTCAGACACATGTAGGGCGGACACATGTACACATGGGTGCACACGCCCACACACCAGGAGACACCCTGACGGTGTCAGAGGGATCGAGGAGAGACAGACAGATGGACAGACCTTTCTCAGCAAATCCGTGCTTGTGTTTGGCCCTTGAGGGCTCACAACTGCCACCTGTCCACGCCAGACCTCAGAGAACTCTGGCCACCACCCAGAGCTGCTCCCCAGAACCATCGCTGCTCTGTGAACATACATGTGGTGGCCTGGCTCTCCTGACACATGTGTGCACGTCCCGACAGGCCTGTGCCCCACCCACGGGGGCCGACATCCCCGTTCTGGGATGTAGGTGGGGGCCATGGGACGTACCCCTTCTCTACAGGCCACAGGCTGTGCTCACTGGCAGAGACAGGGGGCCTGGGTTGGCCCAGGAGCAGGGAGGGGCTGGAGGGGGGCCGGGGCGCGGCCGGGGCGGGCACAGGAGCCTATACCTGTCAAACAAGAGCCAAGGAGCAAACTAGCTTCTTAGTCACCTTGCTCTTCTCCCCGTTTTGGCAGCAGCCCCTCGGGGCAAGGGGAAGCTGATATCATAATTATTGGCTCACCCAGCAGCTGCCTCCCCTCACCTGATGTCAGCACAGACCCAGGACGGCCAAGCTGACGGACTGACAGACAGACTGAGCTCTTGGCCCCTCAGGCTCGGGCCCCCACGCCGACCTGCTTCATTGAGCAGGTAAGAGGAGACCCGGCCCAAGTCAGCCGTGGAGGCCAGCAGGGCTGGGCCAGGGCATGGGGTGGGGGTTGCTTTTTTAACGGGCTCTGGGAAGCGACTGAGAGCACTGGGGTCCATCCCAACTTCTCACTGCAACAAAACGGACACAGGAAGCTGGTGAGTGCCTGGAGGCCGAGGAGGACCCCCTCCTCCACACTCCTCCCTCTGGTTCTTGTTTCAGGTCTTCTAACTTCGATCTCTCTTGCAGTAGCATGGCTTTTCATTCTGGCGTTTGTTGGATCTTGTGTGTGTCTCCCTGTTGGAGAGGGTGTGCCTAGCCACCCTGCGCTGGGAGAAAACGAGGACTCGGAAGGTCTAGAACGGGAAACCTTGAGCTGAAACACAGGGAAGCAGATTCCACCCCAGATGGAGAGAAGAGAGCCCCGCTCTGGGGCCTGGGTGGTGCCAAGGGTGTGTGTTGACCAGCCTCTCTGGGCACCTGGGCTGGGGTCTAGGCGCCTAGGGCCTGGAGGAAGGCCTGGGTTGCAGGAAGAAAGCGGTACACCTGGTGAAGAAGCAGACAGGTGGCAAACAGGTGCTGTGGCCAGTACCTGATGCTGAGCTCAAGGCAGAATCCCCCACAGGTCTAGAGACAGCTCTCTCCCTCAAGACCCCTGAAGCCAAGAGGCCTGGGTGAGCACACCTGGGATATGCAGGCAGCTCTGGGACCCTTGAAGCCTAGAATTGGAGTCTGGGAAGTAAAAGCCTTCAGGGAAATAGCTGGAGCAGCAGGAAGCCCCTCTGGCTCCCACAGCTCCTCCCCACCCCCTAGCTGATCAGGTAAGGCTCTGGCATTCCCCGTGGAGTCCCCTGGCCCTCCCTCAATGCCCAAAGAAGCAAGTGAGATTAAGAAGAGACTCTAACAAGTGGGCGGGTGTGTCTGCCTCTTCTCCCTGCACCTACAGGTGTGTGGGGATATGCTTGTATGTGCTTGTATGTCCAGACACCACTGGTCAGAGCGAAAGGACCCAGGTGGAGAGGGCCCGTTCTCTTCAGAAGGCATCTCACCCGTGCCCCTGCCTCTAGGCTGGTCATTTCCTACACCAGCCAGGGCCTCCTCCTTCCTGCTTCCCTAATCCCGAAGGAGGAAACTCTTAGTTCCCTCACAGACATGAAGTCCTTCTTGCAGTCTGAAAGGCTCTAGTGCTACAGGGTCAGCTCTGCTGGCCCCCACAGTCTTCTCTGGTTCCCACTGCTAAAACTCAGTTCCTGCGGGCTGATTGGAGAGTGAGGTAGGGAGGGTGGCATTGTACTCCAGTCCTGTCCCCATGAGGCCTGGCTCAGGCACTTTCCCCACTTGGTTATTCCCCGACCCCCAGGACACAGGTAGCAGAAGGGCATCCCCAACTGGCACGGGGAGCTCCTCCTGTGGTGGCCCCTCTCCCGTGGTGGGACAGGCCCAGAATGGGCTCCGGATCCCTCAGAGGCGAAGGTGCCATGGGGAGAGGCACATGTCCTCCCAGCGCCCGCCCAGCCCCGCCCATCCTGCCTCTGCAGAGCTCAGCTCCGGGCTCCAGGGCCTGCCGAGGCACGCTGCACCCCCAGGCCCGGCGCCTCACTCACCTCCCAGGGCCAGGAACCTGTTCTCCCAGGAATGCCAGGGAGTTCTCAGAGGACTTTATTTCCCAGGGGCGCAGGTAGCCCCAGAATCCTCTCAGTTCTGCTCCTAGAAAGGCAAGAGAAAATTAGAGGGTTTGGGAGCCCCCTGTTCCTTATCTTTGTCTCATCTACACATTGACCCTTCATGGCCCCAACCAATAGCTTTCATCATTCATTATGAGAGGAGAGACGGCTCGAGAGGGTTAAAGACGAGGGGAAAGCCCACTGGTTACACATGTCTTCTGGGAAGCTGTCATGTTTCCCCTCTTGGTCTCAGGGAAAGCCCTCCTTTAACCCCCATGGAGAGTCCCATCTGCCCTCTAAGTAAGCAACACAGTATGACATCCAGTGGACTCTCCATCCTTCCCAGCCAGAAAGTCCTTCCTGATGTCTAACCTCCCTCCTTCCAACTAGAGTCTTCATGGACTAGCAGAACCCCTACAGCCTGCATAGGGCTCAAGCCTGTGTTTCAGTGTGACTACATCACACTGAAATTTCCTGGAGTTTGTGTTCAAAAAGGACAGAAAGAAGGCCCCATGCCCACTGCCCCTCTATTAGTCTCTCCATCTTCGCATTCTAATGAGGAGGGAGCTGTTGGGAGCCACTTCCGCCTGCCTCCCCTTGTTCCCCCACAACAGAAGGATGCAGGGGACAGATATGTCCTCCCCTATTTCCTTCCCAGTCACAGCCCACCATTCCTGCTGAAGCCTGCAGAGGATAGTTCCACAAGCCAAGAATGGCTTCTGCAGCAGAAGAAATCGATATTAGTCTTCAGAGACATTTCAGCATTTTAAATTGAGTTTGGCTGGACTATGTTACCATTGGAGGTGGTTTCCTGAGTGGAGAGGCAACCATTGATCTGGGATGGGTGTGTTGGGCTGGCAACTTTCCCAGGAGCAAGGGAATGACAAGATGACCTCTGGGAGAGTGCATCTCAGAAGCATCAATCAAAGGCCCCCGAACAATTTTGGTCTTTCCGAATGATCCATTCCCATCCTTTGCCCTTTCCTCCTCTATGCCCATCCCCAACTTCAAGCCTCACCCCACCCTCAACCCCTCCATTCCATCCCTTATCCTTTCACAAACCAGCTGTATCCCCAATCCCATCTCCAACTCCAGTCCTGCCCTCTTCCTATCCAATTCCCTGTCCCCAATTTTACCTCCATTTCTACAACTCCATTCCTCTCTTCCTTCCCCACCTCGCTTCTTCAGCCCTACCTTTGTCCTCATCCCTCACTCCATATTCCCATCCGACATCATCCCCAGCTCCCTAGGTTGGATCTTTCCATACGCCAGATATCCTCCTTGGAGTTCAATATCCCTCATCAATACCCTTGCCAGGTCATGGCTGTCCTCCACACTCTCCCAGTGTGCAGGAAAAGCCCAGAGTTATGCCACCAGGACAAAATGGTTAGGATAAGGTTATCCCTGATAAGCCCTCAGCTTCCTGATCCCATCTGGCCCTTATAGGCTGGATGCTGGCCAACGGTAAAAATAAATTCAAGTGCAACAAGACAAGTTGAGGTCTGATGTCCAAGTGGATCTCTCTAAACTGCAAATGGGTGGTAGGTAGAGGGGGGAAATGGAGAGACATGCTCAGAGGGACCCAAAAAGAGGCAGTGGCAACCTTTCTTAGGAGGCTGAGAGTGTAACTGATTCAATTCAGCAGGAGATGGACAGAAACTGAAGCAAGGAGGCCTGCCAGATTGTTTAGGAATGACTGCCATCATGAGCATCCTCGGGTCTCTACCCCACCTGTGGCTCTTGCTTAGTCAGCTCAGATTAATGGGCCGGGGAGAAAATTAGCTGAATCGTGATCTCTCAAAGAACTTGACTTGAGAACCAGTTATGAGTCACAGAGTAAAGGGAACCCATGCTCTCATGACTACTCTGAAAGCTCCAGGGGGTAGACACCTCTCAAGACCCCCAAGGATGCAACAGAGAGCCCCCTGGTTGCTCAGACCTAACCCTCCACCCTGTGCTCACAGGAAGATGCATAGTCAGTCAGTTTCAAGCCCTGCTACCCCAGCCTGAAACTACTGCTTCTGACAAACTGCAGTGAGCCTAGGCACCAACACACACACACCACACACACACACGCACACACACATGCAGAATGGGGTGTGTCCCTGGAACCAGATTGCCCGGAGACAGTTGGAGATCCCACCTACACTTGTAAATTCCACAGCCATGTCCCAAACTACACCAGCTCATCAGTCTTGGAAGACATAGGATATGCATGAGGATACACATACATACGCACACATCCCCAGAAAACCCAGTTATCAGACTCTATACTTAAAGTCCCCACACAACAGAGCCAGAGCGACCACAGAAGTGTTCACAGTCAGAGGTGTCTCAAGCCCCCTTTTGGTGGTGTGGTGCTGGGTGTTCCTGGAACTTACGTTGGGCCTTACAGAGCACATACCTTCGGAGAGGGGGCTCGGCCGCTCTGAGCCTTCCCATGAGCATGTCCAATCCGAGGGAGGTGGGAAGGGTTTTGGAGAAAAAGTTCTTTGGGATGACAATGCCAAGCCCAGGAGGGCCTAGGAGTAGAGACGGGAGAAAGGTAGAGTCTTGAGACCAGGAGCTGAATGTCCAGGGAAAATACCCCCAGAACCTGCCACTTTTCCACATCCTTCTTCTCAGATGGGCAAAAAAAAAAAATGATTAGGTGCTCAGAGCGAGTGCCTGGAGGAAGGGCCAGTGCACAGGCATCTACATAGCAGGGAACAGTCCCTTCTGCTGGTGGGGCTTCAGCTTCTCCATCTGTCAAATAAGGAGGGCCTTGGTTGGGAGGGCCTGCCAGTGCTCCTCTCACCCCATGGTTTGTCAGGTCCAGGCGGTTCACTTACTGCCTGCCTAGTGTGTGCACGAATGTGTGCTCTGGATGGCGTGGGGGAGGGGCTCCACCAGTATGTGTCTTGTACTAGATCTGATTATTAGTAGTGGTGGCAGAATTAATATCCCTAATAATAGATTGGTAATAATGAGCAGTCATTCTGATAATGATATGTATAGAGTGTGAGAGGCCCGTCGCCCCAAGGAATGGTACAATCTTGTGCCACTCATGCCCCCACTAAGGTGAGCCGGCAGAGAGGGGCCAGCAGCTGGATGTGAGCACTCTTGATCGCCTCCATGGGGAGTACTTCAGGAAGGGCAAGTGGTTGAAGTGGGTAAAGATCTCAGCCTTCATCCCTCTTCTAAAATCCCATGGGCCTGGGACCCAAGGGAGGAAGCAGGGGACCAGACAAGATGGTGCTGGTTTACCTTCTTCAGAGCATTTCGACATCCTGGTTCTCATTCAGTCCCCAGGACAGCCAGGTGAGGTATTTAGAGCAAAGATGAAGATCCCATTTTATAGTGGAGGAAATGAGTTTCATTCCTGTGACCGGCCTACACTGATGGCAGAGCGGAGAGGAGATGTTTCTGGGGTCCTTGGTCAGATGGACTCCCTGTGAGGGCAGCTTCTGAGATGCTCAATGCCAGGCTAGGGAATGAGGTGAAACGATGTCTAGTTATCCCTATTGGTCTCACAGCTCAAATCCTCAGCTGCCAATCACCATCAAGCCGATCAACTCTGAAGCCAGTGACCAATGCAGCCCACTGGAGGCAGGGGTGAGACACCAGGCTCAGCCTGAGTGACTTCATATGGGGACCAGACTTCTAGACCACAGAATGGCAGAACTAATGGGTACTCAAGAGGCAAGCCCCCATTCCCCAGCCCATTTGTCACCCCCCTCTTCAGCCACTGTGCCTGAAGGAAGCTTTTGTAAAGATGGATGAAGATGATATTTCATAATCTGTGAAAAATTCTCCTGTTCCTTCAGTCACTCCGCACCTCACCATCCACTCTTTGGTCCCTTTCACAGCTGGGCAGACTGAGGAACTTTCTTTTCTGGAAATCAGTGTCTAAGGCCTCAGTGTGTTAGGCACTGCCCTCTGAGAGGATTAAGCAGGCAAAAAGTTCCCACTCTCCAGGAACCCAGCTCTCCAGTCAGGCCCCCAATGTTTCTAGGCCACCTTGTCACCTTCAAGTCCCTTGCCAAACCTGCTCTCACCATCAGACCCAGTCATGCCTTTAAAAATCCATGAGAAAGGTGGGGAGTGAAGGGCATCTTCTCCTTAGTTGCCCATCTAAGGATTTCCTGTTCTTGGAATTGATATTTTTGCCTCCCCCTCTTCCTGCTAACCTTGGAGGGCAAGTAGACTTTGCTTCTAGGAGCAAGATCTGGAGATGAACTCCCAGCCTCAGAGCCTGGACTCTAGAGAGGCAGGAGGGAAGAAAAGGCAGACCATGAATAATGCCCAAGAGTAAAAGATCCCTGGGGGCTGGGGGTGCTTAGGTGGGAGGTCTCTGCAAAAGGCATCTAAGGAGTAGAGAGAACCCAGGAGAGCAAATCTCTCAGACTCAGTGACCATAGTAGAGGAGACACACCTGGTAGGTGTGTCTCAGAAAGGGATGGATGGAAGCTCTGAGAGGTAGCACTTTTTTGTTTCTTTGAAACCAAGCATCCCTCCTTTCTTCTACCAAATAAGCATACACAGGCAGGTCAAGGACTCTCATCAATCTGTCTCGCTGTCCATCTATCCATGTCATTTGTCCATCCATCAATCGGTCCATTCATTGATCTGTCAATTCCACTCATCCATCTATCCTTCCATCCACCCACCTATTCATCCCTCCATCCACATACTAATCCATCCATCCACACATCCATAGTCTATCCATCCAGAGAGTTCAGGCTCCAGTTGGTCTCCCCAGGTTGCTGGGAAGGGCCTGTGGTCCTGTGGCATTTATGGGGCATGTGACTAGCCAGCCTGGCCTGGGGAGGCAGCCCCACCCCAGCCCTCAGGCAGGGGGCTGGTCCAGGCATGTAGGAGTATTTAAACCTCCATGGAGGTTCCTGAGTTGTTGCTGGCCTGATGACTCCCCGAAGCCGTGATGGTGGCCATGGCCCAGAACCCACTGTGAGTGCTTGGATTCAGCTCCTTCAGGGTCAAGGTTGGGTGGCAGGGGCTGAGGATGGGCTGGAGAGATGGAAAGCTGCCCAGAGGTGGTCAGGGAAAATAGACAGGCAGGAGTGCTAGGTAAAGAAGAGTGGGAGAACAGGAAGCCATTGGAGCCAGGCGTCCACAGCAAGGCTGGGACCCACCCTGCAGGAGCCTCTGCAAAGTCTCTTGGTAATTGGCAGGAAGGAGAAGGCAAGAGGATTAAGATTACAAGGGAGATGAAGTTTAGCTCAAGTGTTCTTTCAAGTGGCTCAAGTGTTCCTTCAGGATGGACAAACTGAGTGATGCTCCAGGACCAGCCTTCTTCAAGAGGCAGGGGAATGACTGAAGTGGCTTTGGGAGAGCCCTGATTTGGGAAATGGGAATGACTGAGTTGCTGGTGTCAGTGGCTCAGATTTGAGGAAAGTATCACATGGAGGACAAGGTTGCTTTTCATCCTTTGTTCTTCTTCCCTATTTCACCCCCTACTCTTTCTGTCTGTCTGTAGCTGCTTCTCAAAGCCTTTCAATGAATCTCAAGGCAGGGACATCTGACCCATTTCCTGAAACCCAGGCAGGGTCAAGAGCCCCAGAACTTTTTGCCTCAGAAGCCCAACCTTGATGAAAGAAGAGGAGCTAGAAGCCCCATCCTTCTTGACACCCCTAGATTCTGAGTATCCTAAGGTTCCCTAGCCTCCGGAGCAGGCCCCCAGGCCTTTCCCACCACCACCACCACCACCACCACCACCACCCCCCAACTGAGTAATTACTGATCTGCTGTAGGACAGCCCTCCCAGCAGCTAGGCAGGCGGAGCCCCGGGTGGGGCCACAGGCAGCACTGGGCATGGGCCCCACCCCTCGTAAAACATGCTGCCGCAGCCAGCAACAGAAACCATTAAGGCGGAACTGCTCTGTCTCCACCTCGCTCATAAAGGGTGGGTAGGAGGCAGCTCAGGTAGGAGGGAGTATGGAGAGCACCCAGTGAAGGCCCTCGGTGTCCTCTGTGACTCAACTGCCCACAGGGAATGCAGGGACAGACCCTCCCAAGGAAACCTCCAACCTTGTCCCCCACCTGCCACCCTGGCTTCCAGGTGTGAGCAAGGAAACCAAGGTGTTCCCGAGGTGGGGCCATGTGCATACTGGTTAAGCATACTGGCTTTGAAACCTGTGTCTGAATCCAGGGGAGCATAATTTACTAGCTGAGTAAACGTAAGCAAGTCAGGGTAACCTCTCTGAGCCTCAGTTTCCTCACCTAAAAAAAGAATGATAATACAGCACCTCCCTTCTGGGGTGTAATACCTCACGGAGCTGTTCTTGGTCCCCTTGAGGATATATTTCCTCAGGGAGGTCTCTCCTGAAAGTAACGTCGGGTGAGGGCCTGACAGCTCTGTTGACCATAGACACATCCATGGAACCAATTTCGGCATCTTTAGATGCAAATAATTCCAGTGTCTCGTTTACTTATAAGGGAACTGAGTACAGAATGGGGAAGTGACTTGTCCAAGGTCACACAACCAGCAAACCAGGTATCCCTCAACCTCCACCCCCAAATGGGTCCTTGTGCCCAAGTCCTGAGGCTCTAGGGAAACGGTCTCTGAGAGGTGGGGAGATGTGCTGGGTAGAAGGGACACAGGTCTGGCTATTTGTGAAAAAGTCACAGGGCAGGGATTCAACAAGCGTTGTTGACCATGTCGTTATGCTTTCTGGGGAATCTGTTACCTGTCGTTTCTGTCCTCCCTCTGACTCTAGGGGAGATCAAGTCTGCTTTTCTTCCATTTCCACCCCTACCCTCCCACTCACCAAGGATCATGAAAGGAGGAGAAGTTCAGAGAGCAGAGGATAGAGAGAATGCCCAGATATGGAAATGGTTTTCAGCTAACGTTTCGCCAGGCTTGTACTCTTGGACTGTGCGTTTGGGGTGTAGTTGGGGCTCTCAAGGTCTGAGAATCAGGAGTTATGATTTTCAGTTTTAGCTATGTGGTCCCAAGCATGTCACTTCTCTCTGGGCCTCATTTTTCTCCCCTGAAAAAATGGGGCTAATGACCTTGCTTCTCTATCAGTCGTGTGCTAATAAATGTTCACCAACCAGCTCTCCAAAAAAAAAAAAAAAAAAAAAAAAGGCTCTAATTTGCAATTTGTAGTATTCGCTCATTTCCATGGGTAAATACTCCCACCGTGGCCTATTTGGTCTGATTCCACTGAACATGGCATTGGAAAGAGATGGCCACCATTGGCTCTCGAAAGCCCATCGCTGCTTGTTCTAGCACACCACTGCCTGCTTCCCTCTGGAGCAAAAGGAGGATGAAATAAGACGGCAGAGACAAAAGTGCTTTGTAAACTGCAGAGTGCTTTATGGATGTGGGGTTGTGATGATGAACATCTTTATAGTCCAAAGGACCCCAGGGCATGCTGGAAGCCCAGGCCTAGCTTTAGCCCAAGAAGCAGTAGGTTGTGGGTTGTGGGAGTCCACACTAAGTGGCAGGATGATGAGTACATCCAGGGTAGCTCCTGAGAAAGGGGAGCATTGGTTTGCTGATTTGTGTACTCTCCCATCCCACTGTGCTACCTGAAACTGAAGCGGATAGGATAGAGGTTAGCTGTCCGGAAAAAGATTCCTTCTAAATGCAGGTGCCGGCCCCAGGATGCTGAAGCCATCAGAGAGGCTTCCTGAGGGATCCAAAGCAACAGTCACCCCCTCCTTCCTACTCTGATTCCTGCGAGTTTCTACAGCCATTCTACCACAGAGGAATGGCTGAAATGATCTCTGAGGCCAGAAAGTAAAGAGGGGGGGAATTTGGCCTCTGCAAATGGGTAAGAGGATGTCAGGGAGACGGAGGTGGGAGACAGGAAGAGAAGTTTCCTCTGGTCTCCCTGCCACCACCCTCAAAGCTAAGGCTTTAAATTAACTCTGTCCCACTGTTAATTATTAATAATAGTTACCACCATTTATTGAGCATGTACTATGCACTAAGCTATTTACAAGCAATAGGTTATCTAATCCTCCAGAGAGGTACGTATTATCAGTCTTATTTTACACATAAGGAAACTGAGGCCCAGGAAAGGAAGTTAAGCAACTTGTCTACCCAATGTCCCACAGTTATTGGGATTCAAATCCAGTCCTGATTCTAGAGCTTATAAACTAGATCATACAACTTCAGGAACTCCACTGGCTACTCCAAGGCAGCCTCATCCCTCTCTCCACGGTGAGTCCTTCCCTGTGCTAACCAGGATATCCTCCAAATGCACCAATCAGAGCTCTTCCTCCCCGCCTCTAAGGCAGGAGGGCCCTTTGGACTGCAGCTAGTGGAAGATCCTCTCTTTCCTGGGCTGTATGGTATTAGGCAAGTCATAGCTTTTTCTCTGGGCTTCCTTTCTTCATTTGTAAAATAGAACTTTGGCTGAGGCAACCAAGGGGATATCAAGGTCACTAAATCAGGAGTCATCGTTTATAAAACCTTCACAGAGGAAACCCTGCACTGAGGACCACTGGGGTCTTCTGCATCCTCTGTGCAAATCCAGGGATAGGCCTGTGAACTCCTGGCTCTAATCTTGTCCCTGGGGGCTTGGAAGAGGCCAGCTGGTGGTTTGGCCAAGCCAAGGTATAAAAGTTGTGACTGTGAACTGAAGCCTTCAGTTAAGGCCTCTTACATGCAAGAACTCAGCCAGAGCTAGAGATGGTGTCCTGGAATATAGGTGCAAGGTTGGGGATGGAGCAGATGCTACAGGGGTCCTTCTGGAAGACCACCTTCAGCAGGAGGTGTAGCCCAAGCTGGGACTCAGGGAGGCCTCTGCAAGTTCATGTCTCAGAGGGGCAGAGCTGGGGTCTGAGCCCCCTGAGGCCAGGCTGAGTGAAGGCCGGGCAGACAGGACAAGGCTAGCAACAGCAGCTGCCACCTGGGCATGGTGCCATTAGTGAGTTTCCCCAGGCCTGCCAGGCCTGAAGCAGCAAGACCATCAGGAAAACTAGAGTCTGGGGTCAGAGGCTACAGCCACATTTGGCCAATGAGGCCAGATGCGTGGCATGTGTCCTCGAGCATTTTCTATGTGGCGGCCACCGTATACACAGCATCTTACTAAATATTCATGATGACCCTGCGAGATGAGCTCTCAAGCTTCATTGATCAGAGGAGCAAAGTGAGATACAAAGAATTACACAGTTTGTTCGAAATCACTCAACCAGGAAGTGACACAGCTGGGACTCAAACTCAGGCTGGCTCAAATCCAAAACCCTTGCTCTCGACATGCTATTCCGCCTTCAGAGAGGGGAGTGACCACCACCCCACCGGTTACAACGCCTGAGATTTGGGCGGAGGAAAGGCCCCTGGCCTTGCTTCTGGAGGTGCTGGAGAACACCTTGGAAAAGCTGTTCAGGGCCAGGGTCGGGTGTGGCAGGCAGGCCACAGCTGTCCTGTCCATGGAGCAGAGGCCAGGCCGAGCGGTCATGCGGAGCTGGGGGTGGGCTGCCCTGCACCTTGGGCCCCTTGCCTGCTCCGCTGCGGTGTCCAGTTACGGCCAGCTCGGCGCTTCCCTGGTCACGCCACATTTAGCATTGCCGCCGAGTGAGCGGGCGCCAGGATATGGAGAAGGGGCGGTGGAGACTCTTGAAGGGGCGGGAGAGCCTCCTACCAGGCCCCCACCTGGACCCCAGCTACCAGTCCCCTTTGCCAATGATCCCCTGAGGGACTTTGGGCACATGCCTTCCTTGGCATAGTTTATTTAGCAAAAATGTGTTAACCGGAGGCTGAACATCATTGGGCCACCACAGCCATCCCTCCCTCCCAGAGCTCCTGGGAGAGGCATGGCGTGGGAAATGCAGTTACCTTGCTCTGCCTGAGTGTGTCTTGGGTAGGAATGATAAGCGTAAACCTCATGCTTTTCTTGTTGCCTGGCCCCCCAGCTTATCCCACCCCTCTCTGACCCCCGCCAAATGAAGAAACACTAAGAAGAATGCATCCTCCAGATTCAGATAGATTTGGGTTCGAATCCTGACTCTACCAAGAATTAGCTATATGACTTGGGCAAGTCACATAACCCCTCTGAGCCTCAGTTTCCTCATCTGAAAAGTGGGATTAATACTGTACCTTCCTCACAGGTGTTCTGACAAACCAATGAGAAATTCTCTAAATCATTTATACAGTGGCCTGCCAAGAGCAGGTGTTCAGCAAATGGTAGCCTTTATCAAAGACCACCTGAGTAAAGAGGAGTAAATTCAAGAACTGCCCTTTGCAGGTGGCAGAGGAAGAAGACAGAGAGGATGACAATGAGAGTAACAGCCATACTAATAATGATATTAATAACGAGAGCTGGCATTTATTGAGCACTTACTACATGTTAGGCACTGTGCTATTTTCTGTGCATGATTTCATTTGATTCAGCAGGTCCCTGAGGGAGGCCCTAACTCCCTTCTTAGTTTATAAGGCTTAGAGTTTGAGGCTCAGAAAGCTTCCCTGGTACAGCTAGCAAGGACAGGCCAAGGCTGGCTTTGAGCTGAGTCCTCAACCATGCAGCTGTGCTGGGGACAGAGCTCTCCTATAATTGTGGAAGATCTGAGCAGAAAGAACCCTCAGATACCATGTGGTCCAAGCCCCTTGTTTTTCAAATGGTAAAATGACAGCTCAGATAGGTTAATGGAGTGCGCAAAGTCACACCTGGAGTTTGGAGATGGAGTTTGGAGAACGTAGGAGAAAACAGCACATGCCAGACATTCCAGAGTGGACCAGTGGCAGCATCCCCAGTACTGTGCCAGGTTCACAGGGCCACCAGGCAATCAGATCCCCTCCAGGCCCCAGCTGTACACTGTAGTCATGTCAGCCAGGCCAAGGCCCCCAAGGGTGGCACCACAGGCCCAACCTCTGCTGAGAGCTGGTCACCTGCAATATGAGAGTCACTCCCACCCCAGGCCTGAGCCCAGCCCACTCTCGAACACCCCTTCTTCTCAGGACCACCCCCCTGCTCAGCTACTGCACAGAGACTGTTTGCCATGGTCACCTAGCCCAATTCCTCATTGTGAAGACAGGAGACAGGGCACAAGGAGCCAGAGGCAGGGTCTCACTGGGAACCACTACTAGTTCACTACTCTGCAGCTGCGGAGTCTAAAACAGCCAAGCCCTCCCTCCCTGGAGAGTGACAGGGAGTGGCGGGGGCCAGGGAGGCAGCTCCTACCCAGCTCATTTTGCTCTCTCTCCACCAGTCTTCGCTCTCTTTGTCGCTCTTGCTCTGCCTCTCACATTATCTGCTTCCTTGTCTTTCTTATGTCTCTCTCAGTTTCTCTGTTTCTCTGTCTGTCTGCCTGTCTCTCTCTCTCATCAGATGTCTGGCTGGAGTCAGGGTCCCAGCCCAGGGATGGGGTGGGAGTGGAGGAGGTGGACTTGAGGTTGGTCATCCCTGGACGCTGGCCCTCGTTCTCATCACAGCCGACTTTCTTCGAGGCCAGGACTGGATGATGGTGTCGCTGCTCCCGCCACAGTCTGACGTCTCACTGCCAGGCCCCACAAGTGAGCCTCAAGGGGACCTCATGCAGACGCCGGGCCTCCCAGGCTCCCCTGCCCCACAGAGCGTAAGTACCTGGCACCTAGGCCTGGACTGAAGCCAAGTCCTGAGGGCTGTACAGCAGGTGGACCAGTCACCCCACCCCTCAAGGACCTCCCAGGGTCTGTCTTATCTCATCTACCAACAAACAAGTACCCAGTAACTCCAAGATTCAGAAGTATTCAGATACACCCTCTGCTTATCCCTTCAGTCGGGGCTTTCCAGGGACAGGAATGCACATCCATCCACTGGGGACACCCCAGGTTTAGGAGCAATGTGGCTTCATCAGATTGGGGCTTCCAAGGGCAGGTTAGGTCTCTATCATTTGAGGACTCTCAAGAGCTCAGCCCCAGACCCTTTTTCCCTAGCACAGAGTAGGATCCTGGTCCAGCCTCTACTCACAGGTCTCTACACTCTGTCCACCCAGAAGCATGCCGGCTTCAGCTGCTCATCATTTGCACCTGATGGCCCTCCAGAAAGGGCACCCTCACTGCCCCGCACAGCCCCAGCATCGCATCACCAGGCCCCGAGCAAGTCCACTGTCCAGCCGGCCCTGGCCCAGGCCCCTTCCGGCTCTCACCCTCAGACAAGTACCCAGGCTTCGGCTTTGAGGAGGGCCCAGCAAGCAGCCCCGGGCGCTTCCTCAAGGGCAGCCATGTGCCTTTCCACCCATACAAGCGGCATTTCCAGGAGGACGTCTTTCCTGAGGCCCAGACTGCTCTGACCCTCGATGGACACTCTTTTAAGACCCCAGAGGCACTGGAGGCCTTCGACGAGATCCCTGTTGATGTAGGGGAGGCAGAGGCCTTCCTGCCTGGCTTCTCAGCAGAAGCCTGGTGCAACGGGCTTCCCTATCCGAGCCAGGAGCACAGCCCCCAAGTCCTGGTAAGTACCAGTGGTCAGTGGGCATCCCATGAGCCCTCTGTGCACCTCCCAGCAGCCCAGACGAGTCCTCTGTGATCAAACTCCCCACCTTCCCTGCCCAGACCTTTCCATTCAGTGTCAGCGTGTACCAGGCAAGCAGCAAGCTTAGAGAGTTGGGGTCTCTTGGCTTCATTTTGGGCCTCCAGGTCAGCTAGGGAGGGGATGGGGCCTGGCTAGGGGGCAAGGTAGGGGAGGCAGGACAGGCCAAGGAAGTTGGCAGCTTCCCAGAGGCTCCTGAGACAGAATTCCAATGTGTGACTTCTCTCTGTTTGTTTAAGTGTCAAGAATCCCCAGCCAGACCTGTACGCCCATACGCAAATATGAGAAGAAAAACACATTCCAGAGGCCAAGAGAAAGGGTTTAGGGAGAAGACACAGAGCACAATATTTCCCTCTCCAGCGTGAGCACACAGAGTTGAGAAAGGATTTAAGTCTTCTCAAAGGACCTCCCAGTCCCCATTCCTTGCCCAGAGTGGGGCCTAGGTGTATTCATAGAAATATCTTGAAAGCACCATGAAAGGTCGACATGTCCTTCTATAGCCACATCCACAAGCTTTGTGACCTTGGCAAGTCCCTGAGCCTCTCAGAGACTCACCTGAAAAGTTTAACGGTATCTGTTCCATAGTCTCGTTGCCTTGGGGAAAGGAAAGCTAAAGGGAGATTTGTTCCCTGCCCCCCCAGCTTTGGAGGTCCCTGAAGTGGGGAGCTCTGAGAGGCGACAGCCCGGGCTGTGCCTACTCTAGATGCACAGCAGCCCTCCTCACCCCTTGCTTTCAAACATGCTCCTGCTCCAACCCCTAGCCAACCCCAACACACGCCTGTTTCCCAGGCTTAGAAGATAAAGGGGTTGAGTGCCTACCGGGGGTGGCTAAGACAGGACCTTGTTCTCATTCTGGGGCCCTTTGACAGCTCCCCCTCAGGCCCCTTGAACACGGCAGCAGCCCGTGAGGGCACCATCATGATAGTTGCTGCCCCCACCCTTTCAACTGTCTACCCAATGCCAGCCCCAAATCGGTCTACCAGGTGATTTCTTCTAAGCGCCCCATTTAATTCTCATGACAACCATCTAAAGAGTTCCCACTATCTCCATTTTACAGATGAGTAAACTGAGTCTCCATAGAGAACAAGTGAGTTAGAAGTGAGGCTGAGATTTGAGCTTATGCCCTTACCCCATACACAGAGTTCAGGCGAGAGACCCATAGCTAGCTGGTCAGCTCTCTAAGTGACCTGGGCATATCACTTCCCTTTATGGGTTCAGCCCCATCATCTGCCAAATGAGGGGGTTAGACACAGTGCTCTTGGCCCTTCCAGGCCTGAGATTCTATGATTATGGTTATCTATGCATCAACAACCCCAGGGCATACCCAGAAAGAGCTCACAGCTGGTTTGACCCTCTGGGCCCAGATGCTGGTTCTCAAAGCCCCTTGTAGCCCCAGGAAGAGTAGTCCACCTCCTCCTGGCTTTATTTACCTTCCAGTACCTAGCTGCCACCCCCATCCTGTCTCTACTCAGGGTAGAGCTCTGTGCTAGGCCCTTGGGGACTCTGTGCAAGGCTTACAATTCATGGGAAGCTGGAGTCTAGCCACCTCCATCTTCAATAGCTACAGGCTCCCTGTGCCACAGTGAGAGAGTGCCATATCTCATGCAGACCAGCAACTGGGCCAACGCCCTGGAACAGGGAACAAAGGTTCTGAGTGGGGGATGACTGGGGTGAAAGAGCAAAGAGAGGACTCACTAAACCCCTCCAAAGAGCCTGCTGGAGCTTCCCTGGGCTTTGCAGAAGAGGAAGTGGCAGGGCCCACAGGCCCCAGCTGGACCAACCTGGCTAGCCACTTTCTGTGCTCCCCTCACCATGACTCTGCAGTGGGAATTCTGGAGATGTGGCCTTTTCTAGGGCGTCTTTTGCAGACCTGTTCTGAAAGGCTGGGGGCTCAAGAGCAACAATCAGGTCCCAGGGCTTGACTTGGTGAGTAGAGTCAGGCACTACACCCTTGTTCCATTATTCCAGGGAGATCTCTGGCCCTACTCCAACTTCAGTGAAACAATTGACAAGTCTCCCCGACTCCTCTGGACAGCCCAGCCTCAGCCTCTCACCTGTAGTGAGGTGGGAGTAGGGAGCACTGTCTGTCGGTTCTAGCCCCAGCTCCACCACTAACTTGCTGAAAAATCCCTGTGCTTCTCTGTTCTCTGTTGGTTCTCCAGGAACAAGCTTTGGGGGAGGCAAAGTAGGGTTTGTTGTTGTTGTTGTTTTGTGGAAGCTTAAGATGCAGAAGAGAAGGAAGCAAAATAAGGCCCAGCCCAGTCATCTGCTTTTTCTTCCAGCAGGGGTCAGAAGTGAAGGTCAAGCCCCTAGCTCTGGAGAGTGGTCCTGGGATGTACTGTTTCCAGCCCCCCTTGCAGCACATGTACTGTCCTTCCCAGCCTCCCTTCCACCAGGTGGGTCTGGGGCAAGGGGGCATGCTTCCTCAGGATCTCAGGATATTATGTGGGTGTGTGGTATATGGGTGTGCCTATGAGTGAGTGTGTGCACACTTGAATGGGCAGTTAAGGGTGGCAGGGCCCTGACCCTCAGGCTGTACCTGGGGTGGGGGACTGAGGTGTATGGAAAGGAAAGCAATTACACTTCTCTAGGATTGGATGGGGCTTTTCTGAGACCCAGGCAGGGACTGAGAGGTCTCAGAAAAGAGAATGGGACTGAGATTGAGGCAGAGCCAGGATGTGACTGTGAACTAAAAAGGGAGGAAGAAGGAGAGAGAGCCAGGCAGACAGGGCAGAGAGAAAAGGAGTGTATGGGGTGAACACAAGGCCAAGCAGACAGGGAATGGGCTGCCATCTGGGTCAGTCGCCATCTTGCTGTGTAGCCTTGGCCTCAGACTTGCTTTTAGCCTAGATGGGGTAGGACCAGGCATGGGGGTAGGGGGCCTTCTTACCTGGAGACTCCAAGTTCCCATCGTTTTTGGCCCTGCCCCCCTTGCCCACCCCACTGCCTAGCCTCAGCTCCCCCCAGATGTACAGAATGCCAAGTAATTGCCCCACACTGGCATGGGATGGAGGTTTTTATAAAGAGAAAGAGAAAAGAGCCCCAGAGCAGCTAAGCAGCTCCCAAGAGTCACCAGGCAAGACAGAGCAAGTGGCTGCCCAGCGCCCAGCTCCATCCACCTGCAGCCTGGCACTGAGACAGGCCCTGCCTGTGGAGCAGGTTCTACTCCCAGCCCTTGGCATTGGCCCTGATCTTGGCTCAGCCAGGGAAGCAGGCACGTGGCAGGGGAGGTAGCAGACTGCTTGCTTTGTGGGGAGAAAAAAGAGATGGAAGGAAGCAGAGGGGACATATGAGGGGTCATCCAATGAGGAGCCCAGCTGGAATGGTCAAAGCCATCCTGAGGCTCACAGTCTCACCCAGGCAGGATATGGGGTGTCCCTGAGGTAGCCTGGCCCATCAGGGACTGAGCCACATCAAGGTTAAGGGGTTACCAGACCCTAAATGGCCTCACCATACCCAGCCCTGCTTTGATGCCCTCTGCATTCCACACCCCATCCCCCAACAAGATGGCCGCACCCAGGGCTTTATGGAGCCTGTGGAGAGGATGACTCAGGCACTAAGTGCCTCTCGGGTGACCTGGAAAAACACTTCAACTTGGAGCAAATGGGGGAGTCAGAGTCTCCCTCCCCTCTTTGCCCCCATAAAACACCATCCCTGGCACCGCAGCCACTCCCTTTGCTGTAAAACCACCTCCTACCCCCACCTGCCCACCACCATGACCGGCCCTTTCAAAGAGCCACTGAAACTTGTAAAAGGTGGCAGTGCCCAGCAAGCACCCAGGTTGGACATCCCACTTCCGGCCCAGTTGCTTCAGGAGATATCAGGAAGGTCTGAAGCATGTGACCAGAAGTGTGCAGAAGTCAGGGCTACCCCTCACACGTCTAGCCCAGCCAGACTGCTATTACATCACCATGGCAACCAAAGAACCTAGAGGGCCTGAGAGGAAGGAGCTGGAGGAAGGGAGCTTCAAGGTCTCTGAGATCCTGAATTCTGGAATGTGGATCTCCTCACAGACCCTCAGATGTCTACACCCTTGGCCAGCCCCCCAACAAAGCTCTACTATTGGAGCCTATGACCATGGGTGGTAGAGCCTAAAACCAGGGAGAGAAAAATCTAGCCTCAGCTCCCACTCTAGATGAATATAAATGGGGAAAAGGGACCTCTCCCTTGGGAAAGCTGGTTACTATGGCAACCACTCTGCCCCTTTGACCTCTACAGTACTCACCAGGTGGTGGCAGCTACCCTGTACCCTACCTGGGCTCTTCACACTATCCATACCAGCGGATTGCACCCCAGGCCAGCACCGATGGGCACCAGCCTCTCTTCCCCAAACCCATCTACTCCTACAGGTATGTCCCGCAGCATCCCTGGGTGGAAGGAAGAGTGGTAAGAGGACCCCTGGGGAAACTGAGGAATGGAATCCTTGTGTATAAAGGTAATGGTGGAGCGTAGGGGAGTCATAGCCTTCCAGAGGATGTTGGAGAGGGGATTCCTGCATGAGGACGGAAGGATAGACTAGATCATCTCTGACTTCTCATCTAACCCTGGGGAACCATGTCTGTGGCTCGCCCCATTTCCCAACCATCCCTTCCCAAATACAGAGTGAAGTCCCACCCCAAAGCCCTACTGGAAATAAATGAGGGTTGAAGATCGCAGTGCAGCTCAGTTATCTGCCAGATCTGGTGTACCTTCTCTGGGCTGGGGTTATAAGTGCCAGGCTGGCAGCACCCAGCCCATCTGAAAGAACTTCCATCTGAAGTTTTCTTCATCTAATTAACAGTAACACTCGACCTCCTGTATGCCAGGCTCCACATGGAGTCAGGTCATCAGCCGGTGTGAGCTCAGGGGAAGGAAAAGGAATTTAAACATCAGCCAGGAGCACAGAGAAGGGGTTTGTGGGAGGCAAGATGATGCTCAGAAAGGAGCACATGTAATCCTTGGAGTCCAGCAGAACTAGGTTTAAGTCCAGGCTCTGGAATTTGCTAGCTGTGGAACCACAGGCAAGTTATTTAATCTCTCTAAGCCTCTATTTATCTGTTAAAAAAATTAAAAAATAATAAAATAAGCAATAATATTTAGTTCTTTGGCAGGATTAAGTGAGAAAATATGCTTGGCACATTGTAAAGGCTCAAGAAACCTATATTCCTTCTCTTACTATCCAACATTTATGCAGTTGGCTGAGAGCTGACTGGTAATGACAGCTTCCATTTAATGAATGTCTTCTATGTGCTGGGCATCATCCTTAATCCACATAACTCTGAGGTAGCTATTACTTTCTTCACTTCAAAGCTGAGGAAACTGAGGCTCAGAGAAGTTAAGGCACTCACCCACGGTCACACAGCTGGTATGTGGCTGAGCCAGGATTGCAATCCAGGCCCCTCAGATGCCACAAGACCCTCGTATAGCTGTAATCCCTAACTTCAGCAGAGACTTTTTTTATCCCTTCTCATAGAGCCTCTCACTCGATTCTGCAGCAGGTTATTTCTCCTGGACTGCTCCCACTGGGGATAGGGACGTTGGGGGAAACTGCAGGCCTGGTCAGAGGTTCACACTCTTGGACCTTTCTCTGCCTTTAGCATCCTCATCTTCATGGCCCTTAAGAACAGTAAAACTGGGAGCCTTCCTGTCAGCGAGATCTACAATTTTATGACGGAGCACTTCCCTTACTTCAAGGTGAGACCCCAAGACCCACTCCCCCTCCCCCCCACAAGTCCTAGGCACGATAGGCTTTTCTAGAACCAAGGGGTCAGTTTGGGGGTGGGGAATCAGAACGAAAGCCCGGGGAGGGTTTTCTGCTCACATGTTTCTCCTTGCCTTCACTTCAGAAGGATAGAACATGTGAGGAACAGAGAGCACAAGCTATTCCCCCAAGGTTACACAGCGGGCTGGAGTGGGGCCTTGTGCTGGCAGAAGGTAGACATATCAGTCCTGGTAGGCTTCAAGGAGCATCCACCTACCCCAAGTTGGGAGACAGAGCTTGGGAAGAAATGAAAGACTGTTTCTCCCCCCTGTCCCCATGATGCCGTAGGACTGGAGGAATTTGGGTAGGAGCTGGCCAGCTAAAGTGACATGGCTGCTGAGACCACAGAACCCATTGCCTTCCAGGGAGAGATTAGGATCTGCCTCTGTGGGCGGCAGGCTCAGCTTCAGTTCTGCCAGAAAGCGGGTGTAGGCTTCATGGTCTTTGAGTGTCCCAGGGAACTGGCTGGCTCACCTGACCTTCCCATGTACAGGATCTAGTTCCCACAATCCACAGATGACAGGAGCTCTACCAGACTCCCTTCCCAGAGGCAGGACAGATGCCCTTCTCTCCAGATGGGCAAACACATCAGAAGGTGATCCATCTGCTCAAGGTCACTCAGTAGGTAGGACGAGTTGCTGGCTCAAGCTAATTGACTTCACACAAATTCCATTTCCCTTCTCCGCATGCTCCTCAAACCCTTTAACACAGACTGCTTCTCCTGGGGTGGGTACAGGGGAGACCAGAACTTGTGTGTGAGGAATGTCTTCTCCAAGGCCAACACCCCGGTGGATACAATCTCATCTGCTACCCAGGCAGAGGATGGGTGCTAAGGCCCAGGTAATCCACAACTCAGCTCCGCCTGACAGTGGGTGATTCCCAGCCCCACGTCTCCCCGATTGTCCTGCCTGGGATGATCTGAGGCTGATATTCAAACAAGATTGTACTTGCTGAGCTGCTATCAGATGGAGATTGGGCAAGATGGCCACAGTGGTCTGGCCAGGAATGGAAAAGTATGGTCATCTACCAGAGGTTCTAGAAGGGAAAGGAGGAAAGAGGAAACTTGTCTCTGGGATTCAAGAAGCATCAAAGCTGGAATCCAGGGCTACCCCTATTCCCAACAGGTCAGGCAACCAAACTCTCCCTAACCCCTAAAGCCTTAGGAGGATCCTCCAGGCCTTTAAAGGACCAGGCCAAAGAGAGGGAAACGAGGGCCCTGCCCTACTCCTCTCAGCCTTTCCTCTCTGCTAACTCCTGACCTGGCCCCCAGCCCCTCCCTGCATCTCATCTTCCTGGCCTAATTATTTTTCCTGGGAGCCGTGTAATCCTTATTTTATGGGGCTGAAGAGTGAAGAGGTCTAACAGCTTTTTTTTTTTTTATTCTAGTTGTTGTTCTTAGCAGTTGCATCATTCCCTCACTCCCAAGTTTACATTTGACTTCAGAGAGAAAGCATCTGTGAGGATGGGACGGGCCCCAGATGGTGAAGCCAGCCCTGTGGGGTGACCTGGGCAGGGCCCTTAACTAAGGGGCAGAGTTGGAGTCTGGGTTCTGTCACTGCCTCCTGGTGTAACTTATGGCTAGGCTCTTTCTTCTCTGGACCTCGGTTTCCCAATCTGTAAAATGACCAGGTTGGACCAGATTCAGGTTGCACAACTCTGACATTTCCCCTCTGACCCACCTAAGGAATTAGTTCAAAGATCCCCTGCCCCCTCTATATATCACTCCCCACTTGAAGGTCATTTTTCCGATCAGGGACAGAGTGGACCCTGGGGCGGGCAGCCCTCATACCCAAGGTAGCTGAGGTGGGTACCCTGTAGCCCCATGAGTCAGGGATGTGGGACTGGGGAAGTGTCCAGCCACTGGACATAATTGCTAGTGCTGACCATCCTTCTTCCAAACAGGAAGTGGCTGGGGTGTAGGCTGCCTTGGCATCCCAAAGTCACAGATTTATGGGGCCATAAAAGGGCCCGGTGCCCATTAACTCTGCCCACCGGGCGACACAGCCTTGACTCCTAGTAGGGATTATCACAGGAGTTGAAGATGAATCCCACTGGCTGGTCTGGTGGCTCAAGAATTTTCCTTGTGACCCTAGGAGCCTTGAGGGTCATCTCAACCAGCCCCCTGCCCCAGGCCAGCTGCCCTTGAGAAAAACTATAGCAACTCCTGCCAGCCACTTGCAGTGACGCTGGCACCAGGGCCCAGTTCTGCTGGAGTGATTCAGCTGGCTGCTCCCTGGGGCAAGTGAGCTGGGGAGGAGGGAGCGGCCATTCCTCATTAAGCAGAAACTTCGAGCCAAAAGGGAAAGGGGTCAGTGGGTGAGGACGAAGGGCCCACCAGCCAGAGTGAGAACTCTGCCCACAGTCAGCCCCTGTGAGGTCCAGGATTGTCCCAGAGCCTGGAACAAAGCTGGAGGTGGGAGGACTACGGGTGCCTGCTGGCACCCCTGCCACCGCCTCTTACCCACCTGAGTCAGCCTAATGGTTTTTACAACCCTTCCTGGGCACAATTACTGTACTGGTGGCATGACCGGGCCTCCTAATGGGTGTTTATTCTGTTGGCACGAGCACCCCCTGCCTGAGGGCTAGCCTCCCCACCAGGGCATGCCCCCCCAGGCATACTCATGTGAACACTCACACCCACACACGCATACAATCTTGGATACCCACACACACCCAGAGAGACTTTCTCACATACGCTCATCCTCAGGGACACACACGTCCTCACACTCAGAGGAATTCACAGACTCATGCCTAAGAGACAAGCTCAGACCAGGGAGACACACTTAGGGACATGTGCATGCTCATACACAGTCTCTCTCTCTCTCTCTCTCTCTCTCTCTCTCTCTCTCTCTCTCTCTCTCTCTCTCTCTCTCTCTCTCTCATAAACACACACACACATACACCAAAGCCCCTATAAACACACAAATTTATGTGTAACATGCACATGCACCCAAACACTCAGCAACCTCACCCATCTTTCTTTTCTCCCGTGTTTACCCAAGCAGGGATGAGGCCAGCCCAGGAGACCATTCCATAGCTTCCCCCTCATTCCCTCTCCAAAGTTGGCACCAGAGACTTATGAACAGTGATTTCCTTTTCCACAAAGGGCTCCAAGCACAGGCCTGAAAACCTGTGGAGAGTGGTCCCACTCCAGGTGGGAGAGAAGCCAAGGACTCTGTAGCACCCGCCAGCCCTCCCTTTATGAACCACCTCAGCTTGCCTCTGAAGGGTCAGCCAGGGATAGGGTAGGACGAAGGCAGATTTCAGGTGAAAATAACTTACAGTCAAGTTTCCTGCCTGCCCCACCCCACCACTGAAGGGTACCCAAGCATGGGCTGGGTGCTGAGAAGGGCAAGCCCCAGAATGGGCTGCAGTTCTGCACATAGAGTAAAGTTTTTCTGGAGCCCAGACCCGGAGCCAGCTCTTGCTGCCTGATCCCAGCCTGAATTCTTGTCTTGCTCTGGCTTGGCAGACAGCGCCTGACGGCTGGAAGAATTCTGTCCGCCATAACCTATCCCTCAACAAGTGCTTCGAGAAGGTGGAGAACAAATCGGGAAGTTCCTCTCGCAAGGGCTGCCTGTGGGCCCTCAATCCAGCCAAGATCGATAAGATGCAGGAGGAGCTGCAGAAGTGGAAGAGGAAAGACCCCATTGCTGTTCGCAAGAGCATGGCCAAGCCAGGTGAGGCCGATTGGCCATATGAGGGAGGGCCCAGGGCTCTCATGAGCCAGAAAAGAGAGAGGAAAAAATCTGAACAAGGAGAATTGATGAGTAAGGAAAGGGCCTGAGTGCCTTTCTAAGGCTGGGGAGGGTTTGTGGGCTAAGGGAGGTCTCATGGTGTTCCTCTTTCTTGGGCCTTTTTCAGAAGAGCTGGACAGCCTCATTGGAGACAAGAGGGAGAAGCTGGGTGCCCCACTTCTGGGCTGCCCACCCCCTGGGCTGGCAGGCTCAGGCCCTATCCGGCCTCTGGCACCTCCAGTCGGGCTCTCCCAGCCACTGCACTCAATCCACCCCGTTCCAGGCCCCATTCCTGGAAAGAACTCCCTGCAGGACCTACTTGGGGGCACTCGCACTCCTGCTATGGGCAGACGTACTCGCACCTGTCGCCAGGCCTGGCCCCTCCTGGACCTCCGCAGCCGTTGTTCCCACAGCCAGATGGGCATCTTGAGCTGCGGGCCCAGCCAGGCACCCCCCAGGACTCACCTCTACCTGCCCACACCCCACCCAGCCACAGCACCAAGCTGCTGGCTGAGCCTTCCCCAGCCAGGACCATGCATGACACCCTGCTGCCAGATGGAGACCTTGGCACTGACCTGGATGCCATCAACCCCTCTCTCACCGACTTTGACTTCCAGGGTGAGCTGGAGATGGGAAAGGGGAGGTGGGACAGAACCAGAGAGGTACACCTGACAGTATGGTTCATCCCCTCCAAGTCTCCAGGCTGCAGCCTGCTAGCTGCCAGGTTTCCAGTCAACTGAAGCAGAGAAGGCCGGAGCTGGCAGGGTGTGTCAAGGGGCAAAGAGGAATGCCCTTGCCCTTCTCCTGGTGCCCCTGAACATGTTCCCACTGACCCCATCATCAAACCATTCTCAGCTCTGGGTAGGCTGGAAGGGACTTGATGTTTCATTCCACACTTGGTTGTCCTGATACTTCAAACATTCCCCGAAGCAGTTGCATCTTCTGAGTTCACCTTTTAATGCAGAAGAAGGAAAGAGATATTTCCCCAGAAAGAATGTAAGGCCTCAGAGCTAGGTAGGTCCTGGAGAGACTTGGGGTAGGAGTCTAGGGAGGGGTTCTATCCATTCCACTACATCTTGCCGCCTCCATCTTTGCGTGTGGCCAGGCTCCTCATTCTTCTCAACTCCAGTGCACCCCAGGCCCTGGTATGGGCCACAGGAGGTTTGGAGGAGGGTGCTGATCCAGGTCTCTGACCCCCTGCATATAGAGGGATAGGGAATATCCGCAAGCAGAAAGAGGCAGCCAACACTCCCAGAGCTCCCAATCTGATGGGGAAATAGTTCAGGTCTTGAGGAACTATTGTAAGGAATGTGCAGCTAGTTCCTCACCCCAGTACAGAAGTGGGGAGCAGGGCTCAACAGCCTCAGAGGAAGCTGTAGACAATAGACATGTGGCCTACCATAAATATTTACTTGACCCCTATTAACTATCAGGCAGCATGCTAGGCGCTTTACATGTGCTCCCTCATATGGGCGGACCTATAGGATAGGAAGGATTATTAAACCCATTTCACAGAAGCATGGAGGTCAAGTCACTTACCCAAGGTCACTTAGCTAGAAAGAGGGAGGGTTGGGATTGGAACCCAGGCAGCCAAGTTCAATCAGGGTTTAGTCCGGCCTCCTTCTTCCAGATCCTGTAGCCCTAAAACCCCAGGCAAGCACCAGGTCCTGGCCTGCCATGATGCAGGTCACATGACCCAAAGAGGATCAGGTGGCAGCACTATTTGCTCCTCAGAGTAAGGTGTACTGCCTGGCTCTGATCTGGACCCTTGGGCCCTGCAGGCGAAGAGGCCCAGGGAGCCAAGCCCAGCCTCCTCATCGGGTCCAGCAGTGCACTGTTGGAAAATCTGTAGTCTGGGCTGCAGATCCACCTTTCTTAGGATCCTGGGCAGCAGCCAGGGTGAAGAGTTGCTGGGGTACCTTCCCCAGGCTAATTCCGAAGAGCACAGCATCTGCATCAATCCTTCCAACAGGCAGCTTTCAAATCCTCGACCCTCCCCAATCCCTCCAAAAAGAGACCCACAGAGGTCATCTGGGCTATAGCTTTCAGACCATACATATGAGGAGGAATCAGAAAAGTTTAGCAACTGCCTGGGGTCACACAACTAGTGCCAGGGTCTATTCCCCAGTCAGTTATCCCAATCCTTCTCTATTGAGCATGCGAGAGCCATAGATTGGGGGCATATAGGACCCCTTTGGTGCCTTCCATGATGCCTGTTTTCTTCCCCAACTAGGAAACCTGTGGGAACAGCTGAAGGATGACAGCTTGGCCCTCGACCCCTTGGTACTGGTGACCTCATCCCCGACATCATCTTCAATGCCGCCGCCACCACCACCACCTCACTGCTTCCCCGCTGGGCCTTGTCTGGCAGAGACAGGCAGTGGGGTGGGCGACTTGGCACTACCAGGAAGTGGGGGCTCAGGAGCACTGGGTGACCTGCACCTCACCACCCTCTATTCAGCTTTTATGGAGCTGGAGCCCACGCCCCCCACGGCCCCTACTGGCCCCTCTGTGTACCTCAGCCCCAGCTCCAAGCCCATGGCCCTAGCATGAGCCATGCCTAGCAGCACCTCCAGCCTTTGCCTGGCCTGGAAGTCCTAGCTGGTCGCCCCCTTCGGGCTCACGTTAAAGGTCAAAGAAGGAAACACTCCCTGCCCCCATGCCACTAAGCCAACTTGTTTGTTAGCTAGCAGCTGGGGGTAGAGAAGACACCACCCAGGATGCTGCCCCTCACACATTTCTGCCACCTGGTGGGCTAGCTCCTCACTCAGGGCCCCTGAAGAACAAGTGTCCCGGCAAGAAGAAAACATGCTCTCCCTAGCTCACACTCATCCACACTCAAGCCTTCATGTATGAGTGCATGTGTGCATATACACACAGTTATTCAGATATACACCTACCCACATACCTTATATCCAGAGGAATCAGAACTATATCACAGACCCTGACTTCATTTCTGGAGCAGCTGAGAGCTGAGAGCTTTGCTTTCCAGAAGCTCAGGGCCCCCATGCCAGGTCCAAGGCCACCCTGAACCCTATTCTGATGTCCATGTTCTCTGCAGGCCTGGGCCCCTCCGGGCATGATCTTTCCCAGAAGTCCCTGTATTTATTCTCCCACCTTCATCCCAGCAGCCCATCATGGAAGAGGAGATATGGAGCCTCTCCCCAGGTTGACTGGGGCTGCCCCAGGGAGCTGCTATTTAGCAGCATCAGCTCTGCCAGGCTCTACCCATCCTCAGCATGTGTGCTGTCCTGCCTCCCCCAGGGTGACACACTGGAGGGGCAGTGTCCACCCCAGGACCAAACTGAGCCCAATTCCAACACATTGTGTTTGGAAAAGCCCCTGCCCTTAGAAACTTGAAAGTGTTCTCCCGGCCTTGGGTGCAGGAAGGGCCCCTCCAGGTCACTACAGTCTCACTCCTTCGCCATAAGAAGTTCAGGTAGTTTTGGCTCCAGCTTACTAATTATTTCCAATGGTCTCAGGCAGCCTGGGCATTCAGGGAAGGGAAGCCTGGAATAGACTGGCGGGGGAGCACCTATGTCCCTTCTCCCTGACTGCTTGAAAGACCTGGGATACCCTTGGAGCTAGGGGTTGTAGCCCAGTTGCCTGCCATGCCCTACCAGAGAGCCTAACCACCTCCAAGTGGGAGCCTCAGCCTACCCTGGGTCTGGGGGTGACAAGAACCCCCAGGACTTGGCTCCAGGCTCAGATGAGGCACAAGCAGATCCCTCAATGGCCTGCCATTGTCCCCTATCCTAGAACAATAAAGCAAGTGCCTTATGGACTTGGCTGCCAAGCCTTCCTTTCTGGAACCTTCCCTCCTGGGCAGAAAGGTCAGCTGCACTGACCGTAGACGCTCTGGCCTGTGATTCCTCCCACCGTCATCCTGGACTGTGATGTTTCCAAATTCAGAGTGAGGCATACAGGAGGACTTCCTGACCAGTGCAGGGACGATGAGGGGCAGGTGGGCAGGTCTTCTTCCCAGAACTTCTAAAGGATACAGAAGTAGCTGCCCTGCCCAGAGGAAGAGAGGGGATGTCCTCCCTACACACCCCTTCCTTCTGAGATCTGCCCCCTCCCTCCTCACACCCGCCATCTCCTCATACAAGAAGGGGTCACTTCCCTGGCTAGGTGATGCCTTCCTGCCCCCCATCTTTCCCTGGCTGGGGCTCTGGATTCCACAGTTGACATGAATGGTGCATAGCCTGGTGCTGTGTTCAGCGCTGGCCCCGGAAAGTGGTCTCTGGAGGGTCAGGGGCCTACTCAGTCCCACTTCAGACTTATCTCCCAGGTGGCACATCCAGGTGGGTTGCTGCCACTAAAGGGCAGGCTGAGAGGCAGCCCCAAACTCCACCTGAACAGGGATAGGGAAACTGTAGGAGTCAAATACCCATACATGAGCCTTAAGTCTCAGAACAACCGGTTACTGATTAGAAAGTTCTTCCAGGGGCCAGGCCTGGGAGCTGGCCAACATTACTTGCCTGCCCCAGAGGACAACTCTGTAGATCTCATAATACAGCTCCACCCTTGCTCCCAGAGGCTCTAAGGCTCTAAGGCTGGGTCCAGGACTAGAGGGATAGGGCGGGGTGGGGAGTGGGAGAAGGCTTGGCCAGCCTGTGCACCCAAGAAGATTCACCCACCCCAGCCCAGCCCTGGCTGTGGAGGAAAGGGGGTGAAGGCTCAATGTCAAGCCCCCAGGTGATGTTGCACCCCAGTTCTGACCAACCCCAGGCCTGGGTCTTGATGCCCAAGCCCCCAAGAACAGGGCAAGTGTTTCATGGAAGAACTTTACTGGGACCCACTTCCTTGCCTCGGACACTCAGCTCCTCAGTGCTCAGACAAACCTACTCTACACCTCTAGCCTAGGCCTTGAGTAGAGGACATCTCTACGGGCCCTCAGTCAGACCTCTGTCCTATGGGCCCACTCAGGACACCTGCAAGTGAGCTGGCACCCACGCAACTAAGGCAGGTGGCAAGCAGATAGGACTTTATGCCTCACTTTCCTTTGTAACCAGACCCGCCCTTAAACTTTTAAAACTGGGCTCAACACTCCTGCTCATATGCTGCCCCCTGCTGGCCACCTGACACCAAGTGTTCAACCCCCATTTTAGGGTGAGCAACAGTCTGAATGGATGCAGGGTCTGGAAGTCCCCTATTTGGGGGAAATTTTTACTTTTGTTAGAGGCTCTAAACCTGAGGGTTCTAAAACTGGTTAGAATTCATGGGTGCATGTGCTTGGATAAAGAAATAATATCTTCTTTTCAACTCATCTCTACCTCAAACTTAGCATTTCCCTCAATTATGAATGTCAACAAATCACTATAGCTTTTACAAAATCTGTGACTTTGCTTTAGGTAGAGAAATCACAGATTAGAAATCACAGATGTCTTCATATTACATTACAGGTATTTCAGAATAGATATAGAGGTATCTATATATAGTTTTTAACACATAAACTATATAGGATTACAACATATTTTGTGTACATAGAAACCTTATTGTCCATAGGCTTCAGCAGACAATAACATGAGAAAGTCAAGCACCCTTGCTTTAGTTGCTGGGTAGTGGGGAAGTAGAGGCTCTTAGGGCAGGGGCCAGGCTAGTGAGGCACTGGGGCCACAGACAGCTCTTTACCCATGGGAAGGGAAGCATCTCAGTATTTTACAATGGGTTTGGCAGTCCCAAAGTGTGCCCTGCAGACCAGCCCAGATGGGCATGAATGGTGGGGTCTCCCTGTAGTATTTGGGCTTTCCTACTCAAACCCAAGGTAGGGTCTTCATGACACCCCTGGGGAATCAAGGCAAAAATATCTGACTTCAGAGAGACAGAATCTGAGGCCCAAATCCAGCAAATCCAGATCAACCTTCAAGTTCAATAGCTCATTATAATCAGAGCCAGGACTAGCCCCACCCTACCCTATCTTCTTCCTCCTTCTACTGCCCAGGGAGGCCCTAGGTTCCTAGGGGAAGCGCCAGGAACCAAATGCAGCAAGTTGTACCATTAGCAGCAGAACCAGTGCCAGAGACATGAAGACTTAAAAGGAGGCAGGGGGCCAAGGGACACAGGCCCCTTCCTCTGTGTGAGTACCAACCTGTACCTGCTTCAGGGATGAGGACCTCAGAACAGGGAACCTACCTTCCTTCCCTTCCCCTATCCCCCTTCCCTCTCTGAAGATAGAAATGCAGCAGGCCCAATTTAGAAACTCTACCCGGGAGGCACAGTGAAGACTGTTATCAGGTGGTTGGGAGGGTCCCCTTCCTGACACTTGTGTAGTCCTAAAAGTCCTTCTTGTTCACTATAAACACCTCCTCCAATTCTAAATACTTCTATACAGCCTCATCTGCAAACCAACCCCAATACACACACTCCATGCCCCTTCCTCACCAGTGTGATAATTCCTGACCACTTGCTTCTTGGCAAAATTCTTTCTTCTCTTAGCTTTGACATAGCCTGCTCTAAAGCAGGCTGCTGTGCCCACCTCTCTGGCTGCTCCTCCTGTCTCCATCACTGGTTCCTCTCCTACCACCTTGCTCTCAAAACCTCCCTAGCCTTCCCTAGGGTTTGATGGTTTCATTCAGTGACCTTCAGTTAGGGGTGTGGACCATTAGCACTGAGTATCCCATTAAATTGGAAGACATGTGGCATTCTGCACCCCGTTCACTAAACACCAGTAGTGACAGTTGGGGATCCCATAATCTCAGCCACCATCAGTTTTAGCAACCACTTTGTGACCAATGACCTTCAGGTATCACCATCTCCAGCCCCCACCCGCGTCCGGGTCTCGGCGTCCAAATTTCCTGTGTCCTCCTGCTCATCTCCTCCAGGATAACTGTACCACACCATAGCAGCTCCCTGCTTGAACTTATCATCTCCCTGACCCAACCTGGGTTCCCAAGCACAGTAACAACACCCCTTCCCACTCAACACTTGGGTCACAAACCAGGGATTCAGCCTTCACTCCTCCTTGCCTCTAGGCCCCATCCAATTAGTCACCAGTCCTGGAGATTTCCCCTCTTAAAAATCTCAACTTCATCTCTTCCTCTCTGTCTCCATGGATATTGACCTAATTCTGGTTGCCTTCATCTCTTACCCAAATTCCTGCAACACCCTCCTCAGCACCCCTCTGCCTCGAGTATGATAGTGCATGGACCCTGGAGTCAGACTGCTTGGATTCGAATCCTGACACTGCCCCTTAATACCTGCAACATAGGCAAGGCAAACTAACCTCTCTGGGCCTGCATTTTCTGCAGTGAGCATAACAAGAGTGCCTTCCTAGAAATGATTGTGAGCATTCTGTTAACACACATAAAGCACCCAGCGTGGGCCCAGCACTCAATGTATATTAGCTCTTATTACTAATGTCTCTCTCTCCAATCCACTCTTCACTCAGCAGCCACAGATGTGACCAGGTCATCCTCCTCAGTGGCCTCCCCGTCCTCCTCAGGAAAAGCCCCAGCACCTGAACAAGACTCCACAGATCTGCCTTCCTTTTGTATTGTAAATATTCACTCTTAAACACACCTGACATCTTGCCTCCAATCTTTTGCTTTATGCGGTTCCCTGTCCCTAAATGCTTTCTCCCCCATCTGTCAGTCATAGTCATCCTGCATTCTCAAGCACCTGTTCCATCGCTGCCTCCTCCAAGAATCCTCCCCAGAACCCTTCAAGCAGGTGACTCTTGCTCCTATATATGTCCAGTCCATCTTATCCCCATGTATTTGTTCCCCACGTCTCATTCACTTTAGAATTCTGCGTTCAGCCCAGGTCCTGGCTCCCAGCAAGGGTTCCATAGAAGCCAGATGAATTCCAATTAGATTTAACTCCTCAGCCCAGGAAGGACTGGCACCAGACGTATCCAAATTGGTGCCTGGAACAGCAGTGTGAGGTAAGCTTACCACCCACCTCAGTTCCTGAATTTCCTCCATTGAGGAAATGAAGAGCTCCTCTGGGTCTGGGGTAGGGCTGGGGGCAGTGTTATATGGAGGGTGGCCAGGCCAGGGGGATCCCCAAAGCGGCTGAAAGCAAGAGGGCTCCAGGCCTTAGCCATAGCCCTGTCCACCTTCTCTCGCTTATGAGGGCTAAAAGCACAACCTAGTGGTCCTAGTGGTCTCAGGGGATCAGAGAAGGTAGGGTAGAGAACAAAACCACCTTCCCACACCTTCCCTTTCACTGTGGAGTAGGGTCCTTGTCCAGGCACCTATTCTGTCAGGGTTGGCTATGACTTTGGACCAAAGCTTCCCCTTTCAGGGTCTGCGTCTCCTTTACAAAGGGAAAAACCCTTTCCAGCTGCAACATGTACTAAATGCTGACTATAGGTGGCCAAGAGGATTAGGAAACAAGAGAACTTGGGGACCATATTATTGCCTGCTCCCCCCTCCTCCCCAACACATACACATGCTGGCCCACAACCAGAGAACAGAAAAAGAGAGTTTATTGAAAACTATGTACAGTTGGTCCACCCCCTACCACAGGTGGCAATCTGGGCTGGTCCCTCCCATACCTCAGGCAGTGTCTTGGTCCCTGATGGTGGAAGCTAGGGCTGAGGCGAGGGCCCAGACTCCCTTGGGAAGCTTGGCAGCTAGAACCCACCACTGATCTTAATCTGTGAATTTATAAATCTAAATGGCCTGTCGGTGGTGGACAAGGAATGGGTCCATGCCCCAACCTAATCAAAGCCTGGATAGGGGAACAACTATTCTGAAACTTGGGCTCAAGAGATCCAGTTAGGCTGTCCGAAGTCCTGGCTACTCCTCTCACAGGAGGCCTTCCTTGACACGGAGGCAAAGAGGCCCCTACTACCCTACCCCACCCCATGTGCCAGGCCAGTCTGCCATGAGCTTCATGACAGACTGGGGATATTAGGCACCCCAACACTGACTCAGGGTCCAGAGCTCCTGGAACACTCCCCAGGCAGAAGACCTGGGGTTGAAAGATAAGTGTTAGGGAAGTCACAGTTAAGGGCCCAGGACCCTCCTAGGGTAGGCAGCAGTTTGGGGAGTCAGGGTGTCCCACTGTAGGAATAATCTGCTTTGTTGTGCATCACCAGCCGGTCATCCACGAAGTAGAAGCTGTCAGACTGTGTCTCATATGGGTGACGGATCATCTCGTTAACTGCAAGAGAGGCCCAGCCAGGTGGGGCAGAGGTTAGGAGCCTGAGCCAGGCCACTGCAGGGCCTTCAGGACTGTGGGACAGCGACAAGCTGAAAAACCTCAGAGTTCCCCCAACCTCTTTGAGACCAAGTTTCCCTATAGGTGACATGAGAATGGTGGCCAGACACAAGAGACTCAGGGTGAGAAGAAAGGGAGTCAGACCCACAATCCCCCCAGCCTGGTGTCTCTGAGTCCCCTTGCCCACAGGGCCCTGCCCACTCACTCAGCTCCTCAGAGAGAGGGGGGAAGTCATAGATGTGCTCGCAAGTGTTCTTGCTGCTGGGGATGCAGAAGCCAAAGTGGAAGTCAAAGCTTTTGAGCAGCTGGTTGCGGAAGTAGTGCCTCTCAATCATGCGGAAGTTGTTGACAGGTTTGTCTCCCACTGTGAACTCCACCCTGAGTGAAAAAAGGGGCCAGGGCTGAGCTCGGCCTTGAAGTCAACTAGCCAACCAAGCTCAGGATAGAGTGCTCCTAAAAGAGGCTCAGTGAGAACTCAGGAAGGGCTCACTCCCACCCTCACCCTCATCCCCAGCCCTCACCCCCTGGCCCAGTAACTCACGTGGCTCCCACCTGCCTGAGGCGGAGGAAGGCAGGCGTGAACTGGTAGCGGACAAAGCGCCCAGCATTGGGGTCCAGGTCCCGCCGGTTGATGGGCAACCGCTCTGTAATGCACCCCAGCTGGGGCTCAGTGGGCTTCAGACTTGGGCCCATGCCCACCCAGTATTTCACCCCAGGGACCCCATCTCTCAGAATTTTTTAAAACTCCCAGGAGATTCTGATGCACATTGAGGGTTCAGATCTTTAGCCAATTAGTTCCACCTGGGGCCTCTAGGTCAGCAGGTCAAAAGTTTCAAATGAGGTTCTCAGAGCCACAGGAGACACAGAGGCCTGGGGCCTCTGGGACTGCAGTTCCCAGGAAAGCCTGCAGAGGGCAGACTGGCAGTAACTGAAAGGACAGGACTATGCTAAAATGGCCAAGGCCAGAAACAGATGGGAAGGAAGAGATTCAGCCCCAGGCAGAGGTCCCCCACCCTGTTTGGCAACTCCTGGGCATACTGGGATCCAAACCCCAGCTCTGCTCTGACTCCTCTAAGGCCTGAGAAGTCCCTAGGCAGCCTACTTCACATCTCTCACCCACCTCCGTCAATGGCCCATGCAGCCACTCACCTGAGGCTGGGGGCTTTTTGATTTCAAAGAGAACAGTGCCTGAATCCATGTCCCGAATCTTGAACCTGACGAAGTCGATCTTGTAGATATTCTCCTCAGGGGAGCACAGGTAGTCTAGGAGAGACAGGTGGCTGCTGCCAGCTCAGCTTTTGTGGGACCCTAGACTAGCTACTACTTTCTCTGATCCCTAAGGTTTACTGCCTTCCAGAAAAAGAATTGAGCCTCTGCCCTGGAGGAACCCCCACAATATGGGGGAGACATAGCTCTGTCATTAGAATCTAATGGGGGAACAAAAAGCTCCACCTAGTGGCCTTTTGGATCAGGGAGGGGCAGGGTTGAATAGGACAGCGGACAAAGTCACTTCCCCCACATTTTTCCTCCTACCCTGGAGTTGAGGGCCCTTAGTATAACTTCTGCTTTGCCAAGGCTGGCTTGGTGACTTTGTGTCAAATAGGTCTGCAATCTACTAGGGAGCTCCCAGCATGAGAGAAGATAGAGTCCCGTATTTGGGAACTTCACTCTATAAAGGGGGAGACACAGTTCAGCCTCAGTAGAGACACAGCGCTTCTCTGAAGGATACCCCCACCCCACCATATAGCCACCCCTGGCACTACATTAAGGTATGTTAGACAAGGACTTTCCCTGACCTGGGTATTGCTGGGGCACATGAACAACGCCTTCTCTGTTCCTTCACCAGTCACCTCCTCATAAGCAGCTTATACAAGCCCAGCTCCCTTAAGCAGCTTAGCCAAAGCTCTGCTGACTCAAGCCCAGAGCCGGAATATTGAGGGAAGGGGGCCACTTTGCTCCCATCCCCTGTTGATCTCCAAATGGGAGGAACTCTTAGCAAACAGAGGGAACCCCTTCAAAGGTCACCAACCCAGCTATGGCTCTGAGCCACTCCCAGAGTGGGGAGGACAGGAAGAGGGTGTGGCAGGTGCAGCAGGGGGTATGCATGAGGATAAGGGGAGTCCTCAGTGCCCAGAAGAAGAACCAGGAACAGAGGCTGACCCCTTCTAATGAAGGTCAGGAATACCAGGGCCTGATCCAACCCTCGCTGCTTTTGTAGCAGCAACTGCAAGTTCTCAGGGAGGCCCTGACAATAAATAGGAGGAGCAGAGAGGTGCAGTGAGGGGCTCTGGTGCTGTCGGCCTGAACAGCATCACATCCTCCCCAGAGAGGCCCGGAAATCACCCTCCAGGCCCCTAGGCCACCTCCTATTCCTCTGGGGCAGGAAGAGGAAGTAAATGTAAAGTCGTTCTCTCTTCCCCAAGCCTAGGACAGCCCCCTCCATGAAGCTCTCCGGGTAGCCGCCTGGCACCCCGGGATCTAGTAGGGACTACACAGGGCTTGGTGAGGGGCTGTACACCACAGCCTATGGTGGGGAGAAGACAGGAGGAAAAGAAGTGGGCAGTACCTATCTCACCCTGTACACACCTTACTTTCATGGAAAGTAAGCACTGGTCCAAAGAGGTAGAAAGAAGGTGCAGGGCAGAGGGAGAGGAGGTAGCAGAACTGGGAGCAGGATCCCAGCTCCCTGGAAAGCTCCTTCATCCCCCATTCTCCAACTTTTGGAGCTTGTTTTCTCATTTAAGAACAACTTCTTGCAGTCTAACCTCAGCCTCTTCTACTGCAAACTCAACCTATCAACCTCTTTATCCTTAGAGGAAATGAGGAATGGGGGGTGTCAATGGCTCGAAACACCATAGCCACTACCTCACTTCTGTCAGGGAAAGACGAGGCCTGGGACCTAGGGTAAGGACAGAGTAGGGGCAAAGTGGCCTAGGGCTCAGAACACAATTGCTCCCTTCCCCTCAGCCACAAATAGCTTCCTAAGCTGGATTCAGGGCCCAGTAATCCGGGAGGAGCAAACCTCAGACCTATGTGATTAGGGTCAGAAGAGACCAGGAGGTAGGTGCCAGTGTGGAAAGCCCTGGCACCCTGTTCTCAATTTCTACAAAGGAAAGGGCTCCCATGAAGCCCCTTCCCCTATTCATCCCCTAGATGACCTATCTCTAAAGGCTATGAATTTCCTCCAAATAAGGAGATAAATGGTGGTATGTGGACTGGAACTCCCCCTGCCCCACCCCATAGTTGCAAAATAAACTCTAAAGTTACCTAGGACCTGGACAGGTCAGCCTGACCTCCAGACTTCCTTTAAGGGAGTTCTGCCCCAGAGCTAACCTGAATCCTAAATGCTGCTATTGCCAACTGGTACCAACATCAGAAAGGTTCTGCCCCCATCCTCACCACCCCCCATCTACCAGTATCTGCTTGGGCAAGGGCAGCTCAACACTCTGGGGTCCCAGCCAAGAATGGCTGCTTCCTGGCTCAAAGAAGAGGGAGAAGCTGGTCCCCCCAGGGACCCAGACGTACAGATGTACAGGCCTAGACCTGCCATCATGGTCCCTTCCACGGGTCTGTCTGGCAGCCCTGGGCTCTGCTGCTCTTGAAGCTCCAGAGCTCAGGTCCACTCCCGCACCTTCAGCCCCACTCCCAACAGAGAGACCTCAAGAGTGGCTCTCACAGAAGGATCCAGGGCAGGGTTACTGCTGAATGAGGCCAAGGTGGAAGGCCACTAGCCTCTCTAAACGTCTTCTGTTTTTTGAGGCTCAGCCACCACCTTTGCCAAGACTTTCTAGTCCTTGTTCTCTGACTTTGATGACCCCCTCTCCTGCCCTGAATACCCAGGCAGCAGCCTCGAGCAGTCCTGTGGGGCCTTTGGTAGTACTCATAAAAGAGCCTATTTACAGAGCATGCACAGCATGCCGGGCACTGTGCAAAATCAGAGAATTTATATTCACAATAGCCCTATAAGGTAGGTGTCATGATCCCCATTTTACAGATGAACATGCTCAGAGAAGTGAAGTCACTTGCCCAAGGTCACACAGCCAATTACATGGGACTTCAACCCAGGCAGTCCAGCTCAGAAACTGACCAACAGTGGAGACCTCTAGGGTTCCAGAAAGGGGGCAGGCCCTAGCCCAGGCTAAGGGAGGCATTAATCCACTCCCCTGAGATGGCCGGGAGCTAACCCAACGAAGCTTCCTGCTCCCTGCTCAGGTCCCTTCCTGGGGAGGACAGCCCCAGACTTCCTGGGGGATCCATGGTGCGGGCATAAAAAGTCAGGGGGACCTAAGGGTCTTCATTGCACCTAAGTAACTCAGCCTCCCCTTAGCCTCCAGGGTGGGGACTGAGCACAGATTGCTCTCAGCCCTCCTCATTATTGCAGAGAAAGACCTCAAAGGGCTCTGAAAACTCCATAGGGAAAGGGTCACAGTTGCAGCTGCTGCCCACCTCCACCACGAGAAAGAGGAATGGATTCCTAAATAGGAGTGGGGTGGAAATAAATCTTTTAAGGGAGAGGAGAGGGCACAGGAGATCAGGGGAAAGAGGACATGGAGCCCTCAAGCTTGGAGGAAAACGGGCAGGGGAGATAGACGAGGGGTACCGGGTGGGGGAGGGGAGCCAGGGGGAGGGCGGGAAAGGGGGCGGGGGCCGGGGCTTCGCGCACCACGAGGGCCCCGTCCCTCCCGCGGGCGGCGCTTCCTCGCCGGTGCTCACCGCCGGTGATCCGCTGCAGCCCCAGCACGTCCTCGGGCCCGATCGGCTGCTTCCTCTGCAATGGCCCCAGCCTGGGCCCCGGGCCTGCTTCCAGTTCCGACTCGGACCCGGACTCAGATTCCGCTTGCGGGTCCAGCCTGGGCTCCACGCTCTGGCCCGAGGCCCCTGAAGAGGGCTCCGCCCCCGTTCCGGCCCCGCCACCACCCTTCTTCACCTTCATGGCCTCACCGGGCCGCGGCTCGCTTGCTGCCGCCGCGGTTGCCAGCTCCGCTGGAGCAGAGAAGGGGGAGCGTCCGCAGCCCCACCCCCGGCCGGGCCTCAGGTACCGCCCCGCCCCGCCCCTTGCCCCGCCCACCGCCAGCCCACCCTTGCTGAAAGGCCGCGGGCAGGCAGACCTTGGATACGCAAGAAAAGCAGGGTGGGAGCTCGCCCTAGGCTTCATTCATTTTTTTCAAGGAGTCCTGGCTACCTCTCCAATACTCTGGCTATTCTGCTTCCCTCTGTCCCACAAGTGAGTTCCCACCTCAGGGTGTTTGCCTGGGATGCTCTTCCCTCAGGTGGCCTCTTGTACTTCTGGTCTCAGATCCAATGTCATCAGCTTAAAAGCCCTCCCTTGTACCCAGTCTACAGTACTATCTGATCAGTCTGTTTTTTTCTTTCTAGCACATCATCCAATATTAGTTTTATTTGTTCATTGACTCTTCCCCCTAAAAGATCAGTTCTGGGAAAGCAGGGATCCTGTCTTTGTTCTCTATAATACCCCCAGCACCTAGCACAGTGACTGTTGCAGCCTGTACTCAGTAAATTATTTTTCTGAATTTATGAATGAGTTAATATCTGAGGTCTTACACTGGTACAAGCTATTCTCTCCCAGACCTCCTGCTAAAAAGCAGAAGTAGGTGTTAACAGCCTTGTTGGGCAAAACAGGACACGCTGAGGACAACAGCCTAGGTGACTAAACTACCACAGGGCCCTGCAGGACAGAGAGGTAGGAAGGACACATGTCCAGGTGGGAGCAAGCAAGGTGGACCTATGAGCCCAGTAGGACAGAAACTAGGAAACCATTATTAACACAGGAATAAAGGGGGGAAAACGAAATATATGCTCATAGTGCAGATCATACCAATTCACATCAATGTTTATTGAGAGCCTAGACTGTACCAGAGGCTTTCAAAAGCTTATCACATTTAATCCTCACAACCACCTTATAAGGAAGGATATCATTAGTGCTAATTTAACAATGGAAAAACTGAGGCTCAGAGAGATTACATGGCTTATTCAAAGCTCCCCAGATGACAAATGCAGAAGCAAGCATTTGAATTCAAGCACGTTGGATCCCAAGTCTGGAACTTTCTCCACTGTACCACACTGCCTCTATGAAAAGATGAAGGGAACTTCTGCCACACACACAGCATCAGGCTGTACCCAACAGGTATAGCTAGCCAGGAGGGAAGAGAGTAAGGTAGAAGGCCCCAGGGTGGACCTGTGCCTGGCTTCTTCCATGAGAGCCATGCCAGGTTTCTCTGAGAGGTTAGAGGGAAGTGTGGAGGGAAGGAGGCTAGAAACCAACCCAGGGTTTTCCCCTAATGCTCCTTCAATGCAAGAGAACTGTGAGGAACAGGGCAGAACACGAGCTGCCCCTGACCCAGAGGGAGAAAGGAATGGGCCTCCAAGTTCAAGGATGGGGACCGGGTGACCTGAGCCAGAGGAATGGGAAGGGAAGGAAAGATGAGCCCATCTTGGAGTGTTACATTTTGGTTGCTGAAAAGGCAACAGAGGAGGCTGGAGACAAGTCATTCGTGGCAGGCCCCATTTATGTGCCCCTCAATCTAACACCTCCTACCCTGGCCAGAAAAGAAGGCTTCCTACTGAGATGCTGCCCTGCTCAGTCTATCTTCTCAGGCTTTTTCCAGGACTTGCGGGTCTCTAGGAAGATCTTGACCAAAGACAGGAGAATAGGCACAGCCAAAGGCAGGAAGAGTGGGATATAGATGGCAAACTTCTGGTCATCAGGGAAATAGAGGAGATGGAGGAGTGAAGGATCAAAAAAGGCGCGCTCTGAGGACATCACAGCTTCCTGGCTGGCAACAAAGGCAGAGGCCAGGTGTCCAGAAGCCAACTCCTCCGTCGCCTTCTGGACTGCAGCTACAGCCCTGTATACCTAGAAGAGGGCCAGGGGGACTACCAATTAGTCCTAAGCACTGGTAACGGGGCTGGGGGTGACTGGTTTACTGTGTCTTCTGTCTACCAGAAGACAGGTTGCCTGAAGTTCGCCCAGGATATATGGAAGCCAGTATAAAAGGGCTATGGTATATTTTCTTAGTGCCTGCCTAAAACCTCAATCCCCTAACCCCTCTGAACTCCTGCTGGGGGGCTGGCACTGCCCTCTAGAGGAAGCCTGGGGCATTCAAAGCTGACATGCCCCTACATCCCCTGGACCTCAATGGGCTTTAGTTTCACCACACCCTGGCCCTTGCTGGCCATTCCAGTCCTGGGCCACAGAATCCATTCTCTGTCCACTTACCTCAGATGCCACATCGTCCTTGATGACAATGTTACTGATCTTGCCCAGAAGCTGGGCTAAGGAAGTGAGAGTGGTGGTGGCTGTGGCCAGGTTCTCCACTGACCTAGCCCAGAGCAGCCGGTCTAGCTCCCAGGTCATTAGCCCTTCACTCTTAGGCCCTGAAAACAGGCATTTTGGAGGCACTTGGGGCTGAGGAATCCCAAAGAGCAGTCTGTAGGAAGAGTGAAGTAAGGTCAAAGGGGCTGAGACTAGGAGATGAAAGAAAATGGCTAAGATTCCTAACATAACTACTAAGATTTTCAATCTTATCCAGAGCCACAGGGGTTGTAGGGAAGTGCCTCAGGGTCTTGGAAGGTGAGTGGCAACACTAAGCAATCCAGTGTCCAAGCCCTGCTTTAACCAGTGTTTTAGATTTTACCTGTTTCTATTATTGGAATCCCGAAATCTTGTTTGACAAAAGATCTTGTTTGACAAAATATTTTTGATAACACCAACTTAGTTTAATCCCCTCACACTGTCTACCCTCTTAGGACAAGTAGGGCCAGTAGGGCCACTGAGCCTTAGTTAAGGGATGTCCAGGACCATCTCTGACAAGACATGCATGCTGTGCCTCTCTAATCCTACACCCATGCAGACACTGCTAATCAATCAGAATCCTCTTTCCTGATGAGCTCAGATACATCCTTACAATCTGCAACATAGGGTATCAGGCAGCTGCCATCAATACTAGTTGGCACAAGAATTAACAGCTTTTTCTTAAGCACCCCTAATCACACTTCATAGACCTGACGTGAATGAATCTATTTTTCTTAAAACAGTTTTTGTCAACAACTAGTTCTTAGGAGAAGGATGAAGTGATTCTTGGAAACCTTTCTTGGTTTCCTACAGCTCTGGGCTTAGCCAAGGTATCCCTGCCTGGTTACATTTCATTCCATCAGCTCAGGAGATTACGGTCAGAGTCACGGACCATGCCCCCAAGTGGATCACACAGGACCTCACCTCAACTGAGCCAGGAACACTTCCATCACCCGCACCATGTCCACCTCAACTCTCACCGGCAGCTCCGAGGTATTGTAGGCTTTGGGGTCCACATTGTATACCTGCAAGAGGAAATAAGGTTGTCTCTACATCACACCAGGACCATGCACAGCTCTGCCCTAGACACATTCTGGAAGCCATGAGAGAAAAGGAAGACATATTCTGTGCTCCTTAGAAATTACAGCCCCAATCATAAAGCTAATATTTTTTAACACCTATTAGGAGCTTCCCATAAATTATTTCCATTTCTCCCTCAAAAGTCCTGTAAAAGAGACTTTTTATTCCATTGTAGAGTTCGTCCCCTTGAGAAACTCCCAGTCTAACAAGAGAGACAAAGTTTTCAACCTTGCAAGACTCCCACAAATAAAGCCAAGATCTAAGATGTACACAGAAGAGTCCTCAGTAAGTGCAAACAGCTCAACACAAAAAGGTCATATTATACTAAATATTGAAGAAGAAGCAGTGGGGCTTGCAGGGGCGGGGGAGGCTGGCACACAGTACTCTCACCTCCCCAGTATCTGCCCCTCCCACCGGCTGAGCCACAGAGGACACCAGAGGAACAACAGAAGAACAGTTTTAGGGAATCTCTGTCTCTGAAGCTTGGGCTCTGGGGTCTGCATAGTGTGACCATTACCATAATGCCACCCCAGCGGGGACTGTGGAAGGCGTTGGTGGCCACTGGAACGCCATCCTTGTCCTGTATGTACAGGGGGGAGTGGGCAAGCTCAGGTACATAGAGTAGGAAGTTGAGGACAGGGTAAAGGGAGGCAGCGCTGGATCCTGTGGTACAAAGAGAAGGGAAGTCAGAATACCAAAAACATGTTGGATCTAGATCTTAGTTCCAGGTCAGCCTCAACCTTACTGGTCACTCACTCTGGGCCTCATGTTCTCCAAATGATAATCACTAGGATATCTTCCAGTCCTGGGTTTCTGTGGCAAAGAACTTCTGAACATCCTCCCAAGAAGTACCACATACATGAAGTGCCGTCCTTAGCCCCAAAATACCCCTGGAATATCCCCTCCTCTAATGGGCTCCCCCTTAACTGTCTAAGTCAGCTCTCTTGGCTGCTGCCACATTATACCTAATTACTATAACTCGTTTTATGTACAAGTACAGATGTGACCTCATGTCAGTTCCCTGCTTATTATCCTTCAATGGCTAGCCATTCCTACCAGGTTAACTTGGTCATTCTCTCACAATGCAGCCACACTAACCTCTGAGATTTCTAAAAGTTGACGTGCTCTTACTCTTCTACATCTAAGCTCATAATTCCCTTACCTGAAATGCCCTTCTACCCCTGTACTCAGCACTACCATAAAGTAGTCCCTCGGACTTTGTTTGCTGAATGAAGAAGGAAGGGAGAGAGGAAAAGAGGGAGAGAGGGAGAGAGAGGGAGGGAGGGAAGAAGGGAGGAAGGGAGGAAGGAAGGAGGAATTTGCCAAGACCCCATGTGCTGCCCTTCCCATACCCCTTGGTCCACCCTGGCCTAGCCCTGATGTCTTAAATTCTACAACTAGTGATACACTCATTTTGATTTGCCTGTATTGCAGTTCTTGGTCACATCTACTCTTCCTAAGTACCACCCCAAAAATGAAAAACTAGAATCCTAGCATTAAGGTTCCTTAACCTCAATCAGCAAAACCGTCAATTCAAATTCTGCCTTCATATACTTTTGTTATCTTTCCTACCTGTGTGTACATATCTTTCCTGAATGGTTTGCAAAGAGGAAGACACAGCCTATCCATTAGTTTATAAAAAATGCTGGAAAACATATTTAATAAATGCTTTTGGATATAATGGTGTGAAGATGTAGATATCAACAGAATATCATGAAAAAGGAGCCTAGATGCCTAACACTTCCTCAATGCCCAACCTGGGAACCATCACTATACATAACCCATCTCCAACCCCAGGCTGAGCCTTCAGGGACCTTCCCCAGCCTGGCAGCAAGACTTTATCCTCAGTAGCTCACCCAGCCGGGACTCCACCGGATTGATGACGTGGGGGAGGCTGTGTGTGGCCAGTAGTAGCTGGAGGAAGCTGGGTCAAAGCGGGGATTTACTCCCAACACTGCGTAGTAAAGGATCTAGAGAACAAAGAGGGAAGATGTTATTTTGTTTATTAATTTATATTCTATTTTGTCCCCCAAAAAATATTTGAAATGTCTTTTAAAAATATAATTATTACAACAGGGCAAAATGTAAGACACAAAATTAGGACTGAGAGAAAAATAGGTATAGGAAAAAAATAACACAGCCAAGAGTAAAGTTAAAAAACTAAATATGTTCTTTAAAAACCACATTATTTTACCAGGCTTTCTAACAGCCTAAACAAAGAGGGGAAACAAAGAGTAGCATAATTAAAAGAAGAAAAAGAAAAAAAGAATAGCATAATTCAGTGTCCACAAGATTAAATCAAGAGTTATTCAGAATTACTCCCACTATTAAGACCTGATAAAAATTTCTCCCACATTTTCCCTCAAAGATCATTGTATGATACAGAAAGCTGCATTCTTTACATTTTTATTGTTACTACATTAACATATTTCAGGAAGTCTGTTGTTCTTGTTGTTATTTTTAAATAAATTTCTTAACAATGGCACAACTGGTGAAGATAGCTCTGGAGAGAGCCATGAGGAAGTTAGTTTTTTCACAAGCATTGACAAAATTCCCTGAGCTGGACACCAAGGAGGGAAAGTAGACACCAGAACCATAAACATACACATGAAATTGCTAGCAAATCAGCAAGCTCAAAGGACTAAAAGAACAGACCACACTTGTAAACACTAAATCTGGATGGACTCTGAAAAAGATGGTGCAGCCAGAAAAAGGACTCTACAAACTTGCTCCCAGTCTCACCTGAGAGTCCACAGAGAAGTTGCCCGCAGCACTGAGGGCATTCAGGAAGGGCTGCACATAGCGCCGGACAGCCCCCTCGATGTCCCAGTGGACGTCATGGGACTTGGGGTCTGGGTTGAGTAAACTGAAGGTGATCTCATAGCCTATGGAAACAGGAGTTAGGGAAGCTGGAGGCTTCTTTGGATCATGGGCAGCCTATATTTCTGAATGGGCTGAACTTGTTTCTCAATTGAAATGACATGGCACCAATGGGAGGATAAAACTGGGATAAGGAACACTGTACACTTTACCACCTAATTTATTTCACTCTCCCTTCCCGTAGCAAAGCCCAGTCACCCTACCCAAGCTGGACTTCAGAGGCCGCCTCTTATCAGAGCTCCACTTGTCCTCTGGAAGGTGGTCAGCCAGGGCCGCAGCAAGTACATCCTCAGTCAAAGACATAGCCTGGGCTACTTGGATTATGCGGCGGCCAATGATGTTAAAGGCCTCCCGGTGCATTATTCCCCTCACGACTGCTGTCCTCTTGGGCCCAATGTAGCTCATCATGTCCTAATGAGAAGCAAGCAAGGGACAGAAAGTCCATGGCTAGAGGGAAAAAGCAGAAGAGCACTCTGGCTCCTGTTTTTGAGAATCCGGCCTTTTTGCTACTGACTGAAAGGCCTGCACTTCTCTTTAGATTCATAGTGAACTATTATCTCAGCACTTCTGAGCTATGGGTACATATGAGTGTTTTCATTCACATCAGTTCCCTTCTCCTTCCTAGTAGACATAGGTCTAAACAATATCTAAATTTCCACAGGCTGGAAACTAAGAGATGACATGCTGAGCAAGAAAGGCAAAATAAATAACTGGACTGTTTGATATAAGTAAATGGCACATGGCAAAGAGGCAAGTACAGAATTTACACAGCAGCATTATCTCTAATAATAAAAAACTGGAGACAATCCAAATGCCCATCAGCAATAATATGGATAAACTGTGATATGTTTATACAATAAAACATCAGCCGGGATTAAAAATGAAGAAATTAGATCCAACTACACATATTATCATGGATGGTTCTCTCGAACATAAATTTCAAGCAAAATGAAAGTTGCAGAACATGTATTACACCGTTTATATAAATTTCAAAAATACATAAATTTAAATACATTAATTATCGAGATACAGCATATATGATAAAACCTGAAAGAAAAGTAAGAAAATAATGCACGTAAAATATAGTCGCCTTGGGCTGAAAGGGAGTGAGTGGGGTATAACCATGGAGATGCACAAGGCTCCAGCCAGATTGCTATACTATTATAACCTGGGGCTGTGTACAGGGGTGTTCATTAAAATTTTCTTTCCTCTTTTTATAAAAATATTTCATTATAAATCCATAAAGGAAATGGTGCATGGTATCACTTCCACTAAGCCTTGTGCTAATAAAGTGAAAAGGTTAATGAACTGCCCATATTACCATCACAACCCACTCAAACAGCTTCTTTCTTTTAGCCCTACTGATTTTTTTCCACTTTGAACGGTCACTGCAGCTTTAACCATATACCTGTCTTGGATTTAGAAAGACTCAGAGTCAATGAAAAAATTCCTATTTGCATTCTTTAAAAAACTTATTTGGAGCATTTTCTGTAGCAAATGGAAGAAATGGGTGACAATACTACAAGAAGGAGGTGACCAGGGAGAGGAAGAGCTGAAGGGATAAGGCGAGGCCACAGCTTCTGCTCACCCTACCTGGGGGAGAAGTGAGGAGTGTTCAGAGATCACGTACACAGTCAGGGAGCCCTCTGCTTGCTCCTGTGGCTCAGCTAACATGGTTTCTGCCTCTGGGGACAAGAGCAGGTAGTGCACCAGGAGCAAACACACCATTCCCTCTCCCTCTGGACCCCAGGGAGTGCCTAGGCCACCCCTCCATCTCCCTCTGATGCCCAGCTGATACTCTGGGCAGGTTTGGCCCTTACTGGCCCACGCTGAAACACAGAGTATCTTATTGACAGCTTTCCCAAAGAGACTTTGGAGTTAAAACAAGGTATGAAAACTACACATTTAGGGATCAGAAGGCAAAACAGGGCTTCATGTTAGATGGTGTGATCACCCCTTCTGGTACCTTGCATACTACCCAATGTCAGGGCCTCTTCCTCATGGTCCAAAGCCCTTCGATAGGCCTTCTGGAATCGGCATTTAATTTTCATTTTATCTGAGAAGAAAAGAAAGAAACAGGATGGGAAGAACAAGTGTCAGACCTCTGTCTACTTTCCTAGCCCTAACACTGTCCAACGTCTGAAGATACCAAGATGATTATTTGCAGAGAAATACCATGAAGCTACAGCCAATTCTAATGCTTTCTGCATGGATGATACCAAACAATGTTCCACCTCTTGCACCTACCCAGCCTATGTACACACTACATTCAACCTGAAGGACTCTCCCACAGGGAAATTTATTATAATATTCATTGCATGAGTAGGTGAAAGGAGAAAAACCATATAATTGTTTCAATAGGTGCTCCAAAATAATCCACTTCAATGAACAGTCTTGGTAAAAACAAGATGCATACTTCAAAACAAAACACTAAATAAATTCCATTAAAATTAGTAATAAAACAAGGATGCTTGCTAGTTCCCCCCATTATTCAGTACTGTTCTTTCTGAAGTTCCTGACCAATGTAATAAGAAAGAGAAATAAAAAATGACTATTTAAAAGAAAAAGACAAAATGGTCTTTTTGAAGTAGTATAGCTATTTTCCAAGAAAATCAGCTGAAAATTAGAACTAGTAACAATTCAGTCAGATGACTAGACACAAGAATATGCAAAATCAATAGCTTTCTGATAATAAGAAAGGCAAGTATTTTTTTAAATCCCAATCGCAATAACAATAAAGAACATAAAAATACCCAGGAACGAATGTACAAAACTGAAAGAAAAAAAAACAGGACTTTACTGAAAGACATAAAAGATATGTGTCATAAAAGACATACAAGGCTCTTAGATCGAAAGACTAAATAGTCTAAAGATGTCAATTCTCCTTAAGTTAATCTATACATGTAAGGCAATCTCAAAGGGATTTTTTTCACCCCCATAATTTTACAAATTGAACCTAAAACTTATCAGGAAACTTCTTTTTTGAAGAATTCCAGGTCATATATGCAGAAGAAATGATACAATTTAAAAATTATTATTTTGCAACAGCTACTAAAATGGATTAAAATACCAAGAGATGCTAAAACAATGAGGTGAAAGGTTGATAGTGAACTAAAATACAGAAATCAAGCTGACAAAACCTAAACTCACTGAATCATCTTTGTTTCACTCAAAGTAAAACAACTAGCCATTACAACCTTCATGATAGTAAGTACACCACACCAGCCATAAAGTATTCTTATTGAAAAAATTGAATCTGATTTTAATCATACTCTAGACCTGACCGCCAGTTTATATGAAACATGGGTAATAGAGGAATAAGTTAAATGAAACTAGGAGGAAACAATCTGCCAAATCCAGAATGTTGAGATGTTCTATAAAACAAATGACCTGGTTTCTCCAACAAATAAAAAAAAAAGAAGTGTATCAGGATGGGGTAGGGGAAGCTGATGCATAATAAAAGAGACAAAAGAGATTTAATAAAATTTAATGTGTTGATCCTCATTAGAATAAACCAGCTATAAAAAGATACCTTTGAGATAATTGGGGAAATCTTAATGTAGACTAAAATTTAGGTGGTAGTAAGGAATTATTGCTAACTTAGTCAGGTACAATTATGGTAGTAATGAATGAGCGTGCACATTAGGTTGAACGTATTTGTGTGTGTGTGTGACCAAGGTTAAAGAGCTAGAAAGTAAATAGCACAAAGGCACCTCATGGTCTGGACTCAGCCTACATCTCCCGACCCTCCCAATCTTTCACTTCACACTGCAGAAAGATAGGACTGCTCATGGACCACCCCTCCCTCAACACGCTGATTTATCCAGAGCAGGCTTTTTACACAGGAGGCAGCATACTTTGTTGACTAAAAGCCTGAACACTGGAATCAGTCAGGCCTGGATTTAAATCCCTGTCCCATCTCTTACTAGCTGGCTGTGTGATCCTGAATAAGTTAAAATCTCTAAAGTCTGTTTTTTCATTTATAAAGTGGGGATCAAAATGTTAGAATTAAATGAGGCCAACACGTGTAAAGTGCTCCACCTAGTTTCTGGCATATAGTGGACAATAATAACTAGCATGCCATTCTTAACCTGAATTCCTACAGATCCTTTAAAAATCCAGCTAAAAAAATTACATCCCTCAAAACCTTCTCTGCCCTTCTTTCCTCTGACAGTTAAAGGCTTTCTTAAGTGCAAACTCTGTTTCTTATAAACTCCTACTATGATTTCTTTAAATAAGTGTCTTTCTTCCCTGACTGTGAATTCCTTAAAACCATTATCAATTTCTCAGTCGTCCTCAAATTCCTGGGACCTAAGAAAAGTGTCTAACCCTCAGTTAAGTGTTTAATGTTGAATTAAATAAGGCCTGTATACAAGTCCAACATGATTCCAAATCCCGTGTTCTTTCCACTGCATCTCACTTCCTCTGCTATCCCCTAATGAGATTCAACTGCTTCGGATCAGGCAGCATAACTGTTTTATGAATAAAACTGCCACCTTAATGAATCTAAAGTTGCTTTTCTTCTAACCAAACACGTTGTTCATACAGAAAGACCTTTAAGGTGTTTAACTACCTTTATGGGATACCCACGCTCCTCCTACCCAACGCATCTCTGGACTGAGTTCGAACAGAAAAGACAGCCTGACCCTCCAGGAACTCACATTTCAGAGGTATCTCTCTCTCATGCACCACAGTGAAAGGCAGCTTCTCCTGGTCGTCCAGTGGCACGGACTCTCGGGTAAACACAACAGTGATGGGCACCATGAGCCGGAGCTACGAGAAGGAGCATCAGGGCCATCAGCTGAGTCTCTACCTTGCGGATGGGCTGTCCCCCTAGCCCTCCCACATCGAGGTCTCACCTGCAGGGCATTCAGACCACTGATCTGGGAGTAGGGCAACGGGGCCCGGTAGGTCTCTGTGGTCTTCCACCAGAGAGGCAGCCCTAGCACGATGGCCACCGCAGCGAAGAAGAGGGCAGCGCGCTTGCCTCGGACCACCTCTGGAGGTACGGAGATACCGACTGAGGCGCCAGAAGTGGGCGCGGGTGCTGACCCCACCCCCGACGCGGAGCCCGGGCAACCCTTAAGCACACTCTAAACCCACGTTCGTAGGGATCCCTGTGAGACCGACCCGAGTCCAAGTCTGAAGCGATCCTGTCTGAAGCGACCCCCGACCCTCAGTCTGCGGGACTTCCGGCACACTATAATCCCCAGCCCTTCATTCCTCCCTTGCAGTCCGCGAGTCGCAGGCCCCACCCTGCATGCCCCGCACCTAGGTCCGTAAAAGCGGCCCCGGAGGCCGCCATGCTTGCTTTCGACTGCCCTGGCTCTGGGGCGGAGCTACACAAGCCTCTCCCAATCAGAAACTTGCAAGGTGGGGCGGGGCCACAGCAGCGATTACGGCCAATTGAGAGCGACACTGCAGTCGCAAAGGCGGGAGGAAGCCGGCGAGTGACGGGCAGAATCCACAAGGAGCCTAGCCCCCAGTACCAAAGGAGTATACCCCCGCCCAGAGGGGCAGTGGCGGTGCTGTACGGGTTTCGGCTCGCAATTCGGCGTCCCCCTCTTTCTGGTAGAACACACTCCTAGCCCCAGGAGTTAAGAGCGCAAATTCTGCAGTCGTTAGGACGGCCACAGGCAGCTCTAAGTCTCCCGTTTTCTCATCTAAAAACTGGAGATATTTACTAAAATGAGATCATTCATGTAAAGAAACGGACACACGGAAAGCACTCCAATGTCACCTATCATGATCATTGTTTATCATCCCAATCAGAGCTCCTCTTCCAGGCACCCCCTCCTCAAGCCTCAAACATGGAGGCGGCAAGCTAGTAGTATTTTTTGAGAATATTTGGCTCTTTCGGTATTTTTTAATTCATTTCCAACTTGTAAAAATCTGAATACTTCACTTAAAATTCTTGGAAATTCATGAGCACAGACCCTGGATCCTGATCACTTGAGTTCAAATCCTGACTTTACCACTTGTCCTGAGTGATCTTGAGAAGTTAATTAACCCCTCTGGACCTGTTTCCTCATATTAAAATAGGGATAGCAATAGTATCTACTTTACATAAAGTTGTTGTATGTAGTAAATGAGTTAATAAACATAACATAATTAGACTAGGGCCTGGCAGGAGCACATAGAAAGTGCTTATAAATGTTAGCTAATTTTGTTACTATTAGGTCAGGTCACACTGGTCCTACATTCCCATATTGTAGTCATTAGCTGGGTGGAGGATTGGTTGGGCCCTTTACACAGAGCTTCGCCTCCCCAATTCACACACAACACATTCAGTAGGTTCTCTCATCTTTTTATCTGATCAGACAGACCAGATGCTCACCCTACCCATACACCCCTCTAACCAAGTCAAAGTTCATCATGAGACCTCACCAGGTCTTCCCTTGCACAGACCCTCAAGTCAGGCCCCTCTGTGCCCCCATCTGCCCCACATGGGAGTGGGCAATAGCCCTTGGCAACCTCTTAGGTACGCTGCTAGGTCTGGCAGTCCCAAGCCTTGGGGTTCTTCCTTTTTGGGCAGGAGCCCAGATGGTCCTCTGGCAGTGGCTCCCCCTAGCAGAATGTGTCAAGCCCTGGCAAGGCTCAACACACCTGGGAAGTGAGAGACTCCCATCCTTTCCCATCCAGTTTTGGCCCTTGCACAGAAGCTGCCTTCACGATTGCTCAGACCTTGCATCACTTCATCCTGCTGCAGCTGCAGCCTAGTGCCTCTCATGTAGCAGTTCCTGAGACCTGCAGCCCTCCATACTGCCATGCTCCAGCCTTGGATATCAACAGGCGAGGGCCTGATTTGGAAATGATTACTGGACATGCTCCTCCCCCATAGACTTGAAGCCCAGTGAAACTCAAAACTCATCCTCTCTTCACCTCCAAGTCAGAGGGCCCAGAGACAGAGTCATCAGAGATCAGAAACTGGGAGATGGAAAATTGATGTATAAAATAGACAGACAAAGTAGCGTGTTTTGCTATGATTTATTTTCTATGTGGTATGTACCTAAGGCATGAGTCAGGTGTCTTGTGTTCTACTCTCTAATCCTAAGAGAGAGCAGACAAGGAAAGCCCAAGAAGAAACTACCCCATCATGGAGAAATTGTGGGAGCTGACAGAGGCAGGGGAGACCTAGGCATCCCGCTCTAACTTCTGGCAAGTTCTCCGGCCCTCAGCTATGAGGGGCTTTCTAACCTCCTATCCAAAGGTCCCAGGTGCAGCAATGGGAGAGGGGAGGGGAAGACAAAAAAGGAAGGTGACTCAGTGCTGGATGGAGGCTTCTTTGCTCTGCATGGCTATTCAGCCCTGGCCATAACTACAGGCAAAATTGGGTGCAGGTGGCTGGGCCAAGGGCTCTGGTATGGAGTGGGTACTCAGTAGGCATGGTTGGCAATGTAGAGGGACTGTGCTGCCGCCCCACCATCTTCTCCACTGCCTTCATACTTGCCCTGGGCTGCAAGCCCATTCACCTGCAAAAGTGGAGGGGGGAAGGGTGTAAGCAGGCTGAGCCAGCCCACAGGTGCCAAAGGCTGTAGACTCTGACACCTGCCTAGTACACACCACCACCCCAACCACCATCCCTAGCTCCCAACCTCGGCCCGCTTGATGAACTCTTCAGTGGCAGCCCCAGCATTGTCCCGTTGCCCTCGCCAGGCATTGAGTGCAGAGGCCTGCAGGGCACGCCCATAGGAGAAGGTGAGGGCCCAGGGCCGGGGAAGGGGGCAACGGTTGATAGCATTAAGGTTGAGCGATGCCTCTTCTTCACTCTGACCCCCAGACAAGAAGGTCACTCCTAGGGAAGACAAAAAAAGACAAACTGATTGGTCATTTTCTATTTTTCCAGGGTAAGGGATCCCTGAAGACCACAAGAACCTGAGGATGAGTCTTGAGGATAGGAGCAGGTTAGAAAGCAGGGTGGTACCTGGGACAGCTGGGGGCACAGTGCGACGCAGGGCAGTGACAGTTGCCATGGCAACCTCTTCTGGGCTATACTTAATGGGACAGGCATGGCCAGGAGTCACCATGTTGGGCTTGAGCAAGGTCCCCTCCAGGTACACATGATGGTCACTCAGGGCCTTGTACACAGCAGCCAGGACCTGGGGATCAGAGGTTTACTAAGGTTTGGGGTCCTTGCCACTTATGCTCCCTGTCTAAGGTGTGTGGGCGTGACTGTGAAGGTCAATATAGGCTCAGACTCACAGGTCTGTTCTAGGATCAAGTAAAAGAGTGCTTGCAGAAAATGCCTGCATCTGTCCATGGCAAACAAGTTCCCGTCAGGCTATCCTTGTGGTATGTGTCTGCCCAAGTGTGGACTCACCTTCTGTAACATACTGGCAACGTTTGAGGTCATGGTCTCCATCAGGCAGGATTTCAGGTTCCACAATAGGCACGATGCCATTCTGCAAGTAAGAGCAGAGTAGCTTGGGAGACGCAGTAGGCAGGATGAGAGAGTCTTCTCCCACCAGGCACAGGCACCCATCTGCCCCCCTCAACACACATATCTACATACCTGCTGGCAGATGCTGGCATAGCGGGCCAGCACATTGGCATTCTCCAGAATGGCAAGTGCTGAGGGTGTGCGCTCGCTGATTTTCAACACACAGCGCCACTTGGCGAAGTCAGCGCCATCCTTCTTATACTGGGCACAGCGTTCTGAGAGCCCATCCAGCCCTGCACGCATAGTGCCAATCGCATCACTCTGCCCCTCTTTGCCAACACCAACCACCCTCCAACCCTGTGACCCTGAAGCCTATCCATCCTGTACCTTGAGTGGTGGTTTCTCCATCAGTCCCAGCTAGAGGCACTACACCCTTGTCAACCTGCAGGGGAAACACAGGCAGAGGGCTGAACCCAGGCAGGATTCTCCTTTCCACCCCTCACACACACACACACACACACACACACACACACACACACACATGTTCAGCCTCCACCCAAGGCTGCACCTTGATGCCAACGACAATGCCTTTATCCTGGATGGTACGGACAAAGGGGACACCATTATCATCTTTCTGATAGAGTGTCTCATGGAAGAAGATGACACCTCCAATGCACTTCTTCACACGGTCATCGGCAGTGAACAGGACCTGGCGGTACAAACGGCGGTTCTCCTCTGTGTTCTCCACCCCAATTTGGCTCAGCCGTTTGGCCATGCTACCTGAAAGGAAACAAAGGGGGGTGACAAGGTCATCCCCAGGGCTTCCTAGCCACCTCGACCCTACCCAGCCACAGGCCCCTACGTACCTACAGACTCATCTGCAGCCAGAATGCCTTTGCCTGGGGCCACAATCCGGAGGGCAATGTCAGACAACTCCTTTTTCTGCTCAGCAGAAAGGGCTGAGTATGAATGGGGCATAGTGACAGCTCTGTGGAATAGAGACAAGATATAAAAGCTGGACCCTACCCACTACATCCTCTGCTTCCTCTCCTGGCCATAAGGCCAAATAACCTCCCCACCCCCAACAAGCATGGGACTGGGAACAGGACAGCAGTCCTTGGCATGAGTCCTGGCCATCAGGCTCAGGGCCCCAGTTCCCACATCTCCTTTTGTCCCTGCTGGGCATCCTTCCCAGCCCCACAGAAAGATGCAGGGGGGGGTGGGGAGGTGAACAGCCCTGAAGCTACAGGTCTTCTTATAAAACTACTGCCCGAACGAAGATGCCAATCCATCTTCCACTGAATTCTTCAGGTAGGCATAACCCCTGACCTTTCCAACTTCCCTTTTCTCATCCTCAGCAGGGCCCCTAGGTAAAGTGCATTTACTTCCAAGGCTTCAGAATGAGGCAAAAATGCCAATCACCCTTCTTCCTTCAGCTTCTGAGGAAAATATTGGGAGGAGGGGGCAGCTTGGGAGTAGAAGTGGCACAAATAACTGTCACTGGCGTCTATAACTCTGCAATCAAGATACAGGAGCAGTGGATCAGGGTTGAAAGGAATGAACAGAGAGGCCGAGAAAGGGAAGTAGAGATGCAGGAGGAGAAAAGAGGCGACTTGTAAGGAGGTGATAGTGAGACAGGCTAACTAGTCAGGGGGAAGGACCTAAACCAGGGGGACAGAGAGGGGAAATGGAGAGGGAACTTAGCCTAGGAGAGAGAGCAGGCTGAGATTAAGGTGGTCTTGGTGGAAGAGGCTGACTTCAAGAAAAAAACCGTCAGCAGAGGAAGATTTGGGACTGGAAAAGCTGAGGTCCAGGTGAGCTGAGATGGGGTGTTATGGGAGAATATAAACCATGGGTTTTGAGTGGACAGAAAAGAGAGGATGTAAGGAGACAGCTGAGAAGGCACATCCAGGAGCTCCTGGGAGTAGAGCAAGAATGGCAGGGGAAAGAGTCAAGGAGAGGAAATGGAGATGCTGAGCAGCTCCCGCCTCGCCCACAGTCCTCACCTGTGCGCAGTGAGTTAGCAGCGGCAGCACAAGAACAGCTTGGGTTCAGGTCTGTAACAGCTGTGGCTTCAGCCCTGGCTCCTGTAAATGAGGCTGAGGATGCCGCAGAGCTACGTGACTCCCCCGGTTGCCACGCCCCTCGACAGGACTGTTTCTAACAAGGCCACGCCCACAGAGGCGGGGCAACATGTGGAGTGACTACCTGTCAGGACCTCGGAGTCTGTTGTGGACTGCCCCTCCCACCTCGTGGAGCTCTGCAGCCAGGGCCCCAGAGGCAGGAAACGGCCTTGCCCTCATTTCTGGTACAATTGCCTTTACCATGTGCTGGGCACTGTGCTTGATGTTGGTAATTAAGCCTGGTCTGTTGAAGGAGAGTCATCTTAACAGTCACAACAGGTGGGGTAGACGGGACAGAGGTATCAACAAAGTGTGGCAGTCCAGGGTCAGGAAGGAACTGAGTTTCTCTGTCCTCACTCCCTTTTTCACCAGTGCCTACCCAGGAGGGGGATGGAGAAAGTTAAGAGAATGAAGCCTTGTCTGTTCCCCAGGCCATGAGCCAGGGAACAAGCAGTTTAGTGCCCAGCATATATGAGGAAGCAAGAGAAGGGAGGAGGGGCAGCCAACTTTGGCCCTGGATGCAATGGAAGGGGTAGTAGAGGGTGCCCAGGCAGAAGGACCAAGCTGCCTCTCCCCTGACCTTGACAATGCCCTCTCACCCAAGAAACAAGATTCAGTGAGCTTGAAGAAATACATTAAATATACTTTATTTAAATAGCATTAAACCTAGCCGGCTCTATGTCAATTGGTCCTGGTATTGGGGTAAGGGAGTATTGCAGATAAAAAGGGATGAAACAGATTCCAGCTTTTAATTTCTTAGCTCAGAAATTCCAGCAATCCCTGAAGTTCCTTGCAACCCCTCACGACCTCTGGGATGGACAACAGAGTCTGGAAGAGAGGCAGAAAAAGCAGCTCAGGGTCACAACCCCAGGAAGCACCACTGAGTTATAGGGGAGAAAATGGAAGCCACAGAGAAACCTGTAACAGTGAGTCAGAACAGACCACACATGCACAGGCTGGGAACCAGAGCTATAGGCTCATCGGTACCTCCTGGGCCCAGACCTTATATCAGGTGCCTTAATTGTATCCACTCCCTCCTTTACCTCATAAATGTGCTGAACAATGTCATCTAATTTCTTTAACTCCTTGTCAGAACGCCGAAGATTCTCCTCCAGGATATTTCTCTAGAAAGCAAATAGGTTGCATAAGTCTTCTGCTTAAAAGAACAGCATAGCGTATGGAGCAAGGAAAATATGGCAGAGCACTTGCTAGTGGCATGGAGAAATGGCCCCAGAATGGAATGAGAATTCTTACATGGCTCTGGAACTTGACTGTGAGTTTTGCCTTCTCATCTTTCATTTCCAAGAACATCCCCCTCAGTTTGTCCACCTATAAATATATCTAGATCAGTAGGAGCACAGTCTAGGATTCCCGCCAGCTGCTTACCTCCTCTATTAATTCTGAGTCACCTCCTGGGAGAGCCACACTTTCTCCTGGATCCAGTTAGTAACCATGGGCTGAGAGTTGGGGTCCAGCTGACCTGCCAGGGTCTCTTGGAACACCTTAGTCTCTGTCTCTGCACGCCGAAGTGAGCGGGTAAGCTGAGTCACCTCCTCTCTAAGGCTCTGGGGATGAGAATGGAGAGGTATCCAGTAGCCCTCAAAGGTCCTCTCCATCCTTCTTATCTCATGTGGTAAACAAGGCCAAGAGATCCAATTCTCATATTTGGGATTCTAGCTACCAGTGACACAGAAGACAGAAGGCCAGGCATCATGATGAACATACTATGAGCTCGCCACTCTTGTCTATCTGCTCTAGAATCTTCTCATTCTGTTGCTGTATCACTTCCTGGAGCTCCTTTTCATTCTGTGAGGGAAAAGGAGGTAAGAAGGCACAGAGAGCTGGCTTCTTTGCAGTCCTTGCCAGGAAATAGGATTTAGTGCCTGACCCATGCTCAGCCCATGTGCTACCTATTGATAACACCACTTCCTCTAGGGCTACATCAGGCAAGGCACATTTCAGTGTTATGAGTTCTGCTAGAGCTCCCCACTTCTCAGCTGGCCTGGGAGATGGGTCAGCCCATAGCTGATTCCTAAACATGTGAAATGTCTGACCCCAGGAAGGGTGAAACTAGGGCAGTAGTTGGAAAATCCCCACCACCCAGATTCCTGGAGAGACAATGGCTCCCAGTGGGCCAGTATAGCTGCCCCAGTTCTTCATTGTCCCACTTCTAGGCCCCTCCTTCACCTTGTAGCGCAAGCACAAGGCCTGGTTCAGCTTCTCTATGTCTGCTTCCTTTGCCTTCAGGGCTTCCTGATGCTGTTCTTCCTGGGCCTGCAGCCTAGCCTGCAGATCATAACTAGGGGAAAGAAGAACTCATTATTCCTGTCGTCTCAGGGGCTGGCTGGGCCCTTGACACAAGGGGCTGACCTCTCTCACCAGAACTGCACTCCACTCACATCTTTCGTTGCAGAGTCCTGACGGCGTCTTCTTTGGACCCTTGCAGCAGGGAACACAGGCTCTGAAGCTCCAGAGTGATAGTATCATTTCTGCCAGGCTCTTCTCCATATCTGGGATCTCTGAAAGAGAAAGTCCTAGATAGAGATAGAGTCCTTTAGCTCTGGAAGGAAGGAGTTGTATAGCCATCATTTCCATAATCTTATCCATGTTCCCCACCCACAGGATTTGAATGTCTGGAACATTACAGGTCCCAAAAGGCAGAAATATAATGAGCCCAAGTAGAATTGAGGTTTTTAGAGCAAAGCACTTCTCACTGCTTTAGTCTTTATCATCACTACCTGATCTAGAAATGAGGCGGGATCCCTGGAGCCCATCTAACCTGTAGGCTGAAGAGAGGCCATTGATGCTACTCGGGTGAAAGCACTCTTGTCACTTCCAACCAAGGACATGGGAGGTGATTCTGGCTCTGAAACAAAAACCAATTATGGTAGAGGACCCCGTGGTGACCCAGTCAGGGGTCTGCCATAATGGACGCCAGGGAGAGATAGGTGTGTTGGTGAGTATCTTTAACAGCTGAAGATATCAACAGGGTCACAATTTTCCCACTCCTATATTCCAGGGCCTTTAACCTTTGTCTGCCACTGCAGTCAAGATGCTTCCCAAGAAGGTGCTGTCGGTGGATAGAGGGTGTTCCTGGGCAGGAGCACACACTGTGCTTTTCAGGAGGGTCTCTGGTTCAGCCTAAGGGCAAATGAAAAGAAAACGTCAGCTGCTTTTCAGGTTAGTGATTTCCCTGAATATCCAGCCATGTTCTCTGGAATGCTGTTCTGTCTGTTACCTCTCTCTATCTTCAACTCCTCCATGAGCTCCTTTCCCTGAACTTAATGCTGTCAAAATTAAAAAACAAAAAAAAAAAACAAAAAAAACACAATTTCTTACCTTAAATTCCCTTTTAGTTACCACCTTTTCTTCCCCTTCCATTAAAAAAGGGGAAAAAGAAAGAAAAGCCTATACTTCTTGCCTAAAATTCTCACCATCCATTGACTCCATAGCCCACTATCCTCAGACTTCTGTCCCACCAGTTCACCAAAATTGTTATTCGGTTCACCAACACCATCCTTACTTTCAAACACAACAAACACCTTTCACCTCTTAACTTTACCTATTTGATAATCAATGTCCATGTTCTTTAGAAACTTCCTTTTCTTAGCTTCTGGGACATGATTCTCTCTCATTCATAGGTAGGCCTCATACCTTTCTGGCTATTTCTACTCTCTAAACAGAATGTCCTTCCTTAATTGTTGGGCTACTTCTGGTTAATCCTTGGCTCTTTTTACACTCCCCAGGTGGCCTCACCTGGGAAGCTCCACAAAAATTCCACTTCCACATGGATGACCCTTCAATCTGTCTCTTTCATCTGGATTTTTCCCTTTCTCCAGACCAAGAGGCTCAACTGCCTGTGAAATATCTACCAGAATGCACCATAGTTCACCTGAAATTTAGGAGGTATAAAGCTGAACTCACCATTTCCCCATCCCACCCACCAAAAATCTGTTTCTCTTATATTTATCATCCCAGAGAAGGGGCAGCAAGTTACAGTCTGTGGTTCAAATCTTGCCTGCCACCTATTTTTGTAAATAAAGTTTTATTGGAATACAGCCACACCCATTCATTTACATACTGTCTATGGCTGCTCTTGAGCTACAAAGGCAAAGGTGAATAGTTGAAACAGAGACCACATAGCTCACAAAGTGGAAAATATCTATTTTATTTCACATTATAGCAAGTTTGCTAACTCCAGTTCTAGAAAGTGTCACCATCTTTGAAGCAAACTAGAGATCATCATTCACTCTTCCTCCTTACTCCTACATCAAATTGGTCACCAGGTTCTCTTCTACTTCCTAAATATGTTTTGGATTTAACCAATTCATCCCCTCCTTTCTACCCTATCTACAACTGTTATTAGTTCAAGGCTTCGAAATCTGGCCTCCTGCTTACTTCTCCAGCTTTGTCTCTTTGCATCCTTGTCCCACATAGTGCCTACACTCCAATCATAAAGTGCTACTTCTCAGTCCCCAAACTTGCCACATTCCATGGTTCACCTGTAGTCCCAGCACCTAACCCAGGTCTTGTTACAAGGTTGACACTACAAGAAAGTACATACAGTGCCTTTATGGCTTTCATATACTGTTTCCTCTGCTTGGTGGGCCTTCCTATATACCAACCCCTGACAAACTTCTAAGCCTTAGACTGCCCAAGGATTACCTGCTTTGAGAAGAGAGCCTAATGTTCAGAAAGGAAATGATGCTCCTATCTCTGTACACCCACAGTGATCATATATTCAGACCTCTATCATGATCACATGTCAGGATGACAAGTTAACATCTGTATATCTTCCCTGTAAGACCGTGATTTCTTTCACATTTCCCGTGCTCAGTACACACTGGGGAAGAGGGTCAGATCATAAGCACTTCCAGACTTTAGGATCCTGGTTGTACCTTTAACTATGGAATAAGCTAATCACTCTGTATTCTGAAAAATATCAACCATTTAGTGTACACTGTAGAGAAGCCAAAGAAGTAAGCCTAATTTTCTGTTTTCTTTAAACACAGTCTAGTTGAAGAGACCAGACATCCAAAGAAAAGCAATACAAGCGCAAAAGGAGAGTAAGTTCATGAGGAATATAGTAGGAGATTAATGAGTCCATGTGGTCTGAGCACATTTCACAGAGAAGGTGAACTAGGGAGTATTTTAATATGAAAGGAAAAGATATTTTGAGTTTGAAGACAGAAGAGGTGGATATGGTAACAGCCCGAGTCTGGTTGTAAATGTAGATGGGACACAAGTGTAGTGTATAGACAGTCTAGCTGGAGTAAAGCGTTCAGTAAAGCGTAGAAAACAGATGAAGAAAAGTTTTAGTGATAGGCCAAAGAGGTTATTCTGTAGGCAATTGAAAGTCACTGAAGGTCACAGAGATAGAAAAGTAGTGTCTTAGGAAAACCATTCTATACAATAAAGATACAAGTGGAAAAACTCAGTAAACTGGAACAGAGGAAAACTTGTTCAACTTGATAAAGAATATCTACAACAACAACAACAACAAAAACCTACAGCTAACATCATACTTAATGGAGAGAAACTCAAAGCTTTCTCTCCAAGATCAGGAACAAGGCAAGGCTGTCCCATCTCACCACTCTTTTTTCAACATTGTAGCAAAGTTCTAACTAGTGCAGTAAGGCAAGAAAAGGAAATAAGAGGTATACAGATTGAGAAGGAAAAAGAATAAAACCATTTTAGTTCAAAGATATGATTGAAAAGGAGGAGAAGGAACCCCCAGATCCCACCTTCTCTTTTAGTTTTGTCTGTAGAAAGAGGGTTAGGCTCTGGAGTTGCTTAGTCAGCCCCCTCAGCTCTTGGGAACTGGCGTGTCTTCTCCAGGTCTTTCTTCTGGTTCTCTGCTATGGTGCTAGCCAGCTTAGCCTGAAATAAGGAAGGAACAGAGAAGACAGCAAAGACCAGGTGACCTTCTCGGAACACCTCTCCCCAGTCACCTCTCCCACATCTCCACACAGAACTGCATTTAAAGAGGGAAACACAAGGCTCTTGGACTCTGTCACAATTCCCCCTCGGAGACTTTAGCTCCGAGAAGTGTTCCTGGGGAAGCTTAGCGCTGAGAGGGGAAGCACAGAAAGGTAAAGATCTTACCTCAGGTTCTCTACAGTGTCCCTGAGGTCCTCACACTGCAAGCTGCGCTCCCGGAGCACTTCCAGTGTGGTTTTCAACTGACACTCAACCTGGCCCAGCTCCAGGTGAGCAACCTGATTCTCTTGGTCTGCAAACTGGAGACAGGAGAAGGAAGAAAGGGAAGGAGCAAGGGAAGGGAAAAAGATGGACCTAAGTGGGAAATATGAGAGCCCTGGGAATAGAGGCTTTTTCTAGTCCACAGTGTGAAACCTCTCCTGAATACCACCAGGTAGACGTCTCACTCCTGCCAGCTTCCCAGCTCCAAGCCACATGCCTTACCTCCAGGGTCTCCTTCAGGTCCTGCACCTCCTTGGCCAGAACAGCATGTTGTTGCTGCAGCTTTGCCTGCATGTGTTTTAGTGCCATCTCTTCCTTTTGCCATCTGCCAGACACCTTATATTAGATCCCACCGGTCCTATATCCTGGGCACCTACTGCCACAATAACTTGATAGGAACTCACTGAGTAGCCTGCTCTTCATTGCTCTGGCTAAGCTGGCAGAGCAACTCGTCCTTCATGGCCAGGTCCTGGGTACAGTGAGCATGCTGACTCCGTAGCTCTTCTAGCTGACTCTGCATGCTGGCAAGAATCTGCAGTTGAGCCTGGAGATCTAGACCAAAAGTATCCTAATGATACCATGCGATCATCAAGCCAGAACCTCCCCACACTTCTGCTCTAAAAGTGCTCTAGAGCACTTGCTTGCTCTACTGCCACACCCTGAGCCTTAGCAGGGCACAACTGCTTGAGTGCACGCGTGCACACACACCTGCTGCTAGGCGACTGTTTTCCAACTCCAGTTGTTCTATTTGGCCTTTGCAGTCCTCTAACTGGGTAGAGACTTGTTCTAGCTCCCTGGAAACCTAGAAAGAAATGATAGTTTTTCTCCCATAGTTTTTCCTGAGTCAAGAATCCCAGGACTTAGTCCAGCTTCTCTTTCTGGACAGAATAGCAAACCTCTTTGCTCCTGGGCAGCAACACTGCAGCCAATAAGGCTGACCTCAGGAAAAAGTAGAAACAGGAAAAGGTGAAGGTGCTGAAGGGCAAAGGAGACAACTGGGCCTAAGGCCATCTTACAGTTAGGAGACCTGACTGGTCTCCGAACCCACAGGGTAGAAAGAAGACAGGCCCCAGGGTAAGAGGCTAGTGATACACTCATTAGAAAGACCTTCTACAGAGAGGATGGAGGAAACCAGGCCTCAGTAGTCTCCACCCCTAATTTGTACCTGCTGTTTTTCCTCAATTGCAGCATCACGTTCCTGCAGGGTCTGCCGTCTCTTGGCTGCGAGTTTCTCTGTGAGTTGTCGAGACCGGCTCAGCAAAGCCGTCCATGTTATATACTACCAGAGGAAGCAAGCAGGTCAGTTGAGCACTCTTGGGGCAAGGCTCCTAATAGGGCTGGCTGTGAGTGAAGTAGCAGGATGGCCCCAAATACTCACATCCAGTTGCATGGAAATCCAGTCCTGTTGCAAGACTGAAATAAGACTCACTGTCTGCTGAGCCAACTCTTCTTTCTCAGTATGAAGGCCTACCTACACAAGAAGGAGCAACTGTGGAGGGGCCCCTTCCCTCTGGATGCAGCAAAGTGGGGGTATATGACCATCTTTCCAGTGTATTAGCAAAGATCTCGGGAAAGGAAATGCCCTAAAATTACCAGTTGGGTCTGGGTCTCCTTCAAGAGTCTTCTGAATTCCCCCATGGATGCCAGGTCCTGTTTCAGCTGGCTGATGCGCTGGCTGGCATGTGCACAGAAAGCCTCTAGCACTGCCTCTGCCTGTTTAGGGAAAGAATTGTGAGGACGGGGTAGCCAGGAGGGAAAAAGCACAAAAAGTCAAAACTGCCTACCACACGCATAGTTTAGTTTGTTATTCCCCAGGGCAGGCAGTTCTAAGGCCACCCATCTGTGTCTCAAGTGAATTTGTTTTCCTGTAGGAACCCTGAGGAAGAGAGCTCCCAAATCCAGGAACAAAAGCCTGATACCTTACCGCATCCTTGCCTCTGAGAGCCATTTCCTCTCTGTGTTTTGCCTCTTCCCTTTCTGCTTTAAGGCTCTGGAGCCTTGCCCTCAATTTCTTCAACACATCAAAACAGCAGGAGATCAAGGTTTCTGCACGCCGAGACTACAAGGTAAGAATCAGATACAGTTTCTTTATTTTTTCAGCTTTCAGTCCCACCAGAGGCCTCTGCCATCATCTTCATGCTGCTTACCTCCTGACTCACAGTAGTTTTATCTTCCTCTAGGTGCAACAGAGATAAGTGAAGCAAGGATATCAGCTCTTTAGAGACCAGCGCCCATGATTGCTATAGAAGGAAAGATGGTTAGGCTAGATTAAATAAAGTCACGAAGCAGGAAATAAACAGGGACACTAGGGAAAAAAGCCGCTGACCCCAATTTCAAGTTCCAATAAAAAAGAGAAGTTCTTAACAAAGGTTTGGAGACCTCCCTTTGCTACCACAGCTGAGTACCACCATCTGATAACCACCCAGGATTCTCTATCCTTGATCTTCACAGGAGACCCAGCCATGGTATAAGGTCAGTCAACACTTACCAGGACATTTCTGGCCTGCAGCAGGGCCTGTCCAACCTCTTGGCTCTCCTGAAGATGCTGAGATTTCTTACTTATCTAGCCAGAGAAACAGAGTTGTTCCTTTTGCATAGGCAGCACGCACTACCCACACTTCATTTCCCCTCCCACCCACTGAGAACAGGAGCCTTTCCTATTAAAAACAGGAGCAAGGCCAACATCTGTAGGTCAGGGAGGAAGGGGGATGGAGGATTTAAAAAAAAAATTAAAATTAAAAAAAACAGGAGCAAGGCTCACAGCTCAATGAAGCCAAGTCAGAAAAAAATCCAGAGGTAGATAAAAATTTCCTTTTAAAAATACCTTTTTAAAATTATAAGATAATATGTCCCTTATTGTAAAATTTTAGAAATATAGAAGTGAATGAAATAGAAAAAGAAATTACTAATTTCACCACCTAGAACAGTGATTCTTAACAACAGTATACACCTGCCCCAAGACATTTCAATATACTTCCACACCACAGATTTTCGTACTACAGGGATTGGCCATATTCGGTAAATTCTAAGATGATTATCTTTTTACATTTTAACACCACTGAATTGGATGCATCTTAATATTGATAGTATTAGATTTGATGAAAGACAGTAATGCCTAAGGAAAATCACGATTTAGGTTATATATACATATATTTGGGGTCCTGCTTTTGTCACTTAATTTTATTATACTAATTATTTAGCCCTGAATTTATATTTACTCTCCTCATTGGAAGAGCCTGAAACTGGGACATCTGCTAATAGAGGGACCTGTTAAAGTGAAATAGCACATATTTAACTGCTATACTTTACCTCACCTCCAAGCCTCTCAGAGGTTATCTGAACTCTGATTTCCTTTTTTAAAAACCTTGAACTTCTGTTAAACTTATTTTCCCATGTTATTAAAATCTTTATAAACATACTTTTAAATGACTGCAGAATATCCCATCTTATGAAACATACCATTATTTATTTTTCATTTAAAAAAAAAAGTTACCATGTTTAGCATAACTCCCCACCCCCCACCCCCCCCCTCAGAATATATCCCTAGAATGGAGTTACTGGGTCGAAAAGTTTGAACTGCTTTAAGGGTCTTACTTAAACTGCCTTCAAAAAAGGTTGAACTAACTTATATCTTACTGGCAATAGGAAAATGCTTACCAGCATGATCTATTTTATTCTTTGCTATTTTGTCAGAAGATATAACATCTCATTGTTTCAATTTGCATTTCTCTGATTACCAGTAATCATCCCAAATATTTATTAGTCATTTTTTTTTCTTATTCTCTAAGTGTTCATTATCTTGGGCAGACGAAAATCTTAGTGTGCTATATAGATACATATGATCTCAAAGGCAGCAGAGCTATGGAAAGATTTTAAAGTTCTGGGAGAAAAGTGGGGAGCTTTTGTGACTGCTGAAAGGCAGCCCTCATCTGGGGAAAAAAAAAAAAAAAAAACTGCTAGAGCAGCACTGCTGAGTCACGATGTTATAGCCTGGATTTGAGGAGGCAGATCTCTTGGAGTTCAGCACTCCCTTCCCCAGCAAAACAGTCATCATTTCCTACTGCATCGTGCAGTAAAGCACAGAGCACCCCATGAGCCCTGGACAAGGCACACACGTTGTTCAGAGCTGGGCAGTCAGGCAGGTGATGAGATTAATGTGAAGGAGGCATCCAAGCGGCAAGGGCACTGTGATGGGGAATGGCTGAAGCTGCTGTCATTTCCCCTTTGGTTCTGCTTCAGTGGCCTCCAAAGGGATTTAGCAAGCTTCAGGGGAAGAGGTATAAGGCCGACTCAGGGCTGGAGAATGAGGTCAAGGACAAGAGGAAAGCATACAAATAAGAAAAACAGGAGAAAATGATGAACTATCGTTTCCAGGATTTTGGCAAAAGGTAAAACAGTATTTGAGGATATTGCCAACCCAAAGGAGGTCTTCGGGCATTTAGAGACATTTTTTTCTCAGCAGCAGCCACCTATTAACCTAATCAGCCACAATCCTGAGGCTCTCAATTCCTTCCCCAAACATCATTCCCTTCCTTCCTCAGCCTCTGTTATCACAGCTGGAGTCCTCTAGACATTGGTCTTTAAACTGTTTCCTCTCACATCTGCTACAATAATTTTGAAAGACTCAGTACCCTTAAGTTTAAATTGTTACAATGACTGTAATTCCCACCATTTATAAAATATTGACAGTTTGAAATAAAACGTTAAACCACTCAATTATATCCAATGGTAAAATACTACATACACCATAATGATTTAATATCTATTTCATATCTTTAAAAAAAATGAACAAACTCTTCTTTAATGGTCAGAAATTTTATCATCTCTTTTCCCTTGAACTTATATTTTTACTCATCCCAGAATTTTATCATAATGTAATATATTTTTCTACTTTAAAGTCAGTTATTAATCAATATACCTACCACAACAAAAGTTCATCTAAATTTAAATTTCTTTTAAATTTCTCTGACCATAAGCTTTTAAGTGAAACAATCTTTTGGATGAAGAAATATTTCATCAGTTGTATACTAACCATTGTAATATTATAATTTTAATAAAACCACAAAAATACCTAGTAAAATTTCATTGATAATCATCTATTAATGAAACTGATGGAGGAGCTCCCCTCCCCTTATTAGTCATGTATCTGTGATTACTATAATTCCTACAATAAGACATGATTCAGCAAAATTCTATGCCTATTTTCCATCTTTCTAGATTTAAGCCCTGAGAAATGTTTACATAAATGGGAATAAGTGGGAATCGAGAAAAAAGGGCAGTTACCACCCAGTTCCAGGATCTCCTTTGAGATATATACCACAAGTCTCGTAGTGAACTTTCATCAAAAATGTTCAATGATCCACTAGCATAATTAAAGTCTCCTTCAATTTTGTTGAAAGCATGCAAAAAATTATGTTTTGATCATTGCAGTCATTCACTTTCTCAGCATGCACACAAACATTTTCTATCGTTATTTGATTGCCATCCCTTGACAATGTAAGATTCAGGATAGGCAGTAAATATGCTCTTCTTTAGTAAAGCGGGTAAGGGCAATTGAGAATGGGGAAGTAGGAAAGAATAAAAATTAGTGGAGTACATTTGGAAAATGAAGATCTAGAAACTAATTCCTTTGAAGTTTTCCTTGATTGCATTCCCTTGGAAAGTGTGGATGTACCCCAGGGTATAGTGAGTACTCACAGCTCTAAGGGATTTTCCAGATCCACAACTTTTACAACATATTCTAAGAATGAATCTGTGGTTAAGGAGTCTCCTTAGCCCTCCGCAGTTTATCAGTTTAAATTCTGAGGAAGAGGCCCACTGGGATCCTCCACACTTTGGGAGTAATCTTCTTACCCCACTGGGAGGATCAGTTGTATCAGTCTGTGTGCTACTGTCCTGAACTTCTGGGTGAGGGATAGTCAGCTGGCTCTTCCAGTTCTGCAGCTGGTGGGAGAGAACCTCCAGAATGACAAGAGAGTTCATCAGGTTATCTTCCAGGTCGTGTCGAAGATAAGGCAGTCAGATCTGGAGGATGGCTGTATCAGGAAGAGAACATGAGGAGAAAAAAGACAAGTAAAGGGGTGGAAGTGGCAGGTCCAGTTTAATGGAGCCCAGGAGACACAAGGATATAGGAACACTTACCCCATAGAGGATGCTCCCTCTCAGAATTGTCCTTGGTGTCCACTAGGCCTGTCTGTGATGTGTTTGTACTCTCTCCTGTGGCACTGGAGGGGTAAACCATGTCCCTACTGAGCAAGTAGAGAAAGGGTAGTGCCAGTTGCAGCATCCCAACGCAGAGGGAAAGGATAAGCTCTGGCGGAGATTTCTAGCATGACTGAGGTATTTACACCTTTTTCCAGCCAGGCCAGTGGGACATCCAAGGCCCTGTATCAGAGTTCGGAATCCTACCAGCATCTTCTACTGCTGGGCCTGGAGCTGCCTGGATTCCATTTCTCCTGGATTTGGATCAGGCATGAGGATGGAATATCTTCCATATTTAAGACAAGTGTTTGATCTCCCAATTCAGCCTCCTCAGTTAGTGTGGGAAATTCATTTCTCCTTCCTCTATAGCTCTGCTCCATAGTTTCCTCCCTTGGGTCCACATGACTGGCAAGGAAATCTGCTGCTAAGGCAGTTGGAGGGGAAAGACAGAGCGTGGAGGAAGGCAAGATGACATTAGTTTCAGAAACACTAAATCCTCAGGCACGGCCTCAGAACTACTGTCCCTCAAGTTTTCCTTGGAACAGTGTAGTGCTGCTCAGAACAGGGATTTGATGGATACTCTAAGGGATGGGATGGAGGGGCTGAAATGTAGGTTTCTCAGGCATAGCGGAACAACTCTTGAAAAGCTGTCTTCCATGCAGGGTGTCTCCCCCTTTCTCAGCAGCTCTCTTGGCCTCAAAGGCTTATCTAGAGAGTAACTGTTTATCTCCGCCATAATCTAAATGGGCTTTAAGTGTAATGTCTTGCTGTTGTCCTCCTGGGAAGAGGGTACAAGGTTCATGGTTTTAATCACATTGTTGTCCAGTGAGTCTACTGCTTCCTCAGACGTTTTGGGAGTAGAGTTGGTTTGAGGAATCAGATTTAGTGGCTGCTCATCTGATTCATGTTGACAAGCTTCTAACCACTTTGATGGATGGCTGAACTCTTCTGATGGGAGAGTCTGTCATCTTAGGATTTTCAAAACCCAGTTGAGATGAGTTGTTGGTACCTTCCTGCCAAAGGAAACAAAACTAGTTGACTAAAGCAGTCAGTTCTGGTTCCTAACATACAATTATGGGTGCAGGATACTGTCCAAACTCAAAAAAAGAAAGAGTTCTCATTACTTCTGCATAGGCAAGAACCTGGTGAAGCCTTGTTGCTCACTACAAAGACCCAACAGCAGGGAAAGAAACTGGGAAGCCATTTTGGGTTCTTCCAAGTGAACCAGCCTACAATATAAACAAGGTTAGATAATTTATCTAAATCAGAGGATGGTAGCTTGAAAGTGATTCCACTTCTTTCCATTTCTAATTCCAACCCACTTCTAGGGAGAATAGGTAGGAGGGGTCCCTAGGGTCAAGCTCTGTCAAAATCTAGGGTTGGTACAAGATTTATTGCGAACCAGAGAAAAGGCAACATCAGAGCCTTCCTCCATGCTCTGTCTTTCCCCTCCAACTGCCTTAGCAGCAGATTTCCTTGTCAGTCATGTGGACCCAGGGGAGGAAACTGTGCCAGTGACCTAGTCTCCCTGACTCCAAGAGCTGAGGATCCTAAATACATTGGTTGAATCCATTCAACCCCTAAGACTGAAAGAGCTCTAGTCTTTGCAGCAGAAAGAAATGAAGAGTGGCAAGACTTCTTCCTGGTGCCCTAATAAAAGACTCACAATGTTCTGCTGTTTCACAGAGACAAAGACCACTGCACTTTTCTACCACATATAGGGTTGTTGGTTCTGAAACTCAATAAAAAATAAAAGGAAAATATGAACGTACTTAAGTGGATCTAGTAGCCAGAGAAAAAAACAAACCCGAAGATAGTTAGAAAAGGTAGACCCCTAACAAAATACAGATGATGGAAGAAACATGATAATTTGGACCAAAAAATATGAGTACATAAAAGGATTCAAATACAACACACACATATACACATACACAGAAAGACTTTCTGGAAATATGAATATTATTTTTAAACAAATTTCAGTAAAATGAATTGAAAGAAGATGGTCAGAGATGAGACTAGAATTACCGGCGTGGACAATCAAATGGAAGAAATATCATAAAACAAAGATAAAAATACAAAGAAATGTAAATCTGAAGAAAAAGGTAAAAAATTGGAAGATAAATGCAATAAATCTAACATGTAAATAAAACAAGTTCCAGGAGAAAAGAGAATACATACAGATGAAATACTCATTAACAAATATTAAAAGAAAATTTCTCTAAGGTAAAGAAAGACCTGAGTTTGCATATTGAAATGGCTCACCAAGTCCCAAGCAGGATTAATAAGAAAAAAACAAGAAAAGAAAAATTTCTGAACTACAAGGAAACTATTTTAAAAGCTTTAGGTAGACCAATTATTTAAAAAAAAAAAAAACCAACTTACATGATATTTCTCATTTACAGTAGTGGATGGAACTTTATAACACAAGACTGAGCACTAAAAAAGAGCTTCTGATATTCTGGCAATGTCCTATTTACTGACCTGAATATTGGTTACAATGATGTGTACTTTATACAAATTCATTAAATTGTATGTTATGTACTTTCAAGTATTTTATATCAATTTTTAGAAGTGTTTCTTTCAAAATACTAAAGGAAAAGTAGAAAATAAAGGGGATAGCAAAGAGATACCAGACAAAAGAAAACAAAGAGAGCAGAGGCAGCAGTATTAATATCAGACAAGGTAGAATGTAAATTTATAGCATTCTTATAATAAAAGACATAATTGAAGATATATAATACAAAAAAAACAATTATCAGTCTACACTAAATAACTCAGAAGCTAAATATACAATTCAAAGACTTTTAGATGAAAAGTGTACCTTAGTGTCTTTGCGGTGTTTATCAACTCCTATTTATTCTTTAAAAAAGTCTCTTAAGGAGAAAATATTTGCAAATCATAAAACTGATAAGGTTTTATGAATATAGAAAGAACTCCTACAACTCAACAACAACAAAATAACCCAACTTAAAAATAGGCAAACTACTTGAATAGACATTTCTCCAAAGAAAATATATGAATGACAAATAAGCACATGAAAAGATGCTCAACATCATAATCTTTAAGGAAATGCAAATAGAAAATATAATGAGATAACATCTCACACCCATTAGGATGGCCACTATTAAAAAAATTAGTCGCCTTTTTGAGCCACACTTCTCTTGCTCAGGCCCACTTCCACATCTGGAAGTGTACTTTCCCTTCTAATAAAACTTAACTCTTCTACTGTAAAAAAAAAAAAAAAGAAAAGAAAAGAAAAGAAAAGAAAAGAAAAAAAGAAAAGAAAAGAAAAGAAAAGAAAGAACAAGTGTTGGTGGGGATATGGAGAAATTGGAACCCTTGTACACTGTTGCTAGCATGTAAAATGGTGCAACTGCTATGAAAAACAGTATGGCAGTTCTTCAAAATATAAAAAATAGAATTACCATATGATCAAGCAATTCCACTTTTGAGTATATACCCAAAAGAAATGCAAGTAGGGTCCAGAATAGATATTTCGTACACCTATGTGCATTGCAGCATTAGTCACGATAGCCATAAGGTGGAAGCAACCTAAGTAAGTGTCCATTGACAGATGAATGGATAAACATAATGTGGTATATACATACAATGGAATATTATTCAGCCTTAAAAAGGAAGGAAACTGACATATGCTACAACATGAATGAATCTTGAGGACATTTTGTTAAGTGAAGTAAGCCAGTCACAAAATAATAAATACTGTATGATTCCTTTCACATGAGTTTCCTAGAGTAGTCAAATTCATAGAGACAGAAAGTAGAAAGGTAGTTGCCAGGAGCTTGAAGAGGAAGAAATAGAAGTTGTTTAATGAGTATAGTTTCAGTTTTGCAAGACAGAAAGAGTTCTGGAGAATGGCTGCACAACAATGTGAATAAACTTAACACTATTGAACTGTGCATTTAAAAATAGTTAAGATCGTAGATTTTATGTTATGTCTGTCTTACCACAATTTTTAAAAAATCACTTTAAAACCTCTCTCAAAACTCAACAGATCTGGCAAACTAAAAAACATGCAAGGACAGAGTAATGAACTATCTGATGATGGAAATAAATAGAATGTGATATCCTTTGAACAGTAAATACGCTTTTATCATATGTTCACGGAACACTTAGAAAAATTGATCCTATCCTTGACTATAAAGAAAATAAACTACAGTCTGATCATAATACAAGGAAATGAATTTAAAAGGAGACAGAAAAAAGTTTTTAAGCACTTGGAAATTAAGAACCACTCCTAAATAATCCCTTAATTAAAGATAAAAATCAAAAGAAAATTATAAACTAGCTAGAAAGCATGACAAAGGATGACTATAATAGACAAAGAACACTTATAAAATGACTAAATAGAGTAATAACTCAATAGAAAAATGAGCAAATAATATAAATAAACACTTCAAAAAGAGCAAATCCAAATAACCAACACACATATAAAAGATACATTCACTGGGAGTCAGAAAAATGCAAATTAAAGTAACAATAAGATTTCACGTCAGACTGGCTGAAATTTTAAGGATCTCTAACAACTACCGAAGGAGGTGATATGCAGAAATGGATATCCTTATATAATGCTGGAGAAATAGCTATTTTAGATAGCAATCTGGCAAAATTTATTACAATTAAAAACATCTTTCCTTCAACCCAACAATCCTACTCCTGAAACTGTATCTTGTCGAAATAAAAGTATCAGTACCTAATAGATACAAAGATATTATAAATTATCATTGTTTGTAGAAGCAAAAAAATAGAAACAAATGACCATTTATGAATAAATTATGATTCATGCGTACCATAGTATCTTATGGATTAGTTCTACACCAACTAGTAAGTGTCATGATTTTCCCATTTTTGTGCTTTTTGTTGACATGGAGGGATCTGCACCACATTGTTAAATGAGAAAAGCAACATGCAGAGAAATGTATACAGTCGATCCTCATTATTTGTGGATTCAGTATTTGTGAATTTGTCTACTCACTAAAATTTATTTGTAACCCCAAAATCCATACTTGCAGCACTTTTGGTCTTCTGTGGACATGCAGAGTGGCGAAAATATGAATCACCTAAAACACACACTCCCAGCTGAGGCTGAACAAGGTGACATTTTTTTGCTTTCTTGTTTTAGTTGTCATACTGTAAACAATCATCCTTTTTGTGATCTGTTTAGTGCCATTGTTGTTGCATTTTTTTGCTTTTTGTTGGTGATTTCCCGATTTTAAATGGCCCCCAAACATAGTGCTGAAGTGCTGGCTAGTGTTCCAAAGTGCAAGAAAGCTGTAATGTGCCTTATGTGCATTAGATAAGCTTCATTAAGGCATAAGTGCTGTTGTCTATGCGTTCCATGTTAGTGAATCAACAATATATATTAAATAAAGTGTTTTAAAACAGAAATATGTATAGAATAAGGTTATGTATCGATTGGCTCATGAAAATGTTTGATCAGAAGCTTGCAGAAACATAATCCTGTATTTCCCCTAGGAGCAGTATTTCAGTATTTGCTAGTTAAGTGTTCACAGAGACTTTATAGGACATAACTACTACAAATAATGAGAATTGACTGTATACTGGGATCTAGCAATGAAATAATTTTGTACGTTTGCATATTATTAAGAACACAGAGAAAAAAATGGAAAGGTACACATCAGGATGTTAAAATGAATTGGGAAGAACAGGGCATGTGTGAGTGAGATTAATTCGAGAGGAAGGGCAAATTAGAGAGTGAAGCTAAGAAAAGTGAAGCTAAGGAAAAAGAGAGAGAGAGAAAAGGGGGAAAATTGCCTTGATAAAATATAGATGTGTGTATATATAAACATATACAAATAGGCACACGTAAAGAGATGCAAGGAAGGATTTTTAAATATGATAGTTATTGAAGATAACAAAATCATATTTTCCTTCTTATTATTTATATATTTTTCAAATATTTCAAACAATAAATATCTATTATATAAATAACCAAAATTTTAAAAAGCAAAAAACCTATTTTCTAATTATATCAGGAGGCAGCAAGCCCTCTAGTTAAGGCGGTAGAGAGTCTTAAAGTCCCACTATGACTTTTAAATGGCTATGGTTAAATTCTATAAGCTCTATGAAAATCAGTTCTCACTTAGTACTTATTTCTTTCCTACCTAAGCTGTACTGTCTAATATGGTAACCACTATCCACATGTAACCATTTAAATTAAAATTAAATACAACTAAAAACTTAGTTCCTCAGTCATGTTAGCCACCTTTCAAGTGCTCAATAGCACCTAACTAATAGCTACCAAACTGCATTGCACAGATAATAAACATTTCCATCATCCCAGAAAATTCTATTGTACAGTAGGTGTTAAGAGTTCTTTTAAAGAAAATCTGCTACCTTCATACATTGTTACTCAGGCTATCATCTGTTTTTACATATTCTCCTTTCTTCCTCTAACCTACTTTATTTATATCCCATCTCCTTCCAAAAATAATTCAGACTGCATGAAAATGAACAGATAGATAGATCCATAGGTCAATTGATCAGGTTAATGAAATACAAAATCATGATAAAAAAAAAAAAAGAAGCTAATCTTCCTATTTTAAGGAGTAACAGTAGCTATACCTGATGATCAGATTTGACCCTGAGCTTTCTAGAAACCAGAGCAAGAGAGAAAATATGGTAAACTACATGGTTCTCATTATTAGAAAGAGAAAAGAATAGAATGGATAGATATTGCCACAATGCTAGCAGCTGTCTGACCTCTGCGTTAAGTGAGCCCATGTTAGAGAGAGACTACTAACCAAAGTGATAGTATTTCTCTGTAGTTTGTAAAGATTGAATGGGGGAAGAGGTGATAAAAATCTAACAGCAAAATAGAGATCTGGATTCTCAGTGGATTTCCTTTAACCACGCTAGGGCACCTCTCTGTTGGCCTGAATAGCTGTAAATGGATGTCACTGAGGTAGAAGACTTCATTAACGTTATTAATTACGTTCCAGCTCTGGACCTCTGTTCCTCTGAGCTCTCGGCTTTGGCAAAGAGCCCAGTCGAGAAGCTGATCAGGCAAATCTCACCTGCAGTTCCAGTTTACACAGTGATGGGTCATTGGGGGCCCTTTCCAAGCTGTTGAGGGCACCGGGTTGCAAGTTAAGTTCTCGAAGAGGAGTTCTCATAGCTGGTTTCCCCTGAGAATGAAAGAAGAGAGTGAGGAAGCCGAGCTCTACCAGCCCCACCCTTTTCCTCTCGCTTTAAGAAGCTCAAGAGGCAATAAGAGCCTCCTACTCCAGTAGCGCCGATGCGTCAGGGTCAACACAAAACACCCCACACGCCCACCGCGCCCAGGCTCGATCCGGCTGCTGTTCTTTCCCTGAATCTCCCCCACTCACCGGCTGGGGCGAAGGCGACAGGCTAAGGTTCAGTTTTTTCACCCGCCACATCGTCAACACAGAACACACAACGACCACCTGGCAAACCCAAAAAACTGACTGCTTGTTCACCGCCGTCTTCATTTAAAACTGCTCCACGTTTCCCGATTGGCTGCAGAGCTTCGGTGCGTCAGGCTGGCGCATCCACTCCAGGGTCGAGACCACAGGCACGGTGGGCGGGGCTACTGCAGGCCCCGCCCCGCCCGACTTAGAGTTGCGCGAGTTCGCTCTGCCTCGCGGTCACCACTGAAGCGTGCAGGAGGGTTGGATGCGTGCCAGGAGTAAGACCCGTCTGTAGCCTCACCTCGGAGAGGGTACCAGGTAGCGGGAGAGTCAAGGAGCGTCCATCTCCCCTGCTTGCAGTGGGCCACCCTCACAACCCTATCAGAAAAGTTAACTCGGTAGGTAGCCTGGCCTTAGGAAGACTCCCCTTAGGTTTCCGTCAGTTACCTCTTGCGTCAGCCTTGACCAGAAAGAGCCGGTCAGGGGGTCCGGAAGGGAACGGTGAGTGGAGCGTTTTTTTACTTAGGCTTGGTCTGTCTGCACATAGGTCCTGCTTCAGTGATGCCTGAGACATGGTTCCAACCACGCTGTAATTATAACCACCTAAGAATTTCTCATGTTTTCTTGGACTTCATTCAGGGCCTGCAGTGAGTTTACTGGAAAATACTAACATGTATTGAACATTTACTATGCACCTGCAACTTTACAGATGCTTTCTTATGTGATTAACTCCTTTTAGTCCTCATAAAGTCAATGAAGTGGATACTGTAATTATCCCCATTTACGACGAAGGAACTGAGTCCATAGATCATGTCATTTGCCTATCGCCCTGCAGGCAGCAATAGCAGTCAAAATTACAACTCACACTACCAACTACTACTACGTTTTCCTGTTGCTTGAATCCCTCTGTATGAGAGAATCTAGCTAGTGAAGGTGGAATTGAGTTTTGGAAGGTAAATTATTCGGAGTTAATAGTTTATGATAAGGTGTGTTCATTGAACCTTACCAAAGTTTTAATGAATTTGTCAAAGGCACTATTTCAAGAGAAACTATAATGTTATGAACTTCAGGGCCCACAGGGGACAGCTTTGTTGCCCAGTATAGCCACTAGCTATTGAGCACTTCCAATGTGGCTAGTCCAAATTGAATTTTATAGGTATAAAATACAAACTGGATTTCAAAGACTTTGTATGAAAAAACAAAAATCCTATTCTTTAAAAATATCGATTACATTGAATGGTATTTTAGATCTATTGGTTAAATAAAATACATTAAAATTAATTTCACCCTGATTCTTTTTACCTTTTTAGTAATAGCTAGCAAACTTAAAATTATGTATGAGTTACATTTTTATTGGACAGCACTGCCCTAGCATCATAATGGTCCCAGCCTGTCAGCTCTAGAAATAACAGCTACTTAATGGAAAAACTGGGAGAAAAGACAATGTTAAGAGTACAACTTGATCCTGGATTGCCCAAGACTCAGCAGAAGGAATCCCAAGGTCTATTTGTAAATTCTGGTCAAAAGAATTGCAGCGAATAAAACAAGGGTGGGAAGTGACTAAGAAAAACCAAGATGGAAAACTCTTAAGTGCCAGTAGTAAAAGCTTGTACTATAGAAAATGTGTGAATTGGAATGCTTGGTTGGTCCTTTTTTAGCAGGTTGTCAGATGCCGGATGAGTACCAAAGGGATGTGCTTCCAGCAGCAAATTAGGAGGGGTATAGAGGGAGTAGATGAGAGGGAAAATGCTATTGTAAATAAAACAATTAGTTTGTTGGGTGTTTTGTAGAATTTAGGTGTTTTTGAAATTATAAAAATAATTGATGCTTATTTATAGCAAATGAAACAATACAAAGATGCATTAAAGGCACAGCTTTCCCTGCCTGAAATAACCAATAGTGTGTACACTCTTATAAACAATATATATACATACACATGCACAATTTTTTCTCAGAAAAATAATTGATGTGCAGGACTGGGGTCTCTGGGATAGAGGGCTAGTGCTTTTTTTTTTCCTTCTTTTTCCACTTGCATTACCCTCTCTCTTCCACCTCCGTCTCGCTCGCCTACCTCTCTCCCTCCTCCCCCTTTCGTACACACACAACAGAGGGAAAGAAGGCACTGAGTCTTTTATAAGAATGCTTTATTTTCTTCTACATCTCTTTCCGTTGTCCTGCAGCAATGCGAGTATAGAGCCTTCTAAGTCAACTGATGTAGATCTAATTATCACTCTTCACTATTCCTGGCCCTTAAATACCCTTTTCTAAATTTGTAGAGTTCTATGGAGCATAAGCTGTCATCACGCTGCAATTTTTTTTTCTATTTTTTGTTCATTGACTTATTAATGGCCATACAAAGATAAAACTTATGTGGTCAAATGTTTATCTTTCCTTTCAAGCATCTGGATTTATCTTGAGTCATTTACTCATCAAAATTTTATGTAAATGTTTCTTTTCTTTTATAGTGCTTTCATTTTCTGTCTTAGTTTAAGTCTCCTTCAATGATTGATTTTAGGTCTACTCTCTCAAATGTTCTAAGATTCTTAATGTTTTGATGATCACATTTAAAGCCTGATGTATCTGGAATGAAGTTTCATTTGTGATATAAAGTGGGGTCCAACTGTTTAAAAATAATTGTTGTTTTACTGAATCAAGGAGGCAGTGTGACACTGTAAACCAGTGAAACTCAGAGAGGCCAAAGAATCTGAAATGAATATGTTCTCAGAATATAAGCAAAACCAATATTGGGAAGAAGGTAGCATGCTTTTTTGGTAAATAATCATTCTTGATTAATCTATTAGAACTCTTTCATATTAGAACTGTATTAGTTTGCTAGGACTGCCATAACAAAGTACCATAGAATGGCTGACTTAAACAAGAAATTTATTTCTTACAATTCTGGAGGCTAGAAGTCTAGGATCAAGGGGTCAGCAGGGTTAGTTTCTTCTGAGACCTTGCTCAGCAGTTTGTAGATGACAGTCAACCTTCTCATAGTCTTCCTTCTGTGTGTGTGTGTGTTCTAATTCCTCTTCTTAAAGACACCAATCAATTGGATTAGGGCCCCCATATGACCCTCATTTTAATGTAATTACATCTTTAAAGACCCTGCCTCCAAATAGTCACATTCTGAAGTACTGGGGGTGAGGACTTCAACATACGAATTGAAAGGAGTGACACAATTCAGCATTAACAGAGGTTAATAATGTAAAATATGACTTTAATTTTTAAAAAAGCTTTGACAAGATGTTTACATTGAGGACTATTTAAAGAGTAACCAAGGAATTGAGATTATTAGTCTGTTAAATTAATGAACAAGTAAACAAATGAACAGATCAATATATGACCAAGTAATTTAGGTTAGAGGTAAGAAACTACAAAGTGGACCTACAAAGACACTTTTCCAGAATATAAGGATTGGTGTTAAGACTAATCATAAATTCTTATAAAAGAGAAAGGAATAGGGTAAAATCCATATTTACAGGTGTATCTGAGTTCTTCTAGGTAATGGAAAGTCAAATCATAGGGCTGAACTTAAAAGATTATTTTAAGTTTTATATCTATCTATATATATTATATATAAAATATAATGAATTTAATGTACATAACTAAAAAGTATTATTTATAGGTCAGTGATTCTGGGAGTAGGTCAGTGAATGGGAGTAGAGGGTAGCAGGACAGAATGCCTTCCAGGGATAATATAGCAAACTTAGGGGATGGGAACAATGCTTTTTTTAAATTATACTTTCCGAAACTTTGATTTCTATCACCCCCTCTACTCTACCCTGAAAATCACTGCTGTAGTGCACCACTGAGTGAAGAGAGTATGTGAATAATGTCCTCATTTGGTAAGAAATTATTCAAACTACACTTACATGATCGTCTGTAAGCAATCTAATGACTCAGGAAAGGGACCCTTGTAACATCATGTTAACCATGTCCTAAAGACCTTAACCCAAAATGCTGCTATGACTAGAGAGACTATATAATGTTGGGCTACCTAAATACTGACACTGAGCCAGACACAGTATCATAAAATCCTCTGCATCTGGCCTTTGAAAAAGCATCACAGAAATCTGAAGCCCATTCCCCATAATTAAGAACCAGTGACTATAACCCCCTCATTTTATACATAGGAAACTAAGATCCAGAGAGGTTAAAATGACTCGTGTAAAGACACTGAGATAATTATTGGTGGATCCAGGCACCAAGTCTCCTAAATTCCAATCTAATACTCATAACAATTTTAGAAACCATTAATTCTTATTTCTAGTATTCGATGTTTTTATCCAATGTGCAGTTGGTCAAGAACTTAAAATAAATGTAATAAAGCTAAAAGTTTCTAAAGAGAAACAAATGAGATAATTAAAAGGATAACATTATTTTATTTATATCCCAACCTCATTCCAAAAAGGCTTACAAAAATGTAGATAATATAGTAAGGTTAAAATAGATTAAAACATAGGAAAATGATAATTAGGAAAATAAAGATAAAAAGGAAAATGAACCAAGAATGTGGCTAGCATATAAAATACATAACATGAAGTCTAAACACTTGCTGGAGAGGTGGGCCACAATTTGCTCTAAAAACAGTCAGTTGAATATTCAGTGTCTTAAGAAAGAAACCAAACAGTAATTCATGAAAGCACAACTGGGTTCAAAGAAAATTTCTCCTATGCATCTTCAAATAGAATATTAAGAACTGTAATCATAAATACCCTTTACAGCACCAACAGAAATTAAGTTTCATAGGGAACTGATAAAGATTGCCAAAATGCAATCCAGAAAAAGCAATTCTACAGAGGCCAATATAATGCCAGCAATGTACAAGGGAAATATGGCTTAACCAGGAACAGAATTAATAGATGTACCCAGAATACTTTCTAGACTTTTAGACTGGAAAGAAGGATATAACTGAAGAATAATGAAAAGAAGTCAGAAAGGCCAGAAATGTATACAAATTTAAAGTCCAGATGATTTTCTTTACTAAAGAAAAAGGTCCTTAAATCTTAAGTGGATGTCATGCCTCTTAATCCCTTGGTTTGACCATCAGAAACTGAATCCTGGGATGTCTAGGGCAATGTTCAGTTTAAGAATCCCCGTTTTTAAAGTTCTGTTTTGGAAAACATTTGGATAACTATTCAATATCTCTAGAGAAGGATTTAACCCACCCATGTTTCAGTTCCTATTTCTCACATTAGGCTATTAGATTAACTTTTTAAATTTTTTTAAATTAAATTTATTACAGACTGGCTTTCAGCCCCAGAATCAGATGTTAGCTGCATAATTAGGGATTGAAATGCCAGCTTTGAAACCTCTGAAAAATATTCATACTGCTTCTGACAAGCCTGTTAAACATGTAAATAACACCTTGGGAACCCATTAAGTGTTATTGTTCAAGAAAGGAACGTGGTAAAGAAACAAGGAGAGAGAAAAGTAGAATAAGCCTAGGGCTCAAAGCTTCAGGGCATGAGCACTGGAAATATGAAGCAGAGAAAAGGTCAACACTCTGATCTGAGCTGTTTAATTGAGAAGTGGGTTATGTGATGGGGAAGAGCTAAGGTCAGTTGTGGCTGCTAGTAGTAAAATGCCCAAATTTGAATGCTGGTACAAAATGCCTAGAAGAATAATAGAATGATAATAATAGAATGGTAAAACAAACTGGGTCATCGAGTTGGTCATACTGAGTTGGCAGTGGAGGAGATATCAGGTTCCCAGATGGGCCCAAATCTACAGTAGAGGGTTCAAACAAGGCTACGGTGAACCAGGTAGGACTCCAGGTTACAGTCGAAGTCCTTGAAGAGCATAGACTCCGATGGACTGGCTGGGTAGCTTGTGTCTCCATGTCAAAGTTCACTGGCTCCTTCTGTAGTAGCTCTGGGTCAAAGGCCACACCCGAAAGAAAGGGTGGACCTGGAAGTGATGCAAATGATGTAGACGCTGGAGAGGATTCTGGCATAAGAGCTGAAGGGAAATAGAGCATGAAGGCTGAGGGACTGGGATAGGAAGGGCTTAACGGAGAAGCTGGAAAAGGAAAAAAGTTCACAGAGCTGTGGAGGGCAGGAAGAACAACACTAAAGAAGAGAGGATTTGTAAAAGAGGGGACAGACTAATTTGGGAGCAAAGGTAGGAATAAAGCAGCAGTATTGGTAAGAAAGTGGCACTGGCCCACTCTCTCAGAAGTGACGTTATGGATGCGGAGATGTGGAGGACCAGAAAACAGGAATAAAATTTGAAGTGCTGGTTAGGGGGCAAGTAGTGACATAGTACTGATCAAGGTGGAACTCCCCACTCCCCCAAAAATGTAATCAGAGGAATGGGGACATACACTTCATGATAGGGAAAAGGAGAGTAAACAGTTTGGTAGTCAAGAAGGAGAGCAGTGTTCACCCTTACCTCATGGAGCAGAAGTGAGAGCCCCTGGTTAAGAGAAGCTGGGATCTCAAAATCATAGTGGGTCACACTTGCCAACATGGCCACATGATCTCTCTCTGCAGCCACTGGGAACTGAGTTGAGGGCAGGGGAGTGGTATCATTCCTTAGTAGGAATAAGGCAAGGTCTCTTAAGGTCTTCCTTCCCACCACAGAACAAAGCTCCTCTCTTCTCTGCCCAGCGTCACTACCGTTCTCTCACCTTTCCAGTTGCCAGAGAGAAAGCAAGACACCCAGGGACCACCAATCAGCAGCATGGTTGTAAGGCCTCCACTCAGGACCTCTGGGCTACAGATTTAAAAGATACTTGTCATTGACATCTGTGGGCTATACTGCCCAATGATTACCCACAGCTTTAGCCTCTCTCTTACCCATGTATTGAAGAGTGCCACAAATAGTATAGGCTCTAACTCCTGGGGCAGGTGGCGGACAAACCAAAGTCTGTCAGTTTCAGATGACCTATAAAAGGTAACATAACACACTCTTTCTACCACTCATCTACTATGATTCATTCCCAAATTGGAGTACTCTCATCTGGGGCTAGGAAAAGGATTTACTCGTTCATCCAGGAGGATATTTTTCCATCTGCAAAATCACAGGTGAGAAATTATTATTCATCCTTTCTTTCTGACACTTTCATTCATGTATACCCCAGCTGAAAAGGATGCCCTACTTAGCATTTAAGTCTTAATCTTGGAGGTCTTTGCAAAATCGCTTACACCATGAGGGTCTCAAGGTCAAACTGTTCTCAGCTTCCCCCTACCTTGTACCTGTGGAACTTACTGAGGCCCCTCAGATAAAGAAAAACACTTAATTCTACCTTCACATCTCGATGGATGATGCCCAAGTCATGGAGATAGCCTGTGGATACAGCAAGTATGGGGTGTGCTGAAGCTCTCTTGTCCTTTCCAATTTCCCTGGTAACCCCACCCCATCCCTATCTCTGTTCTTTGACACACCCCCCCCAGAGTTAATATCAATTCTCTTCTCCCCCACCCTTATTTTTTCCCTCATTTCCATTACCACTCTTGTTTCACTTACACAGCACCAGGACCAGCTCAGCAGCAAAGAGGCGGATGGAAGCCTCAGCAAAGCAGTGAACAGTGGACCACAGGGAGTACAGATCTGTGCTACAGTAGCTGCACACTGCAAAGCACCACAAGTCTAGGCAATATTTGGGGGTTATTGTGCCTGGGTTTGAGGCATTGTAGGCCTCCTGCCCAAACTGATGCCACCTGCTGTTCCCCCTCCCTTTGGGAGAGAGGGTGCTATGAGAAGGGGAAAAGAGCAAAGGCAGAACAAGCCAAAAGGGTGGGTAATCTCAGAGGGGAGTATGGTAGAAGGACCCTTGGGAATGAGGAGAGAGGTGAGTCACTCACTAATGAACAGTGCCGTTTTCCCTGCCAGCTGTCCCCCAAACCATGTACAAAAGGATGGTTGATCTGTCGCTAGGGACAAAGAAAATAGGAATTTAGGAAAAAACAGTATCAATGAGGATCATGGCAGCAAAGAAGTCAGAATATACCTACTTGTGCATAAAGCAGGGCTGCTGCTCTACCTCTCCGTTCAGGTGAACTAAACTGAAACTGCCTGCTTGGTAACCTGGAAACCAGCGTAATAATAAGGAACACACCGAGACATGCTGGAGAGATTTCCCTGGCAGGACCTAGAAGAATTCTGCTGATAGCTACTTTTCCATGATATACTTTCATTGAGGCAAAGAGTGGGGCAAAACTAGGAAGAGCAGGACAACTGGACAAGAAAGGTGCTTTCTCCACCTGTAGTTTAGTTCTTCCTAGGATCCTTTCCTAGGCTCCGTGCCTACCTGGATGCTAACTTCGTCTTTGCACTGCTTCAGGATGTCCCTCTGGAGGACCTTGACCTTGGGCACCACCTATAAAAGGAAAAGAGTGATGACTCCCAGAAGGGAATAGTGTTGAATTGCTTATTCCTCATAACTTTCTAGAACCAAGACTGGAGACAGGAACTTGAGAAGAATGTGGAACAGTACCTAGGTCCCTACCTTCACTGTAAATACTGCTTTCTGGCCACAGTCTAGCACCTTGAAGATAGTTCCAAAGGAGCCTTTAGCCACAAAGCCTAAAATCTGTACAGAAAAATGGAGAACAGGGCAATTGAGACTGGTCCCTTCTAGATTTCCCAAGACTGAGACCCCTTCCAGAGATTCAGTTGACCTACCTTCAGTTGCTGATGCCTCCTAAGGGCCTAATGGGAAACTCCGGTAGAAAGAGGTTGATGAATTGCGGCACTGGCCACTCAGACAGAGGCTTCTCCACTAGCAGTGGGGCTGGCTCCAGGGGCTCCTGTTGCAGGCACTGAGGGCCCTGCCGTCTCCACAGCTCTTCCAGAACTGACCTGGTGGTCCACACCTGACCAGAGGCTCTTCCAGCCTCGGACCCAGGGGCCCTGGATGTTGCCACCCTGCTGAGAACCAAGGGAGCCACTCTAAAACTTCTGCCCCAGAAGCATTACAGGTTCCTTCAGCCATCTCAGCAGGCACTCCCTCAAATCTCAACCCTAGGGGTACAATTTTGAGGCCAGGCAAAATTGCCACTAAACTTGCTTTGGCCAAGGCCTAGATTAACTGGACACAATTCAGATCCTCTAGGAAAACAATATTTGGACATTTTATCCATGAGGGATCAAAAATTCAACCTGAACCTCCCAGTATGGGGCTGGGATACTTTCACAGTATAGCTTCCCTGCTCCACCCCCACAATTGGTATCACTAATATGCTCCTCAGCAGTCACTTCCCAGGCTTCAAGCCCCAGGCCTCCTTCACCTCCCCTAAAAAGGGTGCCAGAGCCCGACATCATACCTTATTAGGAGCAGCCACCTGGGCGTGTTGCCCCTGCCGACAGCTCGCTGTTCCCATCCCCAGCCTCTGCCTCTTCTCTCCTTTGGCTAAATCTGCTGTCCCAGTTACATAAGCAATTCCTCCCCCTGATGCTGCATTACACGAGCCCCACCTCTTCCCTGCTGTTCATAACTAGAGATGCAAGTGATACAGCCAAACCTCACCTTTATCCCCAAATCCAGCACCCCGGGTTAAGGTTTACAGCCAAACTAAAATGTGCAAACTATCAGCATGGGGCCAGTGTCACACCAGAACTGGGAAAAATCTGTGATACGGTTTCAGGCAGAAAAGAAGAGGCCACTCTCATTAGAGTGGCAGCTAGAGGATGAGTCTTACTTGATGGAGAGGGAAAGATACAGATTGAATGCATACATTCAACACACACACAAAAAAAACACATCAAATTTAAAATATATTTTTTCTCTTTAAATCATTTTCTTACCATTTTCCAGGGCATACTCCAAAAGGACCCATGGCTAGCCCTGGCTCCTATTGCCATCTCCCCAAGTAAGCTTGGCACATATTGGGGAGAGGCTAATTCCCCCCAGAACACTAATACCTCTTTCATACAAGGCAGCGGAATGAGGGACAGAAGACCAGCCCTCCCTTGCCCCCCAAGTTTCTGGCACAGAGGGAAAGCAGTTACAATTAGGAAATATATATTTTTATATATATATATATATGTCTATAAAAATTTATCATACTTGATCAGAATTGTCCCCCACCCTTTCAGTTAACCCCAAAGGAACTATTTCCTAGTCCTGGGGCAGTTCCCTGGGTCTTGCTCTCTCGATGCCTCTCTGGCACGGGGCCTGCCACTGATCAGTGCAAGACAGAACTCAGCATTATACACCATGCTCAGGCCAAGTGCTAAAGAGCAGTGCCTCTATCTGCAGTACCCTGTGGGCTCCTAACCCCCACAAATCCTGATGGATGAAAGGGAGCGCCTCCCATCCCACAAGTCCCTGGGGCCGAAGCCAGGCAGATCCTGTATTGCAGCCACTCTCGGATTGCTGGATCACTTGCGCCTGCCAAAGATGGACTTCTTGCCAGGGTTCTTGTTGCCCACACTTAAACCGATGAGGAGCCGGGCCTTTTCCTCCTCTTCCTGCTGTTGCATGTTGAGATCTGATTTAGTTTCTAGCTTTCCCCGGACCTCAGACCCTGGTGCAGGTTTTAGCCTTAGCTTCTCTTTGATTACCTGACAGGTATAAAATGGAAGATAAATATTAGTGGGACAAGCAGAACAAGTCACAATGAACCAAGTCAATAAAGATTTATTAAACTTACATAAAGGCACAATGAGGCAATTCAAATCCTAAAATGATCTCTGCTTTCAAGAGGCTTATAGTCCAATTAGAACCCATTCTAAACCTAGTTATGTCAAACTTTCAGTTCCCTAAAAATCAACAGCAGTTAACAAATGGAACAGTAAACACTCAATCATCTAAGCAAGGACACAGAAGGTCAGAGAAAGAAGTTGCTCACTTCATTCACCTGCCCCATCCCAAGGCTGGCTGCTTGTTAATACATCCTACAATGAGATGATCCTGAGCAGAGATCTGCCTGCCTGTCCCTACTAACCAAAGAGCCATGAACTCTGCTAGAATACCTGGGCAACCAGGGCTTTGCGGCTATCCCTCTTGACAGCCATGGCAAAGTCTAGCCATGTCCATGTATTATTGTGGTACTCCAAACAGGGCAGCACCAGGTTAAGGTCACCCCAGTCCACACTGTTCTTCTCACCCTGCAATGGAAGGTTGGGGAGTGGAGAGAAAAGAAAATGGAAAAAAATACATCAGCTTCCATTTTAAGTCCAAGCCAGTACTTGAGTCCAAGTCTAGTACCTTCCTGTAGCAGCAGCCTATAGATAATTTCCCCTTACTTCAGTCTAGTAATGATACTAACTCCTGAGGGAGCAGAGGAAACAGATTTATCACCCATATTCCACCTTCACAAGGTGGACTATCTCCCTGTCTTTAATCTCAGATGATCTTATTTGGTTCCCTTCCCACCATTTTAGAAACTGCTGGGGAGGAGCATACCTTGTAGCTAACACACAGTGGAACCTGTGGAATCTTTATGTAGATGAAGGAGTTGTTCATGGCTGCTCGCTCTTTCATCTTGTCAATATCATCCACAGGGTGCTAAGAAAGGCAAAAAGAGTGTGAGCCCCTAAAACCATCAGAAGAAACTTAGGACCCCAAAGATATTCATCTCCTTTCACCCCTGGAGTAGACTCAAAGGCAACAGAAGAAATCCCCAGCCAAGCCAAAGTACCCTGGGACTCCTGATTTTTCCTAACATCAAGAGAATGAATGCCCAGTACCTCAGGGGCTTTGCGAAATGACCTTCTGACCCCAGAACTCCGATTCAAGCCCTGTGCCACACCCTTCCCAGGGCCCAGTGCTGCTGCATCATCCGTTACAATCAGCTGCCGAGGCTTCACCACTGGTATTCCTATGAAAAAGCAAGCACACCAGCTGTTGTCCTCTCTCTCAAGCTTCAGTTGTCTGAGGCTGCTAGTCTAGTCTTCTGGAGTTCCACCATAAAAGTTCTCACCAGTAGTCACCAGTTTGGACTTATCTTCTTCATCACCAACCTCATCATCTTCCACACTTCGTCCAGGAAAGAAAAAGCCCATTATTCTATGGAAGAACTGGTGTGTCAGCTGGATGGTGAGAGGCACCACATTTACCTAAAGAGGAAAAAGGCTGAAGAAGCAATTAAGCTCAGACATCATCCCTCAGTTTACCTACCCCTAATAGCATAATATAATGCACAGATAGCTTCTGACTGCCCTTTGTTCCTGGGTCCCCAAAGGACTGTTTACTAACCTCAAAGTGCTCCTTAACAGAGATACCCCAACAGGGGGCCGGACTTTGCTGAAGAGGCGGAGGGCTAGCTGTCGCCCAGACTGGCAGGAGCTCTGGGGCCGCAGGACTACCTGTGGGATAGAGTGATAAATCAACCTAAAACTCCTCTGCAGACTTGATGGGAGAAGCAATGGTCTTGCTGAGATGAGCAAGCTTTCACCATCTCATACCACCACACTCTTTCTAGTAGTGCGTTTATGTGGAAGGGCCATTACAAATGTCCTATGCTAGGAAGTATATGAATGGGATAGGAATGGGAAAATAAAACTTGCCTTATAGACAGCATTGGGAAGGAGATTGTTCATAGTGAACCAGCCCAATTCCAGAAGATGTTCTGCTGTGTCGTCGGACTTATTCACCTATTAAGACAGATTCCCCACCCCAACCCCAATCTACTATAAGCTTTTCTCAAGAGCTTGCTAGAGAATTGCTACATATCCCATTTGTCTCCAGGTTCTCCATAAGCCTAATCCCAACCTTTGATATCTCTTTCAATCTCATGTATTCTCTAATCCAGTGTTTCTCATGGGTGGTACTGGCCAGGGCACTAAATGCCAGCAGTACTTCCCAGTCACTGACATTCAAAAATAGTCTCATTCATTTCCAAACATCAGGGGTGGGGGAGTGCTAGGTAATGAACAATGCCCTCTCCTCTATGCCATGGGTAATTGCAGTAAAGCTGAATGCCAGTATAGAATTAATGGTTCTAGTCCAAATAGGACTTTGAAGAATATAAATGACTCTCTGGGTCACATTTGTAGGGATATTCTTACTCAAGGAGGGAAGCATTTGATCAACCTCATCTATATATCTGTATTACTTAATAATACAAACAGATGTACCTAAGAGAAACTCTACTCATGTGTCGTTAATAACCTTTAATAGTATTAATAGTCATATAATAATTAGTCTCTTTTTAAAAATCTTTTTGTGAGTTAGACTCTTGAGATATGTCAGTGCTTCTCAATACAGCTGCATGTGTGTGACTGTATATACCCAATACCTTGCTATAGAGGAACCTCTGAAGCTCCAGCTCAGCAATTCCTAGCTGTCCATCTTCTTCTGTCAGGCGCCATCGTGCCTGAGCAAAGTAGAACTCAGTGCGACGAACCACACTCACATCTTCCTGCTGCTTTCGCAACTCCATCTTATTGGCCTGTTGCAACTGGAAATCCTTAAAACATCTATAAATGAACAAGGAGGTCAAAAGCAATAAAAGGCAAATAGCACTCAGGTTGAGGGTGAGGTGGAATGCTCTAGAATGATGCAGGAAGTAAATCCAGAGATGGACCCATTCTGGAACAGCTATTCTCTAAATTTTTTTTCACAGAATTCATTACTCCTCGCATCCTGGGCCATGGGAACACAAATCCCATCTTTCAGTTCTACAGCTTCTCTCTTCCCACTACAATTATATCTGTAGCTGTGTTCCTTACTGATCAATTTCAAATTATTTTCAAGATATTAGCTGCACAGTATCAAGACCACAAAAGTGATCTTTTCCAACTACCTGTTTTTCTCATTTCCCAGGAGTTACTCTATTTATGATCCAATGGAAGAGCTCTCCTGTCCTCAACCACTTGGCTAAGTCCAGTAAGGCTTGTTCAGGAAGAGGTGCCTGAAATGTACTACATCATCCTTTGATAATGTATACTAAATCTAAAGACTATCAGAACATGGGCAAGGAAGAGAAACTGACTGCAGCTGGGAACCAGAAAAAGGAAAAGAATGCTCTGTGGCACCTGATGAGAATATTAAGCTCTTCACTTTCCAGTTGTAGACTGGCCTTCTCCTGGTTTAGTTGCAACTGAAGCTTTTGGTTCAGGTCAAACAGGTTCTCATTCTTGCTGTCATCCTGCAAAGACTAGGGAGCAAGGACAGGAGAAACTAAGAGGAGATCTCCTTGAAACTTCCTGGTCCTCAAGACTGCCCGGGTCACTACCTTCATGGAATACATCTGCTTTTCCAACTGCCGTATCTGGGCCACATGCTGCCGCACAGCCTCCTGCAGATGTAATATGCTACTGCGCTGTTCCTCAGGATTGCTAGAAATCTCAAGCTGGAATCTGACCCGCTGCTTCTTCTCACTGTGCTCCTAAAGGAATGGAAAAGGAGATGAACATGATTTTCTAATAGACAAGTCTTATAGTAAAGTGAAATAGAGAAAGGAACAATAAGTGGGGATCTCTTTTTGAAAGCTCACCTTTATCTGTAACTATCAGCAGCAAGAGTAAGGGTAGGCCAATGCAGATTTGGCAGTGTGGATTTCACAATAAGCCAGTCCCACAGGGTAGGAATGATGGAAGTGGGGAGTACTTACTATTTCTACAGGTATTTAAATGACTGAGCAGAGAACTGACCAAGAAAAACAAGTAAGCTCTACAGTCTCAGGGGCACTCAGACCTTTCCTAGATAAGGGATTCCTGTTAGGCTAACTGGCATTCTATAGGGGTCCACGCTCACCTTCCGCTTGGGTTCTACATGGAGTAGCAGGTTATTGACAATGTCCAGGATCATGGCATACTGAGCAGGGTTGGTGGAGATTTCCAGCTCATGATGGATGAGGGTGAAGGTATCCACAGCCCCTAGGTAATTGTTAGCAGCTAAATAAGAGGCTCAAGTTTCCATTTAAATATCTACCCCATTTCCTAACCCATATTTGGAACCACTTCTGTTAGTTAACCCCATAGAATGGGCTTGATGAGAAATGCTCATGGGCAGAAACATGTTTGCTTATTTCAGAATCAAATAATACCCTGTCCAGTTTCCTCCAAAAGTACAGGTTATTCTATCATAGGATTTACAAAATGCAGAGCAAAGTGAAATGTTAACGCCCAGTGCGGAGTGGAACCTTTAATAACACTACTGCCTGAAAACCACTTAGGAAATACCTTTCACAAGCTTCCTAGTCTGCTCCTAAAAGCCTTCCAAGCTCCAATTACCTTCCTGCTTCTTTAGGAGATCTTCCTTTTCCTGATTTTCATGAACCTCAGGTGGCTTAATCTGAGTTGCCAGCTCAGGATCAATGTCATGGCTGTAACTAATATAGTACATTCGGCAGTTGCAGCGTGAAATGATCCGCTGGACTTGCTGGGCTTGTTGTGCCTCAGCTGGCTGGTTCCAATCTGGAAAGAGGTGGTAGAGAAAAGAAAAAGATATTCTCAATAGAGGTATTGTGAGAGCCTCCCAGCTAGCTGTGTGTGATGTCTAGAGAACTCTAGACACTTGTTTTCAACCTAGCCTAACACAAAATGATCCTATTCCAGCATATACCGATCTTCAGAGTAGGTAAGAAAATAAGGCTCCTTTGGGATATACATCTGCTCCTAACTACATGATGGGGAAGAGGGGAAAGCTGACCTGTGGTGGTGGTAACCATGCCTCCCACTGCCTGCCCACTCTCCATCAGCTCCTGCACAGAGTCCAGACTACGCTGTCGGTGCTCCTCGATATTCTTCACCTAAAGAATGAGATACAGGCACCTTTAACTCCTGGGGAATTAGTAGCTTGTCCTGGCCAACTGGGTGCAAGTAGTTATACTATTTAGACTTCCATTTCCTGGAACTGTTTGAAAGATCTCCCGAGGTCAAAGGCATACTGTCTTTCTCCTGGTCCAAACCGCCCAAACCACTCAAATTCCCCAAACCCAACTGAGTTACATGCACATTTTGCCTGACCCACAGGCCTCGGGCTAGAACAACAAGCTAGGTTAAAATCAAATCAAGTCCCACCTCACACCCATTAGGATGGCTATTATCAAAAACATGGCAAACAACAAGTGTTGGCAAGGATGTGTAGAAATTGGAAACTTTGTGCAACACTGGTGGAAATGTAATGGTGCGGCCACTAAGGAAAACACTATGGCAGTCCCTCAAAAAATTAAACAGAACAACTATATGATCCAGTAATTCCACTTAAGGGTATATACTCTAAAGAAGGGAAAGCAGGGTCTCGAAGAGATATTTGTACACTTATTTCCATAGCTGCATTATTCACAATAGCTAAAATATGGAAGCAATGCACATGTCCATCAATAGATGAATAAGCAATATGTGGTACAATACCTACAATGTAATAACATTCATCCTTAAAAAGGAATTCTGACATATGCTACAACATGGATGAACCTTGAGGATGTTATACTAAGTGAAATAAGGCAGTAACACACAAAAAAATACTGCGTAACTCCACTGATACGAGGTACTTAGGAGCAGTTAAAACCATACATACATAAAGTAGAAAGGGAATTGCCAAAGACTAAGAGAAAGGGGAAGTGGGGAGTTACAGTTTAACAGGTATAGTTTCAGTTTTACAAGATGATCAGAGTTATGGAGATGGACTGTGGTAATGGCTGCATAACATTATGAATGTATTTAATACCACTGAACTATACACTTAAAAATGGTTGCGAGGGTAAATTTTATGTTTTATTTTATCAAAAATCAAATTGTATCATGGGCAAAATCTCCCACCCAGTCTGGTATTCATGAATTTGTGCTCTTGCTATTTTCTGTCTTCAGATAACCCCTCTGCACTGTTGCCATGAGAGAAGGAGACTGAATTCTTTTGACTCTCTCTGCCTAATTGAAGTCAAAGTGAATTACAGAATGAGTGATATGGAAGACAATAAATATCTGCCAAGTTAAAAATTTATGTAGGAAAGGCAAGATTAAAGTTCCTCCCACCTAAGCCAAGGACATTTCTACTCTAATATTACTATCATAGCCTAAAGGGAAAAAAAGGGTTCACCTGCAAAAGAAGGCATGCCTAAAAGCAGAGGCTCAGAAAATGCCTGATAGGTAGATCTTGCATAGCTCATCCTGCTTTCCTCTGTGTGAGTACTTCATATCATCCTAGCACTACTGGTAAAGAGCACTGCTTGCTTGAACCACAGCTGTAATATATCAGTATGATCTCTCATATTACCAATAACCTGACCCTTACTTGGCTTGACAGCTGATTAAATGTTTATTACCTCTTAAATAATTACATTTGAGGTTACCTGCATTGAGCCCTAAGGTCACTGGAGTAAGAGGCATGAGCCAGGGAAAAGGGGTTAGCTTTATCCCCATTAAGTATATAATGGCAAATGATGTTCACACATCAGTCCTTATCGAACGTAGCTAGATCTAGTAACTCTTTTGTGTACCATGACCAGCACAATTTGAACACATAACACCTGTTAAAAGTAATGACAATGCAGAATATTGGGTAGGCAGGCGTTATAATCATTAGATCTCCCAATAATTCTGATATTATATTCTAGAAATTATAGCACAAATTTGGTTTTACCAAGAAGCTGAAAAGTTATAACCACTGCTCACAATCTCACCATCTAAAAACATTATCTTGACACGAAGACCTCCCCAGACATACTGCTTTTAAAAAAAACGATGAGACTACATTCCATCTAAATGAAGCTTTATATTTTTCAAAGTACTTTCTCACTTGAGTTTTTCAGCAATCTTGTGAGGGTGAAGTATTAGGATTCTATTTTACAAAGATCATTTGCCCAAAGGCTAATTGCTGCTATAGTGGCAAAGCTGGCATTAGACTTCATATAACCTGACTCCTAGACAGGCAATCTTTCTATTCATCCTTACTGCCTTGCTGAAACAATCACTCAATCATCTTCCTAAGAGAGATCAGAGAAAGAAAAGATAGAGAGCTTATCTAAAATTCTGATTTACTGCCTGTTTTCAGACTGTCTGCTGATTAGTGTGATCTTATTAACAGGGTCAGCAATCTTTTCAAAAAAAAAGTTCCAACCCATTTTATCCTAGCACTGGGAAATGAGAATCTCCCTCGCAATGAAATACAACACCATGAGATTAAAAACAAAAAACAAAAAGCAAACCCAGAAACTGCCCACAGTTCCTACATTTGAGGTGTTGTCAGTCTCACTATTCTGTTAAACTGGTAGCCAACAGGTTCTGTCAAGAATCTTGCAGCTATTCTGGTGGAAGAGGCCAATTATGGGAAATGGGATATAATGGGCCTTCCCAGCCCTGCTGACTAACCTCTAACCAGAGCTGTCGGCCATCCTGCTCCGTAGGGCTGCTTTCAGTGGTGGCAAAGTACTGCATGCCATCTAATAGGCAAGTCCAAGACGTCTTTTGCTTCAATGTGTCACCATACCAGGCTGGATGGTGTTGACACTGCAGCAGCTGGGCTTTGGCAGCTGACACAATGACACAGCCTTCTGTTTCTGCTCCACGAAGAACCATCTATGCCAGAGACAGAAGCAGTCACAGGACCAAGTTACCAAGGAAAATGAGAAGGTTCGTGAGAGGATTGTACCAATAACTACAGCTGGGTTTTAACTCTGGCTTACTGAGTGAACGAACGCTGCTGGCTTTTAGATATTATCCATGATACCTGCTGGAAGGAATAATTTTTTGCTCTATCCACCCATTCATATTTAGAGGTGGGGGAAGGTGAACACTTAAGATTATGATCTAGCTCATGTTGGGGTGCTCTGGTAAAGAGATGGTACCTGGCAGTTGACAAGCTCAATAAGGCAGTTTCGGTTATATATCATCCGTCTGGCAGGCAGCAATGCCACACAACTGATCACTCACACCTGACTCCTCTTCTGTGAACACTACAAATCTATCTGTCTCTTCAATCAGCTTCTGCAACATGTAGGCACCTGGCAGAGAAGTAGGAAGCAGAAAGTCAGTCTCAAAGAGATAGAGAACACATCCAAATTGACCTTCCTTCCATTTCTCTGGCTAGGTAAAGGCTAGAATGCATTCTTTCCAACCTGCAACTCCAACCCACCCCACTCTACAACCCTTGAGGGCAAAAAAGGGTTGTCATTTCATTTTCCCCTCAATTCTAATAAAAGTAACGGGTTCCCAATGAAAACAGAAATGCAATGTAAGTGGTAGCATTTTTTCTCTTAGGCATAACCCACCTCTGGATTACTCTAGGATTCCCACCCCGCCCTTTTTTTGTTCCTTATATTACTCTAGGATTCCCATTCCCCTTTTCTGTTCCTTATATTTTTCATTTCATATTATTTTAAATGCTATTTGTTTGTTGACCACTCCTTTCCGTGTGAAACCAATCAGTGCCATTGTGTTCTCCTAGCTCTACTACTTCCTCTGATTATGCCTCTAGACCTCTTCCTTCTCCCAGGTCTCAGAAAATCCTTGACATGTTCCCTTCTCTTATTCATTATTCTCATGAGTTTGTCTAACAGTGTTATGGTTAAGAGCACAGTCTCCAGAATTAGGTTAGTTTGCCTTAGTTCGAAATCCTATCTCTGCCAGTTGTGATTTTCAGCAGCTTGCTTTAACCTCTCCATGTTCTCAGATTCCTTGTCCATAAAATAACAGTAACTATCTCATAAGATTGTTGAGAGAATTTAATGGAATGATATATAAAAGTATTTTGCCACACAGTAAGTGCCTATTATCATTCCCTTTGCATTAACTCTTACCTCTATGCTGAAACTCTCAGGTCTATCTCTAGCCCTAAGCTTTTAGACTCTCATTTCCAATTGTTTGTTAAACATTACCCTGATGTACTACTTGTATCACAAACTCAGTATGTCCAAACCAACAACCCAAACCTGTTTAGCCTCATTTTCACTTTCTCCTAGTCTGTTCTCTACCTAGTTCAGGCCTTTGTTGCCTCTTGAGACAAAACAGTTTCCTAATTTGTCTCCCACCTCCAGTTCCTTCTTCTCCAGTACTCCTCTGCACAGCTGCCAGATTTATATTTTTAAAAGTAAAACTAATCATGATACCCCATTCAAAAACCTTCAGTAGTTCATTGTCTGCTGAATGATGACCAAACATTCATTCTTGTATGAAAGGCCTTTAATGATCTACTCCCAACTTTCCTTTCCAGCATCTTCTCTCACTTTTCTCTTTTAGCTACTCTCTATGCCAACCAAATTGTTCAATCTCCTTTGAATGTATTGAGCTTTACCAATTCCACTCCTACTCAAGATATTCTGCCTTAGATGCCCTTCTTTCCCATTTCCACATGTTCAATCCATACTAAGCCTTCAAGGTCCAGATCAAATGCTATTTCCTCAATAAAACCTTCCCTGATTACACTCCCTCCTTCACTCTAGTCAAGAACCACTTCCATTGTCTTAATTTCTCTCTTGTGGCATTCATCACTTTTTACCTTGTTCTTAAACTCATCATGAACTGTACTTCCCTCTCTTTAAAATGCCCTCTTCTCTTTCCTTGCCTGTAGAACTCTTACTCATCTTTTGTGACCCTTCTCAACTACCGTCTTCTCTGTGAAGGCTTTCTAGATTTCCCTATGCTGATTTAAATACTTTCTTCTTGAACATTTTTTCTTGAGCATTTTCATAATAAAATAATAATTTGCATGTCTATTAGTTTCTGAGCTTTCTCCCATCTTTGTATCTTCTAATGTTCTAGGGTCAAGTCTGGTACATTATAAACCCTCAATAAAGCTAAAATGAATCTAAGAATAAATGATTGAGTAAATGAATGAACTAATCATAGCTCATCCAAATGATAAACTTCAGGCAAGTAGAATGTCTACATTCTATATCACTCACTGAACCCAGCACAGTGCTTTGTGCCTGTTAAGTACTCAATATCTGTTGACTAAACAAAATAATTCATTGAAACACAAAACAATTCTCTAATCCTTTGCTTCTTTCTTTCCTCTACTCATCCTGTGTTGGCCCCATCATTCCTTCCTGATCCTTCTAGCCACAGGACCCAGACCCTTTAATGCCCCTTAACATTGCTATCTAAGTCTTACATGGCTTAATATGTAAAAATAATAGTTTCATCTCTATGCCTAGACAAAACCAGACATGATTCAGTGCTCCTCAAATTCCTGTCCAAGCATATATGGTAAACCTAACCCACTAGAGTCTCACCTCTCCCAGCTTACCTCCTGATGACCCCTTATCAGGCTGTCCACTAAAGCTGGGAGTACTGACAGGAGGTGGTGGGGCTGGGGCACTGGAGGAGACACTCTGCTTTGGCTTTTTGGCTGGGATCTGCGGATCAATCTTTAACCCCTTTAGGGCCTCAGTAGAGAGATTACGTTTGAGGACAGCTGCCTTTTTGTAGCCATCATATAAACCAAAGGCAATGTCCCGATTGGTGGTTGTCCAGGAAGCCCGTAAATCTACCAAGTGCAGCTGGTGTGTGTGGAAGGCAGGATCCCCAACTCGAGTAGAGAGCTCCTAAGAAACAAGAAAAGAACCTCAAGGTGGCATGAAAATTCCCACCATTCCTCCAGACAACAAATGCAAAGATAAAAAACAAGCTTGTTGAATAAAAAACCTGTTCTGGGGGACACAAGACAGCCCTGGATAAAGAAAAACTAAGTGGCCTCAGCATGTATATAAGATTACATTCTGACTATACCCACTGTATTTTAAATGACTCAAAGAATTTCAACTTAAAATTCTTCCTTAATTGGGGGAAAAAGACAGCAAATATAGTTCTAGGAAAAAATAGTACTCTATTTCCTGAAGGGCAAGAGACTATCTTCAGAAGGAGAAAAAAGGAATTTTCAAAAAAATGATGCTAATACAAGCAAGTGCATCATTAAATAAAGACATCTATGATTGGAATATAGTTAGGAACATTACCATACGCTATGGACTGAACTGTATCCCCCCCAAATTCATATGTTGAGGCCATATTCTCCAATGTGATATTTGGACATAGGGCCTTCAAAAGGTAATTAGGTTTAGATTAGATCATGAGAGCTTGTGCCCTCTTTTGGCACCATGTGAGGACACAGCAAGAAGGCAGATATCTACAAGCCAGGAAGGGAGCCCTCACCAGAACCTGATCATGCTGGCATCCTGATCTTGGACTTTCCAGCCTCCAGAACTATGAGAAATAAATTACTGTTGTTTAAGCCATCCAGTCCTTAGTATTTTGTTATGGCAAACTGAGTAGACTAAAACACCTACCAATACAAATAAAGTAATAAAGAGATTGTGTCAGGCGGTACCTCCTCAGCCGTGCGACTGCTATGCCGTTGGTAGGTGAGAGAGGACAAGCTCAGTAGGTGGGTCTTTGTTACCAAGGGATCAAGGCAGTGATCAGCATTCTCTTCAGTGGGTGAGGCCATCAGATGAACAGTCACCTGACTTAGGTCACTGACCATCTGGGTCACACTCCAGTCAGAGATGAGACGCCGCATCACTGTGCCCGCTGAGAAAAGGAGGCATACAGAACCCATGCAAACCAGTACAGAAGAATTGTATGGGACAGAGAGAAAGGGAAGGGAACTGAGAAAAAGAAAGAGGACAAGGAATAGGCTAGGATAAATAAAGGGAATTTTTGACCTTACCTTGAGGTATAAGCCGCTGAGTTCCCCGAGTGAAGACATGGCCCTGACTGCATTCAATTTGGATGCCTCGCTGCTGGGCAAATGAGGCCCAATAGTGCACCTGGCAACAAGACAGCATAACACTGAATGAAGATGGGACGAGAGAGATGATTAAGAGACCGGATATGAGAAAATGAGTAAATTAAGGAAAGGGAACAGAACTGAAGATGTCAGCAGGGATGTCAGAGCCTGACCTGCAGCTGGGGGAAGAGTGCAGTAAAGGAAAGCTGCTTGTAGTGCTGACCAAGTTTCTTCTTGCTGGGTTTCATGTTATTGAAGAGCTTGCCCCTGCAGATAGGCCTTGTGACACTAGTCCAAGTTGCCCAGAAGTTTTGCATCCAGCGCAAGGTACTACTATATAGCAGAATTCGGGGCTGGGATATTGCTGCAAAGGAAAGCATAAATTCCTACTATGGTTAAAATATAGATGAAGTTAAAATAGAGATGAAGCTAAACCATTCCCTAACTTTAGGTTTAAAGTCAGAGGTTTAAACCTCTGAGGTTAGAGATTTAAAAACCTAAACAGCATTAGGCTCCATATTCAATATACCCATCCCCCTCTCCTTTCAAAGATCCAAGTTCTTGGCTTCCAACAACCCTCTTCAAAAAAAAGGTACAAACCCAAATCCTCCCTTGTCCCTTCTCCATCTCCTCCCCAAAAGACTAAGCTGAACTCCTCAGTGTCTAAGCCCATCCTCCTAGCCTTTTCTCCCCACTGTCCCAGACCCAAGCCTCACTCCCACTGTGCCGAGTCAGATCCATCTTGATGGAGAGATTGAGGTTCTCAGAGCGGAAGGCCCGGTAGGAGTCATGGAGCTGGCCCACAGGCACCTCAGGCAGGAACTCTGGGGCTCGAAGAGTAACACTATGGTGATCATGGGGATTCCCATGGCATAGCCACTGCAGGTCCAGTGTCATGCAGAGGTCAGGCAGGTGAAGGAAACAGCAGTCATCATACCTGCCTCACAAGAAGAGTCCAGTCCTCAGCGTCCTGGTCACTTGCAGCCCCTTGGCTCTTCCCCTCTCCATCCACCCTGAGTCCCTCACCCTATTAAGGCCCCACCCATCACTCCACTCACTTAGAGGCTGTTCTGACGTTGATATCCAAATCACCTTTAAACACAAACTGACCAGGTTTCCAGTGAAAAGATAGGTGGCTCCATTCCCAGTGCATGTTCTCTGTTGTGTTGTAAGGATCCTATAATCATCCCCCACAAGAACTTGGTGAGGTATGGGTAAAAGTATTACCCTCATCTCCCAAATCAGTACCTTTCTCCCTTCCCCCAAGTGCTGTATAAGCCCCAACCATTCCATCCGAATGAGAAAACAACTCCTCTAGATCCTCACCTCAGTAGCCAGCTGGTGCAGATTCGCCTGTTCAACGTCCATGTGCCAGTCCCCATGGAATAGAAGACGGCTCTTGTCCCACCAAGGCAAGGGTGGGCTGGGGTCAGCTGAGGGCTTGGTCAAGAGGTCCACAGATTGGCCAATCAGTGTCCAGGCTGGATCCCAGCATGGGCCCCATACTACCGTGTACTGGAAGATTTCCGCTGGCATACAGAGGCAAAGGTACAGCTTGTTACACAACTACATCCTTCTTTTCTTCCTTCTCTACAGAAGGGCCTCAGCACATCTTCCATCTCAGCCATCACAACATCCCTCAGCCAAACCAAATGTCCTTCTCTACTCACAGTGGAAGTCATGGTAGAACTTGAATGGGGGCATGTTCCTCTCTACTGCCACATTACCCCATGGAAGCCCCAAGTGTAGGATTTGACGCCGACGGGAGCAAGACTGACCACTCTGCTCAGTGCCCACAAGTCGACCCATCAGCCGCCAGTCACGGATTTCAAACAGGTACCGAGGATAGTCTCTTATCCGAACTGTTATTGTAGGAAAGGTACACACTGGCTATTCAGGGAACCATCTCAGCATTCTCAAGCATTTTTTCCCTGCTACTATTTTTATCCATCTATTTTACAAAGTCATCTAGAAGACCAAAGCTGGTAGTTAGTTGGTAGCAAAGCTGAAAAAGAGCATAGACACCCTGAGCAGATGGTGAGGAGCCACACTAACCCTGAAAATGACTGTGTTAGTTGTTCCTTTATGTTAGCCAACCAGTTTAAGAGTGAAATTCAGAAACAAAGAAAGGGAAGACAAGCCCACCCATTTCACACCACCCATCCAAAAATAGCCATGGTCTCCAATATAACCAAGCTCCTCTGTAATCACTCAAAGAGCTGCCTGGAGCTCCAAGGGCAAACATCAGGCTCTGCAAATAAGGAGGTTCCTTACAACTTACCCAGAAACGTCTTGACACTGCACTTGAGCATACGACACCAATGAATAACAAGATCTACTCCCTCAGCAGGAAAAGGGCTGCCTGGATCAAGCTCTCGAACCTGCTCTACCACACGTTCAGGCCCATGAAAGGAGGCATCTGCCAGAGCCACTAGCTCTAGTCCTGCCAGACTCCAAGTGAGTAGTGCCCGGCGCATAGGTGTGTTGCCATAGAGACGACGGGAGCGCTGGATGTAGATTTCAATGTTTTTGTGTTCTAAAGAGGCATAGAGCTCCTCAATTTTGCGGGCTGGCAGTAACTCCCCATGCTGCTTCCGAAGGGCGGCCACCTTGGCATCCAATAGCTGCAGCCTTTTGGCGCTCTCCTTGCTTTCATCCTTCATTAGTTCATAGTTATCACGAAGTTTCACTTCAAAAATATCATCCAGGAAAACCCATGAGAAGTGCTGAACCTTCAAGAGTAGATCAGGCGGGAGTGGGGCACGGCTCGAAGAGGCCACCGCATGAGTTCCTCCTCGATGCAGCCCCTTCAGCCATTTCTGAACTCCTACAGCCTCATCCAAAGTTTGAGAAAAATCATACTGATAAGGAAACTCCACTGAGACTGAGCCCAGGGAGAGCAGCCAGACACGGTTCCGGAGGGTCTGCAGCATAGGGAAGGGGTTCCGGTGGAGGATCATCTCCTCCAGCTCAGGTAGCAGCTGCACCTCCATCTCCTTGAAGTTGAAAATGCTATTGCCATCAAATCCAGCAGCCAGCTCTGGACAGTAAGCCTGCAGAGAACCCCCATGCCGGGTCAGCGATACACTCTCCGCAGCCAGGGTAATGAACTTGTCCTCAGCCACAAAAGCTGTCAGCTTGGCTGTGCTCACCTCTAGTGTCAGGTTTAGCAGCCGCTTTGGTGGCAATGGCTCAGGGGAATGGCCTTCAGGCTCAGAAATGGTCCCTGGAGTCTCTAGTTCAAGGAGTGAAACAGTCTCTGGAAACAGAGTAGCTCGTAGTAAGTCTCGGCACTGCAGGGTAGCCAGGATGTGCTGGTACAGGTACATGTGATCTGGTGGGCTCCAGAGTAAGGTCAGCCCTGCACCACACTGAACCTTTAGAGAGCAAGAGAAAAGAATCAGTCAATTACCATGTCTCGTAACAGGAAAGGTGGCAGAGATTATCGTACATGCATATGTGACTCAAGAACCATCTCCACATAGAAGTCATTCCTGAGTAAAAATATAAATTATCCCCTTGCCTTGTTCCCCTTAGCACTAATATGCTGAGCTAACAGTTCTTATCTTACATGTAAGAGCACTCACGCTTTTTTCCTCCTCAACTGGATTCTAAATTGTCTGAGAATAGAAGCCATGTGTTTTAATTCTTTGCTATCTACCAAAGTACATCTGGTATATACAGCATGTACTCAACAAATCTTTTGGCTTTATGTTTCTACTCATGAGTTATCTTTCTATAACAGCTACACTCAGTATAATAACCACTGCAACAATCAATCTGAAAATGTCTCATTGCATCTTAACTAAATTTTTAAAAAGTATAAAAACCACTGACCACTCAAGTCAAAACAGCAATGGACTTATGTGAAAGTATGCCTCAAAGAAGGGAGCAGAGTCTTTGCCAGCTTGAAAAACAAAGTCAGTTCTGAACAGCTATGCAGACAGAAATTTTAATTTCAGTGCAGAAAAATTCTTTTCAGTCCAGCCTCTGAAAAGGAAATGCCTCAGTTTCCAAAAGAAGTTGAAGTATAACAAACAGGAAGAGCTCACTCTCCTCCTAACAGAGCCCCATGTCCATCTAATACCCTGAGGAGAAAGATATTGGAAAGCCTCTCAAAACTTGCCAGCATCTCCGTCCTCTGATCCCTTCCAGCCTCTTGATGACACAAGATCTTGATCTTTAAAAAGCCCTTTATTTTTCAGAGATAAGAGCTAAAATATAGAGTTGATATGACATGTCTAGTATCTGCTTCAAAATAATCGCAGAGCTAGAGGTGGGAGCAACTGGAGGAAGTATAGATGAAACAAGCTAGTCATAAACTGGTAATTATTGAGGCTGATTACGAATACGTGAAAATTCATATATTCTCTCTGGTTTTGTACATACTTTAAGTTGCATAATAATGAGTTAAAAATGTGCAAAACAAGACAGAAAAAAGAACATCAGATGTTTTATTTCTCATAAATAAATTTCACATGACTCAAAAGACTGGGAAATGTTTTAAACCTAGGGAAAATTCAACCTGACTCCACCACCGCATAGAAACATTACCTCTAGAGAGCGGATGCTGCTGTGATAGGTGACAGAGAGCATGGAGAGGCTGAGCACTGGAGCAGGGATGTCAGGAGCCTTGCAACAGGGCTGCATCTTCTCTGTGACTGACTTCACCAGTGCGAGCACAAGACCTTGAATACCCACAGTGGAGGTTTCGGCACTTCCCAGGACAGTTAGCGTGTCCAGTCGGACCTCTGAAGCACCTAACATTCAGAAACCATGTCAGCCTTGGTTCTCAGCTCTCATATAGCAACTTCAGTCCTCACTCTCCTTCTTCCCGTCACTCTAGTTATCTTAATTCCCCACAACTGCCTATGTTCATCCCTCATGTTTTAGGGAAATCTTTCCTTTCCCATCTTAACCTAACTAGATTTGGCAGGGCCAAAGAAGTTCCCTAACTCTTACAAATTGCCCAGAGATACACCAGTTACTCTTTGGAACTAAATTCACAAGAACATTTAAAATAAATGCATCTCATTCTCTTGATCAGACATCAAGGCTGTCTTTTTCTTACAAATCTTGCTTAATGCTTACCTTTTGTAAGCTCTTAAGAAATATCAAGAAGCTAAACAGTTATGCAAGACATTCCAACATCTTGTGCATCTAACTTAGAAAAATGCCAGATAATCAGCTTTATTAAACGAGAAGGAACAGACTGAACCAAACCAGCATAATGCGCTTAGGTTACAAACTACTACTCACTTTAGTACAGACTTCCTGTTCTACTTACCAACCAGGGCAGAAAGGGTGAACAAGTTCATGTCCTCCACCTTCAAGTCCACCTTCCACAATAATGACACAGATTCCCCAAACGAAGATTCCCTAGAGACTGCTGACTTCCCAGATTGTGGGCCCATCAAGGATAATATCCGAGAGAGACATTGGGCACAGGTGTCTGATGTTTCTACTTGTAGCCCTCGGATGGTACAATCAAGAAAGAGGGTATCTGACTGGGTGCTGGACAGGCCCAGAGGCTGGTTATAGCTACCCTAGAAAAGTAGCAGAGGGACCCCATTAGAACATGCAGACACACAATTCTGCAATGCCCTATACACTGCCTGCTGCCAGAAAGGCACACCATGCTCCAAAGCATGACAGAATAAGGAAACCGCATGGGCCCCTATTCCCCAAAGTGCCCCCCTACCTGTAGTGTGAAGGAGTCCAGAACAAGCGCCTCACCCCAAACATGCATATTGGGTGGATGGGGTGCCCGCTGAATGTGGGAGTCACTGCCCACACGCCAGCAGAGGTGGTCCACAGTTAGGACGCCCCGCTGATGGATACTTTGTGGCCTCAGGTGCTGGTAATCTAAACAAAGAAGGTGGGAGAGAGGTGTTATATGGAGCCACTATGGCCATCGATTGGGCCCAGCTCCACTAACGGATAGATTCTTGTTCCTTTTCCATCCCAAAGCCTTACCCAGACAGATGGAATTGAATCCCAAGGCAAAGGGCGGTGTATCTCCAAGCTGAATGGAAATGTTGACATTGGAGATGGAAGTGCTAAAGATGATGGGAGCCAGGATTTGAGGGAAAGTTCTGCATAGGACAAGATGTCATTGTTTAATAAAGAACTATATCTTCTTATCATGGAACAGATTCCTGAAGCTATCAAAAGTCAGGATGAGTTTTGTTGTGATTCTCAGGAATAAATGCAACTAGAAAATAAAAGACTGAACTTGTCAGTTCACTGCTACTCCCAATGGTGAATCTGCAGGAATGCCAGAAAGGTATCAGGTTGAACCATATGAAATTGTCATCTCATAGGTCAAATACAGTGAACATCAGCCTATCATATGATTCAAACTAATACAACCAAGAAGCATCACTTCCAAATCATTAACCTTAAGTTCCGTATGAAACACAAACAAGCACTACACAAAGAGAAATATGGCACTGCTGATATGACCTGTGACCTTATATAATCTGAGACAGGTAAGATACTTTTATCATGTAAGTTCAGTTCAACAAATGTTTACTTTTTATAATAAGGCACTGTGATAGGCAACGAGAATATAAAAGTAAAGAGAACATCATCCTACTACCACGGAGTCTAACCTATGGGGAAGATATATAAAATAGGATTGCTATTGAGACTGGGACACTGAAACTGATTTAGAAAGATCAAAAACAGTCAAATACATACTTCACACAAAATGCCACTTTAGACCAAAAGAATTATGGAGAATCCACCTGATGAAAGAGTGGCTGAAAAAGATTACACTGACCTTTTTTTCCTTTGTTTAAGAACAGATGAATTAGACCCCTGGGTCTCCAGTGCTAGCATGTGCAGCCAGAGAGAGAATTCCTGGTGCCCGGGTAATGAATAATACAAGTGTTCAGAACAAGGGAGGCTGAGAGGTCAATGGTGGTCACCTGGAAATAAGAACACCAGAATTAAGGGCTTGGGTTTTATCTCATAATGCAACAATACAGAAAGAGAAAAGATAAAGGAATGATTCTTAGTACCACAATCATCACACCTGCACACTAGCCTTGAGGGAGTTGAGGCAGACAATGCGCTGGCGGCTCTGGGACAGCAACAACCCATCTGTAAAGGCAGAGGGTAGATCAAAGAACACTAGAAGGGCAAAAGGTAAAACTACGAAAGGATCAAAGGTAAGCAGAGATGAACAGACTGTTACCAACACTTAAAAGAGTTGGGGCCATTTTCTCTCAGTATATGCCCTCCTTCCCCTCCCCACTGATATTAAATTAAGAAGACTATGTAGCACATAGGGAGAGTGTCTGGTCCTCCCATTCTCTCTTAAGTACCAGCACCCCCACCCATAAACCTTTCAGTAGGAGTTCAGTGCTCATCTGTGCCATATCAGAGTTCGCTGTGAAGTTTCGAAGGGGCAACTGATCCTCATCACGGTGGTATAGGAATTGCAACAACTTCAGTGTCCAATTCAGATGCCTGGACCAGAGACAGACTATAACTCAGAAATACGTGGAATACCCCTTCACCCCATAGACAAGCTCAGTGCAGCTGCTAGACTGGTTATTGAGATCCCAATGTACAGCTCCAACTATCACCCTCCACACTTCTGTGACAGAAGAGATCTCACCTCTTTTGACTATTCATGGACAGCACCACACTTATGATCTCCATCTTCACCTTGACCTGGTCTGGCAGCTGCTGAAGGAGGTACATGCCAGGCAGAGTTGGCTCAGCCAAGTCCTCTGTCACCTCTGAAAACATGAATGAATAATACAAGGACCATCAATCCTTAACACTCGTCTCCCCAAATGCCCTGCTCTCTTTAGCCAAAATCTCCCACATAAAATAAGCTAAGCAAATGCCAATCATAGGCCACAAGGCAAATATCCCAGAGATTCAGGTACCTGCTTATATTTCCTTCTCCAGAGTCTAAAAAAATCGTATGGAGAGGAGACTGGTATAATAGAAAATGGACTTTAGGGCCAAATAATTTAAACCCCATTTTTCCTAGCAACTAGCTATGTGACCTCAGTCAAGATATGTCTACTCTTCCTATGCTTCAGTGTCCTCAGTTGTGAACTGCTGAGGATTTACTGAGAGAACATATATAAAACAGAAAGTACAGGCCTAACTCATGATAATTACCCACTAAATGTTGTTTTTTTCATTTACCACAAGCAAATGCCCTATTTCCTCTAACTGTCCTCACGGTCCCAGGCCATGATGACTAACAAATCATACCTAAATGAGCAGTGAGGCCACTATTATTTTTTTCTGCTTCCAAAATAACCTGAGAATACGACAGCCAAGAAGCTCACTGATTGGGGATTTACCTGAACAGGGAACAGGTTTGGGTGCCAGGCCTGGGCCCTGGTGCAACAGCTGACTATAGAAAAAGCCCTCATGCAGTTCAGCATGTAGTGTCCAAACATCCACAGTGATGGCTTTCAGTTGCCGACTCCTGATGCCCACCTCTAGACACAGCTTTAGGGTCAGTGAGAGCTCTGCTAGGCAGGTGTCCTCCTGCAGAAAGAATAAGCTTTTAAGATGTGTGTATGTAGGGAGTTTGGGGGTTTTGGTTCAAAATGCAGTGGTCTGGAACACTACCTTGAGAGAACTCCATAAGGACACCAAATCTAAAACATAAGCCCTAAGGTCCTTCATATCTTATGCACAGAGGGAAACAAGGCATCTGAATGACCACGGCATACTCACCAACTGGCCACTCTTTAGAACTTTGCTGTTGATCTGACTTAGGCTCACTTCACATTTTAGTCTGGGAAAGGAAAAAAATTAAGAGCATATGGCCCCTGTCCTCATCATTTACCTTCAATCAAGCTTTGTTGGGTGAAAGAGACAAGGCAAATAGCAGTGCCTAATCTTATAGCCCCTCCTCGAACTGCACAAAATGAGAACTTTACACCTTGATAAGAAAGCCCTGACATCCACCCACCCCAAAATAACTATAAAGCAAGAATGGGACCACTAGACTCTCTTCTACCCAGTGTTTACCTTTTCCCATCACTATCCAAAAGAAAGCTGCTTTCTCTGATCTGAATATGCCACAAGGACTCAGAAGTAGCCACCTTGAGAACCATGATGTTTATAGAATCTACGTGAATGGAGAACAGCTGGAAGAACCAAAGAGGAACAATAATCACTGTCAAGGCACTGCCATTTCCTTTCCAGCAGTGAAAGAATAAGAGGCAGCTCTTAGTCTTATGCCCCACAAATAGCAGAAAAACCCACCCATGACTCCAAAGCCAGCCATTCCTAGCAGTCCCAGAAAGTGGGAGTAGTCTCACCTGGCAGAAGATCTTCAGCAAGGATGGGCTAAAGGACAGCTCCTTTTGGTGCACCCCAGTGCTCTGGGAGAATGGAGCAAACAGGCCAGAAACCTTCTGTAGGTCTGTTCTGATACGCACTTCTCCAAAGCACAATGCCACATAGCGTCTGCCCAGAAGAGAATCTCATTGCCTTTCCATAGCACTCTCTTCCCCTCCCTCACATTCACTCTCATCCTCCCTAGAAATGTAGCTCAAATCGTGGAGTATAGTCTCATAGCACTTATCAATATGTCTCACAAAGACAGTAGCTTCCAGGCTAACCAGGAGACACCAAGCCAAGAACTCACATTCCTTCTTGGACTGTAAATTCTCATTCTGCAAACCGAAACCCAAAATATTCTCCAAAGGAAGGGTGAGGATATAGGGTACTCACGGCAGATCGTGGCTAAGGAGTTTGCTGGAAATCCACAAGCTATCAATTTCCTAAAACAGTATGGAAGAAAGCTTTGTACATTAGCTGCTACGTAATGCACAGACAGCTTGACAAGCCAGGGAAGGTGCTAAGAAGAGAAAGAAGTGCTACAGCCCTTCGACTAAAACCCCTCCATTCCATTTCACCCAGCTTCTCTCTTCAGCACTAATCCTGCTCCTCGCGATGATGTTAGTATTTCTCTTTTATGGATAGGTTGCCCTGTTTCTCCTCTTAAATTAGAGCAGTAAGCTCTTCTATTTCCTGTTATCTTTTTTTGTGCTTTACTTCTGTATTTTTTTTATGCGCCTTGGACACTGTGACTGATAAGCATTTTTAACTGAATAACTTACAATAATCCCAGTGTTCCCAAACTATAAGATCATCTCGGCAAAGAGGTGGCAAGGCTGGGTTAACTAGGAAAGCCAGCCAGAAATTTTTTAAAAAGGAAATTAAAAGTTGAAATTCAGCTGGATCAACCCCACACACATACCCAGGGCGTTCCCCAAGACTCACCACTGTTTGCTGGTGTTGCTGAAACTTAAGACTGACATTCTGTATCCAAAAAAAGGAGCCAATCTTCAGCTCCGCCTGCAGCTTCTGCTGACACCACTTGGTGGCCAACCGGACCACAAGCCACCTGCAGAAAAATCCCTGTGAGTTCATAGGATCCTCTCCCAATTATGGCTTCCCTCACCCCTTCCTGGTCCTAAAAGCCCTTGCAAAGGGTCAAGTCCTGAAGATGGGTCTTCTGGGCAACTCTCCTGTATCCCAAAACACCACTCTGTCACATATATTCAGAACTCTAGCTCCGGAGTGTCCTCTCCACCCAGATGAAATCAAACTAAACTCCACCTTCTAAGTTAAGGACAAAGGAAGAAACCCTTCAAATCTTTAGGAACCCCACAAGTAGAGAGAAGAGGTCCCAACAGGAGTCGAAGTACAGGCAGCCGTGTCAGATGTGCCATTATACGCTCCCCAAAGGATCTCTGTCTTCGCCCTCCAGACAGGTGTCCGAAAGAAGGCACTGTGTGGTCACACCCGGCCAGCTCAAATGCCGCTCTCCCCTAGGCGGCCAGACCTGTTCCGGCTTCCTAGGGCGAGGCTGCAGATGCCCTTTGCGCTCGGTGAAGGGGACACCCAGGGGCATGTAGAGTGGGAAAGGTAGACCACCGAGCGAGGTTCCTTATACACACACACAACACACACACACACACACACACACAGAAACACAGAGGCACAGACACACATTCGCACCTATTCAGCTCCCAGACTCAGCATCTCCTCAGGCCTCGCCTTCTCCCTCCGTCTACCCGACTCCCAGCTCCTCCGCTCCTGCTCCTGCTCCAGCTCTGCGCCCCCGCTCCACCCCTCCCCCACTGCCCCCTCGCCCGCTCCCCCCGCGCACCGTCACCTCCAGTCCTTCCCCTCCTGCCTCCCCCCTGCTCGCGCTCTTTACAGCGCGCCCCCCCCCCCCAGTCTCTCTTCCTCTCACTCCCTGCCCCAACCCTGCTGTAGCCGGAGTCCGCTCACCGGAATATGAAGAGGGCGCACAGCGCAACCAATACCAAGGCCAACAGCGCGGCGAAGAACAGGGTCATTACGGCCCCGGCCCAGCCCGGCCTGGCTCCGGCCCCCGCCCTGCCGGCAAACCCACCCCCCTCCCCGCCGCCCGCCACTCCGGCTACGTGCTGCGCCGCCGCCGGCCGACCAGCCGCGCGCGCAGGCACAGCACGGGACCAGAAAGCGTTGGGGCGCGTGCGCCCCGCCTTCCCCGCAGCCCTCCAGCCAACAGCTGTCTCCTTGTCCGGCCCCTCCCGGCGCCGACGAACCGACAGGGTCGACCTGCTGCAAGCGCGAAGTGTAGGCGTGGCTTCGGATGAAGAAGCCGGGGAGCGGACCTCGCGCGAACTGACACACATGCCCCGCCCCCGGGCGCACCCTTCCGTGCCCGGGACTGTGGGAATCTACCTCTCTCCCTGGCTGCCCGTGGATCTCGTGGGCTCATTTTGGCCGCGGAACATTCATTCCATTTCAAAGCCCTCTCCCGGGATGGTTAGTCTACTGCGCCACTTAGGGTTTCAACCGAGGATATTACGAAAGTTACACCCCTGGGTCCTACATAGTTCTCTCATCTTACTTAGGGGCCTTGTCTGAAAATCACTGAGGAGGAAACCAGAAGGTTAATTATACGGCCTCAAAAATACCACCTCCTTCCGTCCAGTAAGGATTGGGTGTTTAATTCATTCACTGTTTGAATACTGTTCTAGCCAATTTGTATTGGACTCATGCAGGCAGCACCATTCTAAACTATTCATTAGAGAAATTGTTAGTGTCTACTGTGGGTAGTGCAATCTGGGATACAAGTAAACGATGTTGTTCTGGCCCTTAGCAACAGCTTACCTGGGAAGCAAAATTATTACACAAAATAGAGAATTTGGGTCAACTTTATTTTGCATGTTTCCTTCTTTGTGAAATAAGGGTATTGGACAAAGGTCCCTTCTAACTCTAGAACAGTGATGCGAATACAGTACAAGCTAAAGACATTCTGAGGATATAAAAATAAGTAGCTTACATACTTTTGCTCTCACAATCTAATCTTTATAAATGTCCTTCAAGATTTTAGAAAAGCCTGTCTTTTCCACGCCTTCAGATAACAACCATTTCACCTTTCACCTGGGCTGCCCAAAGTTGTTTGTACCCCGCCACTGGTTTCTGTCTTTCTCTAGTCCTTTCATGAGTCATTTCACATCTTCTCCGAGGTTCCACCACTGTTTCTTTCTAGTTCATATTTACTCAAGCACTGTATTTCCACCATCCTTGTAATCTGAAGCTTCTCAGCAGGGTATATTCTGTCTGTGAGCCTTCAGGAAAGGCCCACTGTCCCAAAGTTCGCCTGTTTTCACTAACAGAAAGAAATCAGAAGATTTTTGCTCTTACAAAAAAATTGCCATACTAATATAGGTCTTTCACAAAAGTAAAGTGCTGCATAACACAAACTTTCAGAAAATAGGGGATACCTGTATCCCCAAATGTTCTATCTTAACTCCCTAAAGCAAATAGAAAAAACGTAAGCTTCTAAAATAAAAAGACCTATAAAATGCCAACAGACATGTGAAAAGATACTCAACTTCACTAGCTATTAGGGAAATGCAAATCAAAACTATGATGATACCATTTCACACCTGTTAGAGTGGCTATCAACAGGACAAATAATAAGTGTTGGAGAGGTTGTGGGCAAAAAGGAACCCTCATACACTGCTGTTGGGAATGCAAATTGGTATAACAAAAAAATTAAGAATTGAATCACCATATGATCCATCAATCCCTTTCCTGGGTATTCACCCAAAAAATCTGAAAACATTTATCAACAAAGACATATGCATCCCAATATGAATAACAGCATTATTTAGAGAGGCCAGGACATAAAAGCAACCAAAGTGTCCTACAAAAGATGACTGGATAAAGAAGATGTGGTACATATAGACAATGGAATATTACTCAGCCATAAGAAAATCCTGCCATTTGCGACAACATGGATGGAGCTTGAAATAATCATGCTAAGCAAAGTAAGTCAGACAGAAAAAGTTGAAAACCATATGATTTCACCCATTTGGGATACAAAATGGAAAACAACAAACAAACATGACAGAGATACATGGACACGGATAGTGAATTAGTGGTTACCAGAGGGGAGAGGGTATGGGCGGAGGTAGATGGGGGTAAAAGGGTCAAATAGTTGTTAAAGAAAGGAAATCTAAATTTGGGTGGTGAACACACAATGCAATATATATACAAACTACTGTTGAATTGTACACTTGAAACTTACTTGATTTCATTAACCAATGTCACCCCAATATTTTTCAATTAAATAAATAAAAAATAAATAAAAAGTTCTGCTAGTACCAGCAGATGGCAGAAACAGCTGTTCACCACTGTCATGCTCGAAGGACAAACTTTCTGGAATTGACTGGCAAAGGAAAGGAAAGAATGAAGTGAGCATAAGACAAAAGTTTTCTACCTACCTTTTCAGAGAAAGATATCACATTTGTCCAAAAAGAGAAGTTGCCTACCAAGAGCTAAACATGATTGTAGTGTAGTAAAAAAAAAAATTTTTTAATGTGCCAGACACAGCTGGATTCTCATTTTTGAATGACTTACTAGCTTTAATAATTTGGGCAGTATTGGTGAAACTAGTTATCTATCCCATATCTGTGAAGATTAAATGATTTAAGATCTGCACTATGGTGCCTAGTAATTAGCAGACAGTGAATAAATGTAGGTTCCTCTTCCTATTCCTACCTCTTTCTCTCAACTGCTGTAACAGATCCAGAGTAAAACATTTCATTGGCTATTTATTAAGCTGTATTTTTTGAGAGTCTTTAGCCATAATTAGTAAAGATAGGAGAGAAGTGAAAGTAAAGAGAAAAAATTTGGATGCAAGTAAGACTGTCAAAATGACCCACACTAAAGGTTCCCAGCATCTCAAAAGAGTGATAGCAGTGACTCTCAGGACTCAAGGATTAATCAGATCTTGAACTAGCACATCAAATAAATGACAACATAGTGACTAACAAAAAATTCTTTTTTTTTTTTTAATCGTTTTGGAGAAAAAGCAGGGGAAAAGTCACACACATTAATAATCCATGATGCCAAGCTTCTGAGGAGTAAAAATTGTCTAGCTAGGAGGGATGTCTTCCTCAGTTTCTGTTTTATCAATATGAATAAAAAGCATCTACTCCTTCATCAACAAGTCCTGTATCAGAAAGAACTAACTCAAGTCTGGGAAAACAACCAATCCAAGTGTGACAGGCTGAAGCTTCCAAACACAGCCACTGTTTTCTGTCATGCATCTTCATCTCAGTGGTGACACGGCCAAAGCCCAGGGAACCTGTGGCAGGGATCCCAGGATGAAGCAGCAGCAGATGTCTATGAACACTGTATGGTGACAGTGGCTTACAGCCTCTAGACTCACAGCTCTGCATGGTGAGCTTCTGCCTTCAACAACTCACTGGGCTTCATGAAGATGCCTTCCATGGCTTTCCAGTAGTTGTTCTGGCTTGGCTGGGCCATGCCATGTACCTCTTTTTGCCCACTGATGGGTCGACCATATTGTTCTCCTGTAACAGACAGCAGAACCTCGGTGGAAGAATGCTTGAAACGCACCTCACCATCCCTCACCCAGTAAGGCCCATTACAGAGCACTGTCCAGTCATCAAGATAGTCGCCTTCACCTTCCTCACCAAAAGCACTCACTTCCTGGAAGACAAAGATGATAACAACATTAGCATGGCTGACATATAGGCTTGGAAAGGGGAGGGAGGCGACGGGAAGCAAAATAAAATCACCCAAAAGAAAAATGAGAGACCTAGTATTGTTTAAAAATAAGTAAATAATTTAAACTGGAAAAAAGATAAAAAGATACAAAATCAGTTGCCATCAGATTATGGTCCAAACGCTTGTTTTGCAAGTAATCCTTTATTTGCCTAATATTTTCTATTATAGTCTTAAAATACTTTATAACTCTTATTTGACTTTAAACACTCCAGCCTCATTCCCTTAACTAGATTTTAAGTGACCAGGTGAGATACACAAGTAGGAAAGGGGATGGGCTCTGGACACAAGCAGACCTTGAATCTCACCTCTATCCCTTCCTATGTAACTCCTTTGCGCCTTCATTTTTTCCTCTATAAAATGATGACAATATGACCTTACCAAAAAACTATGAGAATTAAAATAATACATATTAATTGATCAAGTTCTAGCAGATTCTATCTTCCACTCCTCTTCTTCTCCCATTCCCCTTAAGGCCAAATATTTAGAGTTCCTATCATAATAAAAAGTTACTGATTAGTTCAGAAATATAAAATTTAATTACACAATAGCTATATAATTTTAAATGATAAAAAGTCATTTGAAAACAGTCTGCAAGATTAAAGGCAAAAGAAATGGCACATAATTAACAATTCTACTACTGTATTTGTATACTAGAATTGAACAAGGAAGTAAACAGATGACAGTGGAGCCAGGTATCTCACTGTTAAGAGTGGGAATTTACAAATAAGCAAAGGGAGGAGGCTAGCCGATCTCTGTGGTGATGGATTAGAGTTGGAGATGCTACTAAAACTCATGTTTACCTTAATATAAATACATAGTTATACATATAAACATTTATAGATATGTATATGTTTGTTTACATACATATTTCTTTCTTCTGTCAGGTGAGAGGGCCTAAAAGAAACAACACCCCAGGAGCAACAAGCTCACGTAGGGCCAGATCTTGGTTTCTAATACCATTTTCCAATAAAAGAAGGCAGGGCTCCTTGGAGAAATAGTTGCTTCTAGGACTGGGCAAGCACTACACAAGATGAACCTGGAATATCTTTTAGTGCTAGAAAGTAAGGAAGTGTTAAAACATACCCACCACACATACACACTGATGGCACTATGTCAAATGGACAAGGGGAGACAACTGAAAGAGCTCCCAAGAGCAAAAGTTGGAACAATCTGAGTAACTAAATAAAGACAGTGGTACTAAATTATAACTCAAATAAAATAAACATCCATGAGTCCATACTGATATAAATGATTAAATAAATAAATAGAGAAGAGATAAATCTCCCATACAGAAGAATTCCAAATAAATCATAGCTACTCCATCTTCAAGAGGGGGAGCATAATTCCCTATTTCTTCAGTATGGGCAAAGTGACTTCTTTCCAAAGCACTGGATGGAAAGGACAAAAATGTAAAGAATAACTTTACCTGAGAAACCTGACAAACACTACTTCAGCCAAGTAATCAGTATCAATAGTCATAAATTATGTAGATAGTATGTATCCTTGGTACAACGTGATGAAAATGGCACTTTATCTCTGTGATCTTCCTCCCAAAAATCTTTATAAATCTGGTATAATTATGAAAAAAAAAAAAACATCAAATTCCAAGAGAGGAGCACCCTATAATATATCTGACACGCAATCCTCAAAAATGTCAAGGTCATCAAAAACAGGAAGAATCTGAGAACTGTCATAGCCAAAAGGAGCATAAAGAGACATGACAACTAAATGTAATGTGGTATACTGGAGAGAATGCAGGAACAGAAAAAGGACCATAGGTAAAAACTAAGGAAATCGGGATAATTTAAAGACTTTAGTTGATAATGTATCAATACTGCTTTATGAACTATACCAAATTTACCATACTAATGTAAGATGTTAATAGGGAAAACTATGTGCAGAGTGGGAGTGAGAGGGAAGAAGTCATTAAGGGATCCCACACCCTCCAAAAGTTCAAAATGTGGCACATTACCTATCATTTTCCTAATGGGATCAATTGGCATCATTAAAAAAAGAATAATTTTTATTCCGAGTTTGGAAAATATTGGGTTTCTTTATTGTAGAATTTATCAGGGTAACTTATGCTATGCTAACGTACACCTATTCTGTCTTTCTTCCTCATTTCTTCATTTGATCTAGATGTAAAGCCTCCATTTTGACCAGAAACAATTTTTTTACTTATGAGTCAGAGCCTATTCTCCAGGTCTGCGCAAAAGAGAACATCTACACCTGGAAAAGAAAGATCTGGGAACCATGATTTCAAACAATTCAACTGAGTAAAAGCATAAACAGCAATGATCCACAGGATGCCAACTCACCTGGTTTCCAGAAAGAGGTGAGGTGAAATGGTGACTATGGAGGTTTCGGCCAGTGTTGACATGTGTCAACCGGATGGGCTGGCCACATCTGACAGGGGTTCCCCTCTCACACACTGTGGCTGTCTTCCCCCGTATCCTCCAGTAACTATTGCTGTCATCCACAGAGGTTACACCTGTCACTGACTGCTGCCCACTACCTGCAATCGAAAAAAAAAAAAAATGTGTGAGCTCAACCAGACCCCCCTCTTTCCTCTGGCCAATCTTGTGCCCCATGTCATAAAACAGGCTTGGAGGAGTGGGGATGAAACCCTATGCCTGGTTTTTTTTTCTTCTACAACATTAAAATATGTATGAGAAATACTAAATATATTTATATAGTATTAGTTATTGTATGCAGTTATATTTACAAGTGTACCATATCAGAAAATTCCATGAATTTGCATCAAAAGGGCACTAAATAAATGACCATACATGTTTTTTTGAAGCACAGGTAGTATGTACTTGTATCTGTTAGCCTAAACAACAATGAGTATATGTCAGATGTCTAATCATAATTTTAACATGTTCAGTAATATTTATTCAATGTTTACTACATATTATAATCAAAAAACATTACATTTCGCAATTAAAATGAGACCGGTTTTTGCTGACAACTTTAATCCAAGCAGCCATTACAGCTCCTGAATTTCTGCTAGTGACCTACCAATATATTATAGACATATTCTCAAGTCATTTAAATTTGGTTAATACTGCCTAAAATGGTATAATTCTGCAAGGTAAAAAGTACTGGGTTAAATATGTAGCTATAGACCTAAAAAAAATTAATTGCTAGCTACCTAATGCGTACTAAGCACTTATGAGGCATCAGATACTAACTCAAGCCTTTTGCCTGAATAGTCTCATTTAACATGCATCTATTCTCTGAAGTACGTACTAGAAAGGAGTGTTAGCGTAGCTGAGTAGTATGTTCAAGGTCACTCAATTCCAAGAGACTGTGCTGGGGTTTGAATCAGGGTGGCCTGACTCTATTACTCACATTTTTAACCACTCTACCACATGGCCTCTTTCTTTCTTTTTTTAAATAGCTTTAAATAGATTTTTGAGTTTTACTGAAATCTTCCGTGAATAAGAAATTGGAAATACAATCACATCAAAGAACAAATTGCCATGGCTTTCATGTTTAAACCAAACAAATTGTGTAGGACAGATTTCCAAAAATGTGAAGTTATAACAATTTAAACACACAGTAAACCTAGTTCTAGAAATGCAAGACATACAATCATAGGTTATTTTCAATATAAGAAAACTTAAATTTGTTTGCTTTAATTCCTTAAAACTACTAAGACAAAGCACTAGCTTGTATTTTTATTTCCAGCATACTCCACACTCTTAGGTAATCTATCTCAAATCCAAAAAATGAAACTGTCCAAAACCAAAGGTTCTGCAAAATCATGATTTAATAGTGTGCTCAGCTTGTTTTGAAGTTAAAATGAAGACTGAAACAATAAAAGTATTGTAACCCCAGAATAAGGGAATTCTGCATGCCCAGTAACGTCCAAAAGCATTTATGAAAAGAGGGAAAAAAACAAAGAGACTCGAGGATATATACAATAGTGATTTCTTCAGCCCAATACAAATGGCAGCAAATTAAAAATGAAAGTTAAGCCAATTTTTTTTTTTGAAGAATGTAGATCTAGAGCCAATTGTATCTTGCCAATATCATTTCAAGCCCTCACTTGTCTATTTTCACTGTTGCCCATAAGTATCCTGAAAAAATTCCTGGTTGGCCTTATTGTAACCATAGTTACCGAATAGTCACCACCTTGCTGAAGTGGCTGCTGTGCGATGGGTTGGGAACCCCAGTTCTGTTGGTTGTTGGTCTGATAGCACTTGGAATCAAGAGAAAGGCAAATGGTCTGGTTGACCCATCTGCCTTTCTCTTGCCTCCTACATTGCCCCCATGATTGCCCTGAGCTCCACGGAACCACAGCCTCTCGTTGTGCAGGACCCCTCTGCTACTCCTAGAGCCTCTTGGTGGTCCCAAAGGTGCCCCCCTCTGTGAATAACCACTCTACCTCTTGGAGGTGGTGCTCCCTGCCCCCTTGGTGGTGGTGGAGCACCTAATCTTCCTTTCCTCCTCCCCTTCCTCTTACTGCATAGCCATCATCATAGCCATAGTAGAGATCGTCATAGTCTTCATGATAGTTGTGATAATCATAATCATAGTAATCGTCATAGCAATCTTCATTGCCATTGTAATCTGGAGCGTAGCTACATTCACCTCTCCCTCAACCATGACCCTGACCTCTAACTGGAGGTGGCTGCGAGGAGGAGGGTGATAGCAATAATCTTTATACGCAGTGCTTCTGGAGGTTCTGTCTAGCAGCTTGGTGCTCTTTCCTTTTGTCTGGTGGTTTGGCTAAGACTATTTCAATTTCTTCCCTTCTATTTCTTTGCCATTTCTTTCATCCATGGCCTTAACATGCTCCTCTGCCTTCAAAAGGAACAAATGTATAATCTTCCAACTTCTTCATTCTTTTGAGTTTTCCAAATTCAGAAAGCGACTTTTCCAGTATTTCTTCTGTCATTGTAGCAGGCAAGTTTCTCACAGCACAAATAAAGCTTTCACCTTAGCCATGACTTTTAGATATGGTTCTTCCACGGGGTCAGTCCATTCCACTGTAACTACATTTCTCCATATTTTTGCTTTTCTACTCATCAGGCAGCATCTGGCTTGTGCTGCTGACTTGTGATCCTCACATTCAAGGAAGCAGAATCCTCTATTCTTTTTGTCATCAAGCTGATGATAGAGAATAACGTCCACTAAACCCTCTGTGACTTTACTAAATTCTTCCAGAGCGTTTTATTTAGTCTTAGTCTGTGGAATTGATCCAATAAGCCTGTTGTTTGTCAAAGAAATGCACACTCCAAGATGTTTACCTGGGTGAATTTCATAGCTGTCACACAGTTTAACAGCTTCCTGTGCAGCTTCCTTTCCACAGGTGATAAATGCATAATCTCTTTTCTGACCAGGAAGTGGACATATCATAAAACGTAGATCCCAAATGGGACCAGCCTTTTCAAAAAGGGGTACCAACTCACCCTCATATAAATCTCTTAGTATTTTACTTACAAAGACTGTTGTCAACCAGCTCCTCTGTTTTTTCGTCATTTCTCTTGGAAGAACATAATTTCTGCTGCCCTCCCATTAGATGATTCTGTTCCAATTCTAGGTTGCATGCCAGAATACAAACTGTCTGGTGGGGAGGACCACCACACTTCCACTATCTTGTGGTTACATCCAGAGTATAACCAGTCCTCTAGAGCAAGGTCTTGATCTTTGCTTCTTCAGGTTCCTTTTGTAGACTCTGGCACCTTGCTCCCTGATTTCTCTCTTTGCCTATAGGTCTTCATAACGCCACATAAAAATGCACTTTTGTTCTGAACAAGTCACTTTCCTTTAACTGTTGTAGTATAGACAGAGCTCCTGCTTCATTAAATTCCCTGAGAGCATCAATTGCTCTTTCATCAAGATCAGCATAAGCTACCAATATGGGGCAAAACAGGAGCCAACACCCTGGCAGTGAGAATTGGTGCAAGGCGCTTTGAAAATGACTAGAAATGGTGTGGGCACCACCCCCTGCCCCTCCTCACGGACAGAAACCCGATCTCCTACCGGACCCCCGCAAAGCTCTCTTTTCTGTCATTTCCCCCAAATAGATCACTCTCATATAACTGCCAGGGAATATTATTTTCCATAGGCCTCATTCACTACACAATTCTTTGAAGGCACTCCATATCTCCCAGACACTTTCCTTAGGTAATCTTACCTATTCCTCCTACCTTTGCCTTCAGTCCCTTGGCCCAGCCTGACCACAGCCTTTTAATGACACTTTCTTTTTACCACTTTACACATTATGTCACCTACCACAGTTATGTGGGTGAATGTAGATAAACTACGAGTTCTATGGCTTCTTCCTCTCAGCTCATAACAGTTGTTTACATCTCAAAATAAAAAAAAAAAAAAAAACCAAACCTTCCTCCTTACTTTTGGTTACTGCCTTAAAGTTCTCTTGGCCCTTACTGCCATGCTTCACTAAATCAAGGTCCATACTTTGTCTCCTACTTTTTCATTCTCTATTAAACCCTGCATTTCCCCTCCGCATCCTTAAACCTTGAGATTACCCAGAGTCCTATCCCTGGCCCTTACCCATTTTTAAATACTTCTTGGAAGTCAAGACAAAAGCATTTATAAATGCTTTAACAAGTTTTTCAAGTGATTCAAACTGACACAAGAACCACAGTTCATCCTGGGCAATCTCATTTACTCTACCACATCTTCGACTACCACCTGTACAATGATGTTGAACAGATGCTCCTCAACTTACAGTTAATACACCTAACCTACCAAAAACAATAGCTTAACTTAGCTGGCTTCTACTGAATGCATATTGTTTTTACAGCATCATAAAGTTGAAAAACTTTAAGTTGGGGACCATCTGTACTTAACTCTGTTATCTCAGGCTCAGCACAGATCTCTCTTCTGAGCTCTAGACTGAACCTGGTTCTCAAATCTGGCTACCCATCAAGTGCACCTGAAGAACTTTTAAACCTACAAATTCCTACTGGCGGGACTCTTTCCACCCACATTCTGATTTGGTAGATCCAAAGTAGGAAACTAGATCAAATGAAAAAGTAATAAGCCAGACACATAGTAGGTATTTGCTGCATGGTTGCTAGGGTTATTAAAACATCCCAACAATGACAACTCAGTTCCTTTCCCAGTCTAACTGGTCAGACAGGTTTTGAGAATCCTGAACCACAGACTAGTAGTCCCCAGCTGAGAGAACTCCTTCCTCTCAGATATTAGCATTATCAGTCATCCAAGATAGAAATCTAGTGGTCATCTTAGGTGCCTTTTACATCTTACTTTTCTCTGTTTTTGTCTTCTTGTCACTTACTGACTGACCACCACATCATCTGTATCCAGAACAATATTAGGCACATAGGAGCTCATTAATCTATACTGAATGGACCCATAAATAATTGCTGAATTATAAATGAACCCACAAACTAAATATTTTTATTTTATACAATAAAAAATTCTCAAAACAGTTTCCTCTCCAATTCCAGAGTGTTTTAGTTTAAATTCTTTACAATAAGGGTAAGTTTTGAGTAAAAAGAGGCTAAAGGAAAAGAGGTGAAGAGCAAGTGTAATAATCAAGAGCTAAAACAGAGGGTCATATTCAAAAGAGTGAGCTCTTGGAGTTCAAGCCTTCAGAGATACAACACTTTAATTTTCTACATGTCTGCTTCTCACACACTAAGCAGTGCCAGCCAGAAGAAGCTGAAGGTAGGTTTTGAATTTGGATAGGTTTGGATGGAGCCCCGTCTGTTATCAACTACCTACAAGGCTTTGTCATGCGACTTATTTCCTCAATAGTCTCCACCTCGTAAGAATGTTATAAATCTAAAAAAGTACGTATGTAATGTATGTACCTGGCACGTAGCTGACCAGTTAGAAGAAGATGGTATTAAGACGCCTTAGAACAACTCAATTCTCCGACTCCCCATCTCCAGATCTCAAGAACCTCCCGGGGCTTCCCTAACCTTCCCAGACCACGCCTCTCTGATTTTCTCTAGGCCCCGCCCCCTCCGGAGTCTATCCGGTCTGCTCAGCCCCTCCGAACCCGGGTAGCAGTACCTGACCCATAGCGCACGTCGTGAGAGTGCAGTCGCACGTTATGGCGCGTATTGAGTAGCTTCACCACAGAACCACATGTAACGACAGGCAGATTGGACGCTCCCACAGCACTCCACAAACCCCCGAATAACAGTAGCGATACCACAGCCATCCTGGCTGTGCCGCGGAGCCCCTAATCTTCGAAGAAAACTCTGCCCCTTCCCGGAACCGGAAGCTGCAGGCGGAACCACACAGAGGAGGAAATGAAAAAGCCCTGCTTTGGTCTTTATGGTTTCTCTGGATAGAGCGACCTTAGGAACCCGGTAGACATAGTTGCTGCCGATCTGCTCACTCTGTTCCGGGCTCTGTTTTGACAGCTACCTTCCTGAACCACTTCTGCCAGTTTTCGCGGCCACAGGGCGAAGCCCCGATTGCCGGGTGGAAGAAGGTAGCAAGAAATGGCCCTCCCACTCCCAGTGACAGAGAGCCGGAAGTGACGTAGCACGTTGACGCAGCAGCAGCAGCGGCGGCGGTGGCGGCGGAGGGGCCGTGCGGTGGGTTCGTACTATCCTTTCCCAGTCTCGGTTCGACGACTCCATTTTCCTCAGCGGGGGTTTAGCGCACCGGAGAAGCGGCGGGCTTCAGGTAGGTAAAGTTCGGACTGGAAAGTGTGTTCCTCGTATGGGTCAGCTGGGGAATCAGGCTCCTAGGGCCTGTTCCCGTAAGGGAAGAGGCTTTGGGGAGCCGTATGCGGGAAGAAGGGGAGCTCCCGGCCTTACCCGCTCTGTGAAGGAGAAGGAGGAGGAAAGTGGGGTAGTTGCTCAGGGTCTCAAGGCTTTTCTGAACCCTATGCCACCCGGAATCCGTGAATTGGGCGGCCTGTTGTATCAACAGGCATCCTGTGGTCCTGTCCTTCTGTCGCAGCTTCTGAAAACTGGGCCATGCGAATGGATTGGAAATGGAAGGGACCTGGGGCTTCTGAGTCAGGATCAGGTGATTGAGTTGTTTGTTCTGGGGATGTGCTACCTATGGACCTTTCAGCAGCTCTTGCATGAGGCTAGAGGGCTATGCCAAATTCCTTTTTTTTTTTTTTCCCATTGTTGTATAATAAAATTAGAACTTTTTGTAGATGGCCGCATCCACAAACGCCTACCACAAACATCAGAATGGACTATTAAGTCAAAACTTTATTTCCTTTCAGTTTCTGTCTTTCTCTCTAGGCACTCCGTTGAACCAGTTCATTTCTCTTGTTTGTTGCAAGAACTGATCCTTATTTTCCTTTGAGAGGAGGCCTAAGCCTCCAAAATATGGCCATGGAAATTCACTGTAAAGTTAAATAGTAAGGGAGTTCAACACCGCTGGTAATAATGAATTTGGAAGGTATAAACACTTTGAATTCAGTTAACTTCTTCCAGGCGGGGAAGGATTAGTTCCACTGTTTACCTGAAAGTTACCAGTTTTTAAATCTTCATTGTATTGATTACAAATGTATGGTTGCTTTCCCATCAGCTCTGAATTAGAGTTCTTTTTCCATAACTGTGTCTTCTTAGCCAATACAAGTCCATTCTTATTCAGTTGGTTTAGCTGGCTTCAGGATTACATTAGCATAGTATTGTTATTCCCTAAGAGGTTCAAACCTCATCAAGAGATTGATCACATCAGGGAGTGGTGCTGTCTAGAGAGGTTCAGTCGCATTTTACACTTCTCCCTCAGTAGACCTGCACAAGTAAGGAAGCCTACCCTGTATGGTGAAAACATACGGTCTTTGGAGGCAAATAAATTTGCCCTTGCTTCTTGGTCTCGGTCTCAGTAATGGCACCACAATCAGAATTCAGTGTATAATCCTTGGATTTTTCCTCTCTTTTTTTCCCCAGTAAAATCAGTCACCAAATCCTACCTCTGTATAAAAATCTCTTCTTGTCAACGTATAAATTATGTTCTGATATCCTTCTCATCCACCTCCAACTGCTATCTTACTTTTTAATTTCCCTTCATGCAAATTTCTATATGTGTCAACTTTCTCAGCTTTTATTCATTCTTCAGCCTACACCAGTCTGGTTTCTCTTCTGACCACTCCATAGAAAGTGCTCTTATCAAGGTCACCGGTCACTTTTGTATTTCCAAATCCCATGGATCCTTTGTTCTCATCTTCCTCAGTGTCTGGAATATTCAACACAGTCTACTCCTTTCTTGAAACATTTTCTTGGCTTCGTTTGACACTTCACTGCGGATTTTCTCCATTGCTCTGGCTGCTCCTCGGTCTCCTTTGCCCGCTGCTTTTGTTCTCTGCTTAGTCTAGAAGTATTAGATTTTCTTTACAGTTTAATCCTGGGTTCTCTGCATACTTCCTTTAGGTGATTCAATCTAGTGGCTTTAATTACCATCTGAAAGCTCGCAACTTCCAAATTTAAATCTCTAGCCCAACCCCCTCCGGTGTTCAAGAATCATGCACAGAATGCCTGTGTAATAGCTGCATTTATTTAGATGCCTCTTAGATATCCCAACCCTAACAAAGAAAATTTTGGTTTTCCTGTCTTTCCAAACCTGGTCTTCCCTATCTCACTGAGTAGTACTCTCATCCACGTGAGTACAAAAGCCAGACCTCTAAGAATCGTCTGGATCCTTCTCCCTCAGTGTCCCCATCCCCAAGTCTTTTCGTAAGTTCTGTCACTTCTACTTCCAAAATATATTTCAAATCTGTCTTCTATTCTTCTCCATCTTCATTGCTACCGCCCTCTTCCAAGCCACTACCATCTTTTGCCTGGGCTACCACAGTGGTATCCTTAGTTTTCCCTGCTTCCACCCAAATGCCCATCTGGTCTGTTTTCTACACAGCAGGATCAGGTCAGGTTAGGTCATGTCATTTCCCTGTTTAAAACTTTCCAGTGGCTTTCCTCAGACCTTGTAGCCCCACTTAAACAAGCCCCTCCCTCTCACATTCACCATTCTCTAGTCACACTGGCTTTAGGACATCTACCATATGCCAAGTTCTTCCTCATCTTTTCTACAAGGAACCTCTTCGCCTGGCTTTGCATACCACATCCTACCCATTCTTGATATCTCAACCTAAACTCACCTCTCAGAGGTGAGGGTGTTTGCTTCCTAGCACTTGTAACAAGGTCTGTATTACTTGTTTGTGGAATACAGGTATCCTAGGGGTATAGAGGTATCGTACATGCCTGGCATGTAGTAGGCACTTATTAAATAAGTATTCGTTGAATTAGCAAGTAAATTAAGTCAATTCTCTGTTTAAAATCCTGCAGGGGCTTTCCAACACCTTTCAAATAGAGTCCAAAATCTTAACTTATCACACCAAGATCCTTGTGACTTCACTTTCAACTCATGGACTCTTCTTTCTCTCCCCAGTCAAACTAGCTTTCACTGTTCCTGTCACAGGGCATCCTGGGCCTGGTGCTGGGAATGCTCTTCTCCAACACCACCACTCTTGTAACCACCTCCAAAAGAGCCAGCTCCTCTGCTTAGCTAATTCCTCCTCACTCTTAAAGTCTTTATTTAAAGTCACTTCCTCAAAACCAGGATAGAGTCCTCTATTACAGGCTCTCATGATACCTTTGTCATCAATTCTTCAAAGTCCAGTGTACTTCTAGATCAGGGGTCATGAAACTAAGGCTCCTAGGTCAACTTAGGTGACTCCCATTCATTACATGTTATCAGTGTCTGCTTATGTACTACAGTGGCAGTTCTGGCCCTCTGTAGTTTGCCAACCCCTGTGCTAGAGCAGGAATGACTCTATATGTTCCCTAACGTGTGGTGTAAGGCTCAGTAACTGTTCCTCCTTTTGTTACAGGGATTCTGAATCTGGTTACATATTTCAGTTGTTTCTGCTCTTTTGCCCTTTCCTTGTTCCTCAAGGAAACATGGAAAGAAAAGGGGTAACTAATATTTTTAAATTACTTACGTTTGCCATTATTAACAATAATGCTTTTTATACCCTGATAGTGAAAAGATTCTAAAATTGTTATTTCTCGTAAATATGGTGTGTATGCATGTTAAAATGATTAGAGGTAAAATTAACTCTTCTATATTTTAACATCTTGCCTTGGTATGATTAGTATTTTTCATAACAAAGAGTTCTGAATCCAGAATTAAAAAGAACTTGTCCTAAGTGGACTCTGCATACTTTTATTATTAAACTTTTACGTTTTGGGATTCCAGTTGTGTAGTCACTCATGAACACCTTTGGAAATGTCCTAGGCCCTCGCTCATAAAATACAGAATGTCTTGTAGATTAAACTTCACACCAGACTTCTAGGGCTATTCCCCAACCCAAGACCACTAGGCCCTTTCAAACTCAGCCTTTGCTCATGTTTCCTTTTATCAGACTGCCTTAACTCTTCTTGACTTCAGGCATCACCTTTTCTGAGATATTCTCTGACTTCCCTTTTCATATTGCTCTCATAATCCTGGTATATAACTATCATACAACATTTATTATACTTTATTTACAAGTTTATTTATAAGTTTTTTGACATAGATTGTGAACTCCAGGGTAAAAAGCATAAATTACTAATTTTTATATGCCTGAATCCCAGCACAGAGCTTGACCCTTAAAAAAAGCAACACTAAATGTTAATTGAAGCTGCCAATGGAGGGAATTAACAGACATCTCTTTTTGCTCTGGTCTCCTTTTAATTGCCTCCTACATTATCTTGTTCCACGGGAGGGACTGCTGAGGGCCTCCCCTGTGACAATGTGATCCCAGCTCCATTCCTCTTCCAGAGAATGTCATGGTAACTGCCAGCCTCTCCCTTTGAGCCACATCTTGTACTGCAGCTGTGCTTCTGCCTGGAGAAACCTTCCTTCACCGCCTCACTTGGCTTGTTGACCTATTTCAGCAGCAGATTTAACTTACACTCTGAATATGGGGAAAATTCAAGAGCATAAGTACTAAATACAAAATCCAATCTACATCAGGCTCATCTCAGATATATAGTAAGAAGTAGTGTTTTTGTTCTGGAATAGTTGCTGCTCGCCTACCTCAGCCTGCAGTGCTGCTGCAGCACCCCCTGTACATCTAGCTCCTGCAAGTTGAAGCAAGTCAAGATTGCTTCTGGCACACCTCTTTTAACTGGAAGTCTTGGCTGTGAGCTAGATTGGAGGCATTCCCCAGCTATAGCACAGCATGTACTTTATTGCTAATCTAGGGAATGGGAGGAAAACTACATGCAGCACAGAGTACCAGCTGCCCCTGGGACAGAAGAAAGCTGTTATTTTCATCAGGTAAGTTGTCTGTTTCTCTCTGTTAAGTAGGCTGTAGGGCATCTGGTCTGCAGGAGCTGGCATTTAATGTGAAAATGCTGAAGCCTTTCAAGGCTGAATTTGTGGGTCTGATAGCCTAATTAAAGCAAGCAAGCAAATCTATGTGAGGGCGCTGTAACCAAATCTATTTTTAATGACTCAGTTCAGGGCTGAGAGGGAGCAGTGTCAAAATTAAAATTAGAGCACCAGATTTAAATGGCAAAATTTTAGATACTCACTTTTGGCAGTATTCAAGCTATGTGACCTTAAGGATACAGATAATGGGGGGAAAGGGGCATCAATCTAACCTCAAGGCTTTCTATATTGCACCCCAAGGGGCCTATACAATTGATACAATATAGTGACTCTGAAACTTTTTGAGCTTAGGACTCCTTTATACTCTTAAAAATAATTTAAGACTCTAAAGACGTTTTTTTTATGTGAGTTAAATCTATTGATATATATGAGATTTTTATATATTGATATTTATTGGATTCGAAATTAAAACATTCATATTCATTTTGAATAATAATCCCACTACAAAAACATAATCATTTAGCAGTATACAAGTATATCAAATCGACACATTCACTTTAAATTTATGCAGCGTTATATATCAATTATATCTCATTAAAGCTGGTAAGAAAATAAGCCCACTACATTTTAACATAAATAATACTTTTCGTGAAAAAAACAAGTAAATGAAAAACAACTATCATCATCAAAACAAAATATGTAGTCATGAGTGTCGTTTTACTTCTTTGCTTTGTAAATCTTTTTGTTGCCTTAGTAGAATACAGCTGAATTCTCATATCTGCTTCTGCAAGTCTGTTGTGGTACTACATGTTAATTAACCACCAGAAAACCCACTGTGCACTCTGAGAGAAAGGAGGCTGTGGTCCCTGAATCGCACTGAGAACTACTGATACAGTAGAAAAGATAGACCTTAACTCAGATCTCAGCGCTTGCAGTTGTGTCACCTTAAACAAGTGACTTCATCTCAGTCTGTTTCCTCTGTTGAATGGAGAGAGAGGTGTGTGCTGTAACTCATAGGACAGTGTAGGGGTTAATAGATATTGAGTCTGGAACTTGGTAGGTGTGTGATAAATATTATTTCTTAGGGCATTCTTTTTTAGTTGCTTGAAGCAGTGGTCCCCAACCTTTTTGGCACCAGAGACCAGTGCTCCTGTGAGAATCTAATGTCTGATCTGAGGTGGAGCTGAGGCGGTGATAGTAGCACTGGGGAGCAACTGCAAATACAGATGAAGCTTCACTCGCCATCTGCCATCACCTCCTGCTGTGCAGCTTGGTTCCTAACAGGCCACAGATCAGTACCAGTCCATGGACCAGGGTTTGGGGACCCCGTCTAAAATACCCAGGAAAGGCCTATATTAGTTTTGCTTGGTTTTGTGTGAGTATTGTGGGTTTATTCTAATCCTGGGCCTGTTCATATATATATATATATGTCTTAATACGTAAAATTATGTTATGGTCCTTATTTTCACACCTCTTTCCTACTAGACATCCATTCCTTGAGAGTAATCCTGTTTCTCTTCAAATCCCTAGCTCCTAGCAGAGTGTTTGTACATGGTAGACATTCAATAAAGTTTGAAAAGAATGGCATCTGAAACCTCAGCCTAAAACTGAACATAAGACCGTATCATTGTCCCTCCCTTTCCACCAGAACTCAGTACCTTCAGTTTTGTTTTCTTGAGCTCAATTAATTAATTATTACAGTATCAGTTGATCAGTAAGGGTAATTTTCTGAAGAATTAGCACCACAGAACTACAACTTTTTAAGGCTCTTGCTAGAGCTCAGACCATTTCTGATAGCCCTCCCCCCCCCTTCCCATTGCCAGCTTCACTGGGAAGATGGCAACAATATGAAAAAGTAAATATTAAGTAAGGAGCAATTCATATTTTGTGCAGAGCACCTAGAAAGATACGCTTATCGGTAAAGAATCACAAAGTATCTTGTAATGCTTCTCATATTGCCACTTGTGTTTTTATGGTTTTTCTTAGCCCTTCAATTGGATATGGTCTCTAATTTCCATAAATTTATAATCTAAGTGGGGAAAATAGTCATGCACAGTGAACCATTACAGGACAGGGTGACAAGTCATACTGAGTTACTCAGCAGCCAGCTTCAGGATTCTAGAATGGATACTCAATGTTATGATTTGTATTTGTGCTGTTTTTTAAAATCCTACTCAAGGCCCAGGAAGCTCCATGTTCTGGTTCCGGCATTCTCCATTGCATTTCCAGGCTTTGGATAAGTCTGAAAACAGAGAAATAGAAGACAAAGTTGAGATTGGTTGGTGCAGAATTACAGAATGCTAAGGAAAATTAGGCCCAGGATTAAAATTCAAACTTAGTTAACATTTATGGAAAAGTAAACTGTGTTCTTTCCCCTATGTCATATAATATTCTCAACTACTCTACAAGGTAGAGATGGTGCTGTTGCCATTTTCCAGATGAAGAAATCAATATTCATACACATTCAGTCATTTGGTTAAGTTTACATGTCTGATAGATGATGGGACCAGGATTTGATCTCAAACTTTAATTTCAGCAATCTTTGTATTTTTGTTGCTTTTATTTTGTAGGCCATACAAGCCTCATTCAGGGTGGTTGTTGGCTTATTCATTTTGTTTTACTATCCAGGTAAATGGTAAAATAGAGTTATGATTCTAATATTTCTAAAGAGGACCCTTCTCCAGTAAAATTCTCCCAACCAGTACTCACAGAGGTGGGTACTTTAAACATTTTTTGAAAAGAATTTTCCTTTTGTCTCTGCCAATAGCCAGGTATAGTATATATAAAAGTGCTTGTCATTAAGTTAGCACTTAATATTTCTCAAACTTCTTGATGATCAAGTCATATCATCTCACTAAAACCATATCCCTATCTATGTGATTATCCCTACACTAATTTCTTTCCTCATCTGCCCATTCCTGCCCCCAAATGACGAGATAAAACTCTTTGGGGAAGCAAGGTGGTATCTATATAAAGAAGTCCAGAATAATCGTCTTTTTAAAGGTACACCTGAGAGGAGCAACCTTGGAAGGAATGAAAAGTGGAAGAGATGGAGCCATCTGATTCTTACTCTCCTCCCCAGGTGGACATGATTGAGTGGGCAGAGCAGTGAGACATGGCAAAAAGCATGTTTGTGGAAAGGTTTAAGGACCCTCTGTAAAATCATGTGTCTGATTTTTTTAATCACCATCTCCCTTCCTTCCCTGATCTTCTTCAGGTGGGCCGTGAGAAGCTGCAGCAATGTCTGATTTTGTGGAAAGCGAGGCTGAAGAATCAGAGGAAGAGTACAATGATGATGGCGAGGTGGTACCCCGGGTCAACAAAAAATTTGTGGAAGAGGAGGATGATGGTGAGGAGGCCCCAGCCTCAAGCTTATTCTCACTGTTGCTAAGCTTTTGAGAGTTGCTCAGGCTAAGCACAGAAGTTATCACACATGAGGTACCAGCTTGAGAATTTTCAGCCATAGAAAATATTTACTGAGCATCTGTTATATGCCAGACACTGTGCCTGGAACTAAGAATACAAAATAAAGACCCAGTTATCACGGAGTTTACTTCAGTGGGACAGATAGTAAACCATAAATACGTATGTAATGTCTCCCTCTTTTAGAGACCTGGAAATGTTGGTATTTATTCCTTTTTTTTTTTTTTTTTTTTACACGAAGCAACCCTTGGTTGTCCTCACAGATTGCAGGGACCTCGTCACCTTACAATCCCTTATTTTTTTATGCCTGCGGCACCTGGTCTTGCTAGGTGGCCTCCCATCCAAGTACAGCCAGGCCCAACCCTGCTTAGCTTCCGAGATCAGACAGGATCGGGCTTGTTCAGGGTAGCATGGCCGTAGACAGTGTTGGTATTTATGCACCTAGTTTTCTGTTTCTCTGGCCAAACCAAACCATTAGGGTCATCAGCAGAATAAAACCATGAAATGGCTGTGAAAGCAGAAAAAGAAATATAAGTTTTATCAAAAGAATTATGGATGAAAAAAGGAATGGAGCTGCCGAGTTTATAAACTGAGAGGGAACGAAGGTTATTGGTGGCTGTAAAGCCTCAAGTGATGATTTTGAAGAGCCAAACATCTGCCTATGATGAATATATGAAAGAGATGGTACTTTCCAGTTGCTTCTGCCCTAAGTCAGTAGTCATGTTTTGCATCTTTAGATGAAGCAGAAGAGTAAACATGGCACCCAGGTCATTAAGTTCAGAGGAGATAGAGAATCAGTTAAGCATGTGGCCCTGCCCCACTCCCAGCCTGTTTCCCAAACTCTATGCCTTAAACATGCGTATTTTCCAGATGAGGAGGAGGAGGAGGAAAACCTAGATGATCAGGATGAGCAAGGTAACCTGAAAGGCTTTATCAATGATGATGATGATGAAGATGAAGGAGAGGAGGATGAAGGTAGTGACTCTGGTGATTCAGAAGATGATGTTGGTCACAAAAAGAGAAAACGCAGTGAGTAATAATAGTCTCTCCTCAAGTCAGATGAGGCTGGGGTGGAATTTGCAGTGGAGAAGAGGCCTCCCCGTCACCATGGGTAACACTTCGTTTTTTCCAGCATCTTTTGATGACCGCCTGGAAGATGATGATTTTGACCTCATTGAGGAGAATTTAGGTGTCAAAGTCAAAAGAGGAGTAAGTGTTACTCTTTTTCTGTTTCTTGGGATGTGAAGGAAAAAACCATTGAAATTCAGCGAGTCCTGGGGAAGGAGGCACATCTAGGCAGTTTGGGGAACATCGGAGAAGAGAAAGTTACTCAGTATCATGTTGTGGAGTACTAGATTTACATCCCTGATCCGTTAGAGAAAGGCTTGTCAGCATTTCAAGAGTGGGCTTTAGAGTTGAAAGTGTATCACTTAATGTGTTCTCTCCCATCTCCCTTGGTCAGCCTAACTGGTGGGAAAATGGAAGTGAGACTAGAGAGTAGGCATCCTTACACTAGTCCCCTCAGACCCAGATAAAGCAAGTTTTCTCACCCCTAGCAAAAATACCGACGTGTCAAAAAAATGTCAGATGACGAGGATGACGATGAGGAGGAATATGGCAAGGAGGAACATGAAAAAGAGGCCATTGCAGAGGAAATCTTCCAGGATGGGGAAGGGGAAGAGGGCCAGGAGGCCGTGGAGGCCCCCATGGCTCCTCCAGAGGAGGAAGAGGAAGATGATGAAGAGTCAGGTATGTGACATCAGGCAGGGAAGCTGGTGTTTGGATGAGTGTTAGGATTTCCTAGCTCCTAGGAATAAGATGGGAAACCATTCTTCAGCTATCAGCCCCCAGCATTTGACACAAAGAAGTTACTTTCGGGGAGCTCATTACTCTTCACTGGCCACTCACATAGTAGAACCTAAATTCATTTAGTCCTGGCTCTCCTCTGCTTCTGAGCACTAACTCCACCCTTCTTCACCCAGACATTGATGACTTCATTGTGGATGATGATGGACAGCCTCTAAAAAAACCTAAGTGGCGGAAAAAGCTTCCGGGATACACAGATGCGTGAGTGGGGTCTGGTATGAGGTGGTAATAGCATCTGCATGAACCCAGTCAGGAAGGAGGTCACAAGCCTTCGCCAAAAATGGGACATTCCTAGCTCTCAACCATTTTGCTTCTCTGTCTCAAATAACCTTTGCTAGCCAGTGATTTCATACTGCTCCTGGAAGCCCTGAGAGCTCTCTCTGCATTCCAGGGCCACTGTGAGATCGAGCAAGGCTCCAGTCTCCCTCTTCAACTGCAGCTCCATGTCTATTCTTTTATGTATTGGCCTTTAAATATAATTTTCTTGGAAGAAGGTTTTGCTGTGAGGGAATACTATAATGCCTTAGGAAAAGACAGATCCACTGACCAGGATGCGGGCCCAACTGCCCTGTTGCTATTTGATCTGTCACTAGCATGTGCCAAAGATCAGGGCTATTTAGCCTCCATAAGTAATAGTTTCTCCCAGCAGTATCCACCAGCTAAGCCTTTATTCCACAGTGAATGTGATTTTTTTAACTTAACTTTTCTCTTAACCTTCTTAGTTCCCTTGGGGCAGGTAAATGATCTGTGCAGGGTCTGCATTTCTCTCTTCTCTCCAGAACCTGGGCCAGCTTTTCTTGCTCTCACCAACAGGGCCCTGCAAGAAGCTCAGGAGATTTTCGGTGTAGACTTTGACTATGACGAATTTGAAAAATACAATGAGTATGATGAAGAACTAGAGGAAGAGTATGAGTATGAGGACGATGAGGCTGAGGGTGAGATCCGAGTGCGCCCCAAGAAGACCACAAAGAAACGCGTGAGCCGTAGGAGCATCTTTGAGATGTATGAGCCCAGCGAGCTGGAGAGCAGTCATCTCACAGATCAGGACAATGATATTCGAGCCACTGACCTGCCTGAGAGGTTCCAGGTAAGAAACCACCAGCCTCTGTCCTACTGATCTGTCATCACCTGTCCTCAGCATCCTTGCTGAAGGGGTTGTAGCAGAAAAACAATCTAGTAACAGTCCGATAGAGAATGGTTCAAGTCAGGCTTGAACCCCATCTGACTGGGGGATACAAGGAGCCCAGCTCTTAGAGGAGGGAAGATAGATTCTCGTGCTGCTTATGGTTCTTCACATGGCACTCTTTCTTCAGCAAAATAGGTTGTGTCTGTTTCTTTCCAGGATAATGCTCTTCCAAGTACTGAAAATGTGTGCCTACAGAGCACACATTTTTGTCCAGAAATGGTACATTTTTCCTAAATGGGATGTGAGATAAAGTCAGTCTCACTCTGTTGTCTTATCTTTTGCAGCTCCGCTCCATCCCAGTCAAGGGGGCTGAAGATGATGAACTAGAGGAAGAAGCTGACTGGATCTACAGGAATGCTTTCGCCACCCCAACCATTTCTCTTCAGGTACCCCAAAAATGATCCTTATGTTTGACATGAATCAGAAGCTGAGGAGCTGCTCCTCCCCTGCCCCAAACATCTACGTGCCTAGTATAGAATTCTGCGTGTATGTGTGTGTGTGATTTTTTTTTTTAAGATTTCATCCGAGGGGGTCATCCCATGACATGAAACAGTTTCATGTGTGGTAAGACAAATCAAGTAACAGTTTTGCTTTTTCTTTTTTCTTCCAATTATAGGAAAGCTGTGATTACCTAGACCGAGGACAGCCAACCAGCAGCTTCAGTCGAAAAGGGCCCAGCACAATTCAGAAGATCAAGGAGGCCCTGGGCTTCATGAGAAATCAGCATTTTGAGGTAGCACCTCAAGCTCTAATGGCCCATTTCTAGTGTTAGACACATTCAACTAGGGGATGAAGAAAAAGGTAGCTACCTAAGTTAGGTGGGTAGCCCCTTCTCTTATCCTCAGCAGTGGTCCCTTGACTCAAGAAGTATGAGTACTAAGGGAGACTTCAGTAATCAAGAGAACCCTGTCTGCAGCATTTTCTTCTGTGGCGGGGAGAGCGTGTACCCTGGATGGGCCTCTGAGGGAGGCCAAACTTCCAAACTGATGAATTTCCCTGAGCTATTTATCCCTTTAGCAAAGATGATTCATACAGATCTTTCCTCTCTGGTTGACTTGCAGTCTCCTTGCCACACCCTAGGTGCCTTTTATTGCCTTCTACCGGAAGGAGTATGTGGAGCCTGAGTTGCACATCAATGACCTATGGAGGGTGTGGCAGTGGGATGAAAAGGTAATATGGATCCAGCCCCCCCGGGGTCGAGGGCTGGATTGAGCACCACTACTGCCTGGGCCCAAGCTTTCTTGGCAGCCCAAAATCTCCAGTCTTTTTAAGCCTCCCCCAGGTCTCCTGGTAAAGAACAGAGTACCTTGAGTTTGCAAGGCTGAACACCAGCCCTTACTCCTGCCCCATCCTGTCCTAGTGGACCCAGCTGAGGATCCGCAAGGAGAACCTAACACGTCTGTTTGAGAAGATGCAGGCTTACCAGTACGAGCAAATTTCTGCTGATCCTGACAAACCTCTTGCTGATGGCATCCGGGCTCTGGACACCACAGACATGGAGAGGTAGTATGTGCAGGATTTATTTCATGACAAGAAGCCCTCAGATCAAAGGCAAGCCCTCAGGAGCAGTATAACCTTACAAAATTCTCAGCACAGGGCCCGTCCCACAGAAATTCAATTTGTCAACACATCAAAAGTGACTTTTCTGACAGGCAAATTTATATTATTCATATTAATATAAAAGGTTAAAAGGAACAGATGTTCATGTTTACTGATATGTATATTTCATGTATATAAAGCTACACGGGAAACCAATTCATAATCAGAAAGCAGTTTGGTGAGCCTGGAATCAGTGGGTTGTGGAAAGGAGTCATGATTTTAGTGGCCAGCATCATGAAGCTAGGGAAATGGGACAAAGACTATCTCAGGCATTCTGACCTTTGTAGAGATATGTTGCTTCATCTTCCTTTTTGTTTTTACGTCTGATCAACCACCATTCGTTTGACATATACCTCCTTTAAGATGCCTTGGTCGCAGTTAAGTCATGGTCTGGGACCACTGTGTGTCTGTAATTGGGGAATGTAGGCATTCATCCTAGTTAGGACCTTGCCTCACGGGCATTGGACCTCTTGTAGCAGAACTGGGGTACACCCTCCGTTGGTGACAAAGATTTTATGTCCCTTCCCTCCAGGCTGAAGGATGTACAGTCTATGGATGAGCTGAAAGATGTCTACAGCCATTTCCTGCTTTATTATGGTCGTGATATTCCCAAGATGCAGAATGCCGCCAAGGCCAACCGCAAGAAGCTAAAGCGTGTAAGGGAAGAGGGAGATGAGGAAGGTGAGTGCTGGAAAAGAAAACCCAAGAGGCTTAGTGATAGCATGGCATCTCCAATGATGCCCTGGCTGAGTGCCTTTTAGGGCTTCTGTACTTGTGTCAGATCCTTGACAAAGATTGGAAACTAGACCACTGACTTGTGTTTTCCTCTCAGGTGAAGGTGAGGAAGCAGAAGATGAGGAGCAGAGGGGGCCAGAGCTCAAGCAGGCATCCCGCCGAGACATGTACACCATCTGTCAGAGCGCTGGCCTAGGTAAAAGCTAGCTGCTTTGAGGCCTGGGCATGGCAAACTGGAGCAAGGGGAGTTCCCTGATAGTCACTTGTGGGTAGGAAGAGGACTTAAAGGACATTTAAGAGAATCACCAATCCAATTATACACACTTGCTCCTATGACCCACACCCACCTCACAGTAATGGTCTAGCCTCTTCCTGAATTCCCAAAGGGATGGGAAACTCATATGATCAGAGGGAGGCAGTCTATTCTATCTTTGGGAAGTTCTTTTATTAAACTGTAGCTTCCACCTTAGTTCTGAACCCAGGAGTCAGGTAGAAATTTCTCTTTCTTCTGCTTTATAACAAACCATCAGGTGTTTAAAGTCATTTTCATTTTTCTTTGTAAGACATCCTGGTGTTGCTCATTCATGACCCCTTTAAAATCTAGTGTTGAGAATTGCTGCTCTAGACTCTAAGAGCCAAGAGACTAGTTGTTGCCTTACCTTTCACTCTGTTGTTTGCTTCAGATGGCCTGGCCAAAAAGTTTGGGCTTACTCCTGAGCAATTTGGGGAAAACCTCCGGGACAGCTACCAGCGGCACGAGACAGAGCAGTTTCCTGCAGAGCCCTTGGAGCTGGCCAAGGATTATGTTTGCAGGTAGATATATATAGCAGGTGGCTGGCAGGAGGAGGGGCCTGGGAGCAAAGACATCTACATCCTGAGCTCCCCCATTTTCCCCACAGCCAGTTCCCTACACCGGAAGCTGTGCTGGAAGGTGCCCGCTACATGGTGGCCCTGCAAATTGCCCGAGAGCCCCTTGTCCGGCAGGTGCTGAGGCAAACTTTCCAGGAGAGAGCCAAGCTAAATATAACCCCCACCAAGAAAGGTAGAAAGGTGAGCTCTGGGTAAAGGGCTTTAAAATCTAATATGTGGCCCAGCTCTCTGTTTGATTGACCTGAGTTTCTTGTAGCTGAGCTGTCTGCCTGAGAGCAGATAGGCAGTCTTTTTCCCCCCATGTCAAGCCAGCCTATCTGTAGGCTGATGATTCTCTCTTGATGTGTACAGGATGTGGATGAGGCACATTATGCTTATTCCTTCAAGTACTTAAAGAACAAGCCTGTTAAGGAACTGAGAGATGACCAGTTCCTTAAGATCTGCCTGGCAGAAGATGAAGGGCTGCTCACCATTGACATCAGCATAGATATGAAGGGGGTAGAAGGGTAAGCAAAGCCCTGGTCTGGGGGTTCTTTTGGGGGAGGGTTTGGTGAGTAGTCTCTTGGAGGAAGGGGTCCCTTGGGCATGTGAACCACAGTTTCAGAATCAGGCAAGCCATTGTCCCTGGCTTACACCATCTGGCTCACTCACACTGTGTACATTTGACATCACCTTTTCTCCATCTCTGATACCACAGTATTGTCTCTTCTTAGCTATGGCAATGACCAGACGTATTTTGAAGAGATCAAACAGTTCTACTACCGAGATGAGTTCAGCCACCAAGTGCAAGAGTGGAACCGGCAGCGCACCATGGCCATCGAGCGAGCTTTGCAGCAATTCCTCTATGTGCAGATGGCCAAAGAACTCAAGAACAAGCTGCTGGTTGAAGCCAAAGAATATGTCATAAAGGTGAGGACAGAAACTCATGATCTTTAGTCCTTATGATTCCCTCAAACTAGATTTGAGAGTGAAGAAACTCCTTAATAGTAACTCTGTAGCTAATAGAGAAACACTAGGGGCAGGCAGAGCATAATCTGAGAGAGAGTCCAAACAAGGCCTCTGGTCACTCCAAGACCACCTAACTTGAGCATCCCTCCTCCAGTCTAAACATTGTTTGTATTGCTGTCCTCTCCAGTTTCCAAAAGCAAGGTATGTCTTAGGTTGTAAGCCTGCCATGGGCTAGGAACTTGTGCACATACAAATACAATCTTTGCACAGGTGTACCTGCATCTGTTTCCTTAGTACACTTGGTGAGCCTGATGGCTGTAGTGTCTGTTGTTTCTCTTTCCCAGGCCTGTAGTCGAAAGCTCTACAACTGGTTGAGAGTGGCACCCTACCGGCCAGATCAACAAGTAGAGGAAGATGATGACTTTATGGATGAGAACCAAGGGAAGGGCATCCGAGTCCTAGGCATTGCTTTCTCTTCTGCCAGGTAACTGCCTGTTCCTGCCTCCTGACATCACCCTTACCTGTCTTTCTAACTTTCTTCTCTTACTCATATCCTCATATTACTCATTATCACACTGTTTCTTTTCCTATCTGGCTGGCAGAGATCACCCTGTGTTCTGCGCCTTGGTCAATGGTGAAGGAGAAGTGACGGACTTCCTCCGGCTCCCCCATTTTACCAAACGACGAACTGCATGGAGAGAGGAAGAACGGGAAAGAAAGGCAAGTGGCTGGGATGGGTTACCAAGTTTACATTTATGTACATGTTATAATTCAGATGGTGTAAGCAACATCCCATGCAAGACCCTCATTATTTCTGACCTGGTCAGTGACCCCTCAAGTCCTGGGATAAGTCTCGTTTCCATAGGCAGTAGGTGGCGCTCAAGTTCTGATACCGAATTTACTTCTGGCTTGAGGCCAGTTCCTGAGCTTTGTGTGTTTGAGAGCTGCTGTTACTGCTTCTATTCTATACAGCATCTGGGTCAGCCTGTTCCAGGACCTGAAAGCCACTGAGGCATTAAGCCAACCTTTCCCCTGCTTTAGCCTTTCAGTGTCTCTTTTTCTAAGGAAAGGGATTTGAATTCATCTCATGTGTATGGTTCTGATTTTTTTAACCTAATGGTATTTTTCAGTTGTGTTGAATGCCTCATTCTAAAAAGTAAGTTTTAACAAACAACTTAAAAAAAGAAAAATCTTGAAGTGGAGATCAGAATAGTCCTGACTGCTATAGCCCAAGTATAAGCTAGTTGTGTAATAACCTTAGAAAAGATTAACAGATGTATAATATTAAAACCAGAGGTCTTAGGCCTCTTGTTTTGTGTTCTAGTTAGACAACGTGTGAGGCATCGTTGTTCTCTGGTTTTGTAAGGTCTCGAGCTACTTAGGGAGAGAGAACTACTTGAAATCTCCCTATCTTCAGAGCCATTCAACTCCAGTTTTCTTTCAATCTAGGCTCAAGACATTGAAACCCTGAAGAAATTTCTTCTGAACAAAAAGCCTCATGTGGTGACAGTTGCAGGAGAAAACAGGTAGGGACACCAGGGGATTGGGCCAGGCCTGGTTTAAAGTCACTTGTCCCTTCTTATTGAATCTGTCATGTGCCCATATAGATCTTTGATAATATCCCACCTCCCATCCCAGCCATGAGACCTTCTATCCCTGAGAAATTATGCAGAAATAGCCCTAACCAACACCCGTCATCTTTCCAGGGACGCCCAGATGTTGATTGAGGATGTCAAGCGCATTGTGCATGAGCTGGACCAGGGCCAGCAGCTTTCCTCTATTGGGGTGGAGCTGGTTGACAAGAGTTGGCCATTCTCTACATGAACAGCAAGAAATCAGAGGTAATGCTAGAGTCCCACCCTTAGGACCAGCACAAGCAAGAGCTGTCAATCCCAGGGAGATTTGGTAGGGAAACAGATTACAGGGTGCAGGAATACACCTGTTCACTTACCTGTGCAGAGGTTTTCCATTTCATCAGTCATGCTTCATGCTTCAGACTGGGAGCCCTAGAGATTAAATTGTCCCCAGGAAAAACGTCGCAGAGGAGAGGAGAAAGTGACTTAAAGCCAGAATAGTTTGGGTTTTCTCTTGCTGTTGTAGTGAGAGGACTTTATGGCCCTGCTGACCCTTGTTTGACTCTAGGCAGAATTCCGGGATTATCCTCCAGTGCTGAGACAAGCCGTCTCCCTGGCCAGGCGCATCCAGGACCCTCTGATTGAATTTGCCCAGGTGTGCAGCTCTGATGAAGACATCCTGTGTCTCAAGTTTCACCCTTTGCAGGTGAGTAGGATTTGACAAGCAGGACTAGAACTAGAGAGGCAGAATGACACAGTGACCTTATCCCTGCCTGCTGTATGTTGACAGGAGCATGTGGTGAAAGAGGAGCTGCTCAACGCCTTGTACTGTGAATTTATCAACCGGGTCAATGAGGTTGGGGTTGATGTCAACCGTGCCATTGCCCATCCTTATAGCCAAGCCTTAATCCAGTATGTTTGTGGCCTGGGGCCTCGAAAAGGGACCCACCTTCTGAAGGTAGGATTGGGTTGAATCAGAAAATAGGAAAGGTTCCCTTGACCCTTTACACTATGCCAGTATTATTTGATAGAAAGACCAAGGTCAGAGAGGTAAAGGGACTTGTCCAGAATCATTCAGCTAGTAAGAGTCAGAGTCAGACTTAAGATCAGGTGGCCACCGCTATGTTCTTCACTATACTAGCCTATGGTAAAGGGAGCCATAAGGCATGATTTAAACAGATGGAGGAAGTGAGCGAGTGCTAGACCCAAACCTCAAGATAGTGGGGTTTTTCCCAATGAGAAGAAAAAAACACTCTAATCAGAGAGGGGGTCATGCAGGGAGATTCAAAGTATTGGTAATATGCTTTTTCTAAAGGTGAATGGTGGGTACTTGAGTGTATATTTTATCGTTAACTTTTAAGGCATGTATTAGTCATGTATTGTTTTTGGTAGGTGTAATATAGTTCATTAAAATAATTTTTTTAGTAGCAGGCATTATGGTGTAGTGGTCAGATATTGGGAGATGGGGACAGAGTTCCCATCATGGAGGGTTTCCCAGAAACCTGAGAGCAGGCTGGAGGTGGGGCCTGCCCACTGCTCTGGCTCACTCCAGACCTCTTCCCTAGATCCTGAAGCAGAACAACACCAGGCTCGAGAGCCGGACCCAGCTGGTCACCATGTGCCATATGGGTCCCAAAGTCTTCATGAATTGTGCTGGCTTCCTCAAGATCGACACGGCCTCCCTAGGGGACAGGTGATAGCCTCTGCCTGGGTTGAACAGGAGGAATTTCCTTGGCCTTTGCTTTGGGTGTTCAGGGGATTGGGGCTGCCAGAGGGCCACCAAGCTATTTACATGTTTTAAAGCAAAGGTGAGGACCTTTATTTGGTCAAGAGCCTCTGACCTATGGAAAAGATCGGTTCAATTTTGTAAAGCTTTTTTTGTGAGAAACATAAAAAGAACCAACCTGATTTATAAATTAAGGACAGAAAACATAACTTCGTTCAATAAACACGAACATGTTCTGTTATTATGGTGTGTTGTGGATAGATAAGGGTGGGAATAGCAGGGGCAACGGAGAAGGAGTGTTGGGATATGAGGAGGTAAGGAAAGGGGAAATTCGATATGTTTTAAGATGATGTTATTGAGAGAAAGTTCTATTCACTTGGACTTTGGACTTCACTATTGACCTCTTCCTCTCCAGAAGTTATCAACTCAGTCTTTGGAGGATCTTTTCCACGGGCACATAGCTCCTCATTCAGTAATGGAAATCAGTGGGGAAATAGGCTTCAAGTTCTAAAACTTCATTTTCCACCCAGCTTTGCTGTAACACTCCACGAATAACATAGGTCCATGTGAGTGCACGGGCAAGACCAGCCTGGGAAGGCTTTATGGGGGAAAATAGCTGTCAGCAAATTCTCAAAGGTCTTTTCCCCCTTCTTGCTTTATCTTATTATAACTCATATAAGTTCATTATATAAAATTCAACATATAGAAGTATTATGCAGAAAGTGGAAGTCCCCCATAATCCCACCCCCCAGAGATAACTACCATAACAATTTGATGTATACTACAACTTTTCTAAATTTTCTTTTTGCTATGCATTTACTAACTGCCCATTTACTACAAAAATAAGATCATATGGTTCATAGTGTTTTGCAGTGCATTTTTCACGTATCAATATATCGTGGCCATCTGTCCATGTCAGCACACATAGATCTGCCTCATTCTTTTTAATGGCTGTATAGTATTCCATCATATGGAGGTACCCTAATTTATTTAACCAGTTCCCCATTGGTCACATTCGGGCTGTTGTTAAAAGCTTCTTGTTATGTATCTTGTCCTTTTTCTGCCTTTTCCTTCAGCACTGACTCATATATTGAAGTCCTTGATGGTTCTCGAGTCCATCCTGAGACCTATGAGTGGGCCAGGAAGATGGCAGTGGATGCTCTGGAATATGATGAATCAGCCGAGGATGCCAATCCTGCAGGTGCCCTGGAAGAGATCTTGGAAAACCCAGAGCGACTCAAGGACTTGGACCTGGATGCCTTTGCTGAAGAACTGGAGAGGCAGGTGAGTGACAGTATAGTAAGCCTAACATAAAAACCCAATCAAAGTGGCCTAATTAGGGGGAGACTCAGGAAGCAAATCTCCAGAGAAACTCCCAATACTATCAGTGTGGGAGACTTGATCTTCTCTTCTCCCTCCCCATGCTGTAGTGGGTTTCTCAAGGAAGTTTTCAGTCTGCTTATTAAGGAGCCAAGGACGTCTCAGAGACTGCTGTAGTCATTGTGGCGGGCAGAGGGATCTTGGAGGGGCTCAGTAGTAGAGTTTCCTCCTTGGCCCTCTTCCATCTTTCCAACAATGTAGCTTCACGTTTGTCTGTTTCATGCATTGGGGGTTCCGTGAAGCATTTTTATTATAGAACATTATTCGATGGCTAAGGGAAAATTTGAAACCCTTTAACGTTGGAAGAAAAGAAGAGAGAAGCCCCAACAGCCACCTGGCCTGCTCCCATCATTGAAGGGCTTGGGTTGGGGAGCAGTTGGGTCGGGCGTCTCTTGATGGGCTCCTTCCCCAGGGCTATGGTGACAAACACATCACCCTGTATGACATCCGGGCAGAGCTGAGCTGTCGGTATAAGGACCTGCGTACAGCCTACCGCTCTCCAAACACAGAGGAAATCTTCAACATGTTAACCAAAGAAACACCAGAGACTTTCTACATTGGTAAATTCTGGGTCTGTTTTTTAAATAGAGGAGCATATGGAGGGATGGGAGGATGTGCTTACTGTATGCATTCAAACCAAGCAACTTTTAAAAAGATTGTAGAACCCTGGACTGAAAGTCAAAGCTGAGTTCAAGGTCAAATTATGTTGTAACGTGTGGGATCTTCATGAAGTCAATTTTATAGGCCTTATTTTCCCCTGTCATCAAATCAGGGGAAGGTTGCCCTTCTCAAAGATGTGAGGGAGATCAGTACAGATGCCATAAGAGATGTTCTGTCACTGAAATGTTGGTGGGAAGGAGTCACCTCTCCAGTGCTCTTAGCCTGCTCCCTGTTCTCTTCTTCCTTACTCTCTACCATTCCTCCAGGAAAGCTCATCATCTGCAATGTCACTGGCATTGCCCACAGGCGTCCACAGGGCGAGAGCTATGACCAGGCAATCCGAAACGATGAGACAGGGCTATGGCAGTGCCCTTTCTGTCAGCAGGACAATTTCCCTGAACTAAGCGAGGTATGTGCTACAGTGTTACTGTGGTTACTGAACTTCTTTGAGTGAGTGGTCGTATTGCCCTCTAAAGGAGTCGAGAATGAGGTATTTAGATCATGCTTTACAAATGAATACGCAAAAGAAGATGATTAGAACACACGTCTAACATGAAGTTCCTTCGTATGTTAGTCAGAAATGATCTGTGCTTTCACCTATTCTGGCTCAGCACTTAACCCTTATTTCCCATTCTCTGGGGATCTATCTCAGCCAGATCAGAGACATGAATACATGCATTTCTTGTGTGTAGGGTAGGCACAGTGTCCCTATGCTAGTTAGAAGTTATCTGTAAACTCAAACTCATTCATTCTCCACACACATTTAAATTTTCCCCTCATTCTTCTAGATATTATCTGCCTTTCTTATGGTCAGAACTCATTAAAGCCACCCTGAATGCTTTTTCTGGGTCTTCAGATGTTGGGTAGATTGTAAAAGACAGTTTCTCAACTTCAATAAAAGGAGCTGATGGGATGTGTCCAGGATATATAGAAAGACAAAATTACAGCACCCCTGGCAGTTCTTTTCTAAATATGTGATCTCCAGAATCTTAATGATCAAGCTCTTCTACTGATGCCCCCTTTATCTTTAGGTCTGGAACCACTTTGACAGTGGTTCATGCCCAGGCCAGGCCATTGGTGTCAAAACACGGCTAGACAATGGTGTAACCGGCTTCATCCCCACCAAGTTCCTCAGTGACAAAGTGGTAAAGCGACCAGAGGAACGAGTGAAGGTAGGTGAATGAGAGGGCTAAGGCATCAGTTTTCAGCTGCCTAAATTGGGCTCTCTTTAACCTTGGGTTATCTCCACCAAAAGTTAGGCTCTGTTCCCAGTAGCAGGGAGATTTCAGGAGGATTTATAACTAGTTGAAAGAAGCCAGGACGAGATGTGTCTGAATGCTTTTGTTCACTGCCTTGTGGAATTTCATCAAGTTGCCAGACATTTGGGGGAGAACTGTGTAGGAAGTTGTGGCTTAGTTCAGCAGGCAGAAAGATAAGCAAACTCCCTTTCTGTTCTCATTTTCTCTTGCCATTAATTATGCATGTTCACACCAGGTTCCAGCACTTGACATTTACATACATTGTCTCTAATCTCCACCCGAAGGGAAAGGAAATGTTACCTTCTTTTTTCAGAGAAATTCAAGTGCCTTTTCCAGGATCACCCAGTTAGTTTGACATGGCTGGTACCAGATATACCAAATTCTCTGGTTCTAAGTGTCATGAACCCCTAAAACTGTAGATTTAGGAAGGCTGCAGAAAAACATTCCTAATAAATAAAACTAGGGAGATTTTCAAAATGAGAGCCATGCAGAGTGACTAGCTTTTGGCACTGTTTGAACAGATTGGCTCAAGCCTAGAGTACAGAAAACAGCTATCATATTGCTTCTCCTCCAAAAAGGGTAACCAAACTTGGATTGCCTCCTAGGAGCAGTAACTAGGCAACTTTATAGGAGGAGGGAAAAGTGCCAGTGACAGGCTAGGTTTCAGTAGACTCCACTTGGTTTTCCTACCTAGATTGGGAGGCTTCAGTACAGGACACAGCCTGTAGTCTGCAGACCAGACTCAACCCCACACTCCTCATCTGCCATTCAGTAGGTGGCTGGCTTTGGGCAAGCCACTCCACCTTTCTGCCTGGACTTTGGTTTTCTGAAATGTAAAATAGGTCATCGGGCTAGATCATCTTTGTCCCTTCCAGCTCAAATGTTCTGTGGATCTAGGTGGGAATGACTGTTCACTGCCGCATCATGAAGATTGACATCGAGAAGTTTAGCGCAGACCTGACCTGCCGCACCTCAGACCTCATGGACAGGAACAACGAGTGGAAACTACCCAAGGACACCTACTATGATTTCGATGCTGAAGCAGCAGACCACAAGCAGGAGGAGGACATGAAGCGAAAGCAGCAGCGGACCAGTGAGTATGCCCAACACCGTGCCTGTGCAACCAGATCTTGGCAGTTTTCCCCCTACAGATTACACACGCTGATGGCTGTATCCTTTGCTTAGCCTCCCAGTAGGAATGCGTGCTCTATTTTGAAGTGCTGAGGCCCAGAGACATCATGAAAGGGAGTCACTGGCAGGGCCAGACACCTGGGTCTTCTTGGGTCATATTTTCTTCGCTAATGCACTGTGACTCTTAAAGCTTCACTCCCTCAGCACCATAGGAACCCACGTTTACACATCTTTCACATCAGAGAATCCAAGCCCAGAGAGAGTGAAAGACACTCAGAACCCAGTAGTGGGTCAGAAATTAAGCCATGGTTTGTCCCATTGCTGTTGGTTCCCCGTTCCATCACCTGATCTGTTTTTTTCCCTGCCCTCTTCAGCATACATCAAGCGTGTGATTGCACACCCATCCTTCCATAATATAAATTTCAAGCAAGCAGAAAAAATGATGGAGACCATGGACCAGGGTGATGTGATCATCCGACCGAGCAGCAAAGGTGAAAATCACCTGACAGTGACCTGGAAGGTCAGTGATGGCATCTACCAGCACGTGGATGTGCGGGAAGAGGGCAAGGAAAATGCCTTCAGCCTGGGAGCTACCCTATGGATCAACAGTGAGGTAAGGGCCAGCCCCCACTCACTTCCCATCTCCGCTCCTGCTTCCAGACACGAGCCATTTCTGGATGCTTTTACTTGACATTAGTAACTTGTATGCATTGTATGCATTTTAGTTAAACAGCACCAAACAAGAGATTGGTTGTGAAATGAGTCATTTGATATTAGTTTTGTATATTTTGCCCCCTCCCCCCCTGTCTTCCAAATTTTAAAATAGACTACCTAGAGAGAACTAGCGGAGGAAGAGGAGAAAATACACATGCAGATGCACTTATGTGTGCACGTATACATGTTAGGTTTCTCTGTTCTGTTTTCAGTGCAGTGAAATTTCATGAAGCTCCCTATTCCTGAGAATCAGAGCTATGATTTAAATGATTTTGTACCTCGTAAGCTTTAAACCTGGGTATGACTCAACAGATGGATAAATTGAAGGGACTTTGCAGGGAGTGATGCTACAGCAGAGGTGGAATTCCACCCTTCCCATGGGTTCTCTTCTGAGTGGATTTGATGAAGGGTCAAGAGTCTCAGCTCTGGATATGACCTTTATCTTCTTCCCACAGGAATTTGAAGATTTAGATGAGATTGTTGCCCGCTATGTCCAGCCCATGGCATCCTTTGCCCGGGACCTTCTGAACCACAAGTACTATCAGGACTGCAATGGTGGAGACCGTAAGGTGAGCCCAGGGCCCCATGACGGATGACACCTCCCAAGGACGTATGGTTTCCCTTCAGTATAGCAGTCTCCCAGCTGGTGAAGGAGGTGTACATCATGTATGCGCCAGACATTGTGTACCAAGCATGCTGCTATCCCAACCTCTCCCCTCATTCTACCCCCAGAAATTAGAGGAGCTGCTCATCAAAACTAAGAAGGAGAAGCCCACCTTCATCCCTTATTTCATCTGTGCCTGCAAGGAACTGCCCGGCAAGTTCCTACTGGGATACCAGCCCCGGGGTAAACCCAGGTGAGCACTGGTGCTGAGAAGGTGCTGCCGCTGGGGTCCACAGACAGGCTAGCAGGGGAGTTAGAGGCCCCAGAGCAGTACTCTCTCTGGTTCCGCTTGACTGACTTTCTCCTTTTTTTTATTTAGAATAGAGGTAGAGTTTGGAGGTGGGGAAAGAGAATGATGATTTAGAGGCATAAGGCAAAGATTCAATAAGAAAGATGCTTTCCTCAACCCTGTGAAAAGGAGTTCCCTTTGCCTCTTCTCCCCATCCCAAGGAGTGATAGAAATTATCAGATACAATTTCCACCTGACTGGCAAAATGGGGGCCAGCACACTGGTCCTTTTCACTCTGCTTCACCCTAGCCAGGGCTTTCAACACATGGTACCTCACTGTTGCTCTAGTATGCTAACTTCTGCCCACATGGAAGGGTGGGTCAGGAGAACATCACTTCCTACCATTGACCTACACTTCTTCCTTCTGTATGACTGACAAGTTGGCCTTCCTAGGTATTCCTTTATCTAGGGTCCTCTAGTGCTCATCCTGAATCAGACGAAGTCCAATTTCCTTACACCTGTTTTTTTTTCGTGTCTCTTACCCAGACTGATAACCATACCAGCCTTCTCTACACCCGTACCCACCCTTTGGCCCCTGGCCAAGGCCTATGCATTTCTGCTCTGATCTCTGTACTTCCTGCATGTGATGCACAGCATACACAATGTTAGTAAAGGGATCAATAGCCAGATAACAAGCTCTAAATCGTTGGACCACCATCTTGGACACATCTGATTATCAGGTTTATTTCTGAGAAACCTTTCCTGACTCACCGCCGTGTTTCCAGAGGTTGGCAGCCAGGGCTCTGTGAGGGTTAGACACTGTCGTGAGAAACAGTTGCGCAAACATGGTACCTTTAACCTGGAGCAGAAGCAACGTGGTAGCTTCCCGTAGAAAAGGGCACAGACTTGGGTTGTAGAAGGAACAACGCTTCGGTAGAAGATTTAGGAAACAGGTTTCAGTTAAATATAAATGAGAACTTTGCCATACTTTGCATTGTTTGTTGACACCTACCCTTTATTAAGCACAACTCTATTTTAGGTGTTGTGTGATAAGTGCTTTACATGCACTATTTCAGGGGTCCTCAACCCCTGGGCCACAGACTGGCACTAGTCCATGGCCTTTTAAGAACCAGGCCATACAGCAGAAGGTGAACAGCAGGCAAGCGAGTGAAGCTTCATCTATATTCGCAGCCGCTCCCCAGTGCTTGCAACACCGCCTCAGCTCCAACTCAGATCATCAGGCATTAGGTTTTCATAGGAGCACCGGTCCTTGGTGCTGAAAAAGTTGGGGTCCACTGCTGACTATTTCATTTATTCTTGTCCACCCTATGGGTTTAAGTGCTGTTATTCATATTTTACGAATGAAACAGATTCAGGTTTAACAACTTTGGGCAGTCATATTGGTGATGAGTGGCAGAGACAAAGCTAGAACTAGAGCTGGGTCTGATCCCAGAACGCATCCTCTTATCCACACTCTGATCTGCAAAGTGTTGAATAAGGGCCAACTAACCACCTTCCAGAGGCACTTCCAGTTTTTGCCTCCTGGGGAGTTGTATTTTGCTGCCCTAGGAGACCCCTTCCAACCCTAACAGTTCTGTGACCTCGAGTCTCACCCTCACCTGTAGGGTCCTACCATTATACTGCAGCCCAGGACAGTGGCCCAGTCCCCAGTAAGCCTTCCTGTGGCAGCCTATAAATAGTATACCAGGGCTGCTGACTCCTGACCTTGATTATGCTCTGCTCTGTACTCCTTGCCTCCCCAAAATGCTGCCTCCTTTTACAGCGTCAGGGACTGGCTCTTTGATCTCTCCTTTCCCCCAGCACCCAGTGCGAATACTTCACATGGTGATCTGTTCTGGCCACGGCCACGGGTGGCCCCAAGTAGTATCTGATGTATGTTTCCTTCCAAAATCCCAGGATAGAATACGTAACGGTGACTCCAGAAGGATTCCGGTACAGGGGCCAAATCTTCCCAACTGTGAATGGACTTTTCAGATGGTTTAAGGATCATTACCAGGATCCTGTACCAGGTGAGTCCTACTCTCTCCAACTTTTGGAGTGTGGTTGGAGGGACACCTACACTCTGAATCAAGGTAATTACTGACTAGCTTGTGGGAGGGGATGAGGGATAGGCCGTCATTGCAGCTCTTACTCCTCCAACCTCCTAGCATCAGGAAGGTCCTTCATCCACTTTGCTTATGTAACTTCCTTTTTTCTCAGTGTCTTCTTGAGCCCTCTAAATTATGATACCAGAAATGTTAACTGACTTGTTTCCTATAGGCATTACCCCCAGTAGCAGCAGCAGGACCCGGACACCTGCTTCTATCAATGCTACCCCAGCTAACATCAATCTTGCAGGTAAGGAGCTCATGCCTGGGATTGGGGGTTAGAGGGATGAAGCTAAAAGGATTTTCACCTCTAATGTACCCATCCTCCACTTTCTGTGCTTACAGATCTGACACGGGCCGTGAATGCCCTGCCCCAGAACATGACTTCTCAGATGTTCAGTGCCATTGCTGCTGTGACGGGCCAAGGACAGAATCCTAATGCCACCCCAGCCCAATGGGCCTCCAGCCAGTATGGCTATGGAGGCAGTGGAGGGGGCAGCAGTGCTTACCACGTACGTGGCTTAGAGAGGAGCTCCCTCTGAGGATGGGGAAGAGTGAAAAGAACGATCATCTACCAGTCTGTGTCCGTAGACTGGCTTCTGGCAGTGCTCACCTTTGCATGCACAGATGGGCCTCAGACTGTCTATAACAGATGTTCCTTTTTCTTGGGTCCATTAGAGGGGAGAGGGAATAAGAAAAAAACCTGACCTTTCCACAGAGTCCTTTTGTGGTCAGGACTGGTAGGCCCCATTTTGTGCCTGGTCCCATCCTACTGACCTACCTCAGCTGCTCAGCTCAGGAGAAAGTTTGCTGGTAATCTCTGTACTGACCCCAAATTTTCAGCTTGCCAGAAATTTATTTATAGGAATCCCAGATCGGCCCAAAATCCAACCCCATTTAACTGTTTGTCCTTCTCCAGGTGTTCCCAACGCCAGCCCAACAGCCAGTGGCCACACCACTAATGACCCCCAGCTACTCCTACACGACCCCAAGCCAGCCCATCACCACACCACAGTACCACCAGCTACAGGCGAGCACCACCCCACAGTCTGCCCAGGCCCAGCCCCAGCCCTCCTCCAGCTCTCGGCAACGGCAGCAGCAGCCGAAGTAAGTATATGGACAGTGGTGTGGAGCAGGTTATTAGCAGGGGCAGGGGCTGTCAAAAGGCCATTTGGCATAGGCAGGTGCTCTGGATCTGAAAGCCATGACCCAGCTGCTGTCCTCACAAGGACTGCTTTCTGGAAGATGACAGAAGTGGGCAGTGTGGCAGCCAGTCACAACTGCTGCCCATAGGTATGAGGGCCATTTCTGCAAGGGTAGATGTTCAGTAATTGGGGAGAAGGCTTTCTTCTATTGAGCCCCTGAAGTGTCCCAATCTCAAAGGCTCATTCTCCTTCCCAGGTCCAACAGCCATGCTGCCATCGACTGGGGGAAGATGGCAGAGCAGTGGCTGCAGGAGAAGGAGGCAGAGCGACGGAAACAGAAGCAGCGGCTGACACCTCGGCCCTCCCCCAGTCCTATGATCGAAAGCACCCCGATGTCCATTGCTGGCGATGCCACCCCACTCTTGGACGAGATGGATCGGTAGGGGGCCTGCTCCTAGGACTCTGGATACCTCTGAGGCTGGGAGAGGCCTGCCTCACTCCCTGCCCCTCCTTTTCTGTCCATAAAGTGGCGTGAATTGGCGTTCTCTTTGGTGGTCAGCCTGGATGGGTAACAGGCTGGATGGCCTTGCGAACTTGAGCTCATTGTATGCTAAGCAACAATTCTCCCACTCCAGGCCTTCACCAACCACCTGTCCTGAGACCAGGCTGGGAGGGGAGTGTGGTGGGGAGGAAGAGGAAGATGAGAATGAGAGTGGAACAGTTTTGTATTCTACTCCCTACAAGCCATTTTGAGCTACTGCCCTCACCTGACTCTGGGCTGTGACCGGGCACCAAGCTCAGCACATGAGTCTTCCCCAGCTCTTGTGGGGAGATGAATGCTATTTATTCAGTTTGGGGCAGGAGGGCAAGGAGGGGAAGTATTTCTGACCTTGATGCCAATAGTTTGGGTGGCTATTAAAGCAGGATTGCAGGGGACATAGGGTTGCAATGCTAACCTACCCAGCCCCACCTGGCTACCCTCACCCACCTGCTGCCGCCGCTTCCTGCCTATCATTTGAATAAACAGTGTTTCTACAGAGCACTCAGCAAAGTCTCTCCAACTCTCTGGCTCTTGCGGGGGGGGGGGGGTGCGGTGGCTTTCAAAGCAGTGTTTGGAGCTCTGAGAGTTCCCTATTCTGTCCCCCAGACCATTGGAGTGACAGTGACTCATAGAAAAGCAGGAAGTTTCTGCATCGGATTATCTGGGGTCACATTCCTACTCTACTCCCATCCCTGTGACCTTGAGCACACTTCTATTATCTCTAAGCCAGCTTATCTGTAAAATGGAGATGAGACACCTACCTGACCAGGGCATCCATGAGGACTGAGAATGAAGGGCTTACGCCAATGCCTGGGACTTACTTCATAAGGCTTCTGTAAATGCCAGTTGCTTACTCCACTCATACACAGCCACCCCACCCTGCACCTACTCCAGTCAGTCGTCAGCTTCCAATGGTTCAACTTAGAATTTTTTAACTTTATGATGGTACAAAATCAATACACATTCAGCAGAAACCATGCTTCAAATTTTGGATTTTGCTCTTTTCCAGGGCTAGCAATATGTGGTACAGGATTCTTTCATGACGCTGGGCAGCAGCATTAGAGAGCAGAAGCTCCCCATCAGCCACATAATCGTCAGGCATGGGCATGGTGATCAGCCACTGATACTCCATAGTGTATTCACTGTGTTAGATGCTTCTACCCAACTGTAGGCTAATTTAAGTGTTCTGAGCACGTTTAAGGTAGGCTAGGCTAAGCTGTGATGTTCAGGTGTATTAAATGCATTTTCGACAAGGCTATTTCCAACTTAACAACAGGTTTATTGGCATGTAAACCCACGGTAAGTTGAGCATCAGTAGACTTTTTTGGCACATTGGAGAAAGGCCACAAGTAAATCTAGGTTTCTCAACCTGAGCCCCTGCACCTCTCCCCTTTTTACCAGCAGTACCTTGGGTCTCTGACAGTACCTTTATACAAGTCAAGTGTGTCTGCCCCAGGATGGAGCCCACGCTCCTCTGCTTCCTGCCACACACACTGGCCCTGGAAAGGGGAGCTGGGCTGTTATAGGAGAGGCTGATCCCCTGGCCCTGGTCCTTTCCCCCAGCCCCACTGCCCTTTTGTTCTTTATTCCCAATCTCTGTGTTTCTTCACAGGGGTTTTAGTCTCACAGCTCTGCAAGTTGGTGCTAGGAAAGCTAGGTTTCCCCATTCCCTTTCCTCTGCTTGGGGCTCAGCAGAGAACTCAAAAAAGGCCACTGCTGCCCAAACTTGGCGAGCACCCTTCCTTGTTTTTCTTCATTCAAGATCTTTTTGGCTGTTTGTTGGCAAGAGTTGGGGGAGGGAGTAGACACTATCCTTTTGCCTGGAACTCAGTTTAGTTCACTTCAGCACAGTCTAGAAGGGCCTAGCAGGAGCAGGGGCCACACAGCTGGAAAGATCATGTTCCCTTTGGTGCTATCAGCACCTTCCTCAGGGCCACTTAGAAGAGGGAAAGGCCAGGCACAGTGGCAGAGCAGGTTAAAAGGTTCAGTTTATTACGGGAATCACTGCAGACAGTCCAACCTGTCCCCAAGTGGATTTCACACAAGACCAGTCTCCCAGTAGATGGGAAGCCACCTTCCCACCCAACCTAGATGTGCTCTTCTGCCCTGGGCCTAGGATGTTACAGAGAAACAGGCTGTGCTCCTTCTCTTCCTCCCACCTACCTTTCCATGGATTTCTTGAAAGATGGACTGCCCTTCAGAAACTCCTACAGCCCCCTAGCCCTTTTGCTCCAGCTATGTCTAGAGCCCACTTCCTCCCCCGAGAAGTAGCCAGAATGGAGGGAGAGAGAATAGCAGCAGGGGGTCAGCTACAGGCTTGATCGCATTTATTCTTCACCCTGGTCGCCCTGGCCTCAACTGAGATTGGGGTTTGATGCGGGGGAGATTTTCTCTTATTGACCTTCTTAACTGGCGAGGCCTTTGCTGCAGGCTTCTTGGCCTGGACCGTGTTCTTCTCTCGCTTCCTGGGTGATGAAGACTCCACAATATCCTCGCTGGAGGGTTCCTCCTGCCTGGGGTCATTGTAACTGTCCTCACTCTCCAGGTCTTCCCGACTGTCTGGGCTGGATTCTGACAACCTGGCCAACTCCCTTGGGCTTAGTGATCTGCTCAAGTCTGGAGGGGAAGCTTCCGATTTAACTGGGCTTTTCTTTTAGTCAGCTTGCCCTTCTTGACTTTTTTCTTCAGCTTTGCCTTCTCATCTGACTCCTCCTCCTTGTCTTTGTCTTTGTCTTTTTTCTTCTTGACCTTCTTGAAAACCTTGCCCTGGGACTTCCCTGTGGGGCTCTCAGAGCGCCAGATGGTAATGGGAGCTGCCAAGTCAGGAGTCCCAGTGACTGCGCCCTTGCCTATGCCTGTGTCAGTGGGTGTGGTGGTGGGCCCCAGCTGGGTTGGGATGGGAGGCTCGCTTTCTTCCTCTTCCTCCTCCTCTTCCTCCTCCAACTCCTCTTCTTCATTTAGGTCATCTGCCCTACACTCATGGTGGACGGGATGGTGGATCACTGCCACAGAAACAGGCCTGTAGCTTTTGCACCTGGGAGGACAGGGAAAGAGAAGGCTGACAGAGAGTGGAGGCTGATGCCCCGTAGTGGCCCCCCATCAGTCTTCTAGCACTCACCAGCCATACCAGAACCGCTCCACATACTCTTCCTCTGGGATGAACTCAAAGCAAGGGGTCTGGATGATGTTGAAATAGGTCGAGCCCACATCTCGGGAGCAGGTTGGGACTACACCTCGGGAGCCGCTGCTGTTTGTCTTCTCTGAGCAGTCCTTTACCCTGACACACAGGGGACTCAGCCTGACTCCCACGCCTCCATGACTCTCCAAGGGCCCAGAGCCAGAAGCCTGACGGATAGTGGGCTTTGGCTGGGCTCAGCCCAGGCTGCCAAAAGACCTCTTCCCCATTGTATTTAGAGCAGAGCCAGGTTTACAAAGCTGGGGCTAGGCTGGCAGTGCCAGGTCAAAGCTAAAGGAGTGAACAGTAGCGAAAGTTGACACCTGGCTCTGCCCAGGAGTCTCCTGGGCTGTGGATCCTCCAAGTAGGAGGGCTCTTACCTAGAATCACAGTCGCAGTGGCTGAGAGAGTGCAGATGCAGGTCGTGGTGGACATAGTCAGAGGCGAAAGGGTGGATGACATGCCCAGTGCACGGCTTGTGTTTCCAGCAGCACCTGTCAGTGTCCTTGAATTCACCTGAGAGATAGGTGTCTGGGTCACACAGGGTGGCAGCAGCAGCATCACATCTGTGTGTCTCCCCTTTGCCGCCACCTTCGTCCCCACCCCGCCCATCCCCCGCCAAGCTGTTTCTATTTCCTAGTAGTAACTCCAGGTCTCAGCACTCTACTCCACCCAGTCCACTGGGTGGATTGGCCTACCCCCCAACAAACTCCCAGGAAAATGTCTCACCAAGGCCCCTACCACTGTCCTGTGACCCTGCTTCTCCCCCTCTCCTGCTTTCCATGGGAGCCTACCCTCCTGGGGCCCTCTACTGACTCTCGCTTGCCTCTCAGCTGCTCATAGTTGCCAGCTACCCAACTTTACGGGGCACCTGGGTAGACGAAGGCCCTCGTGCCATGGCAGATTGTGGAATGCCACTTCAGAGTACCTAGCTATTACAGCCAATAGGAATAGCATCCTCAGTTCCTATGCTTGCCCTGCATACGCCCAGGAGGCCTTTATCTGATTCCTTACACCTGTGAAGCCACTCCAGTCCCCAAGGCCTGCTACAACACGATGACTCAAGCATGGAGCAGAGCTAAGGCCTAACCCACCGCATGTTATGCTCCTTGGCTTCTGACTCTGGTTCTTCCATTTTCCCTCCTTTCTTCAATCCCCTTTTCTCTTTGGACAGCTTTCTCTCCCCTTTCCCACACTCACTCTTGATTCCTTTCCCTGCTCTTTACTCATTAAGTTCCCACTACTCCTCCATTCGTTCTCCCCAGTCCTTAGAGCCACAGACTTGAACAACCCACCCCCAGCCTGAGCCCTTCCACCTCTTGTAGACAGCACAGATACCATGGCTCCTTTCCCAGGGCACAGGGAAGAAGCTGCTGGGATGAGAATTTGGGATTAGGGGAAAGCCTTGGAGAAAGGCTCCCACCTCTTTTGCTCAGCCAAATGCAAGTCCTGGACACATACTGAAGTCTCCCACCCTCTACTGGCACTGCCTCACCTAAAACCCTGCCTAAGGCTCCAGTCTACCAATGGATAGACTGGCCACCTTCTTAAAAGGTAAGCCTGTGAAGTAACTTCATATGTCCAAGGTCTCACATACCAAGGGCAGAAAGGACAAGGCTCCTTCCTGTAGGTCCCCCCTGACTCTGGCTCCACCCACCTTGAGATTGGAAGAAGTGGGTGAGCACTTAGGACTTCCATGGCAGTCTGGCATGGGGTGCTATCACTGACTAACTCCCTCCAGACAGGCCAGGAGGCTTTCACCTGTTTATCCAGCCCCTATGAGGGGTAAAACTGGGGCAAGACCTCATAACCCAGGTTGGGGGTTAGTCCAAGTGGCCTTAAGTACTTAAGAAATGAGTAGACAGCAACTTGATCTCAGCCATTTCTCTTCCCTTCCCTTCCTCCTACCAGGCTGTGATGGTCCCAGGCCCCCCACATACACCCCTGACCCAGTTGGTGGCTTCCCTTTCTGCTTCCTCTTCTCTCATGCCCGTTCTTCATAAGGCATTTGAGGCAGGACCTTGTAATACCACCACCACCTCAGCTTTCTTCAGCACTGCTGAATCGGGGCAAAGGGCAGCATAGTGACAAGTGTCCTGAACTTTGGACTCAGGCCTGAGTCCAAATCTTGGCTCTAACTAGCCGGGTGACCGAAGGCCAGTTGACTTCTCTGAGCTTTCATTTCCTTGTCCACAAAATGGGGATGGTGGTAATATCTATTCGGCAGGGCTGTTGGGAGGACTCAGTTCACACATCAAAGTTATGTGCGCACTGTAAGATTCTATACAAAGGAACGGGTGCTTGTGGCCTCCAGAAAGGGGCCCTCTCTAGCGTGAGTACAGGATGGGTGAGGATGGCGCTGCTGGGTAACCCTTCAGGACCGAACACTTTCTCCATCCTGCCTACTTCTGGGAGTCAGCTTTCCCAAGTGAAAGATGGTGGGGACCCCTAGGGCCAGAGAAACCCCCTGGACCCACCTTCAGAGAAGGTAGATGCATCAGTGCTAGACGCCACATGCAGATGTCTTCTTTCCCAGCTGGGTAACCTGTTTATATCTGAGAGAGTACAGAGTGGCAGCAGCAGCATCCCCTCCCCTCCCCTCCCCCACCCCGTGCCATTCATTCATCAAACACTTTCTGAGAAGCTCCAAGTGTCAGTGTCAGGCCCCAGCTGCATCCTGGAGATGCAGAGATTTAAAAACAAAACAAAGCAAAAACTACCCCTGTCTCAAGGGGCTGGGAGAGGGGGTGGGTGAGGAGAGGGACACAGGGTACATATGTGGAACAAACAGTTCATGACATTGGTGTGACACAGACACTGAGAGGGAGGGAAATGGTGAGGAAGAAGGCCTAAGGGAACAAAGAACAGGGACACCACCTGAGACAGTAAGGGATAGGGTGGGATTAGTTAAGACTTCTTGAAAGAAGCATAATAGGAGCTGAATCTGGAGTGATAATAGGAGTGAGCCATAGTCCAAGCAAGGAGGGACAGTTCTAGGAACAGTCCCAGGATATGTGGAGCCTGGTCAGAGGTTGTCCCAAGCAGAACTCCAACTGGAACAGCAGTTCCATCAGCAGCCACAGGGGAGAGTCGGCCACTTTCCTTTCTTCTCACAAAAAGCTTTGTCCTTTGGGACACAGGAGCTGAGTCCTGCTTAAGAAAGAGACTTCAGCTGGGCCTTCAGTGGCACTTGGTCATCTTTCTATAGGTCCCTGGTCAGTTCCTTCTGTTTTCCACAGCACAGGAAGTATTCCAAATTTATTGAATGTCTGAATAAAACGTCAAGCACTTCCCTGGAAACTTTTACCCTGTTGCTGTTCCTCTCAGGTCACTTCACCAGCCTTATCTGTGGCTGCTCCCACCTTCATCAACTCTCCTCATGCCTGGGGAAGCGTCCCCTCCTTCCTCCTGCCCAAAATACCTGACCTCTAGGTCCCAGCCAGAATTTTCACCTTCTTTAAAATTCTTTTTTTCACTACAGTCTATGAACACCTTTAAACAAAACACTGTGAACCCTGTTTCTCCTTCTACCACTGCTTCTCCCATTCCTCTTCTTTTTCAAGTTTATTCACTCACTCATTTAATAGACACCAGTGAAGGAGGCCCAGTCCCTACCTTCAGTGAACTCAGATCTCCATCTCTCTCTATATTCCAACCACCTGCACATGGCAGCCATCTCAAGTCTCCATTAGAATAGCTCAGGCAAAGGCTATCAACAATTTCCCAATAGCCAAAACTAGCGGCCTTATTTTCATCTCATCTCACTTGACCCTGTTGACCAATCTCCTTTTTCTGCAAACTCTGTTCCTTTGGTTTCCATGCAGACCTCACTTGTCTCTCTCTTCTTTCTTTGACCAGCTTTTTAGTTCTTTCCTGACTCCTCTACTGTCCCCTCTTCCTCTGCTGTACATCTTAAACTTATTATTACCAGGGTTCTGTCTTTGGCCTCCTCTCAGAATAGTCTACAAGCTTGTCTTGGACAATGTCATCCACTTCCATGGTTTCAGCATCCACCGATAAAATGGGTCTCCAATCCAGACTGCTTTTTTGAGCATGTAACCAATATCCTTTTAGGCATTCCCAAACATCTTAGACCAGCATGCCCCTCACGAACAAACCATCTTTTCCCTACCCTCCATGAACTATCTCCTCTTATATCTTCCATTCCAGAGAGCAACAGACACCATAGCTAGAAATCTAGAGATCATCCTTTCCCTCGCTTCTACTCCAACTTGATAACCAAGTCTTGCCATGCCTAACTCCCTGCAGATTTACCTCTGTCTTGGTTCAGAAACTCACTATCTCTGGCTGAGACAACTGTGGTAGCCTCCTGCCTGGCCTCCCTGGCTCCTGTCTCACTACCCTCATCCAGTCCTCATAAAACAACCAAAATGAGTTTTCTAGAATGCCAACTCCTCAACCATCTTCCTACTCTTTAATAGCATTCTATTGCCTTCAGGATGAAGTGCAAACTCTTTATCATGACATGACTGCCCCGCCCCTGACCCTGGCCCTTGTTCTTTCCTCAGCTATCAGTTCTTCCCCCTCATCCAACCCTCTTCCTACCCCTCCCTTCTCCATTCTCTCCCGTCTCCCACTTCCCAGAAATACCTGCTCATCTTGGAAAGAACAATGCTAACCAAGTTGAATTGGTCACACGTGTCTTGTGCCCCTTTATCCTGCCATAGTATCTCATGTATTTATAGCAACTTGAGAAAAGGGCCCATATTTCATCTGTCTCTGTTTCTACAGATCCTGGACATGGAAAGTACTCAGTAAGCGTTGTTTGATTGAATAAATACATGAACAGAATAGAATAAACCCCCTAAAGGAGCCACAACAGCACTATGGCAGTGGAGATTCTGCCCAGGGTTCAAACTTGGAGAAATTGACCCAGAATGAGCATCTTCCCAATGTCAGGCACTGTGCTGGGCTTTTAAAATATGCCTTTAGTTCTAAATGCTGACCACAGCCCAATCTATGGATGGGGATGCAGTGACTCAGAATAAGTAACTTGTCCAAAGACACAAGTTAATAGATGGCAGAGATATGATTCAAACCCAGTCTTCCTGGCTCCATAGTCTGTACTCTTTCAGCCCCAACTACTTGAGGTTCCTATCCAAAATCTTTCCTGCCAGCTGTCACTTCCTACTACACCTGCTCAATTCTAACACAGCCAGTTCCTCATCCTCTGGTTTTACCTGATCCTGACTCCACAGCTTCCTTTATCCAGCCTGTGCCTAAGGTCCAGAGTCACCATGAAAGAGACATATATGCACAGTCCACTAACTTCCCCCAAGTCCCCAAGAAGCCCTGACAATCATAACTGTTTGCCAAGGGGAGGGATTTAGTAACTCCTTAGGTCTGAGGAAGGCAATATGCTCTCTAGTTTCACAGACAGAAGGAGAGAGCTCCTGAGGGACAAGTGACTGAGGTTGGACAGAGGGGGACTTCATAATGAATGAAGACAATGATAGCTTGACAGGAAGAGGGAAGCTTGTGGTCACTCTCAGTAGGACATAAATCGGAGTGCAGGGGCCTAACTCAAAACTCACAGGTTATGCTCATTTGTACAGAATCTTCTCAGTCCTGCGGGCTGAGGAGCTCCCTCCGCCCTTGCAGCACAGGCGGTGGGGTTCCAGGTTGGACAACAGAGCAGCTGAAAGTGGGGTGGGGGGAGGAAGGAAGGAGGAAGGAAGGGAGGGAGAAACCAAGGAAGGGAAGGAGGGACGAGGAGGGAGCAAGGCAGGGGCAGTGTGCACCCGTCTCCTTGGAAATGCCTCCCTGGCCCCGCCCACATCTGTAGGCGATTGTGATGTCATACGTGGAACCTAACCCTAACCCTCATGTCCTCAGGTTCAATGGAAACGTGCAGCCTAGTCCCTGGACCGTGGGCTCCAGCCAGGCCCCGCACTTCTTGGGCGAGTCCGGGACACCGGCTGCGGTACAGAGATGCCCTTCAGCTGTACAAACAGGAGCTTCAACTCGAGCTCCAGCCACTCTGCCCCAGCCAAACCTGAAGGCTCTTCTCCAGGTCTCAGAACCCCAATCCTCAATCATTGGTTCAACAAGCCGGTCCGCAGACTCTAACTCCGCCCCAGCGCAGTCCTTGGCCCCGCCTCTTTCATCAGGCTCTCGGGTTCTACACCTGCCTTGGGGCCTGAGGCCGGCCCCTCTGCCATGGCCCCATTTCAAAGCCCTCCCCTAACCTGCCCCGCCTTCTCCTTACCCCTTCTGCTTTCATCCCAGATGTCGGCATTGTCCTTAGGCTTTTCCGTAGTCCACCTTTCAACCGTCGTCCTAACCCACATCTCTCTCAGCCTAGTTCTTCCTCTCTACAAGACTTCCTCGCAGTCCAAACTTGAACCTCTGTTTGGCCGAGCTAACTGTAAACCCCAATCTCAGTTTCGTCTCCGTTCAGACTTCAACTCCGCCTCATGCTTGCCCAATCCCTCCACCCACCCACCCCCGCCTCCGCTCTAGGCTGCGTTGTCTTCTCAGCCCAAATCTGTTTCAGAGGCGCTCTTCATCCGGGGTACTCCAACTCCTTCTAGGCACCTCCCTCTCTGTCCCACTTTAGCCTTAGTACCTCCCCTTTACCTCGGGCCTAAACCTTATGTCAGTCGCTCAGGACCAGCCCTCACTTCCATCCCTAGTTCCTCTCCAGACCTTCCCGCAGTTCTTAGTCCTGCCCTCCAGACCCTAGCCCCGCCTCTAGCCCCGCCCCATCCATTCTCTCATCCGCACACTTCAGCGGGCTCCCCGCCCCTCCCAATCCTTCCGAACTTTGCCGCGGCCCTTAGCTCCTCCCCCAATCTACACGTGAACTTCTCCAGCTGCTTGGGGAGCGATCGTCTCCAACCTCCACCCCACCATCCCCGCTCTTCCGAGGTTCCTCTTGCCCTGGTAGGAGGCCAGGGTCACTCACTGTCTTTCTGCCCGCAGGCCCGGGGATAAGGACTTGATGTCGGCTCCCAGAACCCTTGTGGGGTCCACCCCCAGACCCCCTAACCAGCGTTTCCTCCTAGTCCCCATGGGGTACCCAGACTCACAGAAATACTGCCCAATAAAGATGTCAACGTAGAGCTAGGGTCTTGATCGTTCTTTCCCAAAATAGTTATAATAGTTAAGGTTTTTGAGCTAGTGTTTTGATTTCCATCATGTGTCTCCATAGGCTTGCCCTGAGGGAGCAGGAGCAACTGCATTCATAGTAACCCTTAAGCACAACAAACACACTACACATGCATGTATCACATACACAGTACACATTAAAAAAAAAACCACACAATATGCACATGCCATCCACAGACACCACCCAGAACACAGAACCATACCCATTCCCACATTTTACACAGCACAAACTCTCCATGGCAATATTGTGCAGGCTTCACACACACACACACACACACACACACACACACACACACACACACACACGCTCTGTGCAAAGCAAGGAGTGAGGAGGAGCGTGCAGTCCTGTGAAAGAACAGAGATGAACAATTCCAGGAGAGTATGAAAAATATTAAAGCCACATCACCAACATTCCACACCAGGCTCCAAGGTCAGGTTATGCCTCAAAGGATGGCAAAGGATGGAAAAGGAAGGATGGTATTTAAAATTTTCCTCCAGAGTCATCATGGGCCCCTCTCTGCTGTGCTGTGTTAACCTTCACTTTCATCCAGACCCAGTAACCTGAGTTACAGTAGAACCACAACCCAGACCACCAGCTCCAGGAACAGCAGAAGAGGGGAAGCCAGAGGGAGAGTGTGCAGAAAAGCCAACCCACACAGAACAGAGTAGCTGGGTGGGAATGGAATCAGGCACAGAATGGACAGAGCACTTGCTGACTTGGGAGCCAAGATCTGTGTTCTAATCATGACCCTCCATGGTCTTCCAGGATGGTGCCAGGCCACATATCTCTCCATTGTTGGTCCAGATGTCTGAGATACTTTCAGCCAATCTATAGCTCTGGGTTAGGTGTCAACAGTGAGCCAAGTTCTTAGTCACTCTTCTCTCAAATAGTTATTATAATAGTTAAGGTTTTTGAGCTCTTACTATGTGTTAGTGCTATTCCTTATTTCATCCATAAAACCTCATCATTATTATTAGCCTCATTTTACAGATGAAGAAATTGAGACAGAGAATAAATGATTTGCCCGAATGTCCCAGGATGGATAGCGAGGATTCAAATGCAGGTCCTCCTCAGAACACCTTTTTTTTTTTTTAAGAGAGAAAAATATACATCTTATTTTTTATTTCATTTAGTTCTCCACGTTTTAAAATGTAAAAAAGATACCACTTAATTTTATGTTTATATCACTAATAGGTATTATATAGCACATCTTTTTTTTTAATTCCTCCCCACACTTCCACCTCTGATCTACAGATGTTGCTGTCTCCCCTTAAGTACTGGATCTCGGAAGGCGGGGGGGGGGGGGGGGGGCGCGTCTCCTCCCTCTCAGTGGGGTACAAGGGGCCTGGCAGCACGGGGCTCCAATGCAGCAGGAACCCAGGACCTTTTGCATGTAAAGCAGACTGACTTAACACTACTCTATGGAACCACCCCCTAGATACAAATCTTCTGAGTAAGACCCCTGCCCCTACCCTCCCTGGGCTTTCTGGTCAACCCAAAGAGTATCCAAAACTCAATCACTTGTCACTGTGTGCCCTCAGAGAAGTATTTTTTAGAGACAGCAGAAAGAGTGAAAAAAAGAAAAATATTATCTAATGGTAGAAATCTGGGTATAAGCACCAAGTAGGTGACATTTCAGGGGAAAGGAACAAAAGGAAAGTTCTCTCAAAGCCAACAATTCAGATCTCACCTAGTGAGGGTCCTGTGCAGCTTCCTAAACCTGGTCCCTGAGCTCCTAGCCTGCCTGAAGCTTGCCCAGGGGCCGGGGATGGCCAGCATCCCAGCAGGAGACTCCAGTCCCAAGATTGCCCTATAGCCTTGCCATTCCACATCCCTCATCTCCAACAAAGAACTCCAACCCCTACACTGCTAGAAGAAATTTTAATGAGTAAGGCACAGTGTGAGGCTAGGATCATTAAGCATCCTCATACCCAAAAGCCCAGCAGGCTGAGCAAAAGTAGCAGAGACCACTTCTCCACCACTGGGTATCCTGGAGAGCCCCTGGAGAAGGGGGGCATCCAGTCTTTGGCATGGTGCCTAGGAGCAGGAAGCGACTAGCATGGTCCCAATTACCCCTCTGGGGGTTCTGCCACCAAGGGCAGTTCTTTGGTCTTGAAAAATAGTCCGTGCAAATGTCCATGGGTAGAGCTCTGGAGGAATCAAGGTGGAACAGTGCCCCAGAGCTGGGTGGCAGTCTCTAGACAGTCCCTCACCCCTCATGGGCAACACGTGGGCTTCTTCTTCTTGGCAGTTAAGTAGAGGTTGTTGTCATCACTGCTGATGCCTGAAGAAGGGTGGGAAATATGTAAAGCAGGGACTGGAGGTTCCCCATGCTCTCTGCCACCCTCACCCAGGCAGGCACTCACGGACAACATCTCCAATGCGCCGGGACCCTGATTTCTCCAGCTCATCCAGCACGTTGGCCTCAAAGGTCAGTGCTGCCACACGGAAAAAGAATTCCCGGACATTTTCACCTGACAGGGAACAGATAGGTGCTCAGAGGAAGTTGTAGGCCCAGGGTCATTGGGCACAGCTGGAGGTGTAGGAGTGAGAGGCAGGGTAGGCAGGAATGCCACAGCATAAGGCCTGAAGCCTCTTACTCACCCGTGAGAGATGAAACTGCCCAGTATTCAGCCTTCATCTCTTGGGCCACCTTGAGTGCATCTCTCTCCATCAGCACATACTGAGCAGGAGTCTTAAGGAAAGTCAGAGTCAAATGAAGAAAGGTTCTCTCACCAAGTGGGGAAGTCCTTCCCACTGGTATACTCACACTCAGGTCCTTCTTGGAACCCACAAGAAAGAGAAGCACGCTGGATGGGTCATTCTCCCTGAGTGCATCAGCTAGCCACTGCCTGCCACAGATGGTGACAGTAAGGGATGAGTGAGTTGGACAGGCTCCATCCACTGACACTCATACGCCCAATTACCCTTTCTCTGATCCTAGATGGATTCTTCCTTTCCTTACCATGCCCCTGACCACCCTCTCTTCCCATCATATTTCAGCATCCCCACATACTTGGTGTGTTCCAGGGAGGCCACATCATTCAGGTTGAATACAATAATGATGGCTAGAAGAGGGGCAGAAATAGTCCCAGGTTGACAGGGAAGACACAAGTGGCTCACTTCCATAATCCCCCCAGCCCTAGATTAAGAGACCAGGGGTACCCACTTACTCCATTTCACCCAAACCCTTACCTTGAGCTCCTCGATAGTAGGTTGATGCAATGCATTTGAACCTCTCCTGTCCAGCGGTATCCCAGCTGGGAGGAAGAAGGGTAAAATACAGGTATGGGGGCATTGGAAAGGTGGGGTGTAGGTGTTGGAGAAATGGCTGGAAGGGGTGGAGGAAACACTTACAGCTGCAGACTGAAGGGGATGCCCAACACCTCAAATCGTTCCATCTCAAAGTCCACTCCAATGGTGGCCTTGTAATTCTTATCAAAGGTATCTTTACAGAACCTGAGGGAGCACCAGATGCTTTGGCCCTGAGCCCACCTGGCTAGTCCTGAGCCACCCTGCCCATCCCAACCCAGCTCAACTCTTGCACCCTCTTACCTATTTATGAGACAAGTCTTCCCCACTGACAGGTCCCCCACCACGATGACCTTGGAGATCTTAAATCTGCTGGACATAAGATGGGGCAGGAGGAATAGGCTTTAGCTCTTTCACTTCTAGGGAGTCCCAATGCTCCCTTGTAGGTTCACAAGTAGCTGCACCATAAATACCAGGCCTCCTAGGCAACTTGCCTGGACGGATGTGCTGGCAAGGAGTGTTTTGTGCTTCAGTATCAGAGAGACATGAATTTGAATCTTAGCTCTCACACTTACTAGCTGTGTGACTTAGGATGAGTTATTTAGGCTCTTTGTCTCAATTTCATCTTTGTTAAGTGGAGATTTAAAATGTATTTTATTGGGTCGTTATGAAGGTTAAAATGATAATGTTTAATATTGTGAAACAAATCCCCCCCACACACACACATTTTAACATTTCCAAAATCAGGATACAGCTTAAAAGTAATGGTGTTTTCCATTTAATAAGATAATAACAACAGTATCCAACACACTACCTGACACACAGTAAATGCTCCATTAATGGTGGCAACTGCCATTAGTAACTGTCTTTAGTATTCTCCGCACCGCCCCCCCCCATGGGACACAACAGTGTAGGTAGAGCCCCTGCCCTAGGGCTCAAATGGATGGTATGTGGAAAGCTGAGCTGGTGACCACCTCCTCATGCTGGATACCTTCTCTGTGTCAGAAACTGAACTACCACCTTTCTACCTAACCCCATCTCATAGGACACACCAAAACCTTGCTGGGAATAACGGGGTCGGTTAACACAAGGGCATAACAAAGGGGGAATAACCATATAGCTGTTAGGGGCCGCAATGGAGCCCCAAGGGGTTGGACATTACCCTTGCTTTAACTACAGAATCTCCTGAGACTTCCCTTCTTTGTTTTAGGTGTCTCCAACTCACCCCACGGTGCCTGTCCGGTGCTCCTGGCAGGCGCAGGTGACGCGGGGGTGGAAATCTTTGAGCACGTGCAAAGCGGCCTCCTTCCTCAGGCACTGACAGGGTTGTAAGAGAATGCAACTTACCCACTCCTGGCCCTTGTCCCGCAGCCAAGACCCCAGGGCGGGTGGGGAGGACCACCCAGAAGCAGCAGGCCTAGCTCCGCCGCAAGGCTGGGCCCAAGCCTCTAAATGGTGTGGTGCCGCCTCCTCTCCGCCCATACTCCACCGCAGCCAGATGCCCGACGTGGCCCTGGCGCCTACCTGGGGCAGCTCCGCCAGGACGCGGTCCCTCCGCACCGGCGCCAGAATGTTCATCTTGCCTGCGGCCTTGCGGGGCACCCAGAGAAGCGGAGGCCTGATCCGCTCCAGCGACCCGAGCCCGTGGAGACCCGACAATCACACGCGACCGAGGTGTCCCGACTATAACTCGGGGCCACGGAGAGCCTACGGGAGCCCGGGGCCTTGGGGACGCTACGACCACCGCGGGCCACGGGGATGAGACAATCACCCGGGGCCGGGGCGAACCCACAATCACCCGGGCACGCGGAGTTCCAAAGATGACTCGGGGGCGAGGTGGCCCCTCGGTCGCCAAATGTGGGCGGGGAGTTCCGTCTCGGGGTTCCCGGGCCCGCGCAGACCCTACAATAACTCGGGGCCGGATAGTTCCTACAATAACTCGAGGCCGCGGAGACCCGACGACAACTCGGGGTTGAGGCTGCCCCACCATAACAGAGTGGCCCCGGGGCGCGGAGCGGCCCCGCCACACGGGGTCAGTGTGGGCAAGAACCGCGCTGCGAGGCCGCGAGCTGCGAGAAGAGGGGGCGAGGGGCCCTGTCCGCTGCAGAGCCTCGCGTCCCACTCTGCTCTTCCTCCTGGAGCGTTGTAATATGATCCCCGGAAATTCCTGGAAAAGGGCCGCCCCCCCCTCCCCGCCCCTCTCCTGGCAGCTCCGGCCTCGCAGCCTGCTGGGCCTCCCCCTACTCTCCTCCTCCCAGCAATGCCCCAGCTCAGTCTCCCGCGCCCGACGCCTTACTGGGCACCAGGACTGCCCCCACTGATGCTGGAACCTCCTGATCTGGATCCCCCAGGTTGCTCTGCCTTGCATCTCTGTGCTGTTCTGGGCTGCGCCTCCACGGGTACCCTTACCCAGCCGAATTGGTGATGGGGAATCGGTGATTGCTGCGTAGTTTCTAGCTGGGCCAGGACCCGCGGGGAGGAATGAGGGGGAGAGAAGGGGCCCAAGGAGAGGCGGTGCTTCCCTCCTCAACTCCAGGCCCAGAACGTGACTCACAGAGTCTGCCCCCGCTCGCCCTTCTGTCCTGGGAGGTGTTGAGAGAAAGCGGAGAGGAGTGCCAGAGGCGGGGCTGTATGCCCCCCATAGAGAGAGGCGTCGCGGATCTAGAGTCTTTTTCTCGAAGGCTACCGTGTTGATTGAGGGATGGGAAGGCTGAAGACTAAACCACCTTCCTCGATGGAGGGTAAAGGAGGGCCAGATGGACTGGGAACTCCGCCCTTTGAGGAGCTCACTGCGCCAGAACATGGGGACACCCCTCTGGTATGGGCGTTCTTTGCTCTGACCCCTTTGGAATCTTTCCAAGGACTTTTACATTTTGTAGTTCTGCAGGATGGAAGAAGGGGTAGCACACAACAAATCTCACCGTCAAAGGGGAAATATGGTTCTAAGAGGCAAGGGCTAGGATAGAAAGGGCGGGGTGGATGTGGGGTAGAGCGAGACCCTCAGAGAAGTAAACCAGTGTTAACTAAACCTTGCTCTGTGTCCGGAACCGAATCTGAGTATGCAAAGATGACTGGGACAGGGAAGAGAACACTACTTAAAGGGAGGGGACTGTGAATGGAATTGACAAGAACTAGCGAATGCTGGACAAATCTGTTTGGAATACTGGTAGAGTTTCTAAAAGAGTATTGTCGGGGAAACGCATGAAATCTGTCACAGGTAAAGAGGGGAGATGTGGCCACCTTCTACTTGGTGATACTTTCCTTGTTTCCTTTTCCAGGCTCGACTTTTCTACCACCAAATCTCCGTTATTGATAAGCCACGTCTCCTCTCTGGACTTCAGTTTCCATAAGTGTTGTCTAGGAAGTTGGGCCCGACCAATTCTACTCTGTCGTTCTAGAACTTAGCTTCACTTTCCCTGAGTCAATGTAACTATATTCATTCCAGTTTGCTGCAGTGTAACTGTCTCCTGTGAACGTAATCTTCCCTGAAATTGCTCAAGATGGGAAACGCTCAGGATGAGAACCAAGCGGCCGCTAGCTACGCCATTCGTCCGACACAGCATAAACAGATGACTCCAAAAACTACAACCCCCAAGAGTCTTTTTAGTGTTTTTAACGAGGGGAGAAATGGCGCATGCGTAATCCCTCACGAGGGCATAAAATTTAACTACCATTCCCGGCGGGCACCGCGATACACACTACCCAATCAACTTTAAGTAAGAGACATCGCGAGTCTTCGGTGAGACTTGGTTCTATAAGCCCATGGGAATGGGGCTGGGGAACCCTTTTCACGAAGATGGCGCCGAAAGCGAAGAAGGAAGGTTTGTGCTGGGGCTGGGCTTGGGCTTGGGCCTGGGCCTGGGCCTGGGGTTCGCGGGGGGCCACAAGCTAACTGTCCTGGGATACCCGCAGAGTGAGCGAACTGAAAGGAGCATGGCTGGGCTGAGACTTAGGGTGTCTGCTCCGGAGCTGCTCCCGGCGCTCTGGCCACGCTGCGGCGCGCGTGGGCCTAGCTGCATGCGCTGGGCTTTAGTGAGGGGTTTGGGGAGGCAAGCTGACAGCTAGATAGTCGGCTTTGAGAGCTACACGCATCCACAGGCCTGAACTACATGTCTTCAAAACGGTAAGGAATCAGGGCCCTTGACTTTTTTTTTCTTTATCTCCAGTGTTAGAAGGAGCTATATATCCACCCAGGATGGCTGTGCGATGGCATATATAAAACTAGCACTCATCCTAGCAAGTGTCAAGCTTTCGATCGCTGTTAGTTAACTTTTTCTATGTCGTATCCTGGAGTTACTCCAAGTTTGCCCCATTATCGTGCATATGATGGAAAAATTTTAAACACCTGAGACATGATGTCTTCAAAGGAACCACTGATGCACATATGGCATGGGGCGCCCACTGCCGGTCGTGAGGCCGGAAGCGATCTATTTCTGAATCCCGCACCCTCATTTTCTTTACTTCTCTCAGCCCCTGCCCCCCTAAAGCCGAAGCCAAAGCAAAGGCTTTGAAGGCAAAGAAAGCAGTGCTGAAAGGCGTCCACAGCCACAAAAAAAAGAAGATACGCACATCACCCACCTTCCACGGCCCAAGACACTACGGCTCCGAAGGCAACCCAAATATCCTCGGAAGAGCGCCCCCCGGAGAAACAAGTCAGTACTCCGATACCATTGAAATGTTTTGGTATCCTTCATTGGCAGTTACTAAATTTACCAAACTTGGAGTATGGCTTCTTAAGAACATGTTGATAATGTGCATCTCTAGTGGGGGTGTGAGGAGATTGTTAATGTCATATTTAATAAGAAAAAGATGAGACATTTTTGCAATATTGGCAAGAATTGTTTAAAACAACCCAGAGTTACCGCTAAGGTCAGGTTAATTATTGCTTTATATGTTGTTGGTTTTTAAATTCTACTTTCTTAGGAGTATAAAGTAGAACTTAAATATTCTTTGTTTTGGAGTCTCAAGTTTAGTTCTTCATAGCACCTGTTGCTGTAGGGAGAAGTCCTTGAGGGTGAGGCTATGAGATGGTTCTAGGTTGATTAAGGAAATACATTCATCTGTACTGGACAGTAAAGGCTTGCAACAGTATATGGAAGTTTCATTCACTCTCAAATTTTTACACTCAGGTAATGGGGAAATGGGTAAAAAGTTAGGGTTATTGATCATTTTGGCATCATGCTACTAATAACTAACCTTAGGGACCACAGGTGAGATTAGGGTCATGGTAGTAGTTGCTACCAATAGGTTTCTGCTACCCCTACTGCTTCCTAAGTAAAAGGCAGGAGAGTTGGTTGTGTCTGTGGAGGACAGACTTTACCATTTGGATCTAGAATTTAGTGTAATGAGAGGTTGAGGCCTGGCCTCGAGCTTCAGAATGGGAAGGTAGTGTCTGTGAATAGAGCCTTGCTTCTCTGAATTTCAGTGGGAAGCTGTGTTTGGGTGTGTTCAAGCCACTATAAGTTTAACCTGAGCTGTAAATAAAAACTTGCTCTGAAAAAATTGATGTCCCTCAAGCCAGTTTTCACCAACTAAAGGGGGCAGAAATGGTCTATCCAGCCTCAGGGAAGTACCAGTATTCTTTGGAACCCTAACTTGGGTTTCAAGATGCTATAGTCTAGCTTTGAGTTCTTGGGATAAGCTGTTTAAACTCTTCAAGTCTCAAATATTATCCAGAAATTTGCCCTTTAGAAATGTTGAGGTCAAAGAATGAAGGGGTCTGGAACCCAAAGATGATTCTTTAATCACTTAAAGGATGAAAGCCCTTCAAGTGGAAGAAAGTACACATGGTTTTGCTCTCAGGCTGAGGCTCCAGACCCATGGGTTTCAGGGTGCAGATGATGACATTGTTTAGCGACCAAAGTCTGACAAAAATGATTGCTACCTCAGTGTCTGATGCACCTGGGCTCCAAAAGAAGGCCTGTCATTCTATTGGGCTCAGGCAAGGTAACCCCATTTTACCTCCCCCAGGCTTGACCACTATGCTATCATCAAGTTCCCCCTGACTACTGAGTCAGCCATGAAAAAGATAGAAGACAACAATACACTTGTGTTTATTGTGGATGTCAAGGCCAATAAGCACCAGATCAAACAGGCTGTGAAGAAGCTCTATGACATTGATGTGGCCAAAGTCAATACCCTGATCAGGTGAGTGGGGCCCCATGGGATGGGAGGAGGCTAGGAGCCTAGGGCCTCACACAGAGCCAGGAAACTTGAATAGCTTCAAATTCCTGGATACTGCTTTTGGTGTCAAAAGTAGGTTTCACAGTGTGCAGTTCTTGACAAATGAGTAACCCTTGCTGTAACCATAGTCTCTTGTATGGAGTATAGACTTTGGAAGAATCAATAGCTGTCCTGCCTCTAGGCTTTGATTTAAGGGGTTGGCACTCATTTTCTTGATCCCAACCTCTAGACAGAGGCAGGCATTAGAGTAAGATATAATTTATATCAGATAACCTGGATTTAAATGTTCTGTGGTTCTTCCCGTAAAAAGGAATTTGCTTTGTAACTTAGTGGATTCCCTATCCTCTGCACAGATGATGGAAAAATAACTCTTTAGAAAAGAATGACATGAACAAAGGAACCACTGATGTGCCAGAAGATTGGGGGACGTATGGAGCAATGAGGGTGACAGGGACTAAGCCTTTCTTTTCCACGCTAGGCCTGATGGAGAGAAGAAGGCATATGTTCGGCTGGCTCCTGACTATGATGCTTTGGATGTTGCCAACAAAGTAAGCCGCTTTTGCTATGAACTTAATACTCACCCCTGGGTGCAAATTATGTCTGTTTGCAACCAAAGCCTGATTTTCGCTGACTAGTCTTAACTGTTGAGTGCACCCCTATCCTTAGTAGGTCCTACCCTGTGCCCACATTTTGCTTTTAAACCATGACATTTCAGCTTAATCTTGAACTCTCAGTAACAAAGCTCCCTTTTGTTTTTCAGATTGGGATCATCTAAACTCAGTCCAGCTGGCTAATTCTAAATATAAAAATTTTTCACTATGTTTATGTCAATTTCTGATTGGGCTGGGGGGAGGCCATACTGTGATGTGTACACACTATAAATAATGGAGTTTGGGCAAGACTCTAGGTTTGCTTACCTTGTTGGAACACTCAGCACTATCATTTCATCATAGTTGTTACATTCCTGGCAGTGGGAGCTCAAAAAGCAGATATTTGTGACCCAAACTAGGGTTAAGTTGTCCCAGGACCACTAGAATTTGTTTCCATCATACGGGTAAGAGAACAAGAAGTTTTATAAGAATCCCATTCCTTTGTCCCTGGAAGAGGCTTTGTATGAAACCCCAATACCAGAGTTTTCATTAGCATCCATTTCAGGACAGTGCGGGTTGCCTGCCTTTCAGGTAGTACCTTGTCCCCACACCCAACTACCATGTCCAACCGGTCTGTCTGCTTCCCTCACCCCTTGCCCAAGAAAGGACAAGGACTTCAGAGTGCTTTCATTAATGTTTTCAATAGTGGTGCAGGCTTGAAAGGTTGAATTCCCCAGGTTTGAGGCCAAGCCTCAACTCAGTTTAGTGAGGCTCTGCTCCTTGATTGATTGCTGTCCTTGCCACAAGTCCCAGGCTCTGCCTCTCACTCCGTCAAGAATTTGTCTTTGTGTTGTTGGCTGGGCACACGTTCAGGGCAGAAGTCAGAGCGGAGGAGGCGGGAAAAGTAGATGAGAATCATGATGTCCAGCATGATCAGGACACCCAGCAGAAAGGTGCCCAGTGTCCTCTGGCTCGCATATTGCAGGAAAAAATGGGTGAGGTAGGCTTGAGGGGCCAGGCGGAAGAAAAAATACGCAACCAAGTTGACATACTTGTTGACCCGGTAAGGAGATGATTCTGGCATTGTTGATCTTCATCATCATGCGGATAGTAAGGAAGATATTGCTGACCTCTACCAGCAGTGTTAGGACACCCCCACTTACAAAACTGTTCCAAAAGATACCTGAGAAGAAGGCAGTCAGGGCCTAGAGAGCAAGAAAGAAAACATTAGGAAATGTCTGTTTAAGGGTACTAGGTGAGGCTATGGATAGCTGGTTTCAAATAGTGAACCAAGAGCACTTAGATCCTAGCATGGGAAGATGTAGGAAATTGGGTCAAAATATAGTTCTACCCTTTTTGAGATTCAGAAAAGGCTAAAGTTGCTAGCACCCGGCCTCTACTACATCCCGTGTTTCTCACCATGACATGATGGACGAGGTATTCCCAAGATGCCTCAGCCTGATTGCTAACCACGATGTCCACCGTGTCATGGATGAAATACCCTAGCGAGGAATGGGGCAAGAGGTTATGAAGAGGTTGAACAAGAAATTTCTCCCTGATTCCCCCACCTACAGAATGCTTACTGGGCAAGACTTACCTGTAGAGAAGCAAACGAGCAGATAGCCAGAAAGCGACCATCCCGTCTCAATGTCCACCAGCATTTCGGGGGTCTGCCATATACTTGAAGGGAGGGAAGAAGGCAGGAGCTCATCTCTCCATTCCTAAGTACCCTCAACTCCATTTCCCTTGCCATTACCGGGAGTCTGGGCTGGCTCTGTTAACTGGGAAGTGAGTAGGGAATCGGCTGAAACCCAGGTGTTTCCCGTTTCCCAGATGAGGTTCCTTTCCCCTGGGGCTAATGCCGCTCTCAATTGGCTAGCATTCCAGACAAGGAATCGTGAGACTGCATGGCCTCGGCCCCCCGTGAGTGATTGGGGGAGTAAGGGCAGAATTCCCTAGCCACCTTCACTCCCCCGGTCCTTCACTCACCACAACAGTGCCCAGATCCCTGACACAATGGAGTGGATGAGGGAGACGAGCAGATTGTGCCAGCGCCAGGTACGCAGCGGGTCGGCGCGCACGTGTGCGGGCAGAGGCAGGCGACAGAGCGCGCGCCGGAGCGCCCGGAAGGTCAGCGTGGCGCCCAGAAGCAGCAGCAGGGCGGGGTGCAGCAGTGAGGACATGCTGGTCCTTTCTGTCTGTCTGTCCGACCTCTAGGCGGCCGCTTCAGCCTCTTCGGGGAACTGGACTCCCTTTCCGGCCAGTCCAACCCGGACGCCTCGCCTGCGGGCCGCCAGCTTCACAGTTTTTCTCGGAGCTCTTCTAGGCCCCTTTGCTCCTCCGGCCCCTCCCAGCGGGCCTCTGCCCCCGCCCCTAGTCGCCCGCGCCCCTGCCCCGCCCAGTCCGCCTGCCCCCGCCCCTCCGGCGCCTCTGCAGCACGGAGGGCGTTATCCCCATTTCCCCGGGGCCGGGGCCTCCTGCGCCCTGCCTGGGACTTTGAGCTTTAAAAGGGGTGTTCTGGGGCGCCGCTGCGGAGGCACCTCTCGCTGGCGCCTCCCAACTGCCGACACGCTCGCTTGGCTTCATTAACCCGCGTCCCCTCTTTCCCGAGGCCACCGGCTCCCCAGCCTGGGCGGGTATTGCAAGAACTCTCCGCCCTCAACTCCTTTCTGGGCAAAGCTGGGCAGGACCGGTCACACAACCACGTACTTTAAACACAGGTCCTGGAGACGGGTCAGAGAGCCGCCTCGGGCAGTGATCTCTGCCCAGACCCTGTTCTTCCGTTGGATCACTAGCTTCTTCAGGCTAGAGACCGACGTGTTTACCTGCCTCTATCGCACCGAGCCGGTGCCTAGAAACTTAACTCATCACTACCCCTCCTTCCAGCCCGCTCAGGGGCTCCTGGGGCCGAGCTGCTGTCACAATCCTCCCTCAGACAATCCCACCTCTCTTCACCGGCTCCCAGGAAGCTGGAGCGGGGAAGACGGCCCGTTTGTCCAGGCAGCTACAGTGACCCCTCACTCTTCAGGCCAGTGGCCCGGAGCAGTTGCAGCTGTGGCCACTAGATGTCAGCCTGTCCTCACCATGGCGTGGGATCCCCTCCCGCCTTCAAAGGAACAAGGTGGTTACTTTTGGGGAAGAGGTAGCCAGCCAGACTATGGCGAACAGTAAGGCTAAGAGCCAGGTCGGGAGTAAGAGGAGGAGGTGGGAAAAGTGAGCGTGGGAGGAGTTGGGGGCGGGGGGGGGGGCGAGAGAAAAGGTGTTTTGAGAGGGAGAAAAGCCAGAAACCTTAAGTGCCAGAGACCCGAGCCAATAGGTTTGCGTGTTTGCCTCGCCTGATGGCTCCAAGGTTACACATTAACCCCTGAGGGCCTCCTGTGTCAATCAAGACCTGATCGGTTTCTGGTGAGAGCGTGAGTCTCCCGGGGAAATGGCTTTCCCCTCTGCCTTCCCCTTTGCTCACAGGCTAGCTTTTGTCCGCCAGCCAACACCACCTGAACCTCTGAGGGGACTCTTGGGGCCCGTTTAGTGGTCATTCCAGTGGGGAAGTTTGGGCACCCTTTTGAGGGGCAGGAGCAGAAGATAGACATCCCAGTCCTCATATGCCTCACCCACTCAGAAATAAGGACGCTATCCCTTAGCTAAGAACTATCTTCTTGCTGCTTAACTGAGCTTTTATGGACTCATGCAGAGCAGAAGGTTACAGGTAGACACCTGGAATTAAACTCGTTTCGGGTCAAGCCTACACAATCGTACTAACCAGCCCCTTACCGCTGGGCAGAAGCCTTAAACTCATATCTGCCAAAGGGCTGTTTTTCCTCCGCTTTGATGCTTTCAGATAGTGGTCCACTTCTCTCTCACCTGCCCCTGAGGAGGTTCTCCATAGTTGAGCCTTGAAGGCAAATTACTCTGCTGCATTGCTCTGTATGTGCACCTGAGAGTTGAGAGTGATGACGAGCACAGTTTTCATTAGTTGGAACAGCCAGGAGATCGTGTCACATCCTCCCTAGGTGAATCAACTTCCACAGGTCGATGTTTCCCGGGTCCCTCCCTAGGCAAACACGAAACTAACCAACTAACGTGCTCCCTGCTTCACAGACAGGGAGCTCGGATGCTTTCGGTTCAGTTTTGGTGTTTATTGTTTGCGTGCTAATGAGGATCGGCTCTCTCTTTCCGAAACAGCATTACTAGTGGGCAAAGAGGGGCAGAGAGAGGTCGGCCCTCGCTCCCCACCCTCACTCGGTGTGCGCGGGGCACCTCTCGGGTCTAAGGAAGCTTTGCAAGAGCCAGAAGCGGCCACTACTGTGGGAAGTGACTGGTACCGTGCAGACCATTGCGAAGTGCGCCAAAAATGGCATGTCACCCCATTCCTTCCTTGGATCCTCCGGATTGGGGTTGCAGGAATGATGCAAAGCCTCAGAGATGCGAATCTTCAGCAACACCTAGGTCTACTTGTCCCGCCCCTCAATTATCTAGGAGGCGTGGCTCTAGAGTGGACGGGTCCGCGCACGCGCAACGTCTGGGTGTGTTGGGGGTTCCGGAAATGTGGCTGAGAAATGAGATGGAGAAGTACGAGCGGATCCGAGTGGTGGGGAGAGGTGCCTTCGGGTGAGCCAGGGCTCTTGGGGGGAAACTACTCCGGGAGAGGGAAGATAACCCCCAGTTCTGTCCGCGAAATGCTGCCCGGTTAGCCCCGCCCCGAGGCGTGGGCGCCCACTCTTGGAAGCCCCGCCTAGGCTTCCGGTCCCAGTCCCGGCTGGGAGACTCCGCCTTTAAGAAGGTCACGCCCCCGGCAAGCCTAAGAGCCTCTGCAGAGTTCTTTGATTCCTGACTCATTCCTTCAACAAATATTGAGCGCCAACTATACATGTCAGTATCTTGGCGCTGGGTATACAATTAAGACTAAAATAGCTCTCGGAGCTTACATAGTATAGGAAAAATTTATAATAAATGAGACATTGTTAAAACAGTTATTAAGCTGCGAGAATAGGGTACAACACCAGGGAAGTACTTATTTAAGGTGGTCAAGGAAAATTTCTCTGAGAGGTGAACTTTAAAGCCATGACTTGAGGCATGAGGACCAGTCTGACAGTGAAAGCACAGCTTTTCGGGTGGTGGAAACAGCATATGTGAAGGTCTTCACGTGTGAAAAAATTCAGAGTATTCAAGGAACTGAGAAAAAGACCAGTGTAGTTGGAATGTAGTGGACAAGGTAAAGAATGCTATAAAATGTGAGGGCAGGGACCAGATTATAGCCTTGTAGGCTCAAGTAAAGGTGTTGACTTTATTTGCAGCGTATAGGGAAGAGGTTTAAGCAAAAGATAAAGTCTTGATATGATTTCCATTTTTAAAATATCACTCTGGCTGCTGTGTAGAATTAAGATTTGACAGCAACAAGAGTGAAAGGGACCATTTTTGAAGGCTGTTGTAGTATTTTAGGCAAGAAATGATTGGCACAGCAGTTATAGCAGAGGACACGGAAATAAATGGGTTCACAATATTTTGGAGGTAGAAACAGGATTTACTGATGTATTAGTGTGAAATGGAGGAAGGATTCTGGCATGATTTTCAGGTGTCTGATTTTAATAACTGGGGGATGGTGGTGTTATTTGCTGAGATAGAAGAGACTGAAGATGATTTGGGGAACAGGAATCAAGAGTTTTATTTTGAATTTGTTAAGATTTAAGATGCTCATGAACCATTCAGGTAGAGATGCAAAGCAGGCAGTTAGATATAGGAATTGGCCTCAGAAGAGAGGCCTGAGTTGGAGATATAAAATTGATACTTAGATGATCATCTTATAGTTCATTCATTCAGTAGATACTTATTGAGCTCCTACTATGTGCTGGGATATGTACTAGGTTATGCACTAGGGATATGTAGTGAATAAGAAAGAACAAGAGCCCTGCTTTTATGGACACTGACCAGAGACTTGGAAGAAAATAATAATATGAATGACTTCCACTCATTGTGCATTTTTGATGTGCCAGGCATTGTGCTAAGTGCCTTACATGCATTTTCTTATTTGATCCTCTCAACAGTCCTGAGGTCAGTTCTTTTTTCCAGATGATAATGTCACATAATCCAAGACCAGATAACTAGTAAGAGGAGCCAGGATTTGAACCCAGGAAGCTAATTTCAGAGTCTATGGAAACTTAGAGAAATGAAAACTAATTTTGCCTCATTGTGCCTGTGGTGAAACTGAGTCTCACAGAGTTTGGTTTGTCCTCCCCATTCCTAAACTCAGGGTTCTGCACACTTAAGTAGGTGGCCTCTTTAGGTGCCATATCTACCCAGCCTGATATGTGGCTAGAGGCTCACCTGTTACTGCTATACTCTGTGTTCTCAGGATTGTGCACCTGTGCCTGCGCAAGGGCGACCAGAAGCTGGTGATCATCAAGCAGATCCCTGTGGAGCAGATGACCAAGGAAGAGCGTCAGGCAGCCCAAAATGAGTGCCAGGTCCTCAAGCTGCTCAACCACCCCAATGTCATTGAGTATTATGAGAACTTCCTGGAGGACAAGGCCCTTATGATCGCCATGGAATATGCACCAGGTAGGCCAGCCTCCTTGCACTGGCCTGGCACCAAGAGCCTCTCACCTCTAGGACAGGCAGACACTGATCAGCCAGTTTCCCTCCTTGGAATGGGCTTGGCTAAGGGTCAGAGGCATAGGGTTCTGACCCCCATAATGTGATGCTGGCAGGCCCTTGCTCTGTCTGAGTCTTTAGTTTCATAAAAGGAAAGTTCAGGCCTGGAAAAGAGTGGATCTTGACTTGTCCCTTGCTGCTGCAGGTGGCACCCTGGCTGAGTTCATCCAAAAGCGCTGCAATTCCTGCTGGAGGAGGAGACCATCCTGCACTTCTTTGTGCAGATCCTGCTCGCACTGCATCACGTGCACACCCACCTCATCCTGCACCGTGACCTCAAGACCCAAAACATCCTTCTTGACAAACACCGCATGGTTGTTAAGATTGGTGACTTTGGCATCTCCAAGATCCTTAGCAGCAAGAGCAAGGCCTACACGGTGCCTGGGCATGGAGGGGACTCAGGGGTGCTAGAGGTTTTGAGGGCCAAGGCCCACTCTGCAACCCTATCTCCCACCCCACCCCCAAGACCTTGGACCCTTAGCCCTCAGCTGGGTGGTCCTGCAGGAGGAAGCACTTTGGCCTACTTGGGGGAGAAGTCTCCAAATGGGTCTGTGGGCAAAGCCCTTGGTCTTCCCTCTCTGGGCTGTAATATCAGCTTCCCTCCTGCAGGTGGTGGGTACTCCATGCTACATCTCCCCTGAACTGTGTGAGGGCAAGCCCTACAACCAGAAGAGTGACATCTGGGCCCTGGGCTGTGTCCTCTATGAGCTGGCCAGCCTGAAGAGGGCCTTTGAGGCTGCGGTGAGTAAGCACCCTCAAGGGGACAACTGGGAAATCTGTAGCTCACTTCCCCTGGAGTCCTCAGCAACAACTGCTTCTGTGTTTCTTCTCTTGTGGCTGAGTCATGTCACCCTTATCAGACTCGTGGATTACCCCAGGGCAGGGCTTTGGCATCCCTCACACTATGGTTTCTTGAGGGTAAGGCTTGGGTACCCAATGCAGGGCTCTCTCATTAGATTGGGGACCCTCTTAAGGGCAAGGCTTAAGTTTTCCCAACAACCTGAGGTTTCTGAAGACATAGCTGCAGCTCCTCTGTCAGAGATTCTTGATAGTAGATTTCAGGTCCTCCATTATCCTGGGAGCCCCGTCACCAGACTAAAGGCTGCTGAGCACAGAGCTGTGACTACCCATCAGACGAGGGGCTGGGGCTCAAGCTGGGGGTGCTGCTACCCAAGAGCCTGGCCTGAGGCTCTTGCCAACCCCAAAACTTGGTGCCTTCATAGAACCTGCCAGCGCTGGTGCTGAAGATCATGAGCGGTACCTTTGCGCCCATCTCTGACCGTTACAGCCCTGAGCTGCGCCAGCTGGTCCTGAGTCTGCTCAGCCTAGAGCCCGCACAGCGGCCCCCGCTCAGCCATATCCTGGCACAGCCCCTCTGCATCCGTGCCCTCCTCAACCTCCACACCGACGTGGGCAGTGTCCGCATGCGAAGGCCTGTGCAGGGAGTAGGGGAGGGGGCCCTGGGCAGAAGGGGATGCCCAGTGGGAGCACAGTAAGCCTAGGGCAAAGGGGCCCCTAGGGCAAGTCCTCCATTTTTGCATGTGGGAATGAATGCCAGGGAGGGTGTCTGTCCTGAGGCCTCCATCTGTCCTGCAGAGCAGAGAAGTCCCTGGCCACTGGGCCACCCATAACGCCGGGCAGCACAGGGAGCAGGACCACCAGCACCCGCTGCAGGGGTAAGTCCATTGGACCTTCCGGGTTCCCTTAGACACCATGCCATTCCCATCAGTTTAATAGGCCTGATGAGCTGTCCCCACAGGTGTACCCCGCGGCCCTGCACAGCCAGCAATTCCACCACCTCTGTCATCGGTTTATGCTTGGGGTGGTGGGCTCAGTGCCCCACTGCGGCTGCCAATGCTCAACACAGAGGTGATCCAGGTGGCTGCTGGGCGCACGCAGAAGGCCGGCGTCACACGCTCTGGGCGCCTCATCCTGTGGGAGGTGAGCAGGCTGGGGTGGGTGGGCCTGGAATAAGGGGAGAGTCCCTATAAGAAAAGGGGGCACTCAGGCCCCTCCCATACCCTCCCGTCTCCCTAAACCTGCCCACAGGCTCCACCCCTAGGCGCTGGAGGGGGTACCCTTCTCCCAGGGGCAGTGGTGCAGCAGCAGCCCCAGTTCGTCTCACGTTTCCTGGAGGGCCAGTCGGGGGTGACGATCAAGCACGTGTCCTGTGGGGACCTCTTCACAGCCTGCCTGACGGGTGAGCCCTTCTGGAGACTACTCGGTGGGGACCTTCAGAGAAGGGATCCCTAGAGTAACTTGCGTCTTCGCCACTCACTTACAAACTGCTCATTTAACAATACTTCTACTAGTTATTGAGCACCAAGGTTTTCCTTACACAATCTTCTTTGCCCTTCACAACAGGCCTGGGAAAGTAGTAGTATATTCCCATTTGACACATCTGGGAACTAAGGCTCAGAGGCTAAGTCATTTGTCCAAAGTCACACACTTGGGAATAAAGACCCCTGTCCTTTTATCTCTCCTATCCCATTCTTCCAGCCCTAGCCTCCAGCTAACTTTCTTGCTCCTCTAACATAAGGTTGGACTGGTCTATCTGGAAAAATAGCCTAATTTCACTCCCTTCCCTTTCCTCACTACCCCTCTTCCCAGACCGAGGTATCATCATGACCTTTGGCAGCGGCAGCAATGGGTGCCTAGGCCATGGCAGCTTCAATGACATCAGTCAGGTGGGTGTTGCACGTACTTTGGGAGGAGGAAGTGGGGAGATGGCAAGGAGCCCACATCTGAGAGCTGACACCCAGGTTGGGGGCAGGGAAATCCCCAGCAACCACAAGTCTCTCTAGCTCAAGTTGCACCTATTCTGAGCAGCATCTGGGGAAGTACAGAAAGACCAGGCTTCCCTAATGGTTGTAATGTGTGTGTATGTGGGGCGGGGAGTTAAAGAGACAGCCATCTCATGAGATTTTGCAGCCTCCAACTTCTTCCCTACAAGGAGATGCCGAGTCCATGCCCCTTGTCCATAGTCTCCCCTTGCTTCCTCTCCCTCTGTAACCTACCATTGTGGAGGCCCTGCTGGGCTATGAGATGGTGCAGGTCGCCTGTGGGGCCTCTCATGTGCTGGCCCTGTCCACTGAGCGAGAACTATTTGCCTGGGGCCGTGGAGATGGCGGTAAGCTCTCCAGCCTGTTCCAGCCTCTGGCTCCATCTCATAACACCCCAGCCATGATTTATTCCCTTCATACTCACCTTCCACCCCATGGTCCGTTTTCTCCTCCCTCTTTTTTTCTCTGATTCCATTTTTTTTTTCACTCACAAATCTTTATTGGATACCTACTATGTATGTGCTCACCCTGTGCTGAGTGCTAAAAGAAGATGAACACAATGTCACTCTTTCAGGTGCTTATGGTGTAATGAGGGAGATTTCATTCATTCAACAATATTCATTGCAGCCCTGTCTGTATCAAGCATCAGGCTGAGCATTGAAACTAGAGATGACTTAGATGGGGTTCCTGTCCTGGAGGACTCAGTCTGGTGGGGAGAGGGATGACACATCTTCAACATGACAGGACAGACAGCATCCGGGCTCCACCCAAGGTTCAGAGGTGTAGGAACCCAAGGAATGGCAAGGGACTCCACCGGGAGGAGGCAGTGTAGTATCTGAACAGGGCCTTAAAAGAAGAGTAGGATTTTGACCCAAATAGGGGCCAAGGATGGACATTTCGGGCAAAGGGAACAGCCTTCACTCATGCTGTTATCATCACCTCTCTCTGGGTCCTCATCCTGGCATCACCAGCCCTAAAGCTCAAACTAGCCCCATCCCGGTTTCTCCTTGTAGGTCGGCTGGGACTAGGCACCAGGGAGTCCCACAGCTGCCCCCAGCAGGTGCCCATGCCCCCAGGGCAGGAAGCCCAGAGGGTTTTATGTGGCATTGACTCCTCCATGATCCTTACGGTGCCTGGCCAAGCCCTAGCCTGTGGGAGCAACAGGTAAATAGGTGTCCCAGGATGACTAGCCTTGCCCTTCTGACAGCTAATGCTCCATCTGTCATTGTCTAACCCCTCAAGGGTTAAAACTGAGGAGGGCTGAGGGTACTATGGATTCAACCCAGGGTGGGATCTGTCCCCTGGTGCATCAGCTCCTGCTTAGATAGGTGGGAGCAGGAGAATGTATACAAACTGTGTCAGTTGGACTTGGCTTCTGGCTCTGCCTTCAGGTTCAACAAGTTGGGCCTGGACTACCTCTCCCTGGGGGAGGAGCCTGCCTCCCACCAGCACGTAGAAGAGGCTTTGAGCTTCACACCACTAGGTTCTGCACCTCTGGACCAGGAGGCCCTGCTGAGTGTGGACCTGGGCACTGCTCATTCAGCTGCTGTAACTAGTGAGTAGGACCTGGCTGGACATAGGAGGCAGAGGTGGGTCCCCTTGGCCTGCCTTGGACCTCAGTTGAAACACCCTTTCCTTCCCTTCCTCTCTCCTCTCATAGCTTCTGGTGACTGTTACACTTTTGGCAGCAATCAGCATGGGCAGTTGGGTACCAATGCTCGCCAGGTCAGCCGGGCACCTTGTCAAGTCCAAGGTCTCCAGGGCATCAAGATAGCAATGGTAGCCTGTGGGGATGCCTTCACTGTAGCCATTGGGACAGGTGATTGATTAGTGGGCACTATGGAGATGGGTATGCACAGGCCCATGGGAAATGAGCGGTTATCATGCTCAGGCTGCTGGACTTAGCAACCTTATATTGTGACCAGTATGGCAGTCTGGGAGGACAGCTGCTCATTAAGCTGTGTCCTCCTCCGTTTCCCTCCTTGGATTCTCCTTGGCAGATGGTGAAGTATACTCTTGGGGCAAAGGGGCCCGAGGTCGACTGGGAAGGAGGGATGAGGATGCTGGACTCCCTCGGCCAGTGCAGCTGGATGAGACACACCCTTACACGGTGACTTCTGTGTCCTGTTGCCATGGAAACACTCTCCTGGCTGTTCGCTGTGAGATAACTTTTCCCACCTTACCCACACAGGGTTAACCTAGCTGTCCCCCCCATCCCCAGTGGTCATAATCCAAATCACTAAAAGCATCCTTAGCCCCCAGAAAATGAAAGCATATGCTGTGGGAAAAAACAGTTTCTGCCTAGGGTGGGCAAGCTGGGTGCTTTTGGGCCTCAATGAAGGGCTGCCTTCACTGCTCCCCAGACCCCAAAGGCATTCTTTCTCCTCATGCCCCCTGGCCCAGTTTAGTATGAACCTGTTTCTGGTCTGACAGGGTCCAGAGTCCAGGGCCCAGTGTGGGAGTAGGAGCGGAGGTGGGTGATGCTCACTAGAGGCACTGCCCTCTGGGAGGCTGCAGGCGTTTCTCTTTTGTACTTTACAGCTATCACAGATGAGCCAGTCCCCCCATGAGGCACCTGGATATGCCTGTTGACCACCTTGATATTGCTACTTCTCTGAATGTCCTTGAAAAGTACAGGTGCCTGAGGCACGACTGTCCCCACCAGCCTCCTGGATTGTATCTGATGGGGTGAAGCCCCTCCACTGCTTTTGGCCCTGGATATGTAAAACTCAATCCACCCTATTCTCCCAACACCTCTTTTCCTTCCCCACCCCTTCTTAAGTCAGTGTTCCCAGGGTCCTGCCTAGCTAGAGTTGGACACCAGATCTAACCTTTGGAAGCTGGGGGTCTTCAGAGCCTTGGCAAAAAAAGGCTAGAGGTGGCCATGGCTCCATCCAGACCTCCCCTTTCCCCAGCCAGGTTAGAAAATGTGTCCATGTGCCCAAAGTACTGGAAAGCAGCTCAATACTTTGGATCAGGGCAAGCCAGGGCCTGCCTGGACTGGCCATTCCAGCGGCCTAGCCTCTGCATTGCCTGGGGAAGGGAGGTCTGAGGGAGCCTGTCACCACTCCCACTCCTATATCCTGAGGCAGGGATTTGCACAACTTTTGAATGCCTCCCTTTCCCGCAGTAGGGAGTACATCGCCCAGCCCTCAGTATAATGCAGAGGGGATCCCTGCGGAAGGTTGCCCCTCACCCGCCATTCCCCCAAAACAGGTTGAGGAAAGGGTAGCTGGCTGGACCAGACCGGTTCCCAGATGACGGGGAAATAGCGCCAATAAAAACATCAGCTGCCAAAAAAAAAAAAAAAAAAATCAGCTGCCTGCCTAGAGTTGTGGTCTCTTCTGGAGGGAGGAGTAGCAGCCGGACACCCCAGGGTTTGGGCTGGGCCCGATCTCCGCTGCAGGGCCGTGGTTGAGGGTGGAATGTGGGTGTAGCTTGAGGCTGGGGCCGAGGTTCCTCTGGCTTAGCGCCCAGCCTGGCCTCCCCGCCCCAGCCGGGTTCCCCGGGCCTGGTTGCCAGGCTTCAGCTGCCTAGCACCTGGAAGCTGGAGCCCAGGGCCCCTGGGCGATACGTGGCCCCTGAGACCGAGCTGTTGGCTCAGAAGAAGTGAACCTTTGTGGCAAGGCCCGTCCCGTTCTCCAGGGCTCAACGCCCCGTCCAGCGTTAGGGCCCCACCTCTGGGGAGAAGCGGGGCCACGACCTCTCTTCCCAAGGGGAAAGTAGAGCACCTGCTTTGGGGAGGCGGCGAGCCTGATAGCGTGCCTACCCCGAAGTCGCCAGTTGGGTGGGAGGGAAACCGACTAGGAAGGGCGCTAGGACCGCACGGGCTCGGCTCCGCCCCCTCTTCCGGCGGGCGGGCTGGGCCCAGGCCGCGGCTAACAGTCGGCGCCGCCCCGAGCCGGGAGCGCGGCCGGAGCGAGGCGCGGGCTGTGGGGCCGCCGCGTGTCCGGCCCCGCTCGCCCGTGCCCGCCCGCCATGCCCGGCTACGACTACAAGTTCCTGGAGAAGCCCAAGCGGCGGCTGCTGTGCCCGCTGTGCGGGAAGCCCATGCGCGAGCCCGTGCAGGTTTCTACCTGCGGCCACCGCTTCTGCGACACCTGCTTGCAGGAGTTCCTCAGGTGCGAGTCGGGGGTAGCAGGGACGGCCGGTGCGGGGGGTGGACACCGCGTGGGGAGGGTCTCAGGTCGGAGGCATGCCAGGCCTTTGTCTGCGCCACGGCCCCGTCACCTCAGGGGCGCCCACTGTGACATCACGGGGCGGCGGTGACGTCAGGCCCCGAGGGAGAACCCCACGCACTAATCCGTAAGGTCCCGGGTGCCACCGGCGTCCGCACCCGGTCGGAAGAATTCAGTGCGTTCCCGCAAGGTGGAGGTGGGAAAAGACGACCTTCCTGACCGGGTGCTGGCCCTTCCCCCTCATCTGAGAGCGAGAGCCGCCTCATCCTTGAACTTTGAATCCTTCTGGGAAGAGGAGGACAAAACCCTCCGCCCCGCGCAGCACCTTAAGCCTCAGGAGTTTTCACTCATCTAATCTCTTCCCTTCGAACATTACAAGAATGGCAGCTATTGTTCTCCCATTTCACAGATGATGAAACGACAGATTCAAAGCAAGGCTGCGACTTGCCCATGGTCTCACAGTTACTTAAAGGCGTATCTGGGATTTAAACTCGGGCTGCTTGTGGTCACACAATAGAGGGAGGACTGTGACACTCCAGATCTCTCCAGCAGCAGGAACGTTCTGGGCGTCCCTCCTGTCCTGCGTGGTCTTGAGTACTACAGATGGTCTATAGATCTTTAGAGAAGGCGTCACACTGTGGGTGTTACTGAACATCCTCTCTTCTTGGAGGATCCAGGTCACCCATTGGCTCTTGGCATCCTTGGAGTTCTGGGCACCCTGTGGTGTCTTGAATTTCCTGCCCACCCTTGGAATTGTTCAGGCCAAGGTGTGGGGATGTCGTGCTCCCTCCCAGAGCAGGGGGGAAGGCTAGGTCGTGTGTCAGGAGGCTGTTTGCTGAGGAGATTGAGGGGTGCTGGCTGGGAGAGCATGTCTAGAGCTCCTGCCTTTAGTGCTGTCTCTCTCCCTCCCTCTGTCTTCTGCAGCCCCCAGCCTGGAGGAAATCTTAGGAGGCCCTTTGTTTTCTGTTCCTCTCAGCCTGGGCCAGCTCCTGCCCTCACATATGCTCCTGCACAAGCTGCTGCCCCCTCCTCCTTTTCCCTCACCCTCCTCCCTCCTCCCTCCAGTGTACACATATACTCCCCTACAGACACACAGTCCCATTGTCTTCTCCAGTGCCCTTCCCCAGCCCTCTGGTTTCCAGATGAGGCCAGCTGAGCAGCCTACCCCGCCCCCCCCCAACTCAGCTGACCCACCCTGCCTCAGGGAAGGATAGGGAGGGGGGTGCCAGGCCCTTCACCTCCACCTTCTCTGCCCTACTCTGCTGCTTTCACCCCTCCTCCTCCCGGAAATCCCCTCTTCCTCTCCCACTGCCCCCTCCCCCTATCCTGTCTTCTCCCCTGGGCCTGGGCCTCCACTGCACAGCCTGGAGCAGTCTCTGCCCCAGCCTCCCCCTTTCCCCTAGTGCCTGAGCTATGCTACTGAGGCCCCTGGAGGGAGGAGGGAAGAGGTGGTTGGACAGGCTCTGCCCCTTACCACTATGCACTTCCATACAAGCAAGGGTGTCCATGGCCATGGTGGAACCTTTGTCCTGGCTGGGCCCCAAGCTGCACAGGATAATCTGCCTGAAGCCTGGGAACGTCTCTCAGTCCCCTCCCTGTCTCCAAAATCATTAAATCAGCACATTCCTGAAGCAACCAAGCAGACCCCCCTCCCTCATGGCCTACCCCTCTTCACTCCTGCCAGGGCTATTACTCAGGTTGGTCTAGGAAGGCTGGTTGCCCTGTGGGCATGGGCATACCTCATCAGTGCCTGGGCACGTATTGTTCTTGGCATTGGTGGCATGGCCAGTGGTAGTGGTGGGGTCGGGGGGGAGATGGGTGCTCTAAATCCTTTGGGCATCTTGGGCATGAACTGGCCAAGTCCTGCAAAGTGCCATTGTGGACAGAATTGCCATGTGACCTCTGCTTCAACCTGATTCCTGCCTGCCTCCCACATACCTGATTCAGACCTGCCAGAAATGTCATGCCTGAGGGCCTTCAGCCCTGCTGGGTGAGCCCTGTTCTCCCTAGCCCACGCCAGGCATGTGTGACTGGTCCTGGTTAGGGTCAGCAAGGCCATGTTGGCAGGAGGAGGCATGCTAACAGCCTGGTGGGGATTGGCGGAAGAGAGGGAGGGCAGCGGTCAGGGTCAATAGGCTTCAGATACATGCCGTGCTCTGCACAGACTCCTGGCTGCGCTTGCCTGGATAGTTTCTCTTCTGTGTGCTGTACAGGGTAGCAGAGCCATCTGAACTGTGAATCAGACATACACATCCAGGTGCTGCTTTAGCTGTAGCCTCAGTTCTTTCATCTGCAAAATGGGGACAGTCAGCCCCTTCTCAGAGGCAGATGGTGAGGACTGGATGGGAATGAAAACGCAGTGCCTTGGAGTGAGCCTTTCCTTCTCTTTGCTTTAGGAGACTCACCGTCAAAGAGGGAGGGAGGGGATGGGGTAAGGTGGCCCCAAGCTGACCTTTGCCCAGGGTTCACTGGCTAAGCACCCTCTTAGGGGCTAGGCAGCTCTGGCAATTAATCTGAGTCCATCCCTGTTCACCCTCTCTCCCCCCATTAGCTTTCAGCCCAGCCAGTGAAAACTTGGGGGAAAGGGGGTGGCTGGGCAGCCTGTTCCTTTCCCAGTCCAGCTGCCATCCTTGGGGGAGGGGTGCCAGCTGCCACCTGTCGGCCAAATGCTCTCTGAAGCAGCTGTCTCTGCCTCCACTGGGCCCAGAATGCCCCTCCCCAGGACAAGAGCTAGGATCCTCTGGGGTCATGGGGAAATGGGTACCCTCAGGACTCTGCCCTCTCAGGTAGTAGGGCGGGCTAGGAACCGGTCTGGCGAGGGAAGGAGGCTGCCCTTGGTTGAGGAGGTGGGCCCAGTGTTCTCCCTTCCCATGGTGTGGAGCCTTGACCCTGTCCCCTCTCCCTTCACAGTGAAGGAGTCTTCAAATGCCCTGAGGACCAACTTCCTCTGGACTATGCCAAGGTGAGTCCACAGGGCCAGGCAGAGGCATAGGTACAGACTGTTGCCCTTGGTGGAGGCTGGAGCTGCTAGCAGCCAGTGGGCTCAGGGCCAATGTCAACCCAGTGCAGCAGAATCATTTGCCCCCACAAAGGTGGCCTGTTCCCTCCCACCAGGCTGGTTTGCAAATGAGGTCCATGTTTGCCCTGGAGGGCAGGCACAATGCCCAGCCTGTGGGGGTGCATAGAGCTGCTCTGTCTTCACAAGAAGTGTTCCCCTCCCCTTTGGGTGGCAGGCCAGACCCGTGGCTGAAGGCCAGAACCCCTCTACCGGGGGGAAGGAAGCAGAGGGTATAAGGGCTGCTTGAGACTGAGCAGGCGTATTGGCTGCCACCCCAATGAGAGTGTCATGTGCAGGCATGTTGGGGACCTTGGTATCAAGTGGTGGAGCTGATACTACCTGATGTGTCCTTTAACACTGGGCACAGAGGGGAAATACAGCCCAGGAGAGGCTGTTACTGGCTCTAAGGTAGAGCTAGCCTACCCGGGGTTGGACAGGTCAGGAACTAGGGATTGTAGCAGGCTCTGACCCTGACCAGTTTCTCCCCATCCCCACCCCCAGATCTACCCAGACCCAGAGCTGGAGGTACAGGTATTGGGCCTGCCTATACGCTGCATTCACAGTGAGGAGGGCTGCCGCTGGAGTGGACCACTTCGTCACCTACAGGTGAGGCTCTGAGGAGGGCGGGGGACTGCCCCTCCTTTGGCAGGCACTAACTACAGCCCTTCCTACCAGGGTCACCTGAATACCTGCAGCTTCAATGTAGTCCCCTGCCCCAATCGCTGCCCCACCAAGCTGAGCCGCCGGGACCTGCCTGTACACTTGCAACACGACTGCCCCAAGCGACGCCTCAAGTGCGAGTTTTGTGGCTGTGACTTCAGTGGGGAGGCCTTTGAGGTGGGTGCGGCCTGGCTGAGGGTTGAGGGAGAGGGGGGTGTCTCATGGGCCAGGGATCCCTTAACTCAGCCCCTCCGGCATTTCCACAGAGCCACGAGGGCATGTGCCCCCAGGAGAGTGTGTACTGTGAGAACAAGTGTGGTGCCCGCATGATGCGAAGATTGCTGAGCCAGCATGCCACCTCTGAGTGCCCCAAGCGCACCCAGCCTTGCACCTACTGCACCAAGGAGTTCGTCTTTGACACCATCCAGGTGAGGCCCTTCCTGAACCGTGGGCTGTAGGGCAAGTAGCAGGGAGTCAGGCTACTGACCACTGTCTCTGTGGCCCCAGAGCCACCAGTACCAGTGCCCGAGGCTGCCTGTGCCTTGCCCCAACCAGTGTGGTGTGGGCACCGTGGCTCGGGAGGACCTGCCAGGCCATCTGAAAGACAGCTGTAGCACTGCCCTAGTGCTATGTCCGTTCAAAGACTCCGGCTGCAAACACAGGGTAAGTTGCCCCTCCTCCTTCCTGTCAGCCCCGTTCTTGGTCCTTGAAGCCTCAGACACCAACTTAGGCCCTTGGTGGTCCAAGTTCTGCTGCTCTCAAGGCTTTCAGTCCTTCCCCTTGCTGGTGAGCTCCAGCCTCATTCTAGTGCCCTCAGACTTCCTCCTTCAGAGCTGGGTGCCTGCCCATTCCTCCCATCTCCCCTGGTCCTGCTCCTACCGATAACTCTCCTCTCTTCCCTATGGCCTGGGGCTTTGCCAACAGTGCCCCAAGATGGCAATGGCACGGCACGTAGAGGAGAGTGTGAAGCCCCATCTGGCCATGATGTGTGCCCTGGTGAACCGGCAGCGACAGGAGCTGCAGGAGCTGCGGCGAGAGCTGGAGGAGCTGTCCGTGGGCAGCGATGGCGTCTCATCTGGAAGATCGGCAGCTATGGGCGGCGGCTGCAGGAGGCCAAAGCCAAGCCCAACCTGGAGTGCTTCAGCCCCGCCTTCTACACACATAAGTACGGCTACAAACTGCAGGTGTCTGCATTCCTCAATGGCAACGGCAGTGGCGAGGGCACCCATCTTTCCCTCTACATCCGTGTGCTGCCAGGTGCCTTTGACAATCTCCTCGAGTGGCCCTTTGCCCGCCGTGTCACCTTCTCCCTGCTGGATCAGAGCGACCCTGGACTGGCTAAGCCACAGCATGTCACTGAGACCTTCCACCCTGACCCAAACTGGAAGAATTTCCAAAAACCGGGCACCTGGCGGGGCTCCCTGGATGAGAGTTCTCTGGGCTTTGGTTACCCCAAGTTCATCTCCCACCAGGATATCCGCAAACGAAACTATGTTCGGGATGATGCAGTATTCATCCGTGCCTCTATTGAATTACCCCGGAAGATCCTCAGCTGAGCGCAGACAACTCCAGGAGAAAGGGGGGGTAGAGCATGACCTCTGTCAGGCACTGGCTGAACCTGGAGGGGCCGGACCCCCTTTCAGCTGCTTCTGCAGCCTAGGTTCCGTTACCCTGTTACCCCATCCCCTCTACCCCTTCCCTGACACCCTCAGGTGCCTCCTATTGGTGCTTCAGCCTTGGCCCCTGCAGTGAGCAGGTCTTGGGGTCATCAAGGGCTTGGAAACAAGTGATCCCAGGGCCTGTCTCTCCTGGGCAGGGCAGACATGCCTTGATGCCGGCCACACTCTACCCTCTACCTGGACTGAGGTGCCTGCTGGTGCTATGTCCCAAGAGCCATAGAGGGGAGGGGAAGTTGGGTGGTTAAAGAATCTGTGTTGAGATCTGATTTCTCTTCCCTTTGCCCAGCTGTGCCCCCTCTGGTTATTTATTTACTTAGTGCCAGGAGGGCACAGCAAGGGAGCCCTGGTTTTTTAAATAAATCCAGAATTGTATTTATTAATTTGGTTCCAGCCTGACTCATCTGGTTTGGTTAAGGCCCTGGAAGGATGGGCCCAACTGTGAAGGCAAAAGGACCTGTCCCAGGTGGGGTGTTGCCACTCTAGCCCCAGGATCCAGCTGCACTGCTGGATCGCCCTCTGGTGGATGACAGAGGAACTTCATGAGGCTTTGTGTAGAAGGTGCCTGTCACTGCCCTCTGGTGGTTAGGTGAGGAAGGTGTAGGCTCTCGACATTTTATAAAGCAGTATGTAGTCCCAGATCCATACATACCCCACCAGGTTAGTGCCTCTGCCTTAGGCAGGTTTTCCTTGGTCTAACAATAACAGCTACCATTTTTTGAGTACTTTCTTTGGCAGACACTCCCAAGCACTTTACATGCATTATTTCATCTAATACAATAGTCAAATGAAATAGATTTTACCACCATAGTAAATGGACCTATTTTAGGCTGTCATGAAGATTTAATGAGATGATGCATGTTCTCAACACAAAACAACTGTTTGATGAATGTTAATCTAACCCCAAAGCACAGCCCATATCCAGGGACTAAGCTGAGCAAAGGGGTCTTTGAGGTATACAAAACACTTAGATTTTCTCAGGCATACATCATTTGCTTTTCATACGAGCTTCAGTGCGTGCCTGTGATTATCTACACTGATGAACTAGGAACAGAGGAGTAAGTTTACTTCAGTGATCTTTCAGCTGGTTTGGAGCAGGGCCTAGATTGTTTCAAGCTCCAGCAATCCCTAGAAATACATTTCCTTTTAATTTTGTCAATAGATTTGGGTTTGGATCTTTACTGTGCTTGCTTTTTCACAAGTGACTTAGCTATATGGGGATGCATCCTTGCTCTCCCTGGTAAAAAGAGAATAATCCTGCTCACCTAGATTTGTGAAGATAAATCAGCACCAAGTGCTTCATTTTTCTTGCCTGGCTCTGAGAAGAAGCCTAAAGATGGAAACTTTTATCTAGTAAGGGAAAAATTCAAGGGCTGCAATTCTTCTCTCCTACAGAGGGGTTCAGGTGAAGAGCCCTTCTCAGAAAGTGACAGATAAGGACTGAGCCTCAGACGGTCATCCTGGAGACTACCAGCTGAAGCCTCAAAAGGTCAAATTTATTGATCTACGGGTAGCTGGGGCTTGCTGAGAGTCAAGATGGCACCTTCACCAGATAAACCATCTTGGTACAGTGACACCTGGAAGCTGGTTAGGAAAAGCCATCTCTAACAAGAAATGCCTTCACTTAAGTGCTTCAGGCAACAAACAGGTGGAACCATGAGAACCTTCCCAGCGAAGGCATACACTTGGGTCGTGCTTGGGCTCCCTCTTCTGGCAAGAGTGTGCCACTGCACTACTCCGGGGGAAAGTGCCTCCTAGAGTTCTGTTCAACAATGAGAAGGTGCAGTCAGTCAACCCCACACCTGGGCCTAGCCCTCATTCCAGTGCAGACGGTCACAACTGCCTAATGGAACCCAGGCCGGGTTTTGCATCAAAGTGTGAGCTAGACTGACTTCACTGTCTACTCTGCCAACCTCTGACCTTGGGTTAACTGCGGATCTCATCTGACACACAAGAGGGCTTTCACAGGATTTTATGTGTAAAGGAGCAAAAGTCCTTTCACAAAACAGGCATGTTCAGGAGGGGAAGGTGCTTTCCAGCTTAATCAATATTCTGACAGTCTCCTGCTGACTCTTGCTAAGGGTCTGATTCCATCCCCACTGAATCCCACACTTTGGAAATCTTTCCTTCCTTCCACATCTTAGCCCAAACCCACACTCAGCAGAAAAGGGAGGGGAGAGTCTACAGTTTGACCCTTGAACAACACAAGTTTGAAATGCACAGGCCCACTTACAGATATTTTCAATGTTGTACGTACTTATGATCTTAGCATTTTCTTCTAGCTTTATTATGAATACAGCATATAATACATACACAAAATATGTTGACTGTTTATAGGTAAGGCTTCTGGTCAACAGATTAGTAGTTAAAATTTTTAAGAGTCAAGTTAGACTGTGCCAGGAGCGAGAGAGGGGAGTTGGCGCCCCTAATCCCTAGAGTTGTTCAAGGGCCAACTGTAAATAGCTTTTGGATTTACCCTCTGCAGACAAACAGGTAAAGTTCTCCAATACTCAACCCATGAGATTCAAAGCACCAAGAGAGCTGTTTTTCATGTTACAGACTATAGCACTTATTACCTCCACCTGTCGAAGGCCCTTGGAAATTCCCAAATGTTGGCAATGGAAGGGGAGGGAGGGAAATTTAGTCTCAAGTTGGCTTATTAGCAAATCGGATCTGCATTTTTCAATGACCGACGGCAGTATATTTCAGGCCTCCATGAAGGAGGCAAACCATACTCACCCATCAAATCCCTCCAAGGCCCCAGCCAGCTGGGTACCTCCCAGGGGCTGACTGGTCTACTTCATGCCTTATGGCACCGACAGCAACTGGTCTGCGATAACATTGGGAGGTCTTCTGAGTAATGAATACTCTAGGGCCTCCCCCTCTTAACAATGAGGAATTACTTCTAATAAATGATACATTAAGAAACCATTATAAGAAAAATCACCCCAAACACTGACACCATTAAACGAATAGGACAAGATCAAAGGTGAGTTTTTTCTTTTTACTGGTTTATAATAATCTTAAAAACCCCATCACACCCATAAACCACCACAGGTGAGAAGATGAGGGAGATGGAGAATGAATGCTACAGTATGTGAACAGCTTGGGAATCTCAGTATTCCCCAGGGGCAGAGTGGGATGGAGGCCGGGAATGTGGCTAGGAGGCCCTGGTTTGGACCCTTATTGCTGGTTGGGGGTTGGCTGTGGCAGAGTGGGGAGGGGCTCAGGGTGAACTAGGAAACATCTCACACCAAAGGCGAGGGTAGTTGGGGTGGAGGTGGGGTCACAGTACATTTTCCATGCAGATTAGGGGTGGGAGAGCTTCAGAGACTTGCACCCCTACACAGGAAGAGATGGGTTTGAGGTTTGATTTAAAGCCCCCAAGTTGGTGTCTGGTCCAATTTCTAAAATGGCAGCTCACCTTTCAGGGAGAGAGACATTGGAAAAAATTACAGCAAAAATATCTGGTTTGGAGATCAAGCAAGGGATAAGGGGAGACAGTGGTATTCTTTCAATTTAACTCAGAAAAGCGAGAACTGGAAGGGGGCCCTGGGTGAGACGGCCAACACCTTGGGAGAAGGCATTGCACCAGAAGCTACAGGTGCTCCTGAGGGCTCAGGGACAGGGAGGTACCAGTGTTCACAAAAGGCAGGAAAACAACTGGGAACAATAAATTAGGACTTCATGTTGCTATCATTTGGCATAACACAATCAGGCTTTTTTTTTTTTTTCCTTTTTAAATATAAGGCAACTTGCCAACACATAATTTAAAAACTGGTCTTCAGTCACATTGCTTCAGATCACTAGAAAATTTCTGGCTAAAGAACAGTAGATAGTATAGTAAACAAACCCAGAATCTTAAATAACATCAGCTCACATTCCCCAGAGACAAGAGGAAAGGTAAGGGCTTATTTGGTTTTAAAAAAAAACAAAAAGGCAGAGCTCAACTACGCATCTTTAACAGAAGGGTGCAAAAATTACGAAACATAATCTAAGTTTTAAAAGTTACAGAAGTTTTAAATTTCTAGCCAAGTAATTGTCAATAGGGAATGAGACGTGTTAAGCATGGAGTGGGAATGCACCAAAAATGGGCAAGGGGCAGGATGGGCTGTTTCCAAGGTAGGCCCATCTCTGGCTGTTAGAACCATGCTTATTTGGTAAAGGAAGAATTCAAAGAGCTTAAGGCTTTGTGTTTTTCCTTCTTTCTTCATCAAACTGAGGGGCTGAGAAGAGGTGACTAGAGGGTGAATGTACCTGTGGGGCCACTCGCACACAATGCTACTCAAACCCACACTACATTCATACAGAAACATGACATTTAAAATTACAGTGTAGAGCAATATGCTTAGCCAGTGTAGAGAGAATCAATTTTTTTTTTTTTTGGTGTTTTTAACTCCAATGTGATCATTCCTTACCTAAGTTATTCCTCAAGTAAGATTAGTTTGTTTCACTTACTTTTTTTGAGGGAGGTAGGGGATGAGGGCAGCAGGTGAGTTAGGAGAGAGGTAACTGTGAGAAAGGGATCTTGGGTATCCTGGATGGTCACTGCATTTCTCTAGGTCTGGAAGAGGGAATCAGAAACCAAGATACAAACACAAAGACAGATTATTTCTCCCAAGTCTCAAGGCTATGGCCAAGTACCTGCAGGATGCCCTTGAGAAGCGTGGCTTAAAAACAAGTATACTGGCTCTTGGATCAAACAAAGCCTTTAGGAATGAGAGAAGCAGGGAGGAGATGAAGACTGCTCAGTTTTGATTTGAGGTCTTTGGGTGAATAAGGAATTACCTTCAGGGCACTAGAGAAGTCTGGCTTCTTAGTCCAAAAGTGAGACAGACAGACAGGGAGAGGCCTAGCTTAGGGACTCGGCACCTACAGCTAACTCACCTAAGGCCCTTCCGTTAGCTCACACTGAGTTCTAAGGGAAACAGGCAGAGCAGGAAAAGCCAGGAGATCGCTGATGGGAAATGCTGAGGGGTGGGGGAAAGATGGCACACAACGGTGGGACTGCAAGGTTAGGGCAGCAGCAGAGAAGAAAAGCCTCGGGTTGGGATTAGGTCCTAACAAACCCGAAAGCTGCTGGGGCTGGTGGCGGAGAGGATGAGGGCATAGAGGATCCCTTCTGTCCTCAATCAGATCCCACCAAATTCCTTTCTTAGACATCTATGATCACATTGGAGCAGTAAAACTCTGAAACTATCCAATTATTCAAAGAAAGACTAAATCTAGCAAGGTGATGTGTAGCTTGTAGAGGGCACCGGGACTACCTATCTATACCCAGGGTGCTGAATATGAAGATTTCGACTATCTGTGGGATCAGGGGCTCGGTTGCCAGGGGCTCGGTGGGCCTTGCTCAGCATAGCCAAGCTCTGTTCTCGGAAGCAGGCCTGCTGGAAATCCCCACTTAGGTAATCCACTGTTTGCATCAAGCTGTTTTGGCTTGCCACTGGACCGCCCCCGGTCCCTGCTCGGTAGTGGGCCCAGCAGCCGCCGCACAGTCGAGTGGTGCACCTGGGGCTGCCACCGTGGAACGGCATGGTGAGGTCTTGAGACCCCAGCTGTCGCTATTGGGAGTGGGCAAATGTTGTTCCACAGGGGCTGGAAGTAGTGACCATTGGGATAGGCCAGTGGGGCTGCCAGGCCGTTGACTGGAGGGGATGGGGTTGGCTTTTCCAGAGGTGGCTTCAGATGGAACGACTGAAGGCAGAGTTCCGGGGTAGAGGGCTTGCCCACAAGCCAGGCCCGCAACTCGCGTCGCCCCATGTTTGCCTGTCAGGCCAGGGGCTGGCGTCCCACCAGCCTCACTGCACATCTGTTGTAGGTGGGCCAGCTGGTGCTGGTTCCAGGCAACTGGCTTGAGGTCGCTAGGGTAGCCAGTGGGGCTCGAGAGATGCCCGTGGGTAGGTTGACAGGGCCTGTGGCAGGCAATGCGGCTGCAGCCACATGGGTGTGCTCCATGGGATTGACCACACATGAAGGCATTGGTGTGGGACGCTGTGGGTCGACACCCGGTGCTTGCATTGATGAGCAGACTGCGACTAATGGGGCTGGGGTTGGCGATCTGGCCCTCACACACTGAGGTAGTGCTGATGCCTGCCCTCGTCTGGCAAAACTGGTTGATCTGGTGCACGATGCTGCTCAGGTCCGGGGGCTGGCTGTGCTGCAGGGTGGCCGCCATTGAAAGGGGATAGTTGAGGTAGACACGGTCACATTCGGGGGGGCATCTGAGTCTGGCATCTTCCGACCTCCATGCAGCAAGGGATTGGGGGGTGCTGGAGACCTTGGTGAGACAGGGCCTGAGGGTGGACCAAGCCTTGGGTTTGGGTCATGGGCTGAGGGTGGCCCAGGCCCTGAGGCTGCTGGAGGCTCTGAGGGTGGGACAGTGCCTGGGGTGGCGGGATACCCTGAGGGTGCTGCAGCGTCTGGGGAGGGGCCTGGGCCAGGGTCTGTGCATGCTGCAGGGCCTGCTGGCGGGCCAGAGCCTGGGCCTGGGGATGGGCTAAAGTGCTGGGTGCCACAGTGGCATAGGGTGCCACTGGGGGGTTCATGATGGCCTCAGGGAGCAACCGGGCTCGGGTGCCGTCAAAGTCCTTGAGTATGCTTTTGGCTGGCACTTTGACAATGGCAAGCAGGCCTGCCTTGGTGGCAGCCTGAGTCGGGTAGGGACTGTAGCGCTGGGCTGATGTGTCGAGGCCGTTCACAGTACGACGAACGTGTTTCCGCTGGGGAACCTTCACACTGTTGGGGAAGATTTTTATAGTCAGTGGGTTGTTTGCGACCTTCTTAGCATACGCGTCCAATTCGGCTGGGGTGGGATAGTGAGCAGTTCTCATTTTCTGTGTAGTGTCCCCTAGAGAGAGAGAAGGGGAAGGAGAGCAAAGAAGGAGAGGGAGCTCATCAGTGCCAAACCAATCAGCCCTTCTAGATTCCCTTTTTGAGGCCCTATGGTGGAGGACGTGGGGAGCTAGCTAAGTTGCCATCCCTAGTGTTCAGCTGCAGACCCAGCCTCAGCCCTCAAGATAACAGCGCTAACTTTCAGTCAGTGCTTACAATGGGCCAGGCCTTGGGCTAAGTGACAGGCTATCTCAATGAATACTTACTGCTGCTTTAGAAAGCAGGTACTATCATGATGCCCCTTTTACAAATGAGGGCATTAAAGACTGGAATAGCAGAGTACTTTCAAAAGTCCTGTATCTTGCACAGCCAGACCTTGGCAAATTCTCAGATATAAGTCTCTTATATGGAACTCTGAGTTCCTACCAGCCCATGCTTGCCTGGGGGTTGAAAGTTCTAAGCAGAGCTGTTCATCAGGGCCCTCTGTGGCCACTCAGTCCCTTCCCCAGGACACCTGGGGGTTAAGAGAACACCAGAATGACTACTCTTCACTCTGCAGCAGCCAGTGAGGCATCAGCTTTTCCTTTGGCCTTGGCAGCTGGGGCGCCATGCCCACTGGGTGGGTATCCTGGCACAGTGGACAGGATGCTGCTTCTTTAGGAGCAGAGTTAAGCTGCCAACATCCCTCCCATGCCTATGTCACAAGTTCACTTTTGTTTACAGCCTACTCTCAGCCTGACTGGGTGAAGATCAAAAGGCTTTATTTATTTCCTTGTGGGGGTTACAATAATGACAGGGCAGCAGGGAGGGAATTTGACAAGAAAGGATTCAGAGAATCTTTAAGTCCTGAGAGCCAAAAATAGTCTATATTCGGCCCCTGTCAGCTGTTACTTTCCAAAATGAAAGAGGAAAAACCTGCCTTCCTTTAGAGACTACGGAAATACCCATTCAATGCGCCTCATTAATGTTAACAGTCTCTTTGTTCCCATCTCCAGTTGCCTCCCATCAGGGGGCTCCAGCGGATGTTGTGCTTCTAGTCAAAAAGGAAAAGGTTCTGAGAACAAGAGCTCTTTAAGGATGCTAGGCTTCTGCAAGGGGTCTCTGCTCTGTTATTCCACTCTCTGAGAAAGGGTCTCCCCTGAGTATACACAGAAGGTGCTCAATAAAGGCTTGCTGAGTGAGTTAAGTACACAGACTGCCCAAAGCAGAAAGAAAGGGGCTTGGCTGGGAGCCTAGGCTCAGCAAGCTGACTCCCTCCCTACTTCCTTCCCTTGCTGGAGGCAGCCATTCAGACCAGGGACTAAGCTGACTGAATGCCCAGCTTGTGGCTTCAGCTGGCTTGGCTCAAGGAGATCCCATTCAGAGTCATGTCACTGGGCATCAACTGGAATAGAAGTAGGCTAGTGAGTGTGCTGGAAGGAAGAGGGCATAGCTGCCGTCCTTCGGTGACATTGCTGGTTAGCTGGCAGCAATTGCTTAGAAACTGCTCTTGGAAACAGAAAAAGAAAGCTCGAGTCTAGGAGGGGTAGAGAGATTTGGGCCCATACTAAACAAGGTAGAATTTAGCAAAAAGGGTACGGAAAGGGAAAATTTGTGCTTCCAAATACTGGCACAATGCCTTGAACTTAGCAGATATGCCAACATATTTAAAGGTCTGCTTTATTTATGAGTACAGAATAAATGCTCTACCCATAAATGAAATGTCTGTAAGATGACTAATTTGGAGAAGATCTTAAAAGGATGCATGTATGTGATGGTGACAATTGAGGGTAAAGGCAGAGAGGCCCGGAAATCTTGCCCATCCACTAGGTAGTAACCAGATGATGAGGGGATTCAAAGCTCTGAGAGCAGAGCCTGAGTTCTGCTGCTTTTTATAAGCCACTGTCCCATAAAATGGTCTCCATAAAGTGGGACCATTTTCTGACCAAGTTCTTACATTCTCCTGAACAAGAAGATACAAAAAAATGTCTGGAATCACTGAGAGATAGTTCCTAAATTCATGGCACCGGAACTGCATTAGAAGCTGCCCTGGTCAGCCACTGTACTTAGGTGTCTGACTGGTCAAAATCGCGACACTCCTAGTTCACTGCCTTATCCAGAGCAGACATAAAGGAAATACTCGGTAAGTGTCATCAGTATGGGTACTGCCTGACTAAACAAGTGCGGCTGAGGAATGGGAGCCCAAAGCTGCTAGGTTTTAGTTCAGACACGCGTTAAAAGCTTGGGCTTTCCTCGATGCTGGTGGGCTTCTCCCCTTGAAGGCCAAGTAAGAGAGAGAGATACACTAGCTGCTGAATAATATATTGTTCCTTGTTCCAAATCAGTACCAACTCTCAGGTTGGTTTTTCCCTAAGAAAGCATAAGCAGAAGGGATCTTGGCCTCATTCAGAAGTAGAAATGGGACACTTATACTGATTAGTTCTTTTTGTCTTGGCTCCACTGACGCTGACTGAGGGTATTCAAATAAAGGAAGCAGAATCAAAGGGAAGTACAGGTAGAGATGGTAGACACAGGCTATAATATCTTCGTCAAGGAAGAATCTCATGGATGAGATGAGTACATTGGATAAGAGGCCACACTGTGGGAATACAGCCACCCACTTCACATACCAGAACTATAGCCCAACCCTTAAAAAAAGCAAAGTTTTCCTTAATACTTTCTTATCTCAGTTTCTACACAGGCAACCTGGAGCTTTTCTTTCTTCTAAAACATCTTCCCCTGAGTGCACAGCTACTATAGATACCACAGCTTTGTAAGAAACTTATTTAAATATTGGGTACCAGTGGTGTCATTAATCAAGACATAAGGCAGTATAAAGAACAGGAAATCTGTGGTTAGAAAAAAAAGGAGATCGATTCAAGCACTACCCAGAGTCTCAGTCATTCCTCATTTATAAACATGGATGATACCTACTGTCCTACCTCAAAGAATTACTTAGATCAAGAGAGTTAATGAATGGGAAGAAGCTCTGTGGACAGAAACAAAGACTGTCGATATTTATAGCAGGTTTGGCTGAGTCTACCCACAGACAGGACAAAGTGACCTGACCAAAGAAGTCCCAACTGTAGAACTGCCTGAACTTGAGTCTGAGTTAAAAGTAGCAGAAAGTACTATTCTCTATTCCAAGGACTGGGGGGTGGGTGGGGAGAGAATCTCCCTGAAATCAAGCTTCCCCGCAGGGACCTCCCTGTGTATCCCATTTTGAAGGTCAGAAGACACAGGTGGCATATGCAGCAGGAACCTATAAATTTATAGGTGAGGAGGCACAGTCAGTGTGTTTCTCATGTGGGCTTTGGAGTCTGACCCAAGTGTGAGTTCTAGCATAGTCACTAGAACTGTAATGTGATATTGGCAAGTGGTAAATATTCTGTACCTCATCTTTAAAAGAAAGATAAGTGAGTCTCCTATATAGAATTACTGAATAATGAATAAGAACATATATATAAATACTTAAGATAGTGCCTGGCACATAGTAAGCACTCAACAGATGTTAACTGATATTTCTGATGTGAGTTTATCCAGCGTTTGGGCCAATTTACTATTTCCAGGCCCTGCCACTAGAGGGCAGATAGGTATACAAAGAAGCAGCACAAAATGATAATTTTGCTATTTGTCCCAGGCCCCAAAACTCTACAAGAGGTCAAAGTTATTGCCTAAAAAATGATTGAGAAAAAAGTACCTTTGGCCATTTCAGCCATTCACCCAGAAATATTTACTGAGCCACTATGATATACCTGACCATGAGCTGAGGATATAGGAGCAGAGGCTTGAGGTTTTAATGAAGAAAAAATGTTCAAACACATTTTCTGGGGCATTGAGAGAAGATGAGTCAAAGGAAAACAAATTTTCAAGTACAGAGTTAAAAAATGGTTGAGGCCTCTCAAAGCAAGTGACATAACGGAATATATAATTTAGAAAAGCTCCAGGAGGGTATCTACCTAACCTTAACTGAGGTCCTCTATCAAGTAAAGGACCCACCCCAAGCCAAGTTGTTCTTTAATCCGGCCTGCCCTATAGCAAATTACATACCTAGGATAGGAAATGCATTATATCTTCTTACACACACAGAAAAGGAAGGGGAGACGAGAAAATCCTGTGATTCTGTACATATGGCAGCTCAAATCTGGGGAAAAGTGATTAGCCAGGTGACTTACAATGCTAGGCCAAGAAGCCACATATCCCATCTCCTGACTCCTGATCCACCTCTCCTGTCTTGAGCTGACTCTTATAATACAAAGCACGATAAGCTATAAACATATGTATCCCAACCCTAACCCACCAGATACCAAGTTCTGTTTCTAGCAACTTATAAGACCTTTCTGAGGATGCAGGGCAAGGGAAAGCTGAAGTCACGAAACTGGTTTTAAGGTCTCTATAGATGATAGGTTTGGGCTCTGAGCAGCTCTTCAGCTGCTGGTTCTCAAAAGAGACAGTTCATGCTCCATCTCACCTTACCTATAAATGTTTAACACTAACAGCTAGCTATAAGTCTCATGATAGGATTTTTTTCCCCCATCATACATTCTGGGATAGGAGAGAAGCAAGCAAGCAAGCTTAAAAATACCAACAGGATTTCTCCTCTGCAAAGGTGTGTTTAGTTAAGAATAGCAACAAGAGAGTCCAAAGGGATTCAAATGCACTGTCCTCAAATGGACAAGTGAACCTGAAACCAGGAAAGAAGGATATCTCAATTCTCAAATATAGATTGGTGACAGTAGTTGGCAGAGGCTATTTAGGGGATGCTTTGCAGAAAAGGAAGTGGAGATCCAAAGTTAGCACCTAAGATAAAGCTGCCAATTTACCAAATGGCTCATCCTTGATTATCACATATCTGGGTGAAGCTGTCAGAGTGAGTTAAAGCATCCAGAAGACAGAGAGTGCCACTCTTTTGTCATCCTCTCGTATGTTTCCAAGTATACACCCTCTCTATTGTGTCCCTGGGAGCCCAGAACCAGTCACAGTGCAATTAGCACTGCAGATTTGGGTGGCCAGGGAGCACATACAATATCATCAACCAGATATCATTTATTAATAGAAAGGCTAGGGGAAAAGCTGGTACAGAAGAACCTGCCTATTGTGTCAGGCAGATGCAGAAGGAAGACTGTCACCTTCAGCTCTGTCATTACGCAAGCTGAATTTATTGGCCAAATCCTAGAACTAGCCAGGCTCTGACTCTTACTCTCCCTCAAAGAAAAGTCAAGAGGCTAGATCATTATTAACTTCTGAAGATGATCTCAGAGCAGGGGTTGGCAAACTACAGCCTGCAGGCCAAAATCCAGCTGCTGTGTTTTTATAACAAGTTTTTTATTGGAACACAGTCACACACATTTGTTTACATATTGTCTAGAGCTTCCCTTGCCCTAGAACAGCACAGCTGAGTAGATGCAACAGAGACCACATGGCCCTTTACAGAAAAAGTTGGCCAAACCCTATCATAAAAGACTCAGGTAAGTTGCTAAAGCACCTTCTTTGTTAAAGGGTAAGCCTAGATGCGTCACTGATTTCCCCTTTTTTGCTCTGAAAGGAAGATCTATTCCAAATTTAGGGCCATTTTGACACTTGAAGATACTGTACATGGTAATGAGCCAGGAATAGAATCTTTTCCTTGCACATCATGCAGTGCAAGGATAGAAGGTGAAATCTGGGAAAGTATGAAGTATAAAACCCCAGTTCTAGCCAGTTTAAGACATAACTCTAGTAGACAGTTCTGAAAAGCTCAGTCTGTGGGAAGTTATTAGCAGAAATACACCCAGAGATACTGAGAAAGCTAGCTCCCTATCCCTCTGAAGGTGAAAGCTCCTTTACTTGCTGTGAACTGAGGTCACTGGCTCAGAAGGCAGACAGCTAAGCCAAAGGGAACTGTCTGTTTCCATGGTAGAGAGTGCTCAGAGAGTTCAAAACAACAGAACAGTATAAATAGATTGCTTTAGAGATATAGTAAGTACTTTGGGCTGTGTTTTCATTCAATTCTTCTTTGGGATTCAAACTGAGAAACTCTTTTTTGAAGGGTGAGAGATATATATATACACACACATACATACATATTTATACATACATACATATGTATGTATATAATATATATTATATATATATTACATAGATATAATATCATAAAACTCCTTATAGCTTTGTTGCTGAACAAACAGCTATCAGCAACATTTAAAATTAAGATGCTATACATACTGGGAAATTCTAGAATTTTAGAGAACCTCTCTGACTGAGAAGTGTCTCGTATTACTGACAAGTTTTTTGCAACTGCTTTCTTCTGTTTGTGCTGCAGAGTATCTTAGAGATACAAAAGTTCACAGTCAGTGTACCTCAGATGTGCCTCTAAAGTAACCCAAATGTAGAGAGAAGATAAAGTATCACATTCTTCTACAGTACTCACATTTCTGAAGTCCAGTGTTCATCTGCGTGTGAGAAAGAAGCTGAAAGGACAGGTCACCTGGCCCTGGTAGACAGGCTAGCATGGCAGACCAGCATCAACACAACATGGGGCAGTCACTCACACTGTAATGAACAAAAAAACAAGGTCATGGAACATAATAGGAACTCACTCAGGGAAGATACCAGGGACATCTGATATGAGCAGCACAGGAGCAAGTTTAGATAGATAAGCAATTTAATTAACAGCATGTTGGTTGCAAATATATCTATATCTTTATCTGTAGAAATAATTTGCCCCCAACTATTACTATGGGTAAAATGATATTTCATTCAGCACAGATGAGTAGGTAGAGAAACTAAAAACTGGAAAATACCTATCCATACGATAAAATGGAAAATACAGATACATCTGTAAGGTCTTTTATGCTCACAAGCTCTAAATGCACCACTTGGCATTTGCATTTCCTGCAGATTGCCTCTCCCATTGGGCTGCCAGATAAATGGCATACTGACTCTCATCTGTGCTCCAGCTAAGGCAGAAACAGGAAGGCTAGAGCACATTCTAAGGTGAAGGGAAATAATGATTCTCCCTGAAAATAAACCAGTGCTCCTGAAGAGAGCTGGGCCTCAAAGAGCCATCCTCAGTCTATTTACTGGGCTGGTTGGGAGCCAGGGCACTTAGGCATTTCCAGAGACAACTTGGTATACAAGTTGTAAAGGCACCTAAAATTTGACTTGTAACTCTAGTAACCTGAACTCACTTTTAAAAGAAAGAAGGAGAAAAGCATCCTAAGACACACAATTAACTACTGTTAAATCAAATACTGTTTGTAAGTTTCTGGGGATTCACCTTTCCTATCACACAATTAGACCTCTTGAATCTCTACCCCTTCCCTTCCTCCCATTCCCCACCCCCCAAAAAAAGTTGTATAAAGCTGTATTGCTCCCAGGGGAAATAAAGGAAATGGCAGGCTGCCAGCAGCTCTCTTTGGGCAGGCGATCCTGACATTATGTCAAGATGGCATGGGTTCATCAGTGTTGTCTACCAACGAGATGTACACGGCCCAAGCAAGCAGACATTGAGGTGGGCTTTTATAGGGAAGGAAACCTTGTCAGCAATGCCAAGCTCTCTGTATATCAAAGACCAAGCTTTTCTCAAACAAGTATAATGCACTAAAACACCTGAAATTCCTTTCTCATACTGTAAAACCCAGAAATCAAGGTGGCATAATAAGGCTTTAGATCACAACAAAAGAGGAATGGGGGAAAGCTCAAATGTTAAAGACCACAAAACCTCTTTCTTTCTCTTAAAGAGCCTTCTCAGGTATGTGACACCATCTTGTCATGATGAGTATCAGAGGGCTCCAGCTGCAAGGCCAGGTAGCTGAAAAGATACTTTGTAAGAGAGGCTGCTCAAACTGTGTTTAAGATAGCAACTGTAGAAAGAACTGAAGATTGAATGCCTCAATGAGAACAGAGCCGCCCAAGAGTTCTGGCACAGATTCAGTCTTCTTAGTCTCTAGTGGGTGGGTTAACAGAATGAACACAGTGTGCCAACTCCAGTGCCTGAAAAAATAGAAAGTCTTCTGCTGGGGTCCAACGACTGAGGTACTGCTTAGAATCTCATCCCTTGTGAATGCTGATCTCTATTTAATAACCTCTCTCCTAAGGTCCTATAACTGAGGGCAAACTCCAAAGAAAAGAAGGGAGCCTAATATTGTGAAATGGGCTGTCTGATGGGCTTTAGAGATGTTTTCTTAATTAGGTCACCTAACCTTTTCTGGAGATAAATAATAATTTAATTTGCCATCTCATCATCTTTAGCCTGGATTATTATTACAATAGTCTTCTAAATGGTTTCTCTGTTCCACCCTTGTCCCACCACCCAATCTATTTTCCACATAGTAGCCAGAGTAATTTATTTTTTTTAATTGGAAATCATATCAGCTCAAAAATCTCCAATGACTTACTCTCTTAGAATAAAATACAAAATCCTATCATGGCTCACAAGGCCTTCCATACTCTGTTATTACTACCTCTCTGACCTCATCTTCTAACCCCCACCCCGCCCCCAACCCTCTCGCTGACCTACTAGCCACAGCAGCCTGTCTTGCAGCTCTCCCAAAATGCTGAGCATACTCTCACCTTCAGGCCTGTACTTCATCTCAATAACTGAGATACTGTGATGAAGGAAGTACAAAGAACACATTTACTCAGGTATCTTGCAGATAAATTCTCTCCCTGTGCTTTTTGGAAGGAACCAAGCTATGAATGATCACTGTAATCTCTGATATACCTATTAAATCTTGATGCCTGCAACCAAAGAGAGATTAGTAGCGGGTGTGTATCCTAAGAACTGACCATAAAATACTGCCCCTCAACCCACAACTCTGGCTTTTCTTTTTTTCTTTTTTCCTTTTTTTTTTTTTAAACTCTGGTGTCAACAGAAGATCAGGAAAGAATAAAACCAGCTAAACTGTGGCAAAGAGCCATTAAAGGATTTATGACAGTGAACAAAGGAGAAAAAATAAAAGATGAACACTGTAAAGACTCCAGAAAATCAATTTTCAGTTTTGGCAGAAGGGAGTGAATGAGTAATAAAGAAACCAGAGCTTGGAGCCCTCCATGATTATGTCCCCAACAAGACCCACACAGCAAGTTTAAAATACTCTTGAGTCTCACTGGCATCATTTGAGCTAAAATTACAGCTCCTAATTTGTGACCCTTTCTTTAAAAGTTCAGGGATCTATCTGCCACCCTTTCCAAAAGACTGCTTCCTATACTAAGGAGTCTTCAAGCTACTCGCCCAGTTTCACTAAATTGAGAATCAGACTCTGCTAGGGTAGGGAAGGCCTGATGTGGCCAGGTCAAGAGGATTGTGATGAAACAGGAAGGAAGTAACTTTCTTCCACAACCCATTGTAGAAAGCAGGGATGCACAGTATAAAAGCACTCCTCTGGAGGCCTGGCAGCTCAGCACAGGCCTTTTATTTAAAAAATTCAAACCACCCACACGTTTTGATTGCCATCTGGTTTCTCTTAAATGTAAAGTCCAATATAATTTTATAGCTGATATTTCTGGAAGCACAATTAGACCCAGAAATCATCACTAGCAACTACCTTCTAAAAGAGTCTCAACATTCAAGTCTTGACTTCTGAGCAGAATCAAGTAGTGACCTGGAGCTCAAGCCAAGTGAACTGCAGACACTGTGGAGAAAGAAAAAAAGATCTCCTTGGCAGAGCCTCCCTGTGAACTCTCGGCTAGTTTCCCTTTCGCCAGCTGCTCCCTAAGCAGGGGGACTACTGTATCACAGTGAACACAGAACCAAGGTGTTCGAACTCTCCTGGGACATTCACACAAGTTCCAGCATTTCCCAGACTACCTCTAATTAAGGGACAAAACTCTTGTCCACACTGGGAAAGCTCAAAGGTACTTTCATCTATGCTCCTCCCCGGTTCAGAAGACTGACAGAGGTTTTATTACAGTTGTGACCTTACACGATGTTTTCTTGAGTGGCACCTCATAAAGAACCATCTCTACCTTAGGGTAGGCCTGTGTTGTGTTTGTACTGCTTGTCTCTGCTTATGCTAAGACCACTGAAGGGGAAGGAAATGAGGAAGAGGAAGACTCTTCTTCATATGTGTTTTGTTGGGAAAAGTGGGGGAAAGAGGATAAAGTGCTGGTAAAGGAATTTTTACTTGAGGGGGTGGTGATGAAGTGATCCAGAGCCATCACTTCTTAGCAGTCTCACTACCCACAATCCATGCCTTCTAGTACTTTTTTGCCAATTCACTCTCCTGCTTTCCAAACCCTACCTTCAAAAAGAACCCCCGCAAAGGGTGACTAGCCCAATTTCTGATTCATGCTATGGTTCAAAAATTTAAATCTGCCATTTATAAACTTTAATTAAAAGTGAAATTGAGAGCAGTGCCATCTCTGAGACCCCTGGTAAAGAAAGAAAATGTTATACCCCTTGTTATTTGACTCCACTGCATAAAATACATCCAATAGTAAAAATCTTGTGTACATGCATCTTAAGAGAATCTGATTAACGATGAGAAACTGCATTAATAAGAGTTATCATCTTGTAAGGGCTGCCTGCGTCCACCCTCCACTGTCCTCCTTTAAACCCTGCAGCGGGCATGCCCACATGGACCCCACGATCACCCCTGTCCTGCTTCCCTCTCGGCCTGGGCATCTCCTCACCCCTCACCCTATACACAGAGGATGGACAGAAAAAAAAAGTCGTCATTATTTCTGATTACACCTTCTTATCCATAAGCTAAAAGGCTTATTACTAAAAAGACTACTTTTAGTTAAGAGGGGAAAAAGTCTTATCTTACTGCTCCCTGCTCCTTTACTCCTGAAGCCCCAGAAATTAAGTTAAAACCTAAGGGAAACATCAAAATACTGCTCTGAGGGAAAGAAACAGGGCCAAAGATGGCAAAAATTACATGTTTATCAAATCAGACTACAAAATCAGTCATCTTTATGGTCTTTTACAATGAAATCATCTATTCAACAGGTAATTCTGTCAGTTCAGGTAACTGTGAACTCCCAACTAAAGTGCACTTTTCACTACCTACCCAACCTGAATAAAGTTCAGCCATTGATCAAAGACATCCTTCTTCTCTATTTTTAACCCATAGGGGGCCTAAAAGTCACTTGAAATTGTGACCTCACAACTCTATGCTGGGGGAAAGACCAAGAGAGAAAGATGGAGGTTCAGGATGATCATTCTGGAACTTTGTTGAAAGCTAAGAACTATCTTTGTGGCAAACTATCTCCACATACCAGAATATATGAGGCTTGGGTTTAGAAGCACTACTTCAAACTACTCTTTAGAAACTATCCAAGTCTTCTTCCTATCCTGTTTCCCATCCCCACCATGGTCCCTAAAGGTATTTTCTCTGCCAGTGCTTTCTTCAGCAAGGATGCTCTTTCCTGGATCCCCTTATTGCTTAACTCTTGAATTTGTTATTCAGGTACCAGGAAAGTATTCTCCCTGGACATTCTAACCTTTTAGTGTGAGCTTCCTAAGACCAGAGCCTGTCTTTATTTTTCCTTCCAAGTTACTGGGTCAGGAACAACATTAGTCACACAATAGATGTTTAATAAATATTACTGCCCATTTTCCTGAAGAATAGCATATACTTTAATCCTAGGCTTTGGAACTTATCCTTGAAAAACATGGGTAATACAAGTGCCAACAAGTGTCTGTGCATGTGCGTGCTTAGGTACCTAACTCTCAGAGTGAGAAGCCAGATGAAAGTAAAAGAAAAAGCCCAGGTACCACTTTTGCACTGTCTTGAAAAGTCACTTGTCATCTGTATTTTAATCCCCTTGAAGTGCAAGTCAGTGTTCCTAAAAATTTTAAATGTAGTCTGTGTTTATTGCAGGCAGCTAAATAAAAACCTTAAGTTTTTCATTTTGGTATGTAATAGGTTTGAGTTCCCAAAGCCCTATCAGGGCTCAATCACTATAACTTAAGCTGAACCAAGGTAAACTGACCTCTGCATTTAGCCATATTCATAATCGCAAGCAGAACTGTCAGGTGGGTAGAATTTTACCCCTAAGTACCTGAGATTGTGCCCAGTAAGACAATGAGAACAAGAAACCAGAAGAAACAGCTTCCTTGAAATAAGACACAAATATTAGATATTTACCTTTTACAATTTCCTGCAGAACTTGTACTAAATCAGAAAGTTTCAAATTATTATTCAGATGAAATATAATTCAACAAATATGCTACAATTCTGTGGCAACTTTTAATTGTCAAAGTCTTGAGTCCCACACTATCCATGAAAAGTTGCCATGTGAGTGAGAAGCACTAATCTCACACCCACATGGAGATACTGAGGAAACAGAGCCAAACTATTCTTTAGAAAGGAAATCTGCAGAAAAGGTATCAACATTGGGTTAAGCCTCAGGCTGTCTAGAAAGTCCTTTAACAAGCCAGGAACAGACAAGTATTCATTCCGATAAAAATGGAAAAGGCAGTTCCCAAGTGTAGCTTCTGTAATCTTAGAGATCATAGCCACAACACTGAAAAAGAATTTTAAAAATTTAGCAGGCTGTTAAAAAATATTTGCAAGAATGTGTTTATAGATCAGCTAGACAAGATGCTTATTCATGCCCTTCCTCCTCCCCTCCACTACATGAGGTATAACAGAGGCCAGATTCCTTTAGTGACTGAGTCCCCTGCCTCAGAATCAACTCACCAAAGAGCAGGCCCTTTAATCCAGTCAAGACTCTGACTTTCAAGTTTGAAGGCTGAAAGAAGTTTAAGAGACTTAAGACCACTTAGACAGCTCACACCATTCTGGGCATACAACAAGGTATTACTCTGAAACAAGTTTAGATGAGAGTGTTTGGGTCTGTGTGTGCCTGCATTTCCTGACCTTGGTACAGAGGTGTTTTCCTTTTGTGGGTTTAAAGTGCCTCATTGAAGTTCACTGCTGGGTTTAGAAATTTCAAGAGACATTTATAATAAATCTTTATTTTTGCTATGTAATGAGTAATACTGATTTACACTGTATAAGAAGGTAGTTTATTAAAACTGCAGAAAATGCCTAAATGAAATTTTGAGCAGGTGCTGAAACTTATGAATGGAAGCAGTGACAGCAACATCTGAACACACGCAAGGGGAATGTAGACACAACTCTTCCCATCAAAGTCAGGTGGAGAAATATAAGCAACTACTAAATATATAAAGAAAGAGTGTAGGGAGGTAAACACACAATGTAAATATATATTTGCCTTACTGTTAAAATGTACAGCTAAGGGTGGTTCCACAGAGTGGTGGTTAGCATATCTGCTTTACACACAGAAGGTCCTGGGTTCAAGCCCCAGTGGAACTATGGTTCATGCCTGGGCGCACCAGGTCCTGTGTGTGTGCCATGAATGGGTGGGAGGAGACACCCCGACTTCAGAGATTCAGTTCTTAAGGGGAGATGGCAACATCTGTAGGTCAAGGGTAGAAGGGGGCGGGGGAATTAAAAAAAAAATGTACAGCTGAAACTGGATTTCGTTAACCAATGTCACCGTAAATAAATAAATAAAATTTCTTTTAAAAAAGAGTGCAACTACCTAATAATTAAAGAAGTATAAATTAAGTGAAATGTGGCTTTATATTTTGCTTAAAAATTGACAAACATGTTTTAAAATCTAATACACACGAGTCAAGGATATAATGAAGAGTCACCAGAGTGAGATATTAAATTGATACGTCTTTCTAGAAGTAAGTGACAGTTCAAAAAATAGTCATATTCTGATGGAGTTATTACACTTCTAAAATCTAATTTGAGGAAACAATCAGAGATGTGAAAAAAATCCACATATGACTCTCTTCATGGCAGTGCTGTTCATAACTGTGTAAAAACTGGAAATAATCTATCTCCAAAAGCAAGGACATGGTTATATAATTATGAGCTATTTCATTTAATAAAATTAGCATGAGCTGCCAATTTAAAAAGAAATATTATTAAGGAATATCTGAAAACAAAAAAATGCTTATAATATACATTATGTAAATATAATAATTTTGTAAAATTTATTATATATACATAAAAACAATGATGTCACTTATAGTTTACCATCAAATGTATTACAGCATTTTGTGGGAATAAATTCTCATTCCTGGACTACAGTAGTCTTCCCTTATCCATGGGGAGGTTTATTCCAAGACCCCAGTGGATACCTTAAACCAGGCATAATACCAAACCCTATATATACTATATAGTGATGAAGTTTAATTTATAAATTAGGCACAGTAAGAGATTAACAATAATAAAAACAGAACAATATACTGTAATAAAGTTATGTAAATGTGGTTTCTCTCAAAATATCTGATAGCTAAGATAGCTACTAAGTGGCTAATGGGCAGGTAGTATATACAGAGTAAATACGCTGGACAAAGAGATGATTTCATGTCCTGGGTGGGACGACGCGGGACAGTTTGAGATTTCATCACACTAGTCAGAATGGTACGAAATTTAAAACTTATGAACTGCTTATTTCTGTAATCTCCCATTTAACATTTTCAGACTCCAGTTTACCATGGGTAACTGAAACAGTGGAAAGCAAAACCTTGAGTAAGAAGACGTGGACTGACTACTGTATCTAGTTTAGGATAACATGCTAATTACCTCTCATTTCTTGAACATAAAACCAACAGAGCCAAGGAAGTAACCTAGGAAAAAATGAGTGGCAGGGGAAAATCATTTTCAAAAGGGGAAAATTCACATACAGACATACATTGCATTTTGCAGATATGGTGTTTTCCGCAAATTTAAGGTTTGTGGCAACTGCGCATTGAATAAGTGTATCGGCACTGTTTTTCCAAAAGGCTCAGTAGTTAGCCTTTTTCAGCAATAAAATATTTTTAAATTAAGGTATGTACTTTTTTAAAAAAGACATAACACTATTGCCCACTTTAGAATCTACAGTACAGTGTAAACATAACTTTTATATGCACTGGGAACCAAAAAATTCATGCAATTTACTCTTTAAAAGATCATTCATTCATTCATCTATCTATCTATCCACACCCCCTCCCTCTTTAATTCCTCCCCACGCTTCCACCTCTGACCTATGGATGGTGTCGTGTCCCTTCAAAAACTGGATCTCTGAAAGCAGGGCGTTGCCTCCCACACACTCGCAGCGTGCACCTGGGGCCTAGCACCCTGGGCGCACTCCGGGGGTCTGGAGCACCCATGCGTGTAAAGCAGACATGCTAACCACTACACTACGGAGCCACCCCTGCAATTCACTTTATTGTGATACTTGCTTTACTGTGGTGGTTGAGACCAAACCTACAATACCGCCAAGGTATGCCTATAAAGATAAATGCCAACTACAGCTCCAATCACCTTAAGAAATCTAGATTAACAAGAGGCACTATATCAAAGTGGTTAAAACAAGACTTTGGCTTTAAATCCCAGCTCTGCCACTTACGAGCTGTGAGACCTTGGGTTAAGACACTTAATTTCATCTGTAAAATGTACCTACTTCCCAGAATTATTGTGAGGGTTAAATGGGTTTAATAGTAACGTATTCAAGTATTTAGGATGCCAGGGCCTGACATGCATGCAGTGAATATTACTTAAATGCTGGCTATTATCACTTTCCTAATTTATCAAAATCCAGGTCACTTTTTATTTTGCCAACATAACCAAATCACCATCTTACATTTCACAGTTCTTTACATTTTGAAACATGTTTACGTACATTATTTCATTTGAAATGTAAGACAACTTTTAATGTAGATGGAACAAGTATCATTCCCTTTCTATAGGTTAGGAGACCCAGACTCAGGAATATTAAGTAACTTGTCCAACAGTCTACAGCTGAGGCAGTGGGACCTCATATTGTATTCTCTGTCTTAACTTCTAGACTTGTGGCTCGTTCCATTAGATAAGTATTTTGCAATCTTCAGGCTGTGACCAGCCTTTAAAAAAAAAAGAATTAAATAAATCACAAAGTTAACAGTGAGAATGCTTATTGTTTTATGATTCTCTGTTTCACTTATCTAAATTACATGTGTGTATTTACTGGGATGAAATCCTTATTGAGGGCACAGACAAAAATGTTTGAAAAACATTGCACTATACCGTAGCTGCCTCTAAAGTCAATATTTATTGAGCAACTATCGTATCCCTCTTCTTATACTATATATACAACAAAAACATACAATTCTAAACCATGGTTTTGTATTTTAAGTGTGGATAAAACTATTGACTTTCCTATAGATTTGGGGAATTACCTGTCCCAGATCAGCACTTTGTACTAAAATTCTTTTATACTTTGTTAGTCTAACATTTGGGAATCAGCTCTTAGCGAAAATCCATTTAAGGTAAACTATAAAACCAGCAACTATAACCAAGGTAAGAATGCACTGGGAAAGTAACTACATAAAGGCAAAGAAAAGCTTTAAGCTCATGTGGTCAGACTTTTTTTTTCTTCAGGGATATAGTTACATGAGTAAACTATATCAGAATGATATAAGAAATGATAAAACACAGTTATTGCTCATCCTCAAAAAATTCTGGCACAGAAAATTCTTGCCCTCTTATCTTCATGCTCTTCTTTGAATGTGAGAAGTAAACCCTGACTAACTCTGAACCTACTCTTTTAACTCATACCTTTTCTAGTCCAGTTTCCATTTGGACAGTTGTACTATGAGGGATTTTGGAAGCTAGGCATTATAGAGCTCACCAAGGTCTCTGACAGAAAGCATCCCTCTGCTCTCTAAGGTGTCTCAAATTGAAGTGAGGGGAAAGGAGCTTACATTTTTCCTTCATTATACATATAATGATATATACTGTATCCACTATATATTCATTTGGTCTGTTACCTTCTTAGAACTAGTTCTCTGTACACAATGCTTTTCAGCTCACATACCTTACATTTCTAGAGAAGTTTCAAAAAGGCTAGTAAATTCAGTGCAGGTAGGGAATGAAGTTTTACTTTTTACTTAGAGTTAACACACTGACCTTTCCTGTATCTCCTAGTCTGCTGCCTTCCAGGGTTAGTTTGGCAATAGGCAGATTTTAAAAGTACTAGTACAAGGCATGACTGATATATTAATAATTCCTGTTCATTTAGGCCCTTCCTTCTCCTTCCACAACTTGAGTAGAGGACCATGAGGAATCCTGATACGTAACAACTTTTGGCTTCTGTAGCCTCAGCAAATATCAAAATATCTTACCTTGCCATATCACTGAGACTCACTATAACTTGAATGATTATGGCTCTCACTCCAATGAGTTACTAGGTTTCTGAAGCTAAAGGGTTTCTGAATGCAGAAGAGCCTCAAAAGGACTCAGGAACTGAAAGCCTATTGATGTAAAGGAGCACTCCTTCCTCCTACACTCTGCAAAACACAACTAGTTAATGAAATTTGGAATACTGGCTCAATCAACAGGAAGAAGAGAGAGCAGAGACACAGTCCCTGTTGGAAAAGTACCTTTATAGTTAAACACCAAGTGAAATAAGATCTGAATTTAGCTTTAGGAACCTTCCTCATTCAGAAACTGCCTGTAAAACAAAATAAAAACTAACAAAGTAGTCCTTTAAAGCTCTCTAGGATTCAAAGCACCACAATTCACTCACCAATTAGCAGAATTCTTCTGCTTCCTTCTGTGGTCCTGAGAAATTCCATAATCATTCAACATTGTTATTTACCAATGTAAATAACAATGTAATCTGTGCCTCATACCATATTTTAAGTCCCACCTAAACAAAGCAATTTAATTCTAGATTACTTTAGCATTGAGAAAATCAGGAAAATTTTATATAAATACTTGTTTAACCCTACAGATGTCCAAATGATTTGCTTCCTTTTATTTTAAAAGTATGGCTAACACTGCCCAAATTAACATATTGTGCCAGTGGCAGAAAACAAAAGTTCACAACATTTTTATTCCTGGTACACGTCTCCTTCGCTCAATGTACTTGTTTACTGTCCTAATTTCTACTCTGTAAACTTCTCTCTCTGGGCCTCCCTAACCAGCTAAGCGTTATCAGCTTTCCCCCAGTTACCTCTGTTAAATAACTGGATTAGAAATAGAAAGGACCCAAGCAGAGTGAGGAGGGTATCCGCAAAGGAATGAGGGGTGGGGGCCAGTGTGAGGAGCCAGAATCCAAGTGCAGTGAGGACAGCATCCCCAGAGGGAATGAGGTGACTATTCCCCATCCATAATATTAGTCCCAATAGGGTCCACTCGGATCTTGGCATCTAAATATGAAATTCTCCACTAGCAGGAACAAAAAGGCTCCTTGGAGAAATGGCTGAGGCAGAGAAAGTATTAAATGAATCTGGTACATCTTACTGTGCAGGAAAGGAAGGAAGTGCTCAAAGAATAATGACATGTCAAAGGACAGAAAAGCCACAGCTTGCTCAACTGATAAAGGAAACCCCAGAAAGAGAAGTTTAGACAGTAAAAATTAAGGAGAATAAAGAATGAGTTCACTGAGTGAAGAAGGCAAGTACCAGGAACAGAACCATAAACTTTTGTTTTCTACCACTGTTTATAAGGTTTCAGCCAATCTTTGAAATAAAAGGACAGCAAATCATTTGGGCATCTGTAGGGTTAAACATAGAGTTATATAGTTTTTTTCCTAGCTTACTGGCAAAATCTGGATTAATGTGAAAATCAAAACAAATAATGATAATAACATTATATCTTACTGGATAAAAGAGGAAAATCACGAGTTCATACTAATATAAATAAACTAATAAATTCAAAGTCTGAAGAGAAACAGGATACTTACGTAGGTTCAAAGTATCTCTTCCCCAAATACTTACTAATTTACAAAGAAAAAAAAAAAGAGTCAAATTTACACTAGAAATGCCTAGCAAGCACCATCTTAATCAAGTAATCAAGCATTACCAGTAATGGGGCAAATAAGAATTCTGCACCTCTTGAAATTATGCAATGAAGAACGGAGCATCAATCCTGTGATATCCCTGCTGCAGATGCATAACACATTAAACAAGAGGAACCATCAGACAATCCTAAATTGAGGAATTTAATAAGATCAAGGTCATGAAAGTCAAAGGAGGCCTGAAGAACTGTTCCACATTGAAGGAAACCAAGAAGACATAATAAATGCAATGTGTGATTCTGAACTGGATCCTTTTTTCAATAAAGGACATTACTGGTACAACTGGCCATATCTGGGGGGGGGGCTCTGAGAAATATATGATAGTAATATATTAATGTTAACTTTCTGATTTTGGTATATATACATAATGGAATATTACTCAGCCATAAGAAGAGATGAAAAACTACTGTTTGCGACAACATGGATGGACCTCGAGAAATCATGCTAAGCGAAATAAGCCAGACTGAAAAAGTAGAAAACCACATGATATCACTTATATGTGGGATATAAACCTAAAAGCAACAAATGAACAGGACAAACAAACAAGAGACTCATAGACATGGACTATAGATTAGTGGTTACCAGAGGACTATAGACTAGTGTTTACTAATAGGGTAGAGGAGGAAGGAGGAGGAAGACACGGTAAAGGGGGGCAAATACAGGGGGGTAGGGGGAGGCAGAAGGGTAAAGGGAATCAAATATATGGTAGCTGAAGGAAACTGGACTTTGGGTGGTGAACACAGTAGAATATACAGATGTCAAATGATAATGTACACCTGAATATTATAATTGTATTAACCAATGTTACCCCAATAAACTTAATGACAAAAAAACTTTCTGATTTTGATGGTTGTATTGTGGTAATGTTGAAAAATGTCCTTGTTTGCAGAAGATAAACACTAAGGTATTCATGGATGATAAAGTATCAGGTCAACAACTTACTCTCAAGTGATTCAAGGAAGAAAAATGTTCTCTGTATTGTACTTACAACTTTTCTATAAATTTGAGTTTCCAGGAATTTTATTAAGAAAAAACAAACAAGGTAGCAATGTTTAAGTATGGAAAGAGGGAGAGGCTGCAGATCATTAAGAAGAGTTGGAAAGAGTGGTCTGTTGGTAACCATTTTCATTTTATCTTCATGCAGGTGACTTACCTCTGAATTGGTGAGTGCCAACATTGGGGTTCTTGTCATCTGGAACAGATTTCCTGTATCTTTCTGCCTCATCAACTTCCAATTTCTTTTCAACACTTATCTGAATAACATTTCCTTCAGTAGCTATACTTCAAATTCTCTCCCGACCTCCCTCTGTTCTGGCGATGCTTCCATTCATGCAACCCTCTTACCCTAAAGATGGAGAGTTTCACCTTTAAAAAGGTTCCAAAAGAAATGTTTATCCTGAAGGAGGTGCTATTAATGACCCTCCTTTCTTCACGCCTAACATTCACTAACACCTCCATCAGGTTCATGTTTTATTAGGAGTTTTTCAAGGCCTTTTCTTCGAAATACATATCCTGAATGTGAGCAAGTGCAATACAAACTCCCCTGTACTCTAAAGGAAACCTTATTATATCTTCTACAGTATAACAGAGTTTTGACATTCTTTCCTCCCACTATACAAAAAGTTTTAAATGACTTCATAAGCTTTATCTCCAGACTTCCTGAAAAGTACCAGCTATAACTAGCTTCTCCACTTTCACACCAACAGCAGCTGGCAGGCAGGGTCTTGGTTATTCAACAGCAGACAGGTTTTCAACAATAATCAATGAAGAGCTTCAAAGTAGTATAAAGATGATTATCATTCACCCTTTCCTCCTCTTTCCTATTTAGTACAATCAGAAAAGTTTTAGAGGAAGGATAAGTGTATTATGACCCTTCCCCAAGTAGGCCATGAATTTTCTTCCCTTATTTTAAATAAACACTAACAAAATCAGGCTCTTAAAATGCATTCCCATGCTCCTTAGCAACTTATTCCTAACAAAATTTTTATGCAGCTACATCCATGAAGATATCTCAGGAGATTTATCAGCCCTTGGGAAGGATGCCTAGCAACAAGGCACTAAGGTGAACAACCAGCAACCGAAATGAAAGCAGCAGCTAATCACCTGGAGATCTAGGAACAGCCCTGGCTGAAATCAACTTCAATCTTTTATATGTTAAGGAGATAAGATTTTGCTTACAATCTCATTTACTTTTCAGGGTAACCATCAAACAACAATATTGAAGGGAAAGTTTGAAGGGAAATAGCAAAGGAACTTCGTCATCCACAGAGGAAGACAAATTATTTCCCTCCTTCCTATCCTTCTTTCTCCACCTAGCAGGGATTGTTTCCAAAGAGATTACGTAACTGTCTATTAAAATAACATACTAAAATTCCTATAGAGCTAAAAAATGTGTTCTCAGTGTCCTGATTTTAGAACTGCCCCAAAAGTTTTCTTTTTACTTTTGAAATAAATTTCAAATGCAAGCAGAAGACTAAACTGCACCTTGCCAATTACCATAATCTACAATAAGCACATATTTCTGTGAATGACATTTAGTTCCATCTTAGTCTATTCTCCTATGATAAGCAGAATTGAACTCAAGGGTATGACCTCAGAATATAAAAATTCATTAAGGCTGCTCCCAAAAAATTCTTTTAAAATATGATCCTACAGAACTCTTCGAAAGGACAATATGTTTTAATTGTAAGATGAATTTTTACAATTCTTTGACCTCCTGTCTAAAAGAGTTCTAGAAAAAGAAATAACTGCAGGGAGGTGGTAAAATGTGTCATTCTGGTTATTAAATCCATCAAGTTCATACTTCAGCCTTGGGATGACTAGGGCCAAAAAACTGACTTGAAAGTAATTATCATCACTATCTGCAATAAAAGTTAATTGGACATAATTGAACTAACGCCCTAATCGGAGGGAAGCTGCAACTGGCTAAGAGCCCACTTCTCCTGCTCCTTCAATCTGCAAATGAAACTGCTAATGATAATTTGTGGACAAACAAGAAATTGCTCTCATGGTTTCCCCACTGCAAATCATTCAGCAATTCCAGCTAATGCCCAGAATGCTGAGCAAGGAGAAAAATCATTAGCTAGTGCTTCCTTTGATAAAGATGAATTTTAACAATAACCAAGCCCATTAAGTCTGAGGGTTGCTGAGAGCTGTTAAAATTCCCCTGGACACCCTAAGTAAGGCAATGTGGCCTGATCTTCATACCCTAGTACTATGCACTAGATGTGCCCTGTGCCACTAGCATGTGGTAGTAAGAAGAGACATTATGCAAGGCCAGGAGCTATAAGTACACTAATCATTTATTTTCTTCTAAGAGAATCCTGGGTAATCTCATTTTTACACAGACAAATGACATTGTTGATCTGTCTAAATAGCAAAGATTAAATCACTTCTGAATGAACTCTGGAGTTGATAGATTCCTGCTGCCTAACTCATGCTTTCAATTCTGGACAAGAACTGTACCCTTTCCCCTGGAATTTAGTATCAGACTCTGCTTTTCAATTGTGTCTATAGCCCAAGAGACTAAGATTCCTAGGGGTATTGTGGAGTCTTAGAAACCACTACCTTGTGGTCTTTATATCAACAGTGACCAACAAAAATGGGCAAGAGTCAGGTACCCTGCTGAGGTGACAAAAGGGGAAAAAAAACAGGTACAATGTCTACCTCCGTTTTCTTTTTTCCCTCAAGTAATGTGAGTTCTATTTTGGCAGGAGATGCCTAGAAATTATTGCAATCAGAACCTTTTCCAAAGATGTAGCTGGGCCACCTGGCCATTTAGTACATTTTTTGGTAAAAGTTATTTTTGGAAGGTTGCAGTTCACTTCTAGTCATTAAAATACAATACTTTCTGATGTGAAACATGGAAAAGCCTAGGAATAGCTCAGTTAAGATGTAAAAAATAGAGAGGGATCTAGAAGCTGTAATATGGACAGTAAAGGAAAACAAGAGTTTAACCAGAAAAAGAGAACATTTAGTAGGAACATCATTCATTCATTCATTCACTCACTCACTCACTCACTCAGCACCTACGATGCACCAGGCTGTATAGTAATACTATGTATTGGGAATACAAATATAACAGACAAAATCTCTGATGAGACATGTGATTACTGTGGTGATCATTCTGCAATACATATAAAGATCTAATCGTTATGTTATACACCTGAAACTAATACGATGTTGTATGTCAATAATACCCCAATTAAAAAATAAAGTGACTAAAGTTGTTTGAAAATGCAAATAATGAAACAAATGAAACATCCTTCCAGGGGAGCAGTGAGAAAGAAGGGAGAACAATATGGGTCACTGAAGGCCAAGCAAGAATTTACCAGGTTAAGAAGGGTACACCACTCTAAGCAGAGAAAACTGACATAATGACAGGCATGCCGTTGTAAAACTAAATGTCATGTTTGGGAAACCACAAGTGGTCCGTTATGGAGAGTGGGAGTGTTGGTTCTAAACTTGGAGGTGACTCATGTGCTAAATTATGAAGAGCCTATTATTTTATACCAGAAGGACAGAATAGCAGATTACAAATAAAGTTAGGCTGGAGTCACAACTCAAATGTTCTTACCATTAAACCAGCAAAAAAGTATCCCTGACATCTATATTATTTAATAATTACAATGATTAAGTAAGATTATATTTATAAACTGCTTGGTCCAGTGCCTATGCTCAATGGTGGTAGTTATAATTATCATTAGCTACTGTCAGACTTTATTCTGAAGCCACGAGAAGATACGGACAGGTTTTAAGGAGAATAACATGAACAGTTGTCTATTTTTAATAAATTTTCTGGAAGTGTGAAAGACAAACAGGAAATGGCAAAACTCAGTTAAGTGGATATAGTAATTTCAGGTGAGAAATGATGACACTCTCAAATAAGGGTGTCATAAGAGGGCTATTCTACAAAGGACGGAGGAGGTTTATCTCTGAACTCCAGAGAATTAAATAGGTTAATACAGTAGTCTGAAGAAAGGCCATTTTAGGTGAAAACAACCACTTGAACTTGTTCAACAGTGGCACAACACTAAAAATGCTGAAGCAAAATGACCATTCACTACGAATAACAGGAAAGAGTTTATTTTTAGTAGCTATGAAATTGGACTAGATGACTACTATATCCAACTTCCAGGTTCTATGATTCACTTACAAAAGTGGTTTTGTAAAATCATTAACTGCTTACATTTACAGAGACCTTTAAAATTTTCAAAGTGCTTTCACATTGATTTTCTCACTTGATTTTTTCAAATGTCTTATGAGAGAGTCTGGGCAGGTATCATTAGTCTCATTTTCACAGATAAAGAAGCTAGGAAAAGCCAGTAAATCCTTAGACTACAACCAGGTTTTCTAACCTGGTTCTGTGTTCTTTCTCTCTCACCACTGCCTCCTGAATGGTGCCAGAATTGAAAATCCATTCTGAAAAACCATCCTTCTTTTGTCACATGTTCCAGTGTTTATTCTTAAAATCAGGAAATTCTTCTGCATGTCTTACATCCATTGTTCAGGAACTTCAGCCTACACCTATGTCCCTTTCAAGGTAAATAAAAGCTAGCCATCTCTCTTTACATAATATTCCTTCATATTTGCATACCATACAATGTCATTTCTCTAAGATAGGCTAATCCCAATTCCTTGAGTTTTTTTCACATAAATATTCTTTCCCTTGAACTAGTTAAGCAACCTGATCCCTAACTTAGTACTAGCTTCAGGAAGTACTAATAATCTCTTCCCATACACTCTAATTCTGATCCCCAGATATCTATTAAAGAATACCTCTCCAAATTATTAATTCATACCAATATTTATTGAACACCTACTACACACAAGGCACTGCTCTAGGAGCTAGGGACTCAGCAATGTACAAGACGGACAAAAACTCCTGTCTTCATGGTGCTTTCATTTTTTTTCAGGGGGTAGAGTGGGACAGTCAAACTTAATGAATACATAAGTTGCACATATTCTTAGAAGGTGATAAGGAGTATGAAAAAGTAAAGCAGTGAAGGAGATGAGTCTTAGTTGGAGTAGCAATTTAGACTAGCATGGTCAGAGTGGTCCTCACTGAGAAACTAGTTTCTCCACGATTTATCTAGGAGTTTTAGTTCAACACATAGTACAGCTTTTAATTACATAACAAATTTTTTAAAAACAATTAAACTATAACTAACATAGGTTCCTCTCCCCCTCATTTCAAGTTTAACTCTTAGGCACTTGCACGATTAATAAAAAGCCATTTATCAACTTGTTTTGAAGAGTGAAATCTTGTTTCTGTAATGTAGAAATACTCTTTTAAGCAATAATGAACAAAGTAATGCAAGCTAGTACACACCCAAAGACTGCTGCTGAATCCAACTCTGACTTTAATAAAGACTAGCATTTCCCTGATTGAGCAATGGTACTTTCTTAACTAGCTGTCAGAAAATGAGAGATGAGCTGATATGGACAGATGGGGAAATGGAGGCAATTGGTAAAAAGATAATTTGAGAGCTACAAAGTTGACGTGCACGCTGAAGTAGCATCAGTCTTTTACTTCTGGGTGCACTAAGGAATAATCTCCTCAAAACATACTATGAATGATAAGAACAATACATTTCAGTTGGGATATTTGTTCAGCTTGGAAAAGAGGCAAAAATTAAAACACTGCTTGCTGAAAACGCAACTTTTTCCAACTTAAGTTTGCCTTGGACTAAGGGAATAGGCAAAGGACTTTTCTTAAAAGCAAAGGTTCATTTTGTCTCTCTGAGGAAATGTTCTAACACAGTATCACACTCCAATTGCACCTTACCTCACAGGGATTGAATGAAGCCTAAGTACTAAAATCCTCTGTAAAGCATTTTATTGAATACACAGTAACACCTGGCAGGACAGGTTAGAAACCAAAGTATGGATTCTTCATTAATCCACTGGCTCCACACTTTCTGTTGAATGAAAGAGGTTCTGTGAGAGTAAGATAAGCAAAAGCCAAACCAGTACCCTTACAACTACAAAATTAATGTCTTCAGAACAGTAAAACCACTTCCAGCTGAACAGCTGGGTAATAAAGAAGACTCATTCAGGATCCCAGGAAATATGACTGAATTTTCCACTGATATATCTGGGAGGAGGCGACTTTCACTTCTCATAATCTTGATACCCCTTTTGTTTTAAAATAGATCAAGTCCTATCCTTTACATAGTAAGTGATAAATGAAATGCCAATGATAGAAGTACTTTAGCTCTTAGAAGGAAAGAAGAAATTTAAGTTATGACTAAGGCTATGCTTCTCCTCTGAAGCAACAGGGGTGTTGCCTAAATCATTTCAATTCTGCAAGTGGCATAAAATCTGATTTTTACTAAGAGCAGCAACTGATCCTCAAAATCATTTTGCTGAGTGCAAAGAATCAGCAATTGATCATGGAAACTCTGCCTTTTAAAACTGCTGTAGTATTCAGTTGGTCTTCCACTAGAAAAAAAGAGAGGAGAGAAACAGGTAATATTTTCCCACCCGAAGCTCTCATCATTACAGTACATACAACCCAATGTAAGAAGACCGGTTTGCTTTGGTAACAACTCTTTGGCTTGGCTCTCTACAGCTCGCCCACATGATGACTTGATTTGCATAAATTGGGGGGCCAGAAGAAGCCAACAAATTAGACATGCCAGTATCAAGAACTAGTTTATCTACGATTTACTTAGAAGATCTTAATTCTCCATAGGAACTCAGTGTAACTAAGTAACAAGGGTCAAGTCTTAAAATATTAAATAAAACAGTCTCAAGAGTACTAAACTGAGCTGAACATTTCTAGGTCCAGTACTGAGTTATATACTACTTTTGATGATTAAGAAACTAAGTGGAATCCAAACTCATGGCTATCTTGCCTACTGGTCTCTTGAGTGACCAGAGAAAGCAAGCTCTAATCAGTTTTTTCAGCTAGAAAATCCCAGTTAAAAAAGTAGAGGAAGTTAAAGCTATTGCTTAAAAATATGGCCTAGGAATATCTTTAGCTGTGCCTATTTGCCCTTCTGCATGAATAATCACAAATCGACTATATTATCTGATCAGAAATGAACCCTTGACTAGAGTCCTGCCTACATGTTGGTAAAGATGTCCTCTGCCCTTTTCAGCTAGGCTGAAATATAACAAAATTAGTCCTTGACTGAATTTGATCTAAACAACCCAATGCTCCCTCCTGAGATCCATCAACACCAAATAAAACTTCAATTTGGCTTTTCCTTTATGTTATTTATTATTATATTATTATTTCGGCCTTTCCTTTACATCTCTCTTTTATTCCTTCAGCACCCCATTCTGAATCTTCTTCCTCCTCTTTACTGAGAATGGCATCTTAGTCTTTGGACTCCCTTCACCACTGGAGAAATAAAAACAGCTTCTCAGAGTAAAAACAGGAAAATTTCAAATTATTTCAAATAGGGATACTGAAAGGGGTTCTTGGAGAAAAGAATTAAATGTATTAGCAATTCAGAGAAGAGAAGAATCCAGAGACTTTTGCTCTGGGTCTAGCTTCACTACCAAATCACTGTATTTTAGACATTCTCTGAGCATTAGTTTTCCCTACCTCAGAGAAAACCTGACACCGCTAAGAGACTGCTTATTGAATTCACTGGATGAAAACTAATCCAAAAGTAAAAATATTTATGTTAACACTGGAAATGATTCTTGGGCTAAAGAAACTCTTGTCTTAACCTTTGGTGAGTTGGGTATCTAATACTCTATGACCCCACATTTCATTTCAAAGTATAATATATATTCAAGGTACCAGAGAATTCCTTGAAACCAGGTTTGGGCTTTCTGTTTTTTTCTCTTCTATTATCATATATATTTACAAACAATGAAATCTCTATGCAAAATTCTAAGATCTGGCCAAATATAAGGATTATCCAGTATTCACAGAATGCTAACATACAGAACAAAGCTGGGTGAGGGAGCAAAAGCTTGAATTTTAAAAACCAAAATGAACAATAAGATGGGTTAAAAGTTTGTATCTAAAAGGCAACTCTGTTCTGAATGACTCTAACAAACTCTTAATAAGTGCAGTATCAAACACAGTAAGGGTAATTAATTCAGTGGACGACTCCTTTCACAGCCAGATTGAACGGTTCTGAGGATAATCTCCTTCACTCTCCCAGGGCTCAGTTGGAAGATTCATTATTTATGCCTTCAATTGTTTGTTCTGTCCTATTTTTCCATCCATCCAGGCCCAAGGGCAGTGTTCTCACTGGTCTGTTTCCAAAATGAATGTGTTAGTTCACTGCCTTATGAGTTACAAACCAAAGATAATCAAACACAGTGGTATCTTAATATTGGAGAGCAATCCTCTCTCCACCACGGCTTGATTCAGGGGACCTTAAATACAATGCTGGTTACCAAAAGGTAAGTAGATGGATGAAGTGATCGTCCTAAGTTGTTCCAGTCCCTTTAAAAAAATTTTTTTAAGCCACTGAGCAACATATGTGCACATCCAACTGTATCTTAAAGGGCAGTATCATTAGAAAGGCAGCTCTGGCCCTCACCAAGAGCAGACCTGTAAACTACTGAGGATTAAGCTGATTGAGATGTACTTCGCCTAGCAACCCATTCATTACGAAGAGTTCAGTAATTCATGCCCTTACCTGAGTCCTAAACAGATAACAGACTCCACCAAGTCCTCTACCTCTGGATTCAGACTCACAGCAAACAACTTCCTTAAAAGATTCAGCTGCCAAGAGTCAACTCCTGGGAGAGGGGTTTGTGCTTAAACACACACAAAATATTGTTTCAGACACTGGACTGACAAAGCTGAATAGCTAAAAACTACCACCAGCCAAATCTCCATATGAATGAATTCACTGTCTCTAAATAAATCTCTCATTTAGCAGCATTCCCAGGTCTTTTTGTTTCTAATATTTTCTCACCTTGAGCAAGCTTTTCCCAGTTCCAAACCTTACAACACTCAAGTTGACTATTATGAGAATCAAACAATGCCAAGGGCCCAATCTTTCCCTTCACCCTCTCAAGGGGATCATTTTATACCTCTGATGTGAGTGGGGGATTGGATTTGAGCCTCCCCTTAGAGAGAACATAGGGCCCTTTTTCTTAACACATTCTAAGCTATGACTCACAAAAATAAGCACGATGGATAAAAACAGATCGCTGAAGAAAATCAAATCTGCTACTTTAACCTCAACAGCACAATGTCCCCTGACCCAAGAGATATGGGAAGTCATAGTTTCATATAATTATTTCCTTACAGAAGACCAAATCTGAGGATTTCTATTCCTCTTAAATGGTATTTGGAGATCACTGGAGATACACCTATGATTAGTTCTATACATAGCCTTTTGTCTCCTGGGGAAAATTCTTTGGGGAAATCAATGTACCATGCAAAATACTGATTACAAAAATCAGCCAAGAAAAGAAAAATATTAAAAAATTAAGTGAGCAAAGTGTAATATAACTTTATAAAGCTGTATTAACTGCTCACCCATGGGTAGACAAAGAAAAAGCCACCTAGAATATCAAATAGGAGGGCGACTTGTTTTCTGGTAGAAGCAAGTTGAAGTAGTATATGCTTTAATATGGTCACCAAGTGTTTTTCTGTCACTTTGTCAGCTTGCTGTAGCTTAGCTATCAAACTGCACATTATTTTGTATAGTAGCTGTCAAAGCTTCAATCAGTGGTTTTTAACAGTTCACTCTCAGTAACAAGTTAGGTAAGATACCATCTGGGGGATCCTCTTTGCCTTTCAATTTGTTATTAATGAGTCTTAAGAGATAAATGGGTAATAAACTAAAACATCCAAATCCAACAAAGGTTTACTGTGAATCTACTTTTTTTGCACAAGTCTATACTAAATCTACTTAAGAATTAAAAAATAAAAAAAGTATAGTAAGTTTTCTGATCCCTGATAAGTTTCCACAATTGGATGGTTTCCTATCCCATCATCTATTCTTTATAATGCTTGCTTTCACCCCAAATTGGTTAGGAATCCAATAACACAAAGGAAAAAAAACACTAATTCAGCTAAAACTGTAAAGTAGCTACAGTATATCAATTCTGTCAACACTGAACTTGAGTTAGACCAACCTCTAGAAATTGAAAATTGAACCTAGATTTCAAAGATGACCTTTCAATCATTTCAATTAATATATACCTGGGAATGCCCTTCTAGTTGCTTAAATGGGATGCTGCCCAATTCGTGAATTGCATAATAAAGCCAACCAGATCTTTAAAAAAAATTTTACCAAAGTGCTGCCAGAAAATTGATATTTATCCCTTCTGACATTCTAGCTAATCAATGTTAACACAAATATGGTCCAAACACCTTTGGTGAAAATGCCCAGTTAAAGCAAGTTTACCATGAACATTGCCACTTAACACAGACATCTGTGTCACACACCACACACACACACAGAGTTTCTAACAAATTTTGGGTTTTCTATCATCAATTGATAACTTTCCTCTGAATTAAAAACTTATAATGTACCTGATTTTGGCTGAAGATGAGCTCTGTGCCCTTCAGAAAGAAGGAACCCACAAGTTACAGAAGCAGAGAAACTCAAAAAGAAAAATATAATTTAAATTGTAATGTTACGGCCACCCAAATTCATAAAGTTGGGGGGGCTTTTAAAAAATAAACAAACGAAACGAAATTCATCTCGATTTTTTAAAGTTTCGTTTTGGTTTTTAACGACCGAAACTAATTCCTCTGAAAACCTATGGATATAAGAAATATACCGGTGAAGAGAAACAGTAAGACTTAAATTTCCGTAACAGCAAGGTGAGTTTGCTCACTCCAGCTAGGTTTCTCCAACTGAGTATTACACAAAGCCAGTGAAAACATACTCGAAAGAGACTTTAACAAAGTTAATCGCTAACAACTATCAGGATTTCCTTAAACCACCATCTGACAGGGGCTCTCTTTCCACTAGCACCTCCTTCCTTTTCAGATTGTTTTTGCTGATTGAGGCAGTCCCAAGTAGGAAAATGGTGTAGACAGCCTTAATTGACAAGGATGCAGTACAATTACAGTTCAAACACCCACTCCTAGGTTTTTTGTTTGTTTGTTTGCGGTTTACTGCATCTGATGCCACACACAAGAAAGGGCTTCTCTCTTCTCTGTTCATTTTACTACGCGACCGATATCGACAACAGTAAAAAGGGATGAGTCCGAAATCTCCTTACCCTGCTGCAGGGGTGAGATGAACGAAGGGAAAGAAGAACGAGGGAAGAAACAGAAAATAAACTGATGGGATGTGGAGTTCTTACTTCCCATTCCATTTCCCCTCAAGGTTAAGTCGGCTGAAGTCGGGTTGCGATGGAAAAAGCACACACACCTTGAGCCCTGGAAGGGAGGTGAGATTCGCTCCGCAGCTCGGTGGGGCTCTGGGCTCCGCCCCGCCCGCCTAGGGCAGTTCAACTCTCCTCGCCCCGCCCCGAGAGGGTGGCTGAGAAGGGGTTCTAGCGGTCTTGGCAGGGGAGGGGGAGGCGCCTGCTCTGAGTGCCAGGCTCTCCGAGCGCTGCACTCCGCGGTGCGCCGACACCCCCTCCCCCAGCCCGTTGCCGCTCGCTCCCTTTCGCCGCCGGAAACCAGCCCCGCCCCCTAACTCCATCCCGGCCGTCCTCGAGCCCCCTCGCGTCCGCAGACCAATGACGAGCCAGGGAGCTAGCAGAGCGACTCGCCAAGCAGCCAACTGGGGAGGCCCACGGGAGGTCAGCCGCCGGGGATAGGCCAGGTACCCGCGGCCCCGGCCTCGGCGCGGCTCCTCTTTGTTAGAGCTGCCCCCATCTCTTTTGGCCCCCACCCCAAAGCTGGAAGCCTCGCATCTCGCAGCTGTACCAGGTGATGCCGCGCCGTTTTACCCGCTTCCTCGCCACTCTCTGCCTGGGTACTAGGAGTGACTCTCATATCCAGGCGGTACCTCCCGGAGTGCCTCAGACTTCCACAGCAATAGTCAGCGGGAGACACCGACCTTAAAAAGATGCTCCCCAAGGCCCTATGCTTTGCCCTGCTTTTCTCAAACTAATCAACTGCACGCCCTCATAACAGTGCATTGATTTAGGTCTGCATATTAGATCAGCTTCACACATCAATCCACCCTCTTGCTTCCCATGACGCAGAAATAAAGGGATGTGGGAGGGGGGCGTAAGTATTTGGAAGTTGGTGGTGGGAGAAGAGGGAATACTTCAAATCATCTGCAGAAAAGAAACACGAAAACACACAGAGTTGGCTCCAACCTAGCTGACACAGGATATCTACATCCAATTAAACTCAAACTAACCATTCCCCCATTCCCTTAGCAGGTTTCAGTAAAATCAGTAAGCAAACGTCTAAGTCTTGTTCAATCTAGCACCTAATATTAGAAAAAACTCACAGCAACTGCCAGGCCTCTGCACAACTGGCAGGTTGCGTCAACACTTCAATCACTAACGCCAATGTTAGGGGGCATAACACTGCCGGGATGGAATATGCTAAGGACTGCAGGATATTTTCTTAGGCATAGTGGAAGAGCAGTACATGGGGCTCACTTAAGAAAAATAAATAAAATGGGAATGGGGAAGGCAAGCTATTACCTATATTGTCATTTTTGTCCACAGTTCTGGCAACTAATGTTACATACGTCTACGGCACACACTACAATCTTGCTTAGTTCCCCAAGTACAATATAACTTTTAAAAACATAATAAAATACTGTAAGTAGCCCTTTCTTATGTGGAGCTCAAAGCTTTTCATATATATAACCTCAGTCTTGGAAAATAGCAAAGATGAAAACGTATCCATTTTAAAACAAGCTCTCTTTTCTAACCCAATTAAAAGACTGGCTTAAACAGGTTTATAAATTTCATTGGTATCTTACAGGCTAGCTTTTATTAGGTTCCATTTGAAAAGAACCAAACGTGAAAAGTATTTTATTTTAAATTCTGCCCATAAATGTCTGCCAGATTAGCTAGCAGGTACGTCCCAGTCCCTCTCCATCTTCTGACCCAAAACAAAAATTCTCAAGAGCACAAAAGCAGTTACAACTCTCCTCCACATAATTTAGCTATCCTCTGGCATTTTCCATATTAAAATAACTAAACAATACTTCAAGAAGCTACTATGTAAAATAGCTGACCTAAAAAATAAAATAACTGACCTAAAAGGTACTCTTGATGTCTAACAGAAACTTCTGAGTCAGACTTTCCTTCGGACTCTAGCCATCTTGATAAAGGCAGTTTTTTTCCCTTTAAGGATTAAGTAGAGACTAAAGCTAAAATCCTTCCAAGATCACTTATGCACTGATTGATTTGCCAAGACAACAAACACAAACACACCTGTCTTGCCATTATTGTCACAAGTGTTGACAACTGGATAATTCAGACAAAACTTCTAATATCCTCTTCTAAAACATAAACAAGGAACTCTTAGGGTGTTTCAAATACCTTAACGAAATTAAAAAGTCAGATTCATCTTTTCAAAGTACCTATATAGTCCAAGAAACCACAGAGGAATTACAACTGTTTAATAAAAAATCACAAGGAGGCCCAAAATGTTTCCTCCTAAAGAATTCAAGTCTAACTGAATTCTTTTCATGTTCTTCAAATGTACTCTTTATTACCACCACTACCCTAACAGAGACCCTTACCATATGTCTGTGGGGATAACTATAACTTCTTTCTGGTCTCCCTTATTCTATATGCCATTGCTTTCATCCATTTGCTCTTTTCCTTAAGAACTACAGACAGTTCAATTTATTGCACATTCACTAGGTACAAGGCCCTGTGTCAAGAAATATATATAAATATCATAATAAACATATGAAACAGAAATTTCCCCCATTTTTACAGATGAAGAAACTGAAGTCCAGAGAGAACAATCTGCTCTAGATCACATAGCTGTAAATGGAAAAGTCAGTATTAGAACTTGAGTCTCCTGGCTCCAAATTTAATACTCCTACCCATTAAGCTGTATTGTGGCTCACTGGTATCTATGTCACCCAGCCAAGTTTCCACTCCATGGCTGTTCCATGTTCCATAACCTGGCATTAAGTGTTATCAAACTTAACTCCCTACCTTTCCTCAGCATATTTTCCCCAGACCAGACAGACTGATCTGCTTGCTCACTACCTGTATCATGTTCATCGATTTCTACTTTCTTCCCATGACTTGTGGTGTTACAACCATTCCATTTAAATCCTACCCATTCTTCAAGGCCACCTCCAATTCCATCACCCTTGTGGAGGCTTCTTCGATGCTGCCAGCAATGATTCCTTTTTTGAATTACTACTACACAATTTACTTAATTGTTCTGTTGTCTAATATGTGGTTTGTCTCCCTAAGTTAAACTGTAACTCAGAGCTAGTATTATATTTGCCTTTATATCTTTTCCCTTCCCAATTGTACAAAGTAAGATATAAAGTCCTCAATAAATACTTTGACCAGTAAACTTTATAGCAAAAGAATGATCCAAATCACTTAAACGACCCAAGTTCTCATACATAACAGCCACTAAAGCTGAAATTATAAATAACTTCAATTCATTTTTAGACAGAACAAATAACCAAGTTCCCATGCTGCCACTACTATTTATCCACTCCATGCTTCAACAGTATCATAGACAAATTAATATGCAGGGCTTCAAGATGACTAGTAATGTTTCTTGATCTGGAAACTAGTTACACAGGTATGTTTGAATTGTGAAAATTCATTAAGCTATATCCACTTCTGTCCTCTTTTGTATATACAGTTTATCTCAAAAGGTTTAAAAATACCAAGTTTCAGATTGTATTATAAAATAATCACATCCACTTTGAATATATGTCAATAGGTCCAAAAAAATATCTGGAAGTATGTACACCAATCTGTCAACAGTGGTTACCACTGAGAGGAGGATAGGTGGGGTAGAGAGGAATGAAGGAGATAATTTTTTAATATTTGTTTTACTTGATCTTTTTTAAAAACATGCATTAATTTTGTACTTTTAATAGATTAATGGAATCAGATTATTTTTCATAGTTTTTAAACTTTCTATGTAAAAGATAGTAAAAGGTAAAACAAACACATTATCTCTCAGAAGTAGAAGGAAAAGATCAATGAGCTGGACTGAAACTAGTTTATGTAACATCTACCTAGTCTGATCACTTCTGCACTTCAAAATTTTTGAGTACTCTATTTTGTAAATTTCCCAAATTATAACAAAGCAAAAAAAAAAAAAAGTTGCCTTTGACAGTTAATTTACTCCAATCAGAAGTAACCACATAACAAAGACAAAACAGTAACAATGATCTACCTTTAATAAGCTGAACACTTATTAAAGGCATTTTCCCCATAGACCTGCTTCGTGGCATTTTATAGAATTCAAACCCATAAGACAAAACACAGACTTTGATAAGAACCCTTATTATTCATTAGAGTTCAAGAGAACAGCAGCTCTGAAAACACAAGTGTTAAAGTTAAAAAAAAAATAAAGCCAACGCCTTGAACTATTATTTCAATATAGCAAGGTATCCTTTAAGTTGTCTTTTTTAAAACTGGCTGCACTTTCTCTTTCAGACACTAGAGGGAAGTATAAAATCCATTTGCTGTATCTTTAGGAGTTCAATTTACTCGTTAATTCATTCACATCACCACATTTTTATTGCATTCTTATATACCAGAAAGTCTACTGAATCTCAGAGACAAAAATTGTATAAGTTCCAGTCCTTGTCTTTAAGGAGCTTAGTCTAGTGAGAGGAGACACACAGTTTAAAAAAAAAAAAAAGGCAAACTACAACAAAGAATGCACATGAGAACCAAATACCAACTTTTGCTAAGTCTGGGTCTGAGGCAGGACAAGAAAGGAAGCTTTTCTGGCACAGGGAGAAAAAACATGTGTCCATATTTCACACTAGACAAACCAGTTTATCCAAAGTGGCTTATTCTCCTATTTACAATCTTCCCTGCCTTAATCTAAATGAAAATACACTATATCTAGAAGATATATTTAAACTGTTATCTGCATGAGGCCTTAATGTATATGGAAGATCTGCTAAAATATCTAGTTAGCAAGTTTCAAAATCAATTGTACAAAGTTTAAAAAGCATAAAGCTAGCAGATACAATTGGAGTAAAGACTGCTTACATTATAATAAATATTCTCATTAGAAATCAGGATTAATTATGCTACACTCCCCTCAAAAGAGTATGTCGAGGGTTAATGAATAAATAGAAGTTTCCTAAATATGATCTATCTTACAGGAATTAAGTTTTCTAACTTAGGAAATAGAGTATTCTGACAATTAGTTTTCACTCTTGCCTTTGAAAAGACTCTTTAAGGCATGTTGGTAGGCAAATCATTTCTACACCTAAGTAATTCAAGCCTACATAGGAAAGACTAAGACTTTAACTGATAAACCAGAATTAACGATCGATGTCACCGTAAGGGCAATGGAAACATTTGTGTGGTGTATTTTTTCCTAATCCTCAAATGACTGTTAAATCATTTGCTATGGGTTGAGATGTTTGGATTGTGTGTGTTGGGAGTGGGAAGTTGGAGAGAAGGGACAAGTTGTTAATTTCTCATACTGATGGGGTAGCACATGGTAGAAAAATTAAAAGCCAACATCCTGAAAAAGTTTCACACACATACACAAAATGAGACAGCAAACTTGTGAATCAAGCATGATTTGGCATCTTTAAATGCAGAGCCAATTCTCTTCTAGTGCCAAAGCCAATGGCTTCTCCTGTAGATAAAATGGCACAGTTCCTGAAAAAGCCCTGGACGCTGTTTCCCACAATCCTATAATCTGTCAGAAGACAGAAAACAAAAAGAAGGCTTTGCCAGCTAGAAAAAGCAAATTATAACCAACACAGAGCCAACAGTTTACTTCAGACAGAAGGAGCTTTTTCTATGCATCTTTGGAAGGAGAGAGACAAAAGCAGCTTACCATTGCTCAAATAACCAAGGCAACCATTTAACCTAATACCATTTTAGATAAACATTTGATGCAATAGTCTGCTTTCTCATTATTCCTTATGCCTTAAAGAATATGTGCAATATTCATGAAAAAGAATTGATGGTCACAAAATACGAAGAACTTTTACAAGTCATTAAGAAAAAGACAAATAATCAAAGGGCAAAATTTTCAAAGGGTATGAACTGGGAGTCACAGAAGAAATACATAAAGTCAAATAATACATATATTCCACATTGTTAGGAAGTGATGGAAAATGCTTTCTCCACACAGTCTTCAAGGTATTTTGACTTGATAGTACTGCCAACTGCAAGCTTCCAGAGAAATCTTGGCTACTCAGAATGGAGGAAAAAAAAAAAAGATAAAGGTGCCTGAAATCATCACATTACACACTTTAAATATCTGACAATTTTCTCAATTATACCTCAATAAAGCTAGTGAAAAAAAGATAAGAGTGCCTAGCATAAGCAATTCATTCCTAAAAAATATTTAGAAGCTTCACGAAATACCTACTCTGGGAAGGAAACTATTAACAAGAATGGATACAAGAAAACTGCAAATCAACTCTAAAGGAACGAAATAAGAATATAAGATGAACCTTTCCCTATGAACATAAAACAGCTGAAGCCATTCCCTGAGTCTACAGTTAACAAGTCAGATGATAGAAGAAAATAACATAAAACCTAAACACAGCCACAGAGGTAAAGCGCCTCCAAGAAGGTAAGCTTACTCAACTGTCTTTGCTGTGGAAGCAGGCCATTCAGGGCCCCCTTTATCAGTCTCCGAAAGAAAAAGAAAAGCAAATAGTGCCTGATGCTGCAAAAACAAGTACAGTCTTCCCACCAAAGAGGAAAAAAAAACTAAGCCTTTTACTTGTTCTTGATACAAAGGGGTAATGGATTGTGGAAGAACTCAAATTCCAGAAAAAAGATTCCATTCACCCTATGTAAAGCTAAGAACTTCATGTCACTTTACTCTAAAATTAGCAATACACAGGTCCCTATTGAAAAAAAAAAATAAACAAGATCCCAACTGAGCTATGGTCAGCAGAGTAAAGATCTAAGCATGTCAGCAGACTATTGCTTAATCATTTCTGTTTTCCCTTATCGGTTTTAGACATCAAAAGAACCACATTCCAATTTTCCTCTATTGTTAATGCCACTTTAGAGTCTGAAAAAATTTTAGTTCATCAGATTCAAATTTCAAGCATTTTCTAAGTACATGATGCTATCGACTCTATATTTAGACTCAGGTATGGAACAAGGAGTGCTAGTTTTGCCCGAAACAGCACCATGTCCCTCTTCAAAGCCTAACTGCAACTATCACTTAAGTCTGAATTTACACGTCTAAATGGTGCCACCTACAATAAATTAAATTACTTTTTGAATGCCTTTTTGTGAGTAGTTCTATCGATCAGCTTAGATGCCTTAAATATAAATAAATCACCCCCACCAGTCCTTTAAACATTCAATATTATAAATGCCATTGGATGGCATTCCACACTCACTTGAACCAAAAAGCCAAGATAGTAAAAGCTCTAATAATACAAAACCTCAAAAGTTATATTACGATAAGTCTTTTGGAATATTCTCTTTAATAAAAAGTTGTTTCATTATGGTTCCATAGTTGTTACATTCCAGAATTTAAAGTAGCAACCTTTTCCAAACTTCTGAGTTATTTTTTCTTCAAATAGTATTTATAAAAATATATCACCTTTCTCAAAAGGAACTATGTTGCTAATTTTCACAACATTGCAATAAAGAACTATTATTTAGCATTTATATCACACTTTAACTTGCCAAAGTGTTTTACAATTATTTTCATTAGTAGTCATGCCTCACAACCACTCACTGAGCTAAACTGGTCCTGTTATCCTCATTTGACAGTTGAGAAAACTGACATTATTTCTCATAAGGCCAAGGTCAAGCTAGTCTGCTTTTCCAAGACCAGGGACCTGTCTTAAAAACAGTCTAATGCACTCACCACTGTATGTGTATTGATCCCAACCCTAGTTGAAGGTTTTAAGAGAACAGAAATCCACCTAAATTGATGGTATAAAAACATTAAAAGATTATAACACTGGCAAAAATATGTAACCACATTTAGAAAGGGATGGAAGAAAAGGGGACTATGAGACTATGAAGACTAAGAAGAAATAGAAGAGAAAAACCAAGAACGGACAATATCACAGTTTAAAGAAGCAGAGAGGCAAAATAAACTAGGAATTGAAAAGCATCATCTGGGTTTAACAATGAGGTCATTGAGCAGAGCAATTTCAGTAGAGAGGTGGTGACAAAATCAAATTACATGCTTGAGGAATAAATAGACTGTGAGAGGATGAAGAGAGCAGGGGGAAGACTACTTTCATGAACAGGAGACTGAGGAATAACTGGGGTTGCGTAGGGACAGAGTTGAGGAAAAGAAATAAAGACAAAGATTGAAGATTCAGATGAAACAGTGATGCAACGAGGTCATAGAGGGATTAGCAGTATGGCAAGAAAGGAAAGGCCAACGTGAATATGAATATAGTAAACTCTGTATGTATGGAAGAAAGACGTAAAGACAATTTCCACTTGATAGCCTTTGAGAGAAAGGTGGGGGGAGAATAACATTAAAGGATTAGAGATCCATCAACTGGAATAACAATCTACCAAGAAGAGGCTAAGATTTAGGTGAGACATAGAAACCTAATCAGACACCCAACAATTCCCTATTAAGAGGAATGATGTTACTTTATTAAATGAAAGTCCTTACTTAGAAATTTGAGATCTGGTGGAAAATCAGAGTACTTGTAGGAAGAAAGAGTAGAGACATGATCCAGAAACACAAGCAAATAGTTCAAATTACCTCTCATGAGAAAGCAGTAGTGGAGGGATAGCAGACAGGTTCCAAGCAAGCGGGTAAATACTGTTAATCAATATTGGACCTGCTTCAGCTGCCTAAAAGTCACAGCCAATTTTCTCTGTGTCTTCCCAAATCTGAAAATCCACACTCACCTAGAAACTATAATATACAACTTCCAAGAATACTAAGGATGTCTCCTGCCACGATATCCTTAATGTCCAAGCTTCAATCCATTAAGTAATGCCTGGGGGAACAGATAGCTTGGCTAGACTTTGGATGAGATCCACATATCCCCCAATTAACCTGATAAATCTCACTAGTGAATACTTTTTCATGCACTGAAGTGGAGAACATACCCGAAGTGACACAGCAGTGCCCTAGGACAAAAAGGAGAGAGTGGGAAAAGAAAGCTAAGTAGCACAATGCTTGGCAATAAGCAAGTTTAACAAATAAAGTAGAAAATAACTGGCAAAGTATTCTTGAAGTCTTACAACTGCAGAGCACACAACTGCATTTCAAAGTAAAATAAATTCTGAAGGATCTAAAATTTCTACTCGGAGACTTTTCATTATGTATCTTTTATATTATTTAAAATACATTCGGAAAAGAAATTATGTTTAAAAATTCAAATATATTTAGAAAATTACATTTCTAGAATCCGTCTTTAAAGTCTCCCTCTTCTACCCCCACACATTTAAATTTTTACACAGTGAAATTAATTTTTTAGTGTTCAGTTCTAATAAACTCATAGTTGTATAACCACAACCACAATCAAGTACAAAACGGGTCCATCACCCCTCTCCCCAAATTTCCTCATGTTACCCCTTTTGTGGTCAAACCCTACCCTCAACCTGAGGCAATCACTAATCTGTTCTCGACTGTCCCTATAGTTTCGAGTTTTCCAGAATGTCACATCAATTCAATAATATAGTGAGTAGCCTTTTGAGGTTGGCTTCTTTCACTCACCATAGTGCATTTTAAAATCATCACTGTTATTGCATCTATGAATAGTTTCTTTTTATTGCTGAGTTGGATTCCACTGTATGACTATATCACAGTTTATCATTCTGAAACTGAGGGCCATTCAGGTTGTTTCCAGCTTTGGGTGAGTACAAATCAAGTTGCTATAAATATTCACATACAGGTTGTCATTTCAATTGGGTAAATACTTGGGTCATATGTTAAGTGTGTGTTTTACTTTATAAGAAACTGCCACAGTATTTTCCAAAGTTCTGGCTGCCCCACATCCTCTCCAGTCCATAATCTAGTCAGTTTTCTTCTTTTATTGTTGTTTTTTAGCCATTCTAATGGCATATCTATGATTTTAATTTGCATTCCTCTAATGACTAAGATGTTAAACACATTTCAAGTGCTTCTTTGCCTCCATTGTTCTCTGGTAAAGTCAATCAAATCGTATACCCATTTTTTTGGTGTTATTTGCTTTCTTCTTGATGAGTTTTGAGCTCTTCAAAGTATTTATACATTCTAGATACAGGTCCTTTGTCTGATACATGATTTGCAAAAATTTTCTCCCAGTCTTGTGTTTTGTCTCTTCATTCACTTAACAGTTTCTTTTGCAGAGTAAATTTTCATGAAGCCCAATTTAGCAATTTTTTAATTTTATGAATCTTGCTTTTGGTATTGTATTTAAGAACTCTGCCTAACTTAAGATAACCAGAATTCTATTTTATCCTAAATATTTTATAGTTTTCCATTTTACATTTAGGTCTGTGATCAATTTTTTAAATAAATGTATTTATTTAAATTAGTTTCAAGTACAGAGTACATTGGTTAGACATCTATATTGTTCATAAAACAATGCCCCAATTGCTCCCTCCCTCCGCTGGCCCTCCACTTAGCCTTCATATTAATGCTAACTGCTTTCCCTGTGCCGTGCTCCCCATCCTCGTGCCCAACTACCAACTACTAATTTACTTCTTTAATCCTTCACCCCATTCACCCAGATTCCCAACCCCCTGTCACCAAATTGTCTACTATATTTGTGAGTCTGTTTTTGATTAGTTTGTTCTTTTCGTTCTTTACATTCCGCATATAAGTGAAATCATATGGTATTTACCTTTCTCTGACTTATTTCACTCAGCATAATAACCTCTAGGTTCATCCATGTCATTGCAAATGGTAGGATTTCATTTTTTTAATGGCTGAGTAATATTCCATTGTATATATGAACCATAATTTCTTTATCTAATCACCTGTTGATGGGCATTTAGGCTGTGTCCATATCTTGGCTATTGTAAATTGTGCTGCCATGAATATTGGAGTGCATAGATCTTTATGAATTATTGTTTTGGTTTTCTTTGGATAAATACCCAGAAGTGCAATTGCTGGGTCAAAAGGTATTTCCATTTTTAGTTTTTTGAGAAACCTCCATACTGTTTTCCATAGCAGCTGTACCAATTTGCAATCCACCAACAATGTATGAGGATTCCCTTTTCTCTGCATCCTGACCAACACTTGCTGTTTTTTGATTTATTGATGATAGCCATTCTGACAGGTGTGAGGTGATATCTCATTGTGGTTTTAATTTGCATTTCTCTGATGATTAGCAGCCTTGAGCATCTTTTCATGTCTCTTAGCCATCTATATTTCCTCTTTGGAGAAGTATCTTTTCAGGTCTTCTGCTCATTTTTTAATTGGATTGTTTTGTTGTTGTTGTAGAACTGTATAAGTTCTTTATAAATTTTGGATATTAACCCCTTATCAGATGTATCATTAGTGAATATCTTCTCCCAGTCAGCTGTCTTTTTGTTTTTGTGATCGACTTTTATTTTTATTTATTTATATATTAATTTTATTTATGATTATTATTTTACGCCTACAGCACCTGGTCTTCTTCTTAGGTGGTCTCCCATCCAAGTACTAATCAGGCCCAACTCTGTGTAGCTTCTGAGATCAGATATCAGGCTTGTTCAGGGTGGTATGGCCGTAGACCATGGACCGTGGCTCCACTGGGGCACAAACCCAGGACCTTCTGCGTGTAAAGCAGATGTGCTAACTGGTACACTATGGAACCACGTCCTTGTGATTGATTTTTAGTTAATTTTTAAATCAGGTGTGAGGTACTGATTACGGGTTTGTTTGTGTGTGTTTTTTTGCATATAGATATCTAGTTATTCCAACAACTAGTTGTTGAGGAGACTATCCTTTCTTGACTTGCCTTTGCACCTCTGTCAAAAAACAAATAGCCACATTTAATCGTGTGAGTCTATTTCTGGACTCTATTCTGTTCATTGATCTTTGTATCCATTCTTTTGCCAATACCACACTGTCTTGATTACTGTTAGCAAGTCATTAGTAAGTCTTGAAATCAGGTAGTATGAGTCTTCCAAATTTGTTGCCCTTTTCAAAATCGTTTTGGCTATTTTGGTCCTTTGCCTCTCCATATAAATTTTAGAATCAGCTTGTCACTTTTTCGACCTTCCTAAAAAGCGTCTAATTTTAGGTAGGAATTAGCTGCCTATGTTTACCTTAAGAAAAATAATAAAGGTATTGTAAGAGTTAGAAATCAAATGTTTTTTTTCCAAGGTTCTAATTTTTTACTTGCACAGCTGCTCTGAGATTTCCCGCGGCTAGCAGAAGGGAAGAAAAATGCTTTGTATAAAGATATGTATTAATATTATCTGGCACAAAAAAGTTGAAAACTCAATTTTCCTAAAAGACATGCTATTTATTCCAAACAGTTAAAAAAAACAAAAAACAAAACTTTAACTTCTTGTACCTTAACAAACAATGGTCTCTCTACTGCTAGTAATCTTTCCTAGCTCACCTAACTCTAACTCATCCTTCAGGTCTTAACCTTGAACATTCCGCCATACACAAACCTTTCTTCATTCTGCAAAAATGAGTTAAAGGTTGACATGTTTCCATTGCACTCTGAGGTCCTCTATCATCACTCTTAACACATTATATTCTATAACTGACAGTTAACTTGTTTGCTCTCCCAGCAAGACACAAACTCTGGTGGGCAGGAATTACACTAGCTACTTTCTTCTTAGCTCCTAACAGAGTGAGCAATGTATAAATCTTTGTTTTGAATGGCCAATTGCTTTGAATGACAGCAAGAAAAGAGGAGGCTAGACAGAAAAAGTTGAAAATCACAGTATCACTTATATGGGGGCTATAAACCTAAAAGCTACAAATGAGCAAGACAAACAGAGACTCATGGACATGAACTATAGGCTAGTGGTTACTAGTAGGGTTGGGGAGGAGAGATGAGGTAGACAGAGTAAAGGGGGTCAAATATAGGGTTTAGGAGGAGGGTGAAGTGGTTAAAGGGGATCAAATATATGTTAGCTGAAGGTAACTGGACTTTGGGTGGTGAACACAGAACATACAGATTTCAAATGATAATGTACACCTGAAAATTATATAATTGTATTAACCAATGTTACCCTAATAAACTTAATTTATAAAAAAGAAAGAAAAAAAAAGAAAAGAGGATGAGAAAGGGATGTTCTACTTTGTAGACATACTGTAAAAGGAATCCTCCAGAAGAGCAGAAGGTGATAGCAGCTTTAAAAGAGAGATCTTCAATAAATAAATGAAGAGATGGAGGGCAAAACTATAGATTAAAAAGGTATAAATAGTAAACATATGAAAACAATAATGTATGGACCTTAGTTGGATACTGTTTTAAATAAATAGTTGAAAAAATATTGAGATAATTGGGGAAATGTGAAAACTGACTGGATAATTAACGATATTAAGAAATGCTTATTAATTTTGTGGTTTTTCTTTTAGTCTTTATCTTTTAGAAATATATACTGAAATATTTATGTAAGTATGATATCTGAGATCTGCTTAAAAATAATTTGGGTAGGGGTTACATAGTGGGTAGGAGGTACAAGATGGGCATAAGTAGACAATGTAGCAGAATAATGGGGTTCCTTATTTACTATACTGTTCTGATTACTCATGAATATATTTGAAATTTTCCATAATAAAGAGGTAAAAAGATAATGTATCTACAGAATTCTTTTCTTTTTAACATTAAATCCCCAAGGAAAGGAAGAAAAAGGGAAGGAAGTATGGGGAGTTAAGCCTTGAACCAAGTTAAGATTTTGGTGATGTCTGTGATTCCCCATATCTGATTCGCCAAAGCCAGGCATCCTGTTCAATGTCAATATTAAAATCTACCAACAACTTCAGATACTTTGCATATTTCTTCCTTTCATAAAACATGTCTATGCGAACATATCAAAATCATGAATGATAAAAAAGTATCTAAATTATACCAAACTGTCCTTTAAAAAAACAACAACATGTATATCTTTCTCTTACCATCAGGTATATTTACTTCAGGGTTTTCAGTCCTTATATAACCGGTGAAAAAGCTATGAGGTAGCAGAAGGCTGAACAGAATTAATGGGCTTGAGCTTCCAAACCCAACTTTGAACTAAGCTGGCATCACTGATTCAAAATTGTCCTATAGTCTGCAAATCTTCTGAGGTTCTGATTCATAAAAACCACCTAGCTTCTGAGGCACTCAGTGGAACAGATTCCATCCCTCTCCCCACCCCCATATTTATAATGGAACTGATGTAAGAAAAGGCAGTTCTAAGTCTGGCAACCCAATGAGAATAGGAAAAGATGTACAGCTGATATGCATACTAATTTCCTTTTCTTAAAAATTTTACAAACCTTTTACTTTAAACATGAATGGTGTCCTTACTTAAAAGTAATACCATTCTTTCTATTAAGGTAGGAGGTCTTGTGTTTTATTCTTGTTTGCAATCTAAAAATGCTAATTTAAGCCACATATACACATTAAAAATGGAAAAATAAGAAAAAGGATCAGAATTATATGAACTACTATAGAAAAGGTACTTAGTGCACATTCCAATAAAGTCAGTCCCTCCAGAAGATGTGAATGAACAACATATAAAGCATTTGGAGCTTAGGGTCTTCATGATGGCTTTAACTATTACTAATACTCTAATGATTTCTAGATCTGCATCTCCATTCTAAACCTTTCTAGTGAACTCAAGAACCAAATATCCTAAAACCTATTAGACATTTACACCTAGATTTCCCAGATACTGCGAGTCTAATATACCAAAATCAAACCCATTTTTCCACAAATGTTACAACTTCTTGTTCCTGGATTCCCTACCTTAGGAATGACATGGCCATCCAACTTATTTGCTCAAGCAAGCAATTTCAAATCCATCTTTGACAACTCCTCCCTTACATAAAGTCAATAAGATCCTTCTAGTCAGTCTCTTCAAAAGCTCTTTAATCTGTCTATAATTCCACCATTACCAATGCAATTGAGATCTTCAATATCTCTCAAGCGATCGTTACACCCGTCTCACAACCAACTAGTCTCCCTGCAGCCAACTCCACCTTTTTTACTCTAACTTCCACACTGTAAATGGTGTTTTCTTAAACATTGATTTGAATGTGTTCCTTACCCAGTTTAACATTCTCTCATCACTCCCTAGTACCTACAAAATAAAATTCAGACCCCTCACCAAGGCCATCCTCAATTGGGCTCGAACACATATTTCACCTAACTTCCTTCCATTCTTTCCTCATACCCCACGATCTAGCCACATTTAACCACTGGCCCATACAACAGTTCATACTCATAATTCTGTACCCTTGTGTAAGCTGTTCTCTGCATTTGAAACATTACCCTCTCCAATCTTTTTTTGCTGAAGCAGCCAAAGTGCATTTATCCTTCAAGATTCTACTGACTCTTCTTCTATGAAACCTTCTCCAACACTCTCCTTCCCCACCACGGAGAACCAATGCTCCCAGATCTCTTATGATAGCACTTATTGTACCAATTCATAATTATTTATGTGTTAGTCTCCAATTAAAATGTGAGCTCTTTAAAAACAAGGATTATGTCATTCATATCCCAGTACCTAGCACAATGCCTAACACAATGTCTGCTGAATTTGATTGCTAAAAGGATCAATTCCATTTTTCAATGAGATCAGAATCCAAGAAGCTTAAGATTCAAAGCTAGTTTTGGTTCGCTGGTGAAAAAAAGACACTACAGAAATTCATGCTTATGTTATTTCTAGTTTTTCATATTTTTCCCTAGTAGCTTCAGGGTTAGTTACCAGAAAACTAGTAACTGAGTCTTTTATCACTCCCTTAATGATTTCTATTTTCCCATGAAACAGTACAATCTACTGCTGTACCAAACCATAATTTTATAACTGAGCCATAAAATCTGATAACTCATTACCCTCCTTGTATTAAATGCGTCTTTAAAAAAGAATATTTAGCATTTTTCCTTGAGTTGTATTCCTTTTCACTCTAAGTCACAAAGCTCTGAAAGGGACATAATCAAGACCTTGATAAGCAGTAAAAAGACAGAAATAAATATCAAACACTTCTCTGCCGAGAAAGCATTCATCTCTCACCAAGAGCAGTGACTTCACACTTATCCCCTACTCTGGCCAGCTGTAAAGCTGCAGCCCTTCCTCTGGCCACCTTGCTTCTCACACTCACTCTCACTTCTCAATTTATTAGAGTCATCTTTTTAGAGTTGCTATAATATTTTAGGAGTTTAAATCCAAGAATTAGGCTCATGTCTCTTCTGAAAATGTTCCAAGCTTCCTGTCCTGCTCTGCTGCATTATACAGTGTCACTCTGCCAAAGTCTTCGCTCATTTCCTGCTTGTCCCAATATGGTGGTACACATCAATAATGTCCTCTCCCTTCCCATTTTGACTTTACTGTCTGCTTGGAATCTCTATCTTCTTTGTCCATCTGTAAGGGCCTATCTATCCTGCAAGTTCAATGCAGGAGGCCTTTACTGACAAAATCTGCATCCAGCCTTCCATCAATCCTCTAACTTAAAGTTGTACCTGCCTCTAGTACAGTGCTTGCTGTACTTCAGTTCTAAGACACACCTTCCCCCCTCCACATTTCTCTGAAAACCGGATATATCTTATAACTGATGGCATGCCAGTCTCATTAGCAGCATTTCTTGTTTCTTAGTGGCATGTAAAATAATCGTGAGCTTTACAATCATTGGCACCATGGGTTTGATGAAATAAGGTATTATATTGTATTATAATTACTTTGTATATTTGTTTCCTCCACAGGACTGTGAACCCCCAGGGGGTAGGAATTATGTCATAATCATCTTTAACTACCATATATTTGGGCACAAAGCGAGTGTATCCAATAAATACTCATAATAATTAGCATTTATTTAGCATTTAGTTAAGTGTTGGATACTATTCTGAACATTTATATGTATTAAACCATTTAATCCTCACAACCACCTCCTAAAGTAAGTACAATTATTATCTTTGTTTTAAACATGAAGGAACTGAAGTAAAAACACATAGGTAAGCTCATTCAAAAAGATACACAAAAAGATGCACAAGATTTGAACCCATGTTTGCTGATTATGATTCATATTATTTTTCCATTCATCAAATATTTAATGAGCAATTCGCTATGCCAACTACTGTGCTAAACACTGGTAAGCAAACCCTCGTCCTCAGGATGCTACTCTGAACTGCAGGTTCATTCTTGAATCCTTTGGCCTTCAAATATCAGAACCAACCCACAGATTCACTAAATTATTTAATCCACTTCTCTTTTTACTTTTCCTTTTTAACATCTTCCTGTAAAGTCAGTCCTCCTTTAAAGTAGTCAGCACTCTATCAAGAAGCAAGTTAATGACCAAAAAAACAAACAAAAACTCTTTGTGCTCTATTATTAATGAGCAGCTGTGGAAATATTATAAAAGAGACTTCAGTTAAGAAATAGGTGGTAAGATCAGCAGGGCTCTTAAGTGAGCAAATACTCTCAATAAAAAAGAGAGAAGTAAAACATAATTTTGCTTTTAAATAGATTGTTTTAAAAAGTTTTCCCTAAGGCATAAGGCTTTTTTAAGAAAAATGATTCATTCTATCAGAATAAAAATGATTCATTTTATCAGAATAAAAATGAACTAGTAAACCTTATTCCTTTTACTTTATACCATATTATGTTAGGGGCTCACGGGAAATCCTTAGATCCCCATTTAAGACAGACTGCTCACAAACAGGTAATCAGGGCATTGACCATCCCCTTTCTCTCCCCAGAGGAAGACTCCTCATTTGCTAACAGTCATCTGCTATATAAAAGTAACCACAAATAGGAAGAGAATAGAAGAAGGGAAGGACAGGAAATTCTCATCACAGCTGAACAAACCTCTATCATTTTAACATAACACAGATGGCATTTATGGACTTGTTTGAACTGAAATTTCTAATAGAGGGAAAAATGAATTACCAAAATTAAAAATAGTATCTAAGTATTAAAAATAAAATAAGATGGCTAGGCCAGTTCTAACATTTTAAACCTCTACTTAGTCAAAGACAGAATTTATATTCTGTAAATAACCTATAACAATAGAAACAAATGCTTCCTTTTTTTAAACTAGCCTCTAAAAAAGAATAATCAGTGTTATGAGCAGAAAATTTCTTGGGAGAGCAAAGTTGAAAATGATATATCATTGTCCATTTCCAAGAAAGAGAGGTAAAACACGTTTTACCAGATAGAGAAGTTAAAGACAACTAGCGTTCATTTCCCTCATTCCTATAACTCATTTTCCTTATCTGTGAATCTTCAAGAATCTAGTAGAGCCACTCCCTACCTTTGCTCAGATGAAAAGACAAATCACTAATTTCCAAAAGGCCATTTCAGGCTCTCAATCTTCAAAGCTAGCAAAGCTGAAGCATGTCTCTTTCTGTCCTTTTGAAATGAGTTCCACGTCTTTCAAAAGCTGTGGCTAGAAAGCCATCTTCTCTCTCAGGAAGCACAGTTTAACTGTCCTCGCTGCTTTGTCTACCCTAAGAACAACAACAACAGCAGCAGCAGCCTCAGGAGTGCTCCTTCAGCCCATCAGGAAGAACCAGCCAACTTTTGTGCTCTTTCTTGTACAGCTGCTTCTGTCTTTCTGACAGATACTCCATCCTGGAGGTTCCACTGGCAGAGTAACAAAAAGTGGAACTGAAAACCTGCTCTATGGTTATCTGACTTCCAACATAAAGACATGGCCCTGGTGCCAGAGACCCCTTTGCAAAGAACACCTTTTTTCACAATTTAAAAATAACAAACTGTATTTGCGCCTCCCTCACTGTGCAGCCCTCCAGCTTGTCTCAAACTAGTTTTCTCAACTCATAATAAAGCACATTAGTACCAACTGTGTCACAAGGGAAGGAACCTGAATGAAGCTATGTTCAGAAAGCATTTAACAGTCTGGCCCTTCATTCTCTATTACCTTCCTCTTGGGTAAGGAGCTATACGCCATTTGTGAAAATGCCTGGGAGTCTGGTATTTTTCCTACACAAGTGTGATGGCTATTTTGTCACAGAACAAACTGGTATTTCTGCGCATGATCTGCTGTGCCTAGGTAGAAAGCACATGTGCCTCCTGAGGTTTTACAAACAATATGCTTTTCCTTAACAAAGAAATCAATTATTCTATTAATAATAAGGTTTAAAATCCAGTAATGTGTTAGTGATAATAGTAACATCGGTTTAGTACTTACAATTTACAATTTTCATAAACAATCTCAATCACATACATGATGCTTGCAATAGCCCGCTGAAGCACATCGTCTTCCAGAGGTTCGTAAAGGTTAACTGGGACCTGCCCAAGATTATCTATCAGCTTTATCAGTGGTGGACGTGGGTTCCAAGCTGTCGGACTCCAAGCCCCTAGCTCTTTTCTCTAGACTCCTCCCAGCTTTAAAGAGAGGGCTCCCGACTTCCACCTTCTACCCAGAGCAGCCTATTACTCTGGGCGACAGGCCCTTCCCTGCTGGATCAGAGTTGGCTTCTTCAGCTCCAGCAGGGCTTTCATCCTCCACCACTCTCCCCCCTCGTGACCATTCTCTGAAAGAAGCGGAAAGGGAAAGGCGACCGAAAGCTCCTGGGGGAAGGGACGATGACAAACGGGAGGGCAGGACACTGCTCCTGCAATGGGCTCCTTCACTTTGCGGCGCGCACCCTCTTTCCTCCACCAGGCTGTCCAGCCCTGAGGCCGGCGATCTGCCCAACCGTGCCCCCAAATTCTCCCGTCATCACCTCAAACTATCCATCCCCCACGCCCCTTCACCTCCGACAGGCAGAGCCCACCCCCTCACCCCCAAGTCTGAGTATCCTTCTGTTATGCCACCCGCCTTCCACCACCACTCACTGTCGGTGACTGGGCCCGGCCCTCATGGCTGCTCTGTTGCCGCCACCACTGCTGCTGCACGACCCGGCCCCTCAATCACCGCCGCCACCGTCGGGACTCGCCGGCAGCCGATCCTGCGCCTGCGCAGCCTGGAGTGCCGGGGCCCTCTCGGGTTGCATGCGCCTGCGCAGCCCGCTCCGGGGGCGTCCTCCTGAGTGCCTGATGCCGTGGACCCCTGATTCTCAAATGGATATGACCGCTGGCTTTGAGGACTTGTTAAGCTTAGAGGCTTTGGCGGCTGCCCCAGGATCTGAGGCCTCTAGCATACCTTGCTTAGATTACTAAACGCTTGGATCTATAAGGGGCAATAGACTGAATGGCACTTTCAGGATTCTGAATCCCTCCTGCACCTAAAGGCCTGAGTTCAGATGCTCTGAGGTGACCACCGATAACAAATTGAGGTTTCTTTCAAGAAGACAAGCACATCTAGAATGCGTTGGGATAATTGTGTAAGAGGCAATTTTGACATCCCAGAATACATTACTGGCCAGGAATACACTACTGGGGATCTTGCCTAGGTGACTGCACCTAGAACTCACTGGGACACTGCTAAATTGAATCTGTTTTTCAGAAGCACAATGTTAATTGGATGAAAATGTCCTAGGCACCTCATATGTGCCACCGAAAGACTTCGCAGGCTAACAGTCCCCAACGTTACAGGTCTCATTGTGGAGCCTAACTTTTTTTGTGAACTGGTAAAGAAAAACCATACCTTTAGCCCTCCAAGGTGCAACAATCAGCCTCAGACCACTGTGCTGCCTTGGCATAACTCTAACAAGAGTCAAGGCTCAGTTGGATCCTGGGAATTCAATAACACAAACACTTGAAAGCTGCAGACAATGCACTGCAAAGGTGAGAGGAGGTACAGGATTAAGTTCTCCTTATCACCATGATTCTTCCATCCCACCTCCAGCCCAGTCTCCCATCTACAATTCAGAGCTTGGGAGCTAGGGACCATTATATAATGTAACACATAAAAAAGGGAAGAGGAGAAAGTTCTATTTGTTCTGAGAAAGATGTTAAATTCACTCTACATCTGTTAATTTTACATCTGATCCCAGGATCTAATGTGAATGTTTGAAATCCTAGTCCAAGATTAAGGAATGTTTTTCTCACTTTGGAAAGAAGCAAGAATGAGTCCTAGAGTAAAGGTTGAGAATGCTGAAAATCAAGTATCACAATGTGCTGGAGGCAATACAGCCTGCTTGTCACTAATATTACTAAATCTTCTCTAAAAGGAGGCAGTAAGAATATACAAATGCATATAATGGAATTCTCTGGTTAGGGGCCAAGGATCAGTCCTAGAGGCTAGCTTCTGATTTAGAAGAGTTGTCATTACTTACAAAAGTATTACCCTTTGGAATTTACTGAGTATCCACTACGTACAAGACACTGTTCTAGGTGCAGGAGATACAGTAGTGAATAATATATAAATATGTATTCCTTGTCTTCATAGAATTTACAGTCTAGTATAGGACATATAATAACAGCAAACACATAGCATTTACTATGTGCAAGCTCGGTTCTAAGCACTTTACACATATTTGTTCTTTTTTATTATTATTAAAAATTACTAGGATGACAAAATATCAGTTCTTTTAATCACAACCACCCTATCAGGATACTATCATTAGCCTTATCTTTTTATTTTTAAATTTTTTTATTATATACTTTACTCTTTTAAGTGGCCTTCTTCTCCCCAACTAATGACGACTCTTGTAGATTATGTCCATCCTCTGTCCTCCTGCTTGAATCACATGGCACAGAAATTATCTGGAAATTTCATTATTTTTATTGGGTAGATCCCTATCTATCATTCTCATCATCCCTGTTTTTAAATATAAGGAAACTGAAGAAGAGAAAAGTTACCTGCCCTAGGTCACACAGTAAATAATGAAGCTGAGAATCAAACCCAGGATGTCCAGCTCAAAAATCTGTGTGCTCAGTCACCATATTATAATCTGCCTGTTATAGGAAGAAAAAAGGGTCCTATGAGCGAATTTAACCAGACTTGGAAGAAACAGTCTATGTGAAGGCCTAGAAGTGAAAGAGAATACCAGGCAATTTGGGGGAGTGAAAAAATTCAACTGAGCTGAAAAAAATTCAGTTGAGTGGGCCTAGAAAAAGATGGCACTGTCAAAGGAAGCTGGAGACACGTTAATTAGTTTGAATTTTATTCTGAGGGCGGTGAAGCAAGGGAGTGACTTGGTCAGTTTGGGGCCATCAGAAAGTTGGTAAGATCGAAGCCCATGAAGATCCCTGAAGAGCCTCTTACAGCATTCCAGGCACTGCAACAGGATCACTGCATGTAATGATAAATGCTATGAGGAAAAGCCTCTCTGAGGAAGTAACATTTAATCTGAGATCTGACTGGGGAAGCAAAAACCAAATTTAGAACACAGGAGGCAGGAGTAACAGGTATAAAGACTCTGAGATACAAATGAACTTAATATATTCAAGAGATGGAAAGAAAGGCAATGTGACTGAAGCCTTGGGAGAAGTAAACAGGGTTCAATGCATGCAAGGACTTTGGATTAGTCTAGTTGGAACAGGAGGCCATTGAAGGGCCTGTGCCTCCTATTCTATCCCTCATCGTCTCCCTCCGATTCTATCCCCTTAAATCTCTGGAATCCATCTGCTTCTCTCCACCATTGTCACTGCGCTATTTTACTAAGATAGAATGACACCTTGTTGAAAAAGGACTTGGGGTCAGGAAGATTTTTTTGCTTTTCAAATGGAAGAGACTAAGCATATTTTAAAATAAATGCTGATGAGAGGGAAACGGTACAGAGAGAAATTGTCTATACAGAGAAGAAAGGTTAATTCATGGAACAAGGTTTCCTAAAGGGCAAAACAAGCAGCCTTAAGATAGGAAAGTTTATTGAGAGCCTATATTGTTCTAAGTCCTAGATTCAAATGAACATATATATTTATTATCACCTTCATTTTATAGATGAGGAAATTGACACTTGGAGAGTTTAAATAACTCATTTAAACACACAACTAAGTACCAAGCTGAGATATGAACCCAGACAGTCTATTTCATTTGACTAGCCATTCCTAATCTCACAAAATACAAAATTCCCCCACAATACCCTATGAGGGAAAATTTCTGGGAAAGAATTAACAAGGCACTTTGACTCATTTTCCCTAATTTTTGTATGTGTGTCATTCCTGGGATTCTTCCAGTGTTATCTGTTGCCAGAACTATAGTTTTTAGTATGTGTTCCTTGGGTGATTTTGCATTTATGTAATTAAGCTCTTCATCACAGTTTAACCTAAAACTTCCCTTCATCTTATTGTAGTTGAAATGGCATTTTACTGAACTGTCCATGAAAGATTCCTATTTTTCTGATTGCTGGCTGTCCTGTATTTAGTGGCATCTTGTTCTTTGGGCATATGGGGTGCCCAAAGAACATCCAGAATATCATGTTCCAAAAAGGCTGTTCCTTCCACTAACAGAGCAGGAAGTATGAAAGCTGGAGCCTGGCGCCATTTTGCAAACCATCAGTGTATTTGGTTGCTTGGACTCTGTCAATCCTGTCGCTCAGAGCTTCTCTGGACACTCTACCTCTATCCAATGGCAGCCTGGCCAGTTGGTTCTCACTATCTCCCCGCAATTCTCCCTCTCTTTTCTATTTCATCACCTTTTCCCTCTCTACTGGGTCACTGCCATTAACAAAATCTATTTTAAAAAACGCTCTCTTAACCCCACTCCTCTCTTCTCTTCTTCTGTTACCACTCCCTTTTGTACTGCTCCCCTAGGAAGAGTTGTATATGTATTCTGCTTATCCTTAATTCTTTTCCTCTCTTAAACCCACTCCATTTAGGCTTTCACCCAGATCACTTTACTGAAACTGTTCCTGTCAGGTCACCAACATTTCTCTTTCTCTCTCCTCTTCCTCTCCTTCTCCCTTCCCCTCTCCTCCCCTCCCCCAGCCACCAGGACACAAGTGATGGAGAGTTTTGTCCGTTTTGTTCACTGATATATCTGCAGCTCCCTGACAGGGCTGTACATAGTATGTGCTTAATGAACTCCCACCCGCTCCAATCCCCACATTTCTCTCTCAATTTCAAGAGTTTGAGAGGCTTAAAAGAATGAAGAGGACTTTAGGCCACAAATCGGCTGAGGTAAATTAAGTTCCTCAGGACGCTAAGGTAGACTGGGAGATCCTAAGTGACTAAATAGTTTTTTTCCCTTTGCAGACCCTCTGCTTTTTCTCCAGAAAGGAATGACCTCCAGGATGAACAGGATTACAGGAGGGAAATCTGGGTCAGCTGTTCATCGGAAACACCCACCCACGACCCACGGACCACTCCTCACGGGAGGCTCGCGTAAAGTAAAAATGCAGACCGCCAAAGGCGGCTGCCGACTACTAGCAAAGCCAAAGTAGGACTGGGAGAGGATCCTGCAAGTCCGAGACTGGAGAGGGCTAAAAGGACCCTTATGGGGACCATCAGAATAGCGCACGATCCCACCCGCAAGACCATTTCTCCTTCGACACGCCGGTTTCTCCAGCTGGGTGAAATCAGGCGCTAAGAGAACGCTTTCTGCCGCTTGGCCTCGTGGGAGATGTAGTCTTTCAGGAGGCAGGGCTAGAGAGGCCTTTTACAAAAATTTAGCAGAAGAAAACAGGATTTGTACAGGATTCCAAAGCAATCGTCATGTTCACACACTCTAAATACTCATTTTCCCATTTGCTTGGCCTCGGCCAGTCTTTAGTTACTGTCGCATCCCACCTCCAACGTCGCCCGCCTCTCTCTCTTTTTGGGCCAAACTACCTCTTTCCGGCTCGCTCGCCCTTCCGCCACTCAGTCCAATGGTAGATGCGTTCCTGGTCGGTTCCCGGAGTGCCTTGCGGCTGTAATGGCTGCCACCAGCTGGTCTGGGGCTGCGCTCTCTCGAGCGGTCTTAGGTTTTGGCAGTTGGGCCCTGTCGCCGCAAGGGAGTGGGCAACCCGGTTCCCGTCGCTCTTGGGCTGTCAGCGGAGGTGCGTCACCTGTGTCGCGGGCGCCGCTTTCTCTGGGTCCGCTTCTAGCCTCGGCTTCTAGGCGTTATGGCCAGAACTCAGCCTTGGACCGCTTCCTCGGACTCTCTCAGCCGGACAGTTCGTTGACTTCTCGCATTCCCGCCGTGTGCATGCACAGAGGTAAAGGGCCCAGATCGATTTGTCCGGAACTGTTATCGTTTTTATCAATGAAAGCTCCGTATTGAGGAAATCCCTCAGTCTGGGGATATCATTTTGGGGGCATGGTTACAGAAAACAAAGGCAGAGAGAGACAGAGAGGGAGACGGAGACGAGCAATGAAGGATCTCACAAGAGAGAGATACCAGATTCTACGAGGCCAGCAGAGTGCCCTGTATTCTGGTAGAGAGTAGTATAGAGTATGGTAGGGAGGCTGGATACAAACTGGTTATTGCAATCCATTGGCATAAGGAGCCAATGCAAAAGACTGAGAAAGCTTTTAGAGCCTTCATAACGCCCTTAGTAGGGGCCTGGAGATATTCAGGCCTGGAGGGATTTCTGGCTTTATCTGGCCTAGCTGTACTCACACAAGTGTATATATTTACCAGGCAAAGTACACAGTACAGTTCACACAGTAATTTAATATTCAGTACCAGGCATTGTGCCAGTGATTTTACACAATTGCCAATTGTCTAAAGAAGGTTATAAATAGGTATCATTAATATCATCCCCATTTTACATATGAAAAAACTAAGGAATTTAGATTAAAGGTTTTGATAAAGTCATATAAACTAATTAAGGGACAAACTTAAATCTCAAAGCCTGGTCTCAGCTTTAATCTGGTACACTAATCTTGTATCCCTGTTCCCTTTGTGGGTGGTAGGACTGTGTGCCTGACAAGATCCAAATTGTCCTCTCTTTCACTTCCCTCCTGCCCCACACACAGATGAGCAGGATCTCCTCTTGGTCCATCACCCTGACATGCCTGAGAACTCCCGGGTCCTACGAGTGGTCCTTCTGGGTGCCCCAAATGCAGGAAAGTCAACACTCTCCAACCAGCTGCTGGGCCGAAAAGTATGCCATATCCTTTACTCCCTGCCCCTTTTCATCTCTCCATGGATTGTCATAGAAGGATCTGGGACCTCACTGGGACTTCTTTGTTTCTGGCAGGTGTTTCCTGTCTCCAAGAAGGTGCACACTACTCGCTGCCAAGCTCTGGGGGTCATCACGGAGAAAGAGGCCCAGGTGGTGAGTACCTGCAACAGGACAGAAGGTGAAGTTGGAGGGCCTCCCTTACTGTTAGACCTAGAGAAAATGATCTTTGGATTCACTTCCCTGAGGGAAGAGAGTTTCCTCTTCCTTTAGGCTTGGAGTAATTCTCTCTGTACTTTTCTTCTTTGCCATTTAATCAGAAAGGTCTCATTTCCTCGTTACTGTTTCCTAATCTTCCATATATTTGCAGTCATATTCTTCCTTCTGGATCTTATCTGGAATTAAAACAAAGCTGGAGGATAAAACTCAAGTCAGCTTGGCAAGAAGATGTCAGGCTTCTGACATCAAGGGTGGCCTTTCTTTCACTCTCAGGCATAATTTTCCTCCTGGGGCCTGGGGGTTTAGACATCTCTCTTTCCTGATTTTAGATTCTACTTGACACACCTGGCCTCATCAGCCCTGTTAAACAGAAAAGGTAATAGCCATGGAAACAAGGGTTGTAAGGGGAAAGATGTTGAAGAGGGGGTGGAGAGATACCATCATAGGGGCTGGAAAACCCTCTTCCACACTCTATCCCTCATCAGGAGTACATCAGTCATAAGACCCTTCCTAACCAATGTATGTCTGTCCCTCAGGCACCATCTGGAGCTCTCTTTGTTGGAAGATCCATGGAAGAGCATGGAATCTGCTGATCTGGGTTAGGCTCAGAATGGGAATCTGAGGCCCAGTTTACACAGTCCTGGCCTCTCATTTCTTGGTAGTTTGGGAGGTGGGGATTGGCCAGAGCCCATACCATTTGAAGTTATCAGGGGATGGGGAAAAGAGTGGTCATATCTTTGTTTTCATCATCCTGCCAACTTCCAGTTGTGGTTCTTGTGGATGTCTCGGACAAGTGGACTCGGAAGCAGCTCAGCCCCCAAGTGCTCCAGTGCTTGACCCAGTTCTCCCAGGTCCCCAGCATCCTTGTCATGAACAAGGTGAGCACCACCTACCCGAAGAAGGAATCTACTGCCCTCTAAGACGCCGTCTCACTAACCACACACACTGTCTGCCCATCCCCTATGCCCAGGTAGATTGTCTGAAGCAGAAGTCAGTTCTCCTGGAGCTCACAGCAGCCCTCACTGAAGGTGTGGTCAATGGCAAGAAGCTCAAGTTAAGACAGGCCTTCCGCTCACAGCCGGGCACCCACTGCCCCAGCCCAGCAGCCAAGAGCTCAAACACAGAGTCTGTGGGAGGCCCTCAGAGGATTGGCTGGCCTTACTTCCAGGAGATCTTCATGTTATCAGCACTAAGCCAGGAGGATGTGAAAACACTAAAGGTCAGTCAGTCTTGGCCATAGCCTGGCCTTTGTCTTCCACCATGTGAAGACAAGCCTCAGAGTTCCTCCTGGAAGAGAAGTGAGTAGGAAAGTCCTGGTTGGGACTGAAATGCTCACCTTCTCAATCTGTACCCACAGCAATATCTCCTGGCACAGGCCCAGCCAGGGCCTTGGGAATTCCATAGTGAAGTTCTCACTAGCCAGACGCCTGAGGAGATCTGCGCCAACATCATTCGAGAGAAGCTCCTAGAGCATCTGCCCCAGGAGGTGCCCTACAATATACAGCAGGTGCAGGCCCAGTGAAGGGATCTGGGGGCTCTCCGCCAGGTGCACACTGAGAGCAGGACAGCTGTGTCCCAGAGAGTTGGGGTATGGGTCTACCTGACTGACTAATTATGACGTTTCCCTGTGCAGAAAACAATTATGTGGGAGGAAGGACCAAGCGGGGAGCTGGTGATTGTACAGAAGCTTCTGGTGCCCAAAGAATCTCATGTGGTAAGCAGGTCTAGGCTTGAAAGAGGGACTAAGGCTCTGTTAGTCAGGGGTTCTCCCCGCCACTGCTTGGGAGCCCTGAGAGCAGGCTCAGGACCCTCTCTTTTTCCCACTCTCAGAAGATCTTGATTGGTCCGAAGGGGCACCTGATCTCCCAGATTGCAGAGGAGGCTGGCCGAGACCTTATGGACATCTTCCTCTGTGAGGTTCAGCTCCGTCTCTCAGTGAAGCTCCTCAATTGACCACCCTCTACTGTCCCTTCCAAGACATCCCAGTCTAAGCTTCTGGCAGGAGCCACTAACCAGAATTGCTCCTGCCTGGGGCCTACAGGGACTGGTAAGGGGCATGAACACTGATGACAAACCACTGGCTGGCCTGCTTGCTTAGTCAGCACAGCCCCTCCCCAGCCATATCTCGTGTTGGAGGAAGGAACCTACCTACCTTAGCTCCGTCCCCAGTAGTTTCTCTGACTGGGGCCACAGCTACTTAGTCTAGAAGTTGTCCCTTTGGTGCAGGCAGCACCACCCTGCGTCTACCTGCCACTGGCCCAGAGTTTCTCCCTCAGTTGCCAGTTGTTAGCAGGGAGATCTTTTTCCCTCTTCAGATCCTCCACCTGGAAGTCCTGTAAGCCCATGTGAGATAGTGCCTCCCACCTGCTCCCCAAATCATTGAATCCTACTCCATCCCTCTCCCCAGCCTCTGATGCTAATAAAGTTAAAAGACAAGCATTCTGGTTCTCACCTTTATTTCTTTAGAACAGGAAAGAGAAAACTTACCCATTCCCTTACCCCCACCCCATTATCTGAGCTTGAGTCTTCTTCCCTTCCAGTAGTCTGCTCCAGGATCCTGAGTTCTCTTGGCACGCTTTCTGGGTGCAGCAAGAGAACCCTTACCATTACTAAACTCAGTAATGGTAACGGTTTCCTCGCCATTCCCAAGTGCCTTTGCAGTCAGCAGGCTGTCATGAGCACAGTGGGCTTGCTGCATTCTCTGTCCTCATCAGGCTCCAGAGCTGGGGGTACCCGGACTAGTACATCATCTATACTGTAGTGTCTTATCACAAACTTACAGTATATGATGATATCCAAGTCAGGGCCCTGCAGGGGGCATGTGAGGCATGGCTTGAAGAGCACTGTGGCAGGGAAAGCCAGGGGCTAGGAGCAGAGCAGGACAGGTCAGGGCTGCATACGCAGAGCTCCCCAATCCGTGCTCGACAGCTCCTAGGCCAGTGTCTTGATTCTGTGGTCAAGGGCAGCCGAAGTGGGTTAGAGGAACGGGACTGGCTGGAAGAAACCTGCAAAGTGACGAGTCTGTTGAGATTGCCTTAGGGACCCTGTGCCAGAGTTAAGCCAGAGATCACCTAATGAGGCAGAAGGTAACCTCTGGTCAGACCAACAGACAGACCCAGAGGAGGGGCACTTACCTGGAGCTGGAACCACAGACCTGGGAGGCAGAGAGACCCTGTCCTTGCCTCTCCCCTCCTAGAGCTTGCCTTTTATTCACTGGCCCCTCCCCTGGGTGGGGCACTTTCCCTGGTTCTAGAAGGGCCTATTAACTCTTTCCTTGCTGGACTCCTCGAAAGGAGGGTCACTGGCCTGTCTCCATATTAGTCCCTTTCTCACATACTCTTATGAACGTTGCTAAGCCTAGGATCCACCCTTCATTCGTATCCCCGTGAAATTGGTCATCTATCTTTTGGGCTGAGGGGAAGAAAGAATAGCTTCACCTCATCCTTTAATTGCTGGTCAGAGCCCCAGTGGAATTTGGGAATGGGGGGTAGGTAATAGTGGTGGGACTGTTAGTTGAATTTCTATAAAAGGGAGGGTCCCGACATCTGGATCTCTGGATTGCTGGGGCAGGCTCTGGCCTAAATTTCAGTCCCCAGACCCCTGTCTGCATTTATGCTGAGGACAAGAAGACCAGACCTAAGTAGGCAGATCACTTGCCCACCTCTGTCATGGCAAGTTCCCCTGAGTAGGAGTGTCCTCTGTGGGGAAATTTGAGGGCAGCTGAATCCCAAACTTGTGGGAGCTATCATAAGAATGGGTGAGGACTTGTTCTTCAGAGATCAAGTCACTTAGGGTAAGAGCCTGGCATTATTCAGTTCTCTGCCTCTGGGAAGGTGAGACTCCTGGGGTAGAGACTCCTCAAAGCAGGGACTCTATTATTTAGACACTCATTCTGGGGAGCATATCTGCTTCTCTGTTCCTTCTCCTTCCCCTATCTTAATCAGGTCTGTGTGCTAAGAGGCAGTTATACCCCTCCTGTGCAGGGGCAGGTGAGGCCAGGATGGGGAGTAGAGGAGAGACTCATCCTTCTTTTGGTTCCTTGAAGGTGTTCTATTTCCTGCTGCCGCAGAACCTTGGCACATGCTCTTCCCTCTGACATGGTCTTCCCTCCTTTCTTATCTAGTTCGTTCCTATTCTCTCTTCAGATCTCTGTCACCTCTGTAGGGAAGTCTTTCCTGGTTAGTTAAATCCCTGTGTTGTGGGTTCATTTATTTGTGTGATTATTCACAATCAAGCAAATAATCATGAGTGCTTGGTTTATTCACTGATATATTTCTACCACAGACTAGAGACTAAATAAACCTTGTCAAATGACTGACATGGAGCTTAGCCCGCTATAATGTGGGGAAGGAGAGAGACTTTGGCCCGGAAAGGCAGACGGGCAAAGGTGTAACTCAGGCAAGTCATTTTCTCTCTTGGACTGTCTCTGTTCTTTGTAAATAGTGATAATAAAGGTTCCCAGTTAACAGAGTTGTGAGGGCCAGGTGATTAGCTGCTGGTAAAGCCTTAGCACAGTGCTAGTGCTGGTCCACAGAAGGGGTTCAAACAAGTTAATTCCTACCTCACCCCCTTCCCAGGGGCTCACCAAAGGCCCAGGTAAGGCCTGTTGAATGTCTGAAAGCTCATAGGATGTTCTTGAAAGCTTGAGGCTACTGAAAGAGGCAAGATTTAGTGGTAACAGGCCTTGGGTGACAGTCCCAATTCTACGACATCCATCTTTGTGACTTTGGACCAAGTGTCCTCAGCTTCAGTTTCCTCAAATATAAAAAGCTATCCATATGCACCTCATAGTGATGAAAAGGGTGACATGAACACTGTTAAAGAGAAAACCACAGGCCCAAAATGATATTAGTGCTAAAAGCCCATAACACCAAACCTAGATTTAATACCTGAAGTAATCGCATTTTCACCTTCTTCCAGAAATGTAATATTAATCCACTGGTTTGGAATTTTCTGGTCAAGCACCAGTAAGGTGATCTGTCATATGGGCCCTCTCCATCCCTCATAGGAAGAAGAGGCAATCTGCATGATAAAAACCCTTCCCCTCTTCTGTTCTCTTTTGGCAACACCAAAGTGTCAAGACCTCAAAGTAATCTTTTCTTTTGTTAAGAGCTCCTTGCCCCATCCTTCTTCCTATAAAAAGCTTCCATTTTGTACAGTCCCTCTGAGTGCCTTTCTGGTCGCTAGGTAGCATGCTGTCGATTTGTGAATTGCTGAACGCAAGTTAAATCTTCAAATTTACTGGGTTGTATTTTGTTTTTTAACAGCACTCATCTCAAACTCCCAGAGCCTAGAATGTATATAGAACCACTGTCAGTTTCCTTCCTTTTCTCTGTCATGAGCTGTGTGACTAAGGACAATAACACTTCTCTGAACTTTGGTGGTAATACATACCTCACCAAATTGTAAGGATTAAGTGAGAAATGTGGGTGAGAAAGCTTTAAAAATCCAGATGCTCTAACCAAGCAAGGTATAAGCATTTTGTCTGTTCTTGCCTCCTTTTGACCCTGTTTCCTGTTACCCCTCCTGCCAGGTCACTTCTCTTCAGAGACCCTGTAGATCAGGCTCTTCCACCAGAGTAAAGGCTTCATGTACCAGGGCCAAACTTCAAGTCAAGCCACGCACTGCCTAGGTTTCTGCTTAATCCTTGGGGGCCAGGTTCAAAGGTGAGCATGGATAGGACTCAGGGGTCCTGGAGGTAGAGGAGAGATATCTCAACCAACCAGAGATTCTGTGGCTGTGGCCTCTGGCTGGGGTGGAGGAGTCTGTGATCAGGGTGTGGACTAGAGGAGAGTCTGAGCCTGGGTGGGGTGGTCTGGGGACCCTGATAAGCAGACTTATGGCTATCAGGGTGGGGGCCCTTCTGCGTATCAGGAGCCAGCAGGGGCCATAGTGTAGGACCTGAGGATATTTTCTATCTAGGGCTGTCTCCTGAATGGCTGCTCTTCAATCCCTCTGCCTCTTTAGAAACCTAAGGGAAGTTAGGATGGGAGTCTTTCCTCCGTTCTTTCTGCAAGTCACATGGAAACTCTGCCCCTTGCCTGACCAACATTGGGATGGGGAACACAATCTGGGTCCTTGAGTCCAGCTCTGCATTCTGACAGCTTTTGCTTCAGACCAAGAACTTCATGGCTCTCCTGAGGCCAGGGTAGGTTAGTCTGGGACCTTATCTTTCTAATTCCAGTCCCTGCCACTGCAGCTTTAAGCCCTTGACTCTTATTTAGACCTTCTTTGGATGAAGTCCTTAAATCATATGGCAAGTAATGAAGTTAAAGATGGTCAGATCTGCAAGAGTCCTTCAAAATCATGGAGTTCGAGTCCCTCATTTAGATAGGCGAGGAAACTGAGGCTCAGAGAAGGGAAGAGAATCATCCGAGCCTCAGGATCCTTCTACCTCTCCATGTGGGGAACCCAGAACCCTCAGAGAAACAAGAAGGCAGCAGCAGATGCCTACAGATAGACACACGTATAACATGCAGAACACATACACAACATACATGTATGATGCCCACGTAGACACAATACACGGAGATACACGTAAAAACATAGATTCAGCTAGTAAAATTGTCTTAGTTTCTTCTTGGGTGCTTTACTAAGTTTCATGAAGTTAGTAGTTTTGTACAAAGATAAAAAGGCCAAATAACACAGCCGTTCAATGTCTCACTCAGCAGTCGGGAGCAAAACTCAGCCTGGAACCAAAGACTTTGAGAAGTTCCGGGTTGGAACTTACTCTACTGTTTTGCTTTGGATACAAAGGACCCAAAGCAAGAGCCTGGTGTGGTTCTAGGAGCTTAAGAGGTGTGAAAAAGAAAAGCTAGAAAATAGTTCTAAACCCTTTCTCTCCATGTGATAAATTGGAGTTTGAGACCTAGGGGGTTTGTCAGCAATGACTGCTGGTGATTGCCTTTTATCCTGCCTTGGCTGCATCATGACCAGCCTATGAAGCTTTTCCTAACCCTCCTTGACACTTGCTTTCCTATGTCTAGGCTTTGGACCTGCTCTGTTTTCCTCAGTACTCTGTGAGAATTCATCTGTCCCTTATTTGTCCCCAACTACTCACTTAGCAGGCACTTTGATTCTTCTGTGTGGCCCCAGCACCCTTCATGGGCCTTTTTCTGGGAGGTGCTCAGAGGTGCTTTACACTGAACATATGCAGGCTCTCCAGACAGTGCCCAACGTGCATGTGTTCAAGTACTCCGCTCTTGCACCCTCTATGCCTTTTAGTCCCATGAGCAAGTGCACATGTACAATAAACCCAGATGCAGTGGGGTCCTAGCCGTGGCTTCCTTGGGGGCTTTGTCCATCTGTCTCCAAAAGATGATCGCATGCCAATTTTATAATAGAGGTACTGAGGCTTCCGGAAGAAATGCATGACCCTGAGTTACATAGTAAATCAAGAAAAGAGGCAGGCAATAACTCTGCTCTCCAGACTCTTGACCCCAGTATCTGTGCACAAACCTACTGTGAAATGAGGTTGATTTCTCTGTGAGGCCTTTTTGAGTTTCAGAGGCAATGGAATTAGACCCAAGTTTTGCCACTTAACCAATCATGTGATTCCGAGCATACTACTTACTTCATCTCTCTGAGCCTCAGTTTCCTTGTCTATCAAATAGTGACAACAATAATGCCCACCTCACAAGATCCTTGGGAAGAATCAATGAAAGGAGGTGTGGGAAGCTCCTGTACAATGCAGTATCTTCTACTTCTTTAGGTCTCCCCACTCATCTGATTCCTTTTAAAACCTTCCACACACTGCTCTCAGCCAAATCCAACCCAGCGACAATCCTCCCTCCTTTCTCTGACCTCCTGCAGCCAGGCCCTCACATGGAAGTCACATGCCCTAGAGTCACAGGCCACCTTTGGCTTGACCCAGAACCTCAGCCTACATGGTTCAGGAGTTGTGCCTCCAATTTCTTGCTTTTCTTCCAAACCCTGCCCAGGACAGACTCAGAGCCAGAAGGGAAAAGCACAGCTTTGAATTTGTTAGAGCCTGAGATCCACCACTACCAGCACTGGCCAGTGGGTGGGCCTGCTCTGCTCCTAGAGTCCTGACTTCCTTATCAGTAAAGTGGGTTTATAATATATACTTTTCTGTGATTGTTGTACAGAAGAAATAAGACAGCAGAGGTGAAAATTTCTAACCTAGAGCCTGGCTCATATACTATAGGAAGTCAACAAATGCCAGGTTTCTTCCCTTCTGGCTTCGCAATAGGCTTTCCCTACTTAACCTCTCCAATGGGGCATATACCCCTGGACATGTTTGCTCACTCACATACCGCAGATGCACATGATAGTGCCTACCTGCCTGTGCACACATATAGTCAGAAATAGACTACAATCAACACCTGCCTAGGTCTGTTTAGCAATTCTCAGTTTCTGTTCTTGGGTCAGTGGGCATACCCATGACTTGGGCCATGACCTCTCCAGTCTCCAGGCATAGTCCTAAAGGTAGCTGTTGGGTGGGAAAGGATCCCAAGGAGCCTGGGTGTCCCTCCCTCCTCAAATCTTTCCCGCCATTAGCCAGGGCTTTACCTCCCTCCCGCCCTGCCAGGACAACCTGTCTGCTTCACAGCTGCTGTGGAAGAGATAGGCAGCCTGGATTATCAGACCAGACAGGGCTCCTTGTGACAGTTCCCTGCCCTCCCCCGCCTCAGGCAAAGGTTCCAGGGCCCTTAACACACTCTGTGCTGGGCCCTCAAGCTCAGGGCCTAGGAATAGTAGAGAAAGGGAGTAGGACCTGTATCCCCAGACCCAGTTCCCAAGGCTGGAGTCTCGAGCACAGGAAGTTGGGAACGGCTTCAACTGTGCCCTGCAGGAATCAAGTCTGCACACAAGGCCCTCTACCACTCCATCCTGGGTCCATGGCAGCCCCGGGTGAGGATGGACAGTCTGGGCAAGACTTAAGGGGCTTGGACCAAAGGCTCTATACTACCCACTCTCCCTCCCTGAGGCTGGTTCCAGGCTCTGGGGACAGAGGCCTGGTTCTCCCTAATCTCAGAGTCCACTGGCTTTATCACAGGTGTCAATGCATCACCTCTCTCCCTCTACCCCCAAATTATTGCCCCAAACATCTTTTTCCTCTCCAGCATCCTTCAAGTCTCTTTCAGCAAGGCCCCTGTTTTCTTGTTTTTCCAAGGCCTCTCTGGTCATCTCCTCTGGTCAGCCACTGTCCTTGACATTAAGACTAACCAGGATCATCGCCTAGTTGGGCCCCACACAGCCACCCAGACCTCTTTTCTGAAGGTTAACAGGAAGTAGTAAAAAGAGCAGGAGCCTCAGCGTCTGGGAGTCTGGCTTCCAGTCCTGGTTCTGGCTCTGACACTAAGTGATCTTGGGCAAGTTCTTTCACTTCCGTGCTTCACAGTTTCCTCATTTTATAAAATATAAGGCAATAACTTTTCACAAGGTTGACTCAGGGGTTAAATAAGTACAACTCATTTTATCATTTTAGTAATCAGTTGGAAAATTTTTAAAAATGCCTGCAAAAGGACTTTATAAGCCAGCTGCCAAATACTATCAGCTGATACATGCTGTGCTCACGAAGTGCCATGCTTAATGCTATCATGAGCTGTCATTTAGTCCTTACAACAACCCCAACAATACACAGCCCCAGGCTCAATCCTTGAACCTCTTTTCTTTATTACATACACTCATTCTTTTGTTGATCTTCTCTTGTCGCACAGCTTTAAATAGTATCTACACACTGGTGATTCCCTAATTCACAGGTCCAGGCCAAGCCTCTCCCCTAAACTAATTTCTAGAGTGAATGTCCTACTTGTTAATTTCTCTAATAGGCACCTTACAATTAACACACCCAAAACTGAGGTCCTGATCTCACCTCAAATCTGCTTCTTCAACTGCTTTGTCTGTGTGTGTGTAGATAGTAACTCCATTCTTCCAGACAGGCCAAAAACTTGGAGGCAATTTATCTTTGATGAATTTTTATTGAAGTACAACATACATTCAAGTGCATTACTACAAAGTGAACATACCCATTTAACAGCCCCACATCAAGAAATAGAACGTTCTTAGCATATTTCTAGACATTCCCAGGAGCCTCCTGTGTCCTCTCTCACAATTACCTCCCTCTTCCTCTCCAAAGCTGATTTCTATCTTTACTCTAATGCCGTAGATTAGCTTGGCTGCTTTTTATATAAAAGACTGATCTATGATGTATTTTTTGTCTGGCTTCTTTATCTCAACATTGTGAGATTCATTCAAGTTGTTGCAGGTATCAGTTATTTGTTTATTTTCATTTCTGCGTGTATTTAATTTCCGAATGTACTACACTTTGTTCCACCATTGGTAAACATTTGGATTGTTTGAATTTGGGGGCCATTATTTATAATGCTGCAATGAACATTCTTGTACATACCTATATGTATATTTCTGTTGGGGTGGAATGGTTGGATCATAGGCTATGGTTATGTTTAGCTGTATTAGATTCTGTTAAACAGATTTCCAAAGTGGTTGTATCAATATAAATTTCTACCCGCAGTATATGAAAATTCTAAGTGCTCCAGATCCTCACCTACACTTAGTATTGTTACTCTTCCATTTCAGTCATCCTGCTGGGTGTGTAGTGATATCTCATCCTGGTTTTAATTTGCATTTCCCTGATGATTAATTAAGTTATACATGCTATTCTCATTATCCATTGTTTTGTGACAAATCATCCCCAAACTCGGAAGCTTAAACAACTGACATTCCTTTTACTACCTCTGTTTCAAAGATCAGGGTTTCAGGAGGTTGGGTGGGCAGAACTGGTTGGCGTCTGTCATGTAGTTTAGATGCAGTCAGACGGGGGCTGGAGGAACTAGGGGCTGGCCAAGCCTCTCTCTCTTCATGTAGCTCAAGTGTTATCTGTGTGTCTATTTGCTAGGACTTCCTCACAGCACAGTGGCCTTAGAACAGACTGTCTACACAGTGACTAAAAGCTTAACGACAATATTCAAACTAATAAAGCAGAAACTACACTGTCATGATCTAGCCTCGTTAGTCATAGAGCATCAATTCTACCATATTCTATTGACCTAAATAGTTACAATAGTCTACTCATTTCAAGGGAAGGGAGCATAGGCTCTACCTCTAATTGGAAGGACTGTCAGAATCACACTGTAAGGAGAATATGTGGAATAGAAGATATTGTTGCCATCATCCTTTCAAAATACAATCTTCTGCAAGTTTTCATATATAATTTCATATATCTATTGGCCTTTCTGTGTAGGGCTTGAGCCCAACATTTGTCTATTATTCTATGTATTTTACCATAATAAAAAATTAAGAAGTTATACAAATGGAATCATATAGTATGCCACATTTTGGATAGACATTTTGTGCTCAGCGTAATTCCCTGGAGATTAATGTGTCCTTTGATAAAGTCTTAATTTTAATGTTTTATTAATCTTTTATCGTTATTTTCATGTTAGTATAAAAATCTTCGCTTATCCTAAGGTCATGAAGACATTGTTATTTTCTACGTTTTATTATTTTATTTTTCATATTTAGCTCTGCAATCCATTTGCAATTGATTTGTGTATAATGTGAGGTTCAGGATCAAGAACCGTTTTTGACTCCGCACAGATAGCCAGTATCTTTTATTGAAAACACTGTCCTTTCTACATAGCTCTGCATTGCCACTTTTGTCATAAAACAAGTGTGGGTCTATTTTTGGACTCTATTCTATTCCATTGGTCTACTGTGTGCCCATGTCAATCACACTGTCTTAATGACTGAACTTCAAATTGTCTTGATATATGATACTTTAAATCCTCCAACTTTGCTAATTTTCAAGTTTCTCTTATTCTTGTGCTTTTGGCATTTCGCTATAACATTCAGAATTAGTATGTCAATTCAGGATCTCTTGGGGTTGTACTGAATCTATAGACCAATTTGGGGAAATTGTTATCTTTACAATACTTGAATCTTCAACTTCATAGATATTGGAGGCATTTCTTTATTTCTTTTTTTTTCTCTCAGTCAGCAACTCTGGTCAGTTCAAAATACATCCAACATCTGAGTGCTTCTCACCACCCCTATTGGTCAAAGTGGCCATCATATTTCACCCGTATTACTGCAATACTGATGAGAAGCAACTGGTCTTCCTGCTGCCTCCCTTGTCCCTCTTCATTCTAAGGGTGTTTGGAGCAATGTTCCTATTGGGTTGTCTTGCTATTATTGATTTGTAGGAGCTCTTTTTATACATGGAAGTTCTTTGTTAGATATATGTATTATAAATATTTTTTCTGACTGCTTGTTTCTCCGTTTTCTTAAGTTTCTTTTGATAGACAGACTTATTTTGATGGTTCAGTTTATCAATTTTTTTTTTTTTATCCTAGGAAACTTACCTATGCCAAGGTCATAAAAACATTCCCCTTATTCTATATGCTTTATGGGTTGAGTTTTTATATTAGGTCTATGATCCATTTCAAACTAGTTTTTGTATATAGAGTGAGGTGGAGGTTGATTTTGTCCCCCGTACAAACCCAGTTGTTCCAGCACCATTTTTGGAAATGATTTTCCTTTTTCCCTTGTATTGTCGCAGTGCCTAGAATGATCTTTTCAGGTGTGTCAGACCACATCACTCTTCTTTCAAACTTTTCAGTGGTTTCCCATGTCAAAGGCCAAAATAAGCCCCATTAAGGTTCCACATGACCTGAAAACAAGCCCCATTAAGGTTGTACATTTCCATCCTGACCTTATCTACTGCTACTTTCCCCACTGCTCATTCACTCACTCATTTCTAAACATACTAACCTCCTTACTGTTCTTTGATCATGCCCAACACACTCCTACCTTGGGGTTCTTGGTTGGGAAGCTATTTCCTCTGCATTGCTCATTTCTTTACTTGCTGTAGCACTACCTTCTCACTTAGGTCTTCCTTCAACACCCTAAAATTTAAACACCCTCCTGAACTTCCTATTCCTTTATTTTCTTTCTTAGTACACACCATTATCTAACATACTGTAGACATATTTAATGTCTCTTATTTTGTTTCCCTTACCTGAGTTTAAGCTCTAAAAGCTATGGGTTTGTTCTGTTCACTGCAGTCTCCAGCATGTAGGACAATGCCTGACACAGCATTTGTAAAATGAATAAGAATACTGAATACTGAAGCCCCCAAAGATGAAGTTACTTATCCAAGTAATAAACAGGTAATAAACAACAGAACTGAAATTTAAACTGTTGTCTGACTCCAGAGTTCATGCTCTTAAGCCTGAGTTGTGGGCTCCATTACTAAGTGGGACTCAGAACAAGCACACAGAGATGTAGTGAACCTGGCAGCTCCCTCCATCTTCCGCCTGCAATGGAGCCGGGTCTCCAAGGGCTCAGGTCTGGCCTCAGCAGCTTGGGCCACCCTGCCCCAGGATGCTATGGGGGCAAGGCCAGTGCGCTGATGTCCCCCAGTGGTTAGGGTGGGGAAGAACAGGAAAAGTGTAACCTTTAGGATAAAGGGGTATGTGGGAAGGCCACCTGGTTGTTCTTGGTTCCCAGTCTCTCCCCTCACAGAAAATAAAATACAGGGCATAGGCATAACGGATCTTTATTTTACCAGAAAGGACAGGCAGTGGGGCAGTGCAGCATCCAAGCCCCAGACCAAACATGCAGCATCCACATGCAGGAACAGCTACACAGGCTGGGGCAGGGCCAGGGGTGTGGGACTGGGACCATAGGATACCCACAGCACCCCTGCCAGCTTGCCTGTGCAGTTCTGCCTCCAGTAGAGCAAGGAGACAGAGGACTGGGCTGCTTCCCCATGGCTGGAATTCTGTAACTCCGCCAGGAAGAAAGATGGCACAAGGGGTAAGAAGTCTGGCCAGTCCACAGCACTCAATTCTGTATGGGGCTGGCACAGCCTTGCCCACTGGAAGGGTTCAGTCCAATACCCAGGACAGTGTGGCCTTAGCAGGAAGAAGGTCTACTACGGACTTTCTAGTCCCCAACAGGGCTAGACTTTGATCTCAGAAAGGCTTAGCAGAACTAGGACCAAGCCTCACTCCACATGTCCATGAAAGGGACTTCACTGAGCACTAGCGGGGGCCTCCTAAGGCAGTAGTAAACGGAAGGAGCTGCTATAGACAGGAGACCCTGCTTCTGTGCCCCTGAGACGGGGGGGGGGGTAAGGTATGACAGTAGGCCTGGGGCTGGGGAGGGGTGAAGTGAAGGCAATGGTTCTGGGCTTGTAGGCCACAGCTACCTAGGCCTAGAGGGCTAGAGTGGGTGAGGCTGAGGGCTTCCCAGGCTACGGTTTGGGGTCAAGAAATCCAGGCCAGGAGAGGAGAGAGGACTGTCCTACCCAGACCCCTTGCACCCATGCTGAGCTCTTGCCAGGGCCACAGGGAGGAGGACAGATACACAGAGAACTTCAAGGCACCAAGATTCTGAGGAGCAGTAAGACCACCCCCCACAGACAGACAGTGATTATAATAAACATCTTCAGCCTAAACTACATGATGAGTGTAGAGGGTGGGTGGAAGGAAAGAGAGAAAAAGAGACAGAAGAAGAGACACACATACATGAATATGAAGGTGGAAGAGACACACCAGATGAATGTGGCAGTGAAAGTGAGGGTGTAGGGTAGAGGAGAAAAGAGACAGAGGCAGAAGGGAAAACAGCCAGAGAAAAGAAGGCCTGACCACACAGCACTTCTGGTTCCTATAAAATAAGGCACCAGAGTCAGTAACGTTCCCGTTGTCCTTGTGGTATTAAAACGAGTGCTGAAGGGAGGGGCGGGCGGCTGCTGAAAGGTGTAGGCCTTCAGGAGCCTCACACCTGTGCACCGGTGGCCTTCTTGATCAGGGGTATCTACAAGAATGGGAGATGCCATGAGGCTGTGGCTCTGGGGCCCACAATCACTTCGCTTGGGTCAGTCCAGTGGACTGCCCAGGTAACCCCACCATGGCTAGCAAGGTACACACCTTAGATAGGTCCACACCTGTAAGGGCGTGCACAGAGGCAGGCAGCTCAGCCAGCAGTCTGTTCACTTCCGATGTCACCTTGTTGTTGTCACCGCTGAGGATCACAATCTCATCAACTTTGGTCAGTGGGGCAGCAATTTTAGCAGCAATCTAGGATGTAAGGTGGGAGAAGAGCTTCTTTGGTTCCGTCCACCTACTCTGTCCATCTCTGCCCACATCTCACGCAAACCCCAAAGCAGCCTGGGTGGCCCCTATTTGCAAGCCATGGTCTGGGAGGCCCAGTGGGCCAGGGATAAGCCTATGCCTATTGTAGGATTCCTGCCCCATGCTGAGTACTCCCCCATTTAATCCACCTGTTTCTGTGTTCCTGAAAAGACCCCAAAAAGTTCTGGCATGTGCTTAGCTATTCTCAGCCTCAGGTGGGAGCCTCACCTGGGGCAGGGCCTCCAGCACCAAGGCCATCTTGGCGGAGTCCCCGTATTTCTGGTAGGCCTCAGCTTTGAGCTTCATCCGCTCAGCCTCTGCCTTGCCCATCGCCTCGATGACTGATGCCTCCGCCTCACCGATTTTGCGAATCTTCTCAGCCTCTGCCTGAGCCAAGAGGACCTGCTTCACCCTGGGGAAGTCCAGGCCAGGCAGAATCAGTGGGAAGTGCCAGGGGTCTCTCAAGCCTTGCCTGGGGACTCACAAACCCTTAAGCCCTCTGCTCTGGCAGGTGTCAGGGGTAGGGAAATCTGTGAAGGGGGGTGCCCTGGCATTCTGGCTCTGGCCAGGGAGAGGCTATGGGCTCCCAGATGCAAATGGAAGAAGGGAATTAACCAGGATGCCCTCTGGGCCAAACACCATACCAGGTCTTCAAATCTCCTTTAAGTCAGTCTTCCTAACAATAATCTCGTGTTCTTCAAAATGGGTGCACAGGGACAGAGGAACTGGTTTCCAAACTATGGTCAGGAGAGTGCAGGGTGAGGGGGAGCATGCATGGCAAAGGAGCCTGACTAATGCCCCAGCCCAATACCCAGCAGCACTCACTTTTCACCCTCAGCTATCTGCTGTATCCGGTGGGCCTCCGCCTCAGCTGGGCGGCGCACCGTGGCAATAAGCTCCTTGTCTGTACGCAGGATCTCCTGTGCCTCCACTGCAATCTGCTTTTTACGCTGCACAATCTCAATTTCAATCTCTTCCTGACGGATTTTCTGCTGCTCACGGGCCCCTTGTAGCTCATAGGCCAGCTGGGCCTCTGCTGTCTGTGGCAGAAGTGTGGTCAGTATGTCAAGGCCTGGCCACCAAGCCTTAAGCCATGAGCCCCAACCCAGGGACCCTATAGCTTCTCACCTTGATGTTAACTTCCTCACTGAAGGCTGACTTTTGCAGCTCAAAGGCTCGCTTCGAGTCTGCGATCTTGGTGTCTGCCATGAATTTCACATCTAGCATCTCTTTCTTGCACTCAGCTTCCTGAGAGCAAGAGGGGCAGGTGCTGAGGGTTCTCTTAGCAACCATGGTACCACCACCCCTGAGCACCCTGTTTCTGGGAATGGGAAAGAAAGCCCACATACCCGAATGCCTGCATCCCGCTCAGCCTCGGCCACCCCAATGTCAGCATCTCTCTGAACTACAGCAGTCTGCGTCTTGCCCAGGGAGCTCAGTAGTCTACTTTGTCATACACATCCTGGGGAAGGAAAGGGGAGTCATCCTTGGGAACAGTCATAGGCACAAAGGTGCCCCTCCTGCCAAGCCTCCCTCTACTCCCAGATGGACACAGGGGCCTATAGTGTTCCCAACACACCATACCTTAATGGTGAAGCTGAGGATCTCAATGCCCATGCGCCCAACGTCTGGGGCTGCCACCTCCCGTACCAGCTTGGCAAACTGGTCCCGGTCCTGATAAATCTGTTCCACGGTCAGGGTCCCTGGGGGCAGAGGGATCATGGGCTGACTCCCCAAGGGCCCAGCCAGCTAGGAAAAGAAGGAGGCATGCAAGTAGAAGTCTGAGTGTATGCAGGGGTTATGCAGTATGATCTGGGTCTTCCTGGCTTCTTCTCAACTGTGTTTATCATCCATCTGCAGAGTCCAGGCTGGATGAAGAAAAGTTCCAAGCAGCACTAGCTGCCTGACCAGACTGGCAGCCCCTCACCCCAACCCTATGCCCTCCCCTTCACTCAAGGCATCTGAAGTTTTGAAAGGAAATACTTCAGGGAAAATGTTTCAGCTTTTCATCTAGAAACCTTGGTGGGCCTGACAGATCCCCCTGCCCCACCCTGCACCCCTCCCTGGCCCCGGCTTGGGGACCCTGTGAGGATCCTCGAAGACAGCAGGGAGGTCCCTGAGCTGGGGAGAGTCTCACCGAGGATGGAGCGTAGGTGCCCCTCCAGGGTCTGCAGAACGACGTTCTTAATGTCTTGCACATTCTTGCCCAGGAACTGCTCACAGGCCACAGCCAGGAGCTCTTTCTCTGTCATGATCTTCACCTGCCAGTGGTCACAGAGGCACCTGAGCCAGACTGGAGGGTGGCAGATGAAAGCCCCAGACCCAGGTGCGGAGGGTGGTGGCTATGCCCCTCCCCTCCTTTTTCAGACCTGGAGGCCTAGGGGCTAGGGGATGGGGTGGAGTCTGTCTGAAGCCTCTAGGGGGATAGCACACAAGGGATTCTCACAGAGAAATTTCATCCTCACTGGCAGCCCCAGGACTCTCTCCTGGGCATGTGGGACTCATCTTCCCAACCCCTCCAGCCCACTCACTTCTCCCTCATTAGCCAAATCCTCCCTTCCAGGCTTCCCACAGGTGGGAGACCTGTAGACTGAGGGGCAGAGAATGTAAAAAGAACAATGAGCAATAGGGACAGAGAGACAGACTAGAAAAGAGGACCTGGACAGAGCAGGAACAGGTCCAGAGCTTGGGTGGGCATCTTCCTGCCTTTCCTTCCCAAGGTAGTAGGCCAACAACCCCCTCACCAGAGGCTTAAAACATGGTTTAATCTGTCTACCCTATGAAGTCGAGAGGTGGACTCAGGCAGAAAGCCCCTCACCCAAGCACTGAGCTAGGAATATAATGCAATCTCTGACTCCAAAGCCCAGAGCTGCTCTGCCTCACCTGGCCTCACCCTTTGGTCCCCACCCTTCTAGCTCCCTACTCAGGCAACAGGAAAGGCCTGGATTCTGGGGCCTGGCATTTCCGACACCTGCAAAGAATGGGGGGGATTAGTTAGACAGGAGACCTCAGCACTGGTTCTGTCCCTCGTGAGCCCGCTGAGAAGAGAAGGGGTATCTGTTAGTCCTGCTGGGTAGCCAAGGGCTGAGTGAACACGTTCCAGTGGCAATAACCCTCTCTTGAAAGGCAGGTGGGGGCAGGGTGCTGGAGAGAAACTGCCTCTGGCTGCTGTCCTCTCCTCCCCTCCCCCCAACCTCAGCATGGGATGAGGGAGCTCAACGGTCATGCGTGGGGCTGCTGAGTTACTATACCTGGGCGACACCCGTCACAGTTAAAGCTACCCCCTCGGCCGTCTCTACGTCCTCGCAGCGGGGCTGCAACGTCATAATCTCTAGGGAAATCCTGCCAAGAAATGCAAAACAGGGACATGGGTCTAGGGGCCCAGGGCCTGTGATGTGGGAAGAGTCCAATACCTCACTGCTCCGGCTAGGATGGGCCAGGGTCCTGCTGCGGAGGAGGGTGGGGAAGATTCCCCAAGGGGTTGTTGGGAGAATGTGAGGAGACAGGTGGGAGGGCAGAGCAGGGTGGGTACTGGTGGCTCCAGAGGAAGGAGGATGGGTATGCTACCCATGTCCTCTGCTCAAATCAGCTTGGCTTGAAGACTGGGAAAAGGAAGTAGAGAAGAAGTTGTTGTAGTGGTCTGGTTGAGGGGCTGGGGAAGAGTCCAGGTGTAGCTGTGTGTGTATCCTGGGATAACAAGTAAGTGCTGGTACTCTAGGCTGTGCTGTGTAAGTTGTCCAAGGGTGCCAGCTGAACTTCCCCCGGGGGCCCTCATCTGATCCCTGGGTCTGTTCAGCACCCTGGGATGCCCCAGGAAGCTGCCTAGAAAGCTCTGCCTGGTGGCCTGGCCAACTGGGAGTATGTCCACTGTTGGGTCAAGAGGAGGTGATCCTGCATCTGCCCCTCGCCAGGTAAGAGCTTCATAGTCCCTCTACTTGGCAACAGGCTAAGAAGGCTAAGAAGGGGTTGGGCCCCAGAGGTGGTCAAGTGGGGAGTGAGGGCTGGGGCCACACCAGAGCTTCCTGTCCAAGGAACACTAACCATAGAAAGACCTGTTCTGTCCAGACAGTCTGAGGCTTAAAGGGTCCATATCACCCAGCTTAATAGGGACCTGGGCATTTGCAGTTATTTCAAGTAGAGTAGTGTGTGTGGAGGGGAATAGGGCTGCTTTAGATGAGGTGTCAAAGAAAGCCAGGGCCTTGCCCATTCCACGCAAGGTGCTCTGAGCTCAGACTTCGGTGCTGAAGCCTGCCCTCCCACTGCTACAAAGGGCAGATGAGATGGGTAGTGCCCTTCCTGTTTAGATGGCAGGATGGGTGAGGAAGGGAGTGGTGGTGTAGAGTTTTTGCCGGAGAAGGCTGAAAGGCAATTTCATGCATGGTAAGGCGATGGGTAAGGTGACACTTAGGTCTCTTCCAGCATGGGGACCCACCAGCGTGCAGGCTCTGAAGGGGCAGGGGCTTTCTGATGTTCACTGCAGCATTCACAGTGCTTGGAACTGAGAAGGCACTCAATAGAGAGTTGATGAATGAAGCAATAAAGATGGGAACCTACACATTACAAAGAGAGCACCCAGAGTTACTAAATGCTCTGGCTTAAGAATGGATTTCATCAGCTATTGCTACATGGTAATGAAGAGTGAGACACCAGGTCACTTGCTTTTCAAAGTAAGATCGTATTCATAATAAAGCCTGGGTTTCTCTAGCACTTCTGTCCTAAATATCCCAAAGTGCCCTCACATCGTTTTACTTGCTTTTCCAATATCTCTACAAGACACAGAGAAGGCATCAATCTCATTTTACAACAGGGAAACTGAAGCCTAGTGACAAGAAATCTGTTCAAAGGCCTCTCAACAAAGAATTAAGGGCAGGGAATGACCAAGGCTCTTCTTACTCAGGCCTGTCAAGGAGGCTGAAGGAGACCAAGGGGCTTGGTGACCACAACTCCCCATGAGACCCATCTTCTGGCTTTGTAAGGAGGAGGGCTAGGGCTTGCCACTGGGGTGTCAGCCTGGAGAAGGGCCTAGCAAGGGGCTCCACGGTACCTGGAGGACTAGGAATTCAGCAGTAGATAGGGCTGAACCCTCCCCACCCAGACAGCTCAGCTCTGTCACATAAGGGAATGTGTCTCCTGCCTTGACTTACTCCCAATTTAGGCTTGGCATCTAAGGATACCCACTGGTAGATTTTGGCAGAGCTTCCACGGCAGCAAAAGTGGAAGCAGAGGGGAGGGAGGCACACTCTTAGGAGGGGAGTCCAATGGCTCCTTCTTGCTAGGCCCCACAGGGCAGGAAGAGAGAAGGTTAGACACAGAGGAGGAAGCAGGTGGGTTATTACCTGTGCAACCCCTGTTACGAATAGCGGGACCCCCTCCGACGTCTCAATATTCTCACAGCGACACAGGATGGTCATAACCTCCAGAGACAGTCTGAGGAGCAGCCATGGGGTAGGGAGAGGCAGGGACAGGAAGGGGTAGGAGGGACACAGCAAATACACACAGTGGTTACCAGATAAGCACCAAAGCCTGATGCCTGGGGGCAGGGTTGCTCTCCATAGTTCAGACCCCACTGCCAGCGCAGCCTAGGGCTATCGGGGGACAAAGACATCTCCTTGGAAGCCTGAGGCCTCTGGGTCTCTTCTCTAGCCCCCATGCCCTTCCAAGGAGTAGCTGCTGGGCTGGAGGAAAAGCCTGCTGATGCCCTGGGTCTGTGATCTGAGGTCAGGAGGGCTGTGCGCAGGGCACCCGGGTTACTCATCACTTCTCTTTCCCTGGACACTTCTGTAATAATCTGGGAGACTTAGCCTCAAGTCCACCGTCCAGTTTCTGTTTTCAGAAATTGGGAGGTGGAGGCCACGCTGGGGATTGATGAGCCACAACAAATACCAAATCTGCTTGGGGCACACACTCTCAAGGTCTGTGCTACATGTCACTAAGAAGACAATTTAGGGTCAGAAAAGCCCAAAGAATATTTTGGATTTTCTAATTTTGGGGTGGTGGTGTGCGTCAAGGCAGACTGGGGGAGAAAGTGTGCCCCTGCCAGAATATTCACAGGGACATGACATACCCTGGGAGATGACAGAGTAATTCACTTTGGAATTTCCAATGTTGGGCACAGGCAGAGGAGAGAGTCATGGCAAAGAAAATAAGGTGCCTCAAAGCTACTTGGCTGACCCCAGCTGAGCCCTCCCTAGAGCAGCGTGGTGCATGACTGTGTGTAGGGCAGTGATCCAGGCAGAGGCCAGGCTGAGAACAGCATGGAAGGCTTCCCTGAACCAGAGAAAGGAAGGACAGAGACTAAGGCTGGAGAAGCAGGTGGGCTGGAGGAAAAGGGGGGCCCCCACCTCAACTCGCACATGCCAGCCCTCGGGACTCTGGCCATGCAGATATGCAAAGGCTGCCTTCATTCAAGCCCCTACCACTAAGCACCCATGGGCCTGAGAGGACTCTAGACCTGGCTCAGATAGGAACCCAACAACCTCTCTTCTGGGAAAGGAGGAAAAGGGGAAATAGGAGAGAGGGAGGGAAGGAAGGAGGGAAGATGGGAGGCTGCAGCTCAGATGCGAGAGGTAGAGGAATTGCTCAGGCAAGGAGAGAGGTGCCTATATCAGGCCTCATTAAAGTATAGGATGCAACAGCAAAGTGCAGCAGGAGGGACTTCACTGAGCCTGGAGAAGAATGGCTGACACTAAGGGTGGGTGACATGTAGGATGGCTGTGGAAAGTACCTCAAAAGGGAGGGTGAGGATCCAGGCTGGGTTAGAAGCCTCTACTCTGACCTGAGAGGCTCCTGCTAGCCTAAGGAAATAAAGACCTCAGCTTGTGGGGATGTCCCCCAAGCAGACTAGGGAAGGGGCTGCCTCCAGGACAGGGTCCAAGAAGGGGAAGGGCTGTTGACTCACACTGCCCAGCAAGTGGGACCAGAGGGAAGATGCTGAGCCTGGGTGTGTGAGATCACACCCAGATTCCTAGACCAAGGTACAAGGCCCTCCACTCCTCACTTCCAAATCTATTGTCATAGGAGCTTGGCCCTGTCTTGGGGGCTCTGTTTCCTAGAGCAAGAAACAGGAGCGGGGCTCAAGAATGTGGAGCTGCAGGGTTGTTGTTTTAGCAGTGAAAGCTCATGCAGGATAGGTCTCTGGGCAAATGGCAAACTCTCCAGGCTTGGTTGTATGTCAAGGTGTTTTGGACAAGATATTCTGTCATCCAGGACTGCATGGCATGTGGGGTGGGGTGGCAGTGTCTCTAGAGAGGGCGCCCCATGTTTTCTGACAGACCAACTAGACTACTCAGGAGTGCCTAGCAGCTTTCTGAGAGAAAGCTATGACCAGTATTACTTTCTGATACTCTGGCCTTGGGCCAGAAGAGTTACCCAAGATCCCTCCACTCAGACAAAGCAAGGGAGAGATGGGAGAGTGAAGGGGGTTACTGGGAAATCAGCGAAGTTAAAAAGTGTAACATGTTTCCCATGCCCCTGACCCTAGCCAACACCCTTAGACACCCTGGAGCCCCAAGCACTAACAGCTCAGCGAAGTCATGGGGCTTCTCTCTGCTGACTGGTAGGGCTGAGGCTAGGGGGGATTTCCACTGGAATTCCCATTGCTTCCTCTCCAGGATGGCAGCCCATTCCCCCCACATGCGCACACCTTCACAGCTCTGCTGCCCTTGTTGCCTGGGTCCTGGACTAGAAGGATCTGGGTCCCTTCCCCCATCTTCAGGAAGGGGGTGATGGTGGAAAGGTGGCTGGCATGTCTCATCTCCTTTTGTGTAGGCAATGAGGGTAACAGGAAAGGTCCAAGCCAAGTCTGGCTCTACCAGGAGCTCTGGGGTAGCCTGCAGATACAGCCTGGTGGTGGGCTCTCTGGGGAGCTAAAATATCCCTTCCTCTAGTCTTTCCAGATTGATTTAAGAGGTCCAGACCTTTATTGCCTGGCCCTGCTACCAATTCCTTAGATCCCCACCCCTGGTCTCTAACCAGCTGCTGTCACAGAGCCACTTCAGACTGTAAATCCATTCTCCGCTATTTACCTCTACCTGCATTGTCTAAGAGCCTGCACAAGTGAGGATGCACGTAAGAGAGCCCTTCAGCTTTTCCTCCCTCCCAAACCCACTCCAAACAGGGTGTATAATTAAGGCTTCATGAATAACTTTGAACTAGAATCAGGGCATTAGGATTCTACCTGGGCAGGACCCTGAATTCTCTGGAACAGAAGTGATGCCTCCAGTGGAAAAAAGCACACGCACTAAGGAGGTGCTCATAGACAGACCTCCAGCATCCCTGAGCAACCCATTCTGTCTGCTTCTTAGGAGGCCCCCGCCCCAAGAATGAAATGTAGCAAGTGGCAGATGCTCTAGTTGACCTGTGGAGTGAAGGGAAAAGGCTAGAAACCTTTTCCTCACTTGCCCACCAAGATACTAGTTTCCAGAGCCCCCAGGCACTTACCTCTGCGTGTCGGAGATACACCACCAGGCCCAGGCCCAGCCGCCAAACACATATTGTTTATAGTCTGAACCACAACAGCCCCCTGGAAATCAAAGCAAAGTACTGCTGGTTAGTCAGCTCTTGTGTTTGTCTACCCCCATTTGTCCAACAACCCTGGGCCTTTATCTGTTTATCTGCTCAGATACTTGACAACTCCATGGGTTGCCAGGTGCAGAGGTTACATGCTCAGAAATGTGAGACATGCCCTCAGGGCCTTGGAATCTAGTTTGGTAGACAAACAATTTGCATAAAAAGGAAGAAATCCAGGGCTTAGCTCTGAATGTAAGTGCTTTCAGGGAGCAGAAGTCAGTGGGCAGGAGTGAGTAGAAAAAGCTTCCACTTTTCATTTAACTATTCAGCCATTCATTCAACAAACAAGTAGAATATTTTCTGTGCTAGGGACACAGAAATGAAGATACAAGTCCTATCTTGAAAGAGGAGAGCCAAGGTGGGAGCCTTGCTCATGCCTGGTAGATACATCTTAGTGAAGCTGGTTCTCTATTCTCATGGGTTCAGAGTAACTTTTTTCCTCTTGTGGGAGCAGATGCGGAAGGGAAGGCCTCAAAACAAAGGCCAACTCATGGTACTGATGGGAGAAGTGAAAAGGGAAAAGGTCTAAAAAGGAAGTGATTCCTGGAAACTATCCACTAAACAGAATGTTGAATCTGGCCTGGACCCAGATTCATGCTGTGGACATGTTCAGCATGCCCTGTACAGAAAGGAGAAAAATCAGTTCCTGAAATTCTTGTTGCAAACTCTCTTGTCAATGCCAAAATTACTCATCAAGTTCAGGAAAACGTTCATAAAAGCTGGTGCGGCAGTTCACTTGTAGTACAGATGTGTACAGGAAACATGATTCAAAGGAAGTATGATTTGTACAGTAAAAAAAAAAAAGGAAATGTGATTTGGGAAAAAGCCAGTGGGTGTCATCATTTCTGCATTCATAAACTTGGATTTTCATAAAAGCCTTAGATTATTGCTTCCCAAAGGGTAAAGGGTAGTGGGGAGAGATCATATAGTAGCTGAGTTAGTGTCCATGACAGTCCATGGCAGGGAACAAGGTGTGGGTGGAGGGGTACTGGGGAGAGATCACAGAGTGTCTCAAATATCAAGCCAAAAACCTGTGTGTGTGTGTGTGTGTGTGTGTGTGTGAGAGAGAGAGAGAGAGAGAGAGAGAGAGAGAGGAGAGAGAGAGAGAGAGAGAGAGAGAGACAGGGATTTAAACTGGGGAGGGAAAAAAATTACGTTTCCTTTTTAGAAATCCCACTTTGCACAAGGAAGAAGATATTGGGGTCAGAGATCAGGTAGAAGCCTCTTGTAGTGATATAGGCAAGACATGGTGGCTAATGCTGGAATAACTTCCAGAGAACTTTCTGTGCAAGTGGAAATGTTCTAAAGCTGTGTTGTGCAGTACAGCAGCCAACTAGCCATAGGTGGCCACTGAGCACTTGAAATGTGGCTGGTATGACTGAGGATAAAATTTTAATTTAATTAATTTAAAGTGAAGTGGCCACCTGTGGCTAGTGGCTCCCATATTGGTGCAGCACTAGAATCTGGGTTTGGGTGGGTGGTGAAGTCAGCAACCGAAACAGATGGAGAGAATCACAAAGAAGAGACAAGTTGTGGATGGGTGGAGGCAAAGGAACAAAGACCTACAAGTGCAGAGGGCCCGTCAGGTTCGAGAACTGGCATCTGAGATTGCTCACAGGGTGGCTGACTCAGTTTCCTGGGGCTGCCGCTGTGTACAATGTGCAAGTAGCTGGGCCAGAGGTCCAGGGAGCAAAGAGCGGCCTATATGTGAGAAGAAGTGAGAAGAGGAGGCCTTAAAACTCTTTTTCTCTGTGGTGAAATACCTGTCCATAGGGCAGCTGTTCAGTGGAAGCTGTTGCAGGCTTCTCTGCTCTGGGGAGTGGGGTGCAGGAGGCCTCTAAGGACAAACAGTCAATCTGAAACCTAAACCATCTCGGGATCCAGTGAAACTGGAAGAAGGTCAAAAATCACAGCTTGTTCAGGGGGTGGGGGAAAAAAAATCACAGCTTGTTCCACTTCTTCTGGCCTGGTGTGGACTAGGGCATGGCAGGCTCCAGCCAGCTCCAGGGCACTTTTCAATGTGCTAGGGGAAGAGGTGGTAGTGGTGGGGTGGGATAGGGGAGGCCCGGGGAGGGAGGGTAGGGGGTATCTACCCTCTACCTTTAACTTATTCTTTGACCTTGGGAGCAGCCTGCCAGAGCTCAAGCAGGGCTTTGGCCAAGGGCAACATGGCCAGATTCCCAGGGGTAGCAACAACAGGAAGCTGAGACTGCCAGACTGCCCCGCCCCCAGCAGCCTCCTCCCTGGAAAGCATCTTCCTCATAGCTTCCTGGTCACACTGAGCCCAACCACCAATCCTAAAGGAGGACACATAGGTGCCCCTTCTTTGACTATCCTAGCTCTGTCTTGAGACCTGGAAACCTCTCCTAATTTTATCTTACTTTTTCTAAGACAACTTGCTTGCCTTTGTCTTACCTAAGCTGAAGAATCACAAAACACCCCTAGATAACCTCAGCCCCACTCTCAGGCCCACTCCAGACATAGCCGTCACTCTGCCCTCTGAGGAAAACTCCCTTCCCTTCCTGTCCTTCCCCTTCCATCTCTTTCTTCCTATTAGTCCAGAAAACCAAACTCTACAAGGGGAATTAGCCTTTTTTTTGAACCACATATCTCCTTGGTATTCTAGCAATGCTTAGGATGTTCATAAATGCATAAAATACAGAAGAAACAAATCATATTAAAAGTTATCATAACGGCAAAACAAATATGTGGCGTGATATGTAATACATAGTAATATGTGTGACAGTGAACACATGAAATAATAAGGTCTATGATAGATTTAATAACTGGCTTAATTTCAAAGTAGTGATGAGCATAAGTGATTTTTAAGATACTACAATATTTGCAGTATGGTAGGAAAATATCTGCTAATTCCATCATGGACTGTGACTGACATTCATAGTAACAGAAAATGCTAAATTTTAGTTAAGAAAATAAAAAATGCACTCCCCCCCCACCCCATTCAAATGCCTATCCACAAACCCCAGGTTAAGAACCTCTGACCTATTGTAGAGATGAGAGAAAGATGTACAGTATTTGGATTCCCCTTTAAAATTCCTGAAATAGAAATAGAGAAAAACGTTTTATAATATAGAATAAAGGAAGGAGGTTGGACAACTAGAAGAAACTCCAGACTTTTCAGGTGAAAAAGATGATCATGAGATGTATCAGAATCCTTTTTCTGAAATTGGGCTTAGTGAGATGACCCTGAACTTAGATGCAAACCCGGGTAACCAGGTGGGGGCAGGGCTAGGAGTAATTGCTCTGTTCTCCTGGGAGTCCATGTGCAAGAGGAAGCTGCATCTAAGTTTGATCATCTCAAACCCCAAGGTACTATTATGCTAGACATCATCCCTCCCTCTTCCTCCCACTCTTGACTCTAGTGCCCTCAATTCTCAGCACAGCCTCCTCTCGCCACCCCTAAATCAGCTTCCAAGCTGGCACTGCATTGTTCTTTGGCCAGGGGACCAGGTTGCTGACAACTAGAAGGTACAGAGCAGCCCATCTCAGGGGATCCTCTCACCCTTCAGTATCGAGACTCTGTAAAGGGCAGGATTGGAGGTTTTCTCTCAGCTCAAAGTCTGAGCTTCCAGAAAGAAACCCTACAAGAAAAAAAAAGTGCAGATTCAGGTTCTAAAAGCCTTCTTTAGGAGCTGGGGCTGGGAGATGGGTCCAGGTCTTATAGAAGTGATCTGGCCTCAGTGTTCTTTGGTGATCTCCATCCTGATCCCAAGGCTATCTTGGGTCCTTAGGGAAGTGAAATGTTTATCTCCTTCACAGAAGTAAGATCCTGATCAGGGAGAGTGGGAATTTCCTGTCCCGGTGGAGATTGATTTTGGGATCCAGAGAGAGCCGGAGGGCATGTTCTGGGGTAAAAGTTCCCAGTGGATTTATCAGACCTTTCCAAGCGTGGGCAGGTACAATCCCTGGCTTAGGCCACTGCTGGTACCCACTTCTGCAGTCAGCCCTAACAATTCTGCACACAGGCTGAAAATTGACATTGAGAGTGGGAAGTAAGACATGAGGTACTCCTGCAGTTACAGGCCTCCAAGCTGTCAGGAAACGGAGACTCCCCAGCACCAGCGGGGCAGGGCTGCTGCACAAACTAGTGCTTTGAAAGGCTTCAGCCACCTTCCAAGGTACCTAATATACAATTTAAAGTAGCCTTAAGGAAAGATACCTCTTCTCTTTCTGATACCGCAGTCCCCAAGCCTCACCTAAGCTCGCAGAAATTCTGGAGCTTGCTGCATTTTGCAACGCGAGCGGCACAACCCAGAATCCGGTTTCTCAACCTGTAGAGGCCGCATCCGCGTCTCCCAGGAACGCAATGCCAGGAAACAACGGCAAGCCCCAGCCTGCTGGGAATTAACGGGTCTGACTGTGCCTGGAGAAAAGATCCATGTCCCAATGCCCCTCCCCAGACAGGCACCTGCCCTCCAGAGGCGCGCGACCCACCTCCAATCTCGGGCGCTGGAATCCAGCCCAACTGCTGTGTTCCAGTCCCCTCCCTCCAAGAACCCCAAGGATTTAGTTTGAGATCCCCAAGGCCACGGAGAGGGGGACACTGCCTAGGGCGGAGGCGGAGAAAGGAGATAAACAGGAAAACACGCGGTGGGGTAGGAGCCGCTGGTCGGTGCCGGATGGCACGGAGCACTGAAAGTGAAAGTATGGGGGTCTCTCCTGGGTCTCTGGTGCGGCCCGGAGCGCAGCCGGCTCAGGCCGGACACCCGGCGTCCCCATCTTGTCCCCCAATCCCGGCAGTGCCCCGCATCCTCGAAGCCCTTCCTTGGCCTACCCTTCCCGGTTCTCTCCCCAACCCTGAACCCAACACAAGCCCCCTCCTCACCCACCTTCGCAGGCACGTTGCTCGCCCCAAACACTCTCAGGACTGGGCGTCCCAGACCCACCTCCCTCGCTGCCCCTCACCTGAAACCACCAGCGCCTCGTTGGGCCCCACGTGTGGCAATTGCCCATGGCGCCGGCAGGACGCAGAGCCCTCGGGGACCGCAGAGACCTGGATAGCAGCTGGCAGCCGTACCCAGCACCCTCCCGCACCGCGGCCGCCCGCCGCGCCCAGCCTATCCCACCACCCCCAGCGGCGGCTCACCCGCGCCCCTCTGCGGCTGCCAGCCCCACCGGAAGTGTGGCTGCGGAGGGCGGGGCCGGCACGTCGCGAGAGGCAGCAACCAGCGGGAGCATCGGCCGTCAACATACTTTATTACACGCGGGTCGGGTTTGCGGGGCCCAGCCCCAAAGCACCCCGGAAAGGTGTCCCTCGACTCCCATGGGGCGCCCCGATAACAACCTCCCTTCCCTGCTTCACCTCCCAGCACCCAACTGAAGAGCACTCAGCCTGGAACCAGATTGCCTGTGTTCAAATCTCATCTACTCTTACTGTGAGAAGTCCCTTACCTCTGCTGCCTAACCCTGTCTTTGTAAAACGGGGAAAATTTAACTACCTAGCTATATGGTTGCAAAGGCAGTGCATCAAATTACAAATTCCCAAGCCTTCATCCAGAGGTGATCAGCATCACTAAGGGTGGAGCCTGGAAACATGAAATTCAAATTCCTGAGAAGCAGTGTCTGGCACATTACATACACACACCCTTCTCAATCTGGGCTGTCATTCTCAGGAAGAAATAATCACCCATTATTTCCATCAGAAAAAGAGCTGTCTAGGACATACCTTTAAACCCCAGAAAGTAACCATGGAGGTGAAAACTGTGAACTCCTCAATGGCCAGGCCGAGGCCTGGCACACAGCTAAAGTTTTCAAGGGCCACCAAGTGCTATAGAAAGCATCCGGGCCTGGGAGTTCAGAGGCTTAGGGCTCAGGTTCAGCTTTAACCAGAATTCGGTGTGTGACCTTGGACAAGTCTGGTGAGCTCTGAGGGCTGGGGTAAGGTTCAGAAATTGTGGACTCCTCAGGGTGGGAGCTGCTCAGAGAAGATGGGGTCCCTGGGTCCTTAGGCTGGGGGTCTTCATCAGAACTGGCATCCTTCCCTGGTCCAAGCCCTGCCAGGCTTTTGCTAGCCTCCCACAGCCGGCGAGCTGCCCAGTCATCTCTAGCGGCTGGAGGTACCTCCTCCACATGGCAGTTGGCAAAGTATCTCCCACTGAGGGGCTCAATGCCCTCCTGTAGAGCACAGTACAGGGGGGTCTGGGCACCCCCTCCTGGAGCCCTCAGCACCAGCCAAGCCAGTGGGCGCAAAAGTGGGCGCAGCCATCCGGGAATGTGACGCAGGAATAGCTCCGAGTTCACAGGCCCTGTGGACAGAAAGGATGGAGTTGGGAGGACAGTGGGTGAAGACCCAGGGTAGGAGCTGAGAAAACAGGGCTAGAAAGGGGTGGGGAACAGAGTCCAGTTCCAGGAACACCAAGGTAGTATTTACCAGGCATTCAAGGGCCCCACAAGGTGTCCTTACTCATTGCCAACAGCAAGCCTCCTCTTCTTTATCCAAACACCTTGTATATCCCCATCTCCCAGATTTTGTTCATGCTGTGTCTCCCATGTGGAACAATTCTCTCTCCATCTTTTCTTCTAGCTCAAGTTCTGTTCCTTTGTTTAACCAGCAAACATTTATTAACACCTATGGTAGACCATCCACTGTTTTGGACATTAGAGATGTGGAATGTAATAAAAGCCTCAGTAAAGATTAGTTGTGCTTATTATTGTCACCATTATAATTACTCAGGAGCCACAGGCAATGCCTATCTAAAATGCAGTATGGTAATAGGGGTAGGGCAGATCTTGTTATCCTGTAATCTGTTCCCTGAAGGCAGGGATGGGTCTTATTCAATAGTTAATTAATTCAGACTAAAAGCCAAGATACTTAAATGGACCTCCAGACACTAGATGACCCAGCCCATCTCCATACCTCATTTCATGCCACTGCCACTTCTCTCTGTTTTAGACACACCAGGCTCTCTGGTCTTTCTCAAGCATACCAAGCCCTTGCTATTTGCTATGTTCTTCACACTCTTCTGCCCAGAAAGCCACATAAGTCACTCGCTTATCTTCTTCAGACTTCTATTCAAATGTCACCTTTTATGATGTCTTCCTTGACTGCCATAGATAAAATAGCACCCCATCTTTCTCCATAGCATTTTATCACCACCTGCCATTGCACACATTTATTTATGAGGGGTATCCTCCTCCCCAAAACTAGAATGTAAACTCTTTCAGAATAGAATTTTGTTTTGTTCACTACTATATTCCTAGTACTGAGATTAATGCCCGGCACACAGTAGGTACTCAGTAAATGTTTCTTGAATGAATAATCATAGCTATCATTATCATCATATTATAATCAGTTTAGTTATATAAATGGCTCATTGGGGTGAGAACCTGGGTCTTATTCATGGTCATACCCTACCTAGTAGTCAGCATCCATGCTTGTGGTGTGAGAAGAACCCAAACAAGGAGAGCCTGGTGCCAAGATCAGTAAGGAAAGGTTTCTTCTTGGACCATGCTTATTCCCTGCTCTGAGATTCTATGGTTCAATGAGAGGCTGGGGGAACATAGGATGGGGCAAGGATGGGGTAGGAGGAATCAAAGCAAAGCAGAGCAGCCAAAGAGACAGGCCTCACCGGGTGAGCTGCAAAGCAGGTGACGCCAGTGCCTTCAAGCTGAGTGGCGAGCTCCCGGGCAAACAAAACATTGGCCAGCTTACTGTCAGCATATGCCCGCAGCTCCTGCCGCCAGCCTACCACGGGGCGGTCCAGGCGTGTGAAGTCAAGGCGCCCTCGCTGGTGGGCAGCTGAGGATACCACCACCACTCGGCTAGGGGCACATGTCTTCAGCCGAGGCAGCAGCAGATGTGTCAGCAGGAAGGGGCCGATGTGGTTCACTCGCAGCAGCAGGTTAAAGGGCTCACGGGTCCGGCCACATGAACTGATTCCTGGGGCAGAGGCTAGGCATGAACAATTGCTCTGGTGGGATACCCATAGGCCTCAGAGTCCTCATCTGTGAGATGGCGATGGGGGCATTCTTCCCACATGTCCACTGGCCCCTAACAAGGCCTTGCTGGAGGGAACCACTGTCCCCAGCCCACCTGCCACCCCCACTACAGCGCCTGCTGCACCCTCACCGGCATTGTGGATGAGGATGTCCAGCCGGGGCTCAGAGCTCAGGAAGGCAGTGGCAAAAGGCCCGTACGGAAGCCAGACTGGCCAAGTCCAAAGCCATGAAGATGATCTCATTGTTCCCACTTTCCTGTGGAGCGGTAAGGGCTGGGCTTGTTACCAAGTATCTTTCTCCTCTTCCCTCTTCCTAGGCACCAAATTCTGAGTCTATTTCCTAATATTACCACCACCTGCCCTGATGCATTAGAATGATGTGGATAAGTGTGTGAACTCTATATATAAATATTGATTTTGTCTCTTACTATAGCGTGACCTTGGGCAAGATAAGATACTTAATCTTTCTGATTGGAAGAATAATAATAGTACCTTTCTCATAGAGTTGTTGTGAGCATTAAATGTGTTAATATATGTAAAATACTTAGAACAGTGCCTGGCACACAGCACTGGAAGGTACTTGCTATTATTATTATCATCATCCCCTCTGCCTTACCCTAAAATCTACAGCACATTTCTCATTGGTCGCCTTTCATTCACCCTTGTCTCCTCCAGTCCAGGCACCACACAGCCACCCAAAGGGTCTTGGTTCCAAAAGGCTGTTCTGACAGTCCGGAGCTTGCTGAGGACCCTTCATTGGATCTCCACTGCCCACCCTATAAAATCTGAGCTCCTCGATGAGGTCTTTAAGGACTTCCAGCTCCCTTCATTTTGCTTCTTTCCCCATATTCTGTGCTCCAGCCTCATTAGCCTTCCCCCACCCATTTTCTAAATCAGACCAGCTTTCTTGCCTCAGGGCCTTTTCATATGCTGTTCCCTCTCTTGTTCCCTTACATACAGTCTTTCATTACTGTAACTTCTAACAATCCTTAAATGTCTTAGAACAGCAATTACTTCCTTCAGGAAGCCCATTACCCAGTTTGGGTCTGCTGCCCCTTCCCTGTGTGTGACTACACCACTGTGCACTCCCCCTTCCGCACTTAAGCAACCGAACTGCACTCTCAGGGTCTGGATCTCCTGGAGCCAGTCTGCTCACCCCTCTGTGTCCTGGTGTGTCTGTCCTCTGTCCACGGTCCCACCCGCCCCCGCCTTCCCTCACCTGGCGTAGGTCGAAAGCAGCCGCCTCACCGCGTTCCCGACTCCGACAGGCCAGCACTACGCGCGCTCCCCGGCGGGCCAGCTCAAGCGCAGTCATCTTCCCGATGCCGCTGTTGGCGCCTGAGGAGGGCGGCCGGGAGCCTAGCTAAGCCTCACCTCCACCCCCACCAGCCTAGCTGAACCTCCCTCCGACCCTCCTGCTCTCACCTGTGACCACCGCCGTGCGTCCCCGTAGGCTGGCGATCCCGCCGCACGGCGGGGCCTTCACCAGATTGTAGTAGACAAGCACGTAGGCGCCCAGCAGCAACCCCGCGCCCAGCAGCAACGCCTCCATGACCGCCGGGCCTGCGGGCTCCCGCCCAGGCCCCGCGCCGCCCAGGATCGCCGCCAGGCGGCTGCCGATCCCTCCGGCACTGGTTTGGAAGTGCGCTTGGCGCGCCTCAATCTCCCGAAGCGGAGGGAGGCAGGCAGGGAAGGGTGTGTGTGCGTGCGTGTGCACGTGGGTCCTGCAAGCGCCCCTAGGCGTGCGTCTGCGTCCTCTGGGTTTGTGCTTGTGAGAACACCTTCTAAGGTGCGTGTGTGCATTGGGGCCTTAAGAGCGCCCTCTAGGTGTGTGCCTGCATGAACTCATTCTAGATGCCTGTGTGTGTGCATCTGCACCCTAGGTCTGTACATGCACCCACATGCCATGTATGTGAATGAGTGTTTGGTGTGTAATGTGTCAGTGAGACCCGAGATTACCCTTCAGGTTGTGTTTGTGCCTCTGGATCCTCCATGTGTGCCTGTGTGAGCAACTTTTATGTGTTTGTATTCATGTCACTGAGAGCCTCTCCAGGTGTGTGTATGCATCTGGTCTCTACCAATGTGTGTGCTGAATGAACATTGTATGTAACTAACTGTCCTTTGTGTGGCACCCTATAGCTGAGGACTTGCAGGAGCACTAACAGGGTGTGTATGAGCCCTTTATGTATATGTATGTGTAGCAGACTCCTTCCCTTCTGGAGAGATGTATGTACATGAGTGCTTTTGTGTCAGAGTAGCTCAGCTCTGGATGCCTTGTCTCCTCTGTAAGTCTTATCATTCCTATCCTCAAATCCCGCCTTCAGCTTCTAGAATTCTTCCCCATTCTTCCAATAGAGGCCAAGAGAGGTGATGCGGTGTGTTCAGGGTGGTACCATCAGTTAAAGGCTACTAGGATTTACTTATTAGTTGTCTGTATCTCCCTGCCTCTGCTCCCCACCCCCTTCATTTCTGAAGGGAAGCAGGAAGAAATGAGTGTAACATTTATCTGACCTCCAAGAGGAAATTTGTCTCTGCAATGTTTCTCACAGGTGGTAGAAATGAATAAAGAAGCTCCTTCAATCAACAGAAGTGACTATAGTGAAGTAGATGAGGATGGCTAGAAAGGAATGGCTAAGGGTATTCCTGGCCAGGTGACTTGCCTGAGAAATCCAGAACAATTTAGTATCCATTGTTTGGCACATATGGTGTGCCCAGCAGTTAGCTTTGGCAATTCAGAGCTAAACATTTATAGTTCTGCCCTTAAGGAGTTCAGGAGGCCCATCAGGTCAGGGACAGAGCTAGATGGGTAGGTGAAACCCTGGGTCAGACCTCAGATTCCAGGGTAAGTTTCATATTAAGCTGCACTGTGGGTTCAGGGTTCAATTGTAGATGCTGTGGGATGAGGTGGGGATGGAATGCTAGCTAAATGGATGTACCCTCCATCCCCAGGGCAAAATTCTGACAGGCCAATAGGTACCACCTACTTGAACAGTGCTGGGATAGACACACAAGTGCTCTCTAGATGAGTAGTCAGAGATTGTCCACAGAAAAAACTTCCTGGACATTTCTCATGTAAGGTTTGTGAGGAAAGGATGGAATTTGGTTTAGTAAGAGAGTTCTCGGGGCCTTAGAATTAAGGTAATGCACTGGACTCATCTTTTGAGAAACTGCAATTGTAGAGAAGTGGTGATTGCCAAGTCACATAACTTAGGGTATAGCTGGGTCTAGAGACTGGATTTCTTTTTTCTTCATGATATACCCCAGAGATGAATCAACAAATTATTCTACACTAGATTCTAAGATCTAAGAGAAAGGGACCAAATGCCCTAGACCAAAACTCAAGACCTAGCAAGGACCAGGCACAGCATAGGGTCAAGTAGTACTTCAATAAGTAATTGCACCATGCCCAGCTAAGGCTGACTTGGGACAAAACCAGGTGTTATGACTTCTCTCAGAATAGATGAATAAAATATCCTTTCAGAATAGCAAACAACTGGAACCAAAGGCAACCTCAACTCTTAGGTAGGTAAAGCTTCTAGACCAGAATGCAGGGGTCTCAGGCCAGCTTGTTTTAATGTCTAGGTTTTAGAACCAACGTTTGACATGATCAGATTCTGCAAGATTCCAAGGCACCTGCATACTTGGAATCTTGCAGAATCTGATGTCAAATAATCAAGCCTTCTAAACTCCCTCGTCACCCACAAAACCATAGGAACAGTCCTCCTTAGCGGATGCACTCCTACCCTTCCATTCCCCCCCACCCCCTCACCTTAGGCTCACTTTTCACTACCACCACCCCTCTCCCAACTTCCCTTAGGGGAATGATACTTATTCAATGAGACTGCGAGATCAGGATCTTGGAGAGGGTCTCCTCCAAGGGTGATGACAGGTAGGACAGACAGGCAGAAAACATAATTTGAAGTATTTTTGTTTTTTTATATACAGAATACAGGAAAGTTTCTGTAAAGTCTAAAACATTACAATTACTATGTACATTGGTACTAGTTGTGGGGGTGGGAGAAGAGGGAGCCGGGGTGGGAAGAAGAGAAGTGGCAAGAGAACAAAAAAAAGGAGACAAAACAGGTTTACGACAAAAACGTCTTTGCTACAATAGACAATTTGAAGAAAACGCTCTACCACATGTAGTACTGTACACAGTTTTTAAAAACATTGAAAAAATGTCATCACTAGATGTATTTACACAAAAGCCAAATACACTTTTCCTTATTTGAAATAAAATAGATGGACAGCCAGAAAAAGAATTCATTTCTCATTTGTCCATAATACACAGTAGCTACCTGTAGTGCAACCGCTGCAGAAAGGGAAAATAACTTGGAAGTTGGGAATCATGGAAGGAGGGTGGGTAGCGATCTTTATATTAAATAAAACAATGATATTGTATAGATTTTGCTGTATGAAAACTGTATTTTTCTTTTAATATAAAACTATTGTCACTGCCACAAAATAGAACAAGTTTCTGATTATTTTACAACGGCGGGCGAGGGGGAGAGAGCAGGAGGTGGGTGGGGAATGGTTTTGTATTGGAGGAAGTGTCCAGACCATTGGCCTTCCCCTCCCTGCCCACGCTGTTCCTCAGCTCGGGTCTGCCGCTTTCCCATGAAATGTTGAGTACAAATATATGTGCAAATGCCCCCTAGAACTTGAGAAAAGAAAAAGGATTTTTAAAAAAACAGTCAAAAGGTTTTCTTCATTTCATGCAAAGATTGTAGTTGAAGGGTTTCTGGTGGAGTATAGAAAAAACCCGGGCTTGGTTTGTATACATTTTTGCATTGCAGGAGTCTTGGGTTGAATGGACACGCCGGTGACGGGGTAGCCGCCAGTCCTAGGGAACGGAGTTGGAGCGCAGTACAGGACCCTGGTGGGGCTTGAGAGAGAGCTTCTCAGCCAAGACCCCATCCTGCAGCAGGCTGGCATCGCCTTTGGGCTGTTTGGTCGCAAACTCAGTGATGCTGAAGACAAACTGCAAGCACCCCAGCTTAATGTAGCTGCCATGGTGCAGTAAGGCTGTGCCTTCCCAGCCGGCCCCACTGCCCCCAATCAAGCTTGAGCTGCTGGCTTTGCAGTTGCAGGGTCTCCGCTGTGGCCCCTGGGCCTGGGAGCTCATCACGGCTGCCTCCTCACTTGGCTCTTCATCCTGTTTCTGGTGCCGGCGGCGCCCTGGGAAAAAAGGGGGTGTCACTGGAAAGAAACAATGAGCAGCCATCCATCTGGGTTATTTGCTAGAGTTGGACTCGCATTTTAACTGCTGCATGACTGGGGTGGTGCATGCTCAGAAAGGACTGGTGGAGTCTGAAGTCCCCAAATAGGTGTGTACACATAAGTGGGTGCATAGCACTTGTTTATCCATGGCCTTCCTTGGGTCCATGAACAAGAACGGGGCCAAGGGGACTGAGAAGGCATGAGAAAGCACACCACTGGCAGCAAGCCAGAACCACCCTGACCAGGGCCTTAAAGAATGTGTCTCAAAATGCCAGGCTTTGTGGCCACAGGCCTCTGGTCCAACTTACTGATGACACTCTGCACTTTGGCAACAATACTGCTTGGGGGGGTTGGCGGGGTCTTCTCAGAGAAGTCACATGAATACAGCACATTGTCCACCGTTGTCCCATGCTCACTGTAGTTTAACAGCTCATAATGTTTGGTATTCTGAGGAGGAGGAGGGAAGATAAGATGTGTGGTCTGCTGCGTGGGGCCTGGGGCTAAGGGGAGAGAGGACAATGGAGAAGACTGTGCTGCTCTACCTGGGGAGTTCTCTTTCTTCCCCAGTCATGCCTCTCTTTCCCTATCCATTTCCACTGGGGTCAAGACTCACCTCCTCAAGGAAGCCTTCCTCCCTAGAGCTCCCACCCCTGCTCTCCCACTGCTCCTTTACTCTGCCTCCTCAGCACTGGCTCCTGTTGAAATCACTGGCACACGAGAAGACGGAACTCAGGGCTGCACCCAGAGGGCTTAGCTTCCTTCTATGCTGGTCCCCTTCCCTGCTTTAGAAATGGTAGCTCTGTTCCTAGGGAGCAGGGAATCATGTTAGAATGCCCTTTTCACCCTAACACACTTCTCCTCCCAGATGACAGGGAGAGAAAGAGAAGCAAAGGACCTGTAATCTCCTTCCCCTCACCCTGGAGTTGCTGAACAAAAACCCAGTGCCTGGGAGAAGCCTCAGATTGGGAGAGCTTCTCACCCCATCCTCGCCCCTTACCTCATCATAGAATATGCAGGCATGTTTCCCGGACACGTAGTTACAGTGACCATAGTTTGTAAGGCACACGTCCATGTCAGCTCCTTCAAGAAGTGGCAGTAGAGGAAAAGGCAAGCAGAGAACAGATTGTAAGGTGTGTGTGTGTTGGGGGGGTGGTTGGCAACGTGAGGAGTCAGGGTATTAGCTTCTGGGCAGACGTTAGGAGAGATCTCCAGGGTCAAGTAGCCCAGGGCTCTCTCCTTGTATTTTTCTTTCTTTCTTTCTTTTTTAACAGTTGAAAAGTTTCATTAGAAGGAAAAGTATACTTCCAGAAGTGGAAGCAGGCCCGAGCAAGAGAAGCCTGGCTCAAAAGGCCTCCTTGTATTTTTCAAGTGAAGTTGATGTCTTTCTCAATCCCCACTAAAGAACAGCTGTCCTGCCAGCTGATCCTTTAAAACTTGTGGCTGCTGCCCAGAGGGGAATAGTAAGCTACTGAAGAGAACAGGATATTTCCATAAGAGCACAACATGGGGTGCAGGATCTATAGATCATATCATCTGAAAGAAAGCGAAATGTCTAGGCGAAGGGCTAATCTGTCCCCCTGTACAAGATAAAGGGCTAACTAAAGGTCAGGTATGTGTGAGTCTCATCACTTTTTCAAAGACCTCCAGAGACAAAGCATTTGCTCTCTCCTTGGGTATTTCCTGCAGTGTTTAAAATGCCTTACCGAGCAGGAGTCAGAGTTGACTTTCCTGGTGCTACACTGAGCACAAAGCAAAAGGGAAGACAAGCAGCTGACGGTCTCCTTTCTTAGTCCCTCTGGTTGGGACATCTGCTGGGTTAAATCAATCAGCCCTGGAGTGGTCTTCCTTCGCCCCTTTCTAGCCTCTGAAGGTAAGGATTTCAGTCTTTAGGGTTGAACAGAATCAGCACCTCTCCCAGTTGGCTCACCTGTCCCGATGTAGAGGGTTCGATAACACATGTTCACAGCTCCTCCCAACCCTAAGAGAGGGTAGAACACAGCTCGGGCCTGTACCTCCTTTCTTTGCACTACAAGACAAACACAAGGAAAGGATAATTCGGAAACTCGGAAGCTAGACTTTTGGCTCATGGTCTGAAGAAAATAATCCCACTGGATGAGGAGGTCTTTTCCAACTCACATCTGACGCTGGGCTTCAGGGTGAGGCTCTCTCTCCCCACCCACAGCATTTCCAACATGGGGAGGGACCAGCTTAGATGACAGTCACAGAATTCAAGTTCTGGCTGCTGGTTTGTTAGGGACATACCAGATGATACTATAGGGAGGCCGTACAAAAAAGAAGGCACAGACCAGTTTCTCAAACTTTAAGATGCACATGAATTGCCTAGAAATCTTGTCAAAATGCAGACTCAGATACTGTAGGTCTATAGGGCCCGAGCTCTGCATTACTAACAAGTTCTCTGGCCTGGGAATCACACTCTTTACTGCTAGTGCTCAAAGGGATGTCCTAAGAAGAGTTAAACTCTTGGGAAGAATTTCCAGGTGGCTAGTCCAACTGTTATTCTATTTCTCATCTTTTGGAAATGCTTCTAACTTGAATATTTGAAAGCAACTGAGCAGAAGGCACACCACATATACCCAAAGGCGCTCATAGCTGTTTCTGTGGCTTAAAGTGGATGTGTATGAAAGAAAGTTACAGCAGACTTCCCTGAGTCTGAGCTGAAAGCTGTGGATACTATTTTGTTTTTGTTTTCTGAGGAAAGAAACCATCGTGCTTTATTAAGCTCATTAAAGGCACACATGGAAGATTGAGATATTAAAAGCTAAAATTCTCCATGGAGGGTAGGTGGCCATTCACACAGAGGGGAGATCTGATGGCATACTGTGGTGGCAGGTGTGCATGCGCACCTTCTGTGTGGTGCCCTCCAGAAGCCAGCGGATGTGCCCCGACACTGCCTGGTGAAGTTTGGACCCGGGAGGGGAAAAGCTGATGTATTCTCTGCAAGGCCAGAAACTTGATCAGCTTCTCGTCCAGCATATTCATCTCGATTTCTATTAATCAAAAAGAAAGATTTAAAAAGCAGCTGAGGAGGTAATGGAATATGGAAGTAGGTGAAGGTCATAGAGCAAATGGTTCAGCATTTTTAAAATCCAGCCAAGTGCTTTTTCTCAAACAGCACAAAGTATAAAGTGGTATAAGGATCTGGAGCGTATCTCATTAGCTATTTGCAGTGAGAAACGTGCCCCACTGCAGCCTCTGCACATGCCTCCTACAATTGAGTTGGGTAGCTGGATCGTAGGTAAAGTGGTCCTAGAAAGTAGGGCAAGATAAACTTGCCTCTGCGTGGGGGAGAGCCTGGATGTCTAATACCGGGGCTTGGATTTCTACCCACCCTCTGTTCACAGAGATCAAGATGTGCCCTGGTTCTCCTTGACTTTGGAGGGAGACTCCTCCTGGTTTGTTCTGCAGGTTCAGGTGATCTGTCTAAAATGATTTTCTTCTCATTGGTTATCTTGGACCTACTCTCCTCCATCTTTGTTTCTGTACATGCATAAGGCAGACAAAGGCGATGGGACTTTTTTTCCTACCCCACTCCCCTACCCATCTCCCCAGCAGTGAGATCAGGAATCCCTTCTGTCCACTTTAAAAATGAGCTGAATGCTGCATAGGGACAGCATTTTCACCACAGCAGCTGGTGGCAGAGCAGCAGCTCGCTCACTCACCTCCATTGACATCCATAAATGCTCGAAGTGAGTTGGTGAGGTCCACCATGGCAGTAGAGTTGGCTGGGAAAGAGGGTACGGTTAAAGCGCTTCCTATGGATAACGTGCCGGGGCTGACCTTGCCATCTGGGGACGGAGCAGGAAGACTGTTACTTACGTCGCCTGAGGGAAACCCACCGGTCCAATCCCCCACTGCTGAGACAGGTCTGGATTTCGGACCCAAGGTGATGTTCCCTTCTTGATTCTCACCCCATAGGCTCTGGAACTCCTAGAGCTAAAAACGTGTGGTGAGGAAGGGGAGATGGAACGACAATGCACCCGGGAACGCAGGCGTCTCCAGAGCACTGAGAACCAGTGACATTCACTGCTCTGGGGAACGAGGTGAGGTAGCTTTATTCTCTGGGCTGTGACTACTTCCCTGCTGCCTCTACTCATTCACATAAGTGATACTTGCCCCTATAATTCCTGCCCACTGAAGTTTGACTCACAGGGTACAAAATCTATCCAGGTTGGTATTAAAAAAGAAACAAAGACAGGAAAAAAGCCTGAGAAGAGGGGCCATCTTAAGACCAGGGGCCCCTCATGCAGAGAAGTCACAGTCACTTGGTTACCAAGACTGCCAGTTGACTAGCGAGGCGAGCTTCAGTTCACACAGACTACAGGGGATTCTAGTATCTGACCTAGTTCAGACGCTAGGGTCAGCAACCACAAGGTCCTGAGTGCTGACTGGAGATAGCTGAGAGAGCAGGTCCACACTAGGTCAAGTATGTACATAAGAGATTGCCTTTAGGAATGTGGCCCAAGGGCAAGGTTTTGGACCAGAACCACCTCTCTGGGCATCTGACTCTGCAGCTACTATGGAGGCAGTGCTGCTTTCTACCCTTCTTTCGCAGACATGGAAATGCCTTGGCTCTGTGAATCTAAATCAGGTGTGGATCTACTCCCTGGTGTGGCTCATGAAAACAGTATAGCCATCACCCAGAACCTCAGGCTGACCAGTGGTTCTGGAGCACATGCTGCCTTCTCTAGGGCGATGGAACAGGTAGAAGACTAGGCCTAGAAGATGTGGAGGCTAGAGTCAGGAGACCCAAGCTGTAGTCAATCCTGCCACTGACTCGTTAGATCACCTTTATGAAATTACGTAAGCTTTCAGAGCCTAAGCAGCCATACCTATAAAATGGGGACAAGTTAACATGTGCTTTTTCTTCTATCACAGAAATGGGGAGAAGACAAATAATACAGAGGATCAAAGTCCTCTGAAATTCAGATATATGGTTTTGTTTTATTTATTTATGTTTTTGAAGCTTAAGTCTTTTTCGCCAGGAAGAATACAGAATTACTTTGAGTCACCCTTGGGCTGGGCAGCACTTACCTGATGACGGCGCTGGTGAGCAGAATCGTTGGTTGGCTCCTGTGGCCAAGATACCGTCTCCTGCTGCTTGGGGGGGAGTGAGCACCCGGGTGGCATTTGGGGGTGAGCCCAGTGGCCTTGAATCTGTCAACGGAGGTCCTATCTGTGATTGGACAGTCTTTCTTTGCAAAGTGCTGGTGTTCTCGATGCTGGCACAAGAGCTGGGAATGGAAGGGGGCAGGCTTGGGACAGGAACCAAATTCCTCTGGGGGCAAGAGCTGGGGCCAGTGGCATTCTCTGTCTTCACAATGATGCCGACGGTGTGGTTCTGAAGCCCCCCAGCTTGCTGGTGGCGTGAGGGGCCGGGGCCAGCCTTGCCGGTGTGAGAGGCCTGGTAGGGGGGTGTTGGCGCCTGGAAGTCGCCGGGGGTCCGTGGAATCAGTGGGGCTGCTGTAGAGGTGTGGGCCATTGACTTTCACCTCTGTGTTCACTGGCCCGTTGGCAGTCCCACAGGGGGGTTTCTTGGATTTTTCCGCACAAGAACTGCAGCTGATGTCCTCTAGGGCTGGGGGTTGGTGGGGTGGAGAGCAGCTCAGGGAATTCTGGGTGCTAATCCCTGAGGGGCAGGACAAGGGATAGTGGGAAGGTGTAGGTGCCTTGTCAGCTGTTTGCAGGGAGGTGGTGATTGAGCTGTCAGTCACAATAACAGGCTTAATATCAGCCTTCTCTGTCTGTTCAGAGTCCCAATGCGAAGGCATCTGCTTAGCAGATAAATGTTTCAATATGCTGCACTGGAGCGCAACAACACTACAGAGCCACTGCAATGGAAGGAGAGGAGAGGAGAGGAGGGTAAGAGGCCTGGAAGGCGCTGGTCCTTCCTGCCACAGCAGCCAGGGCTACAGCAGAGCTGATAAACACTGTTTCCAAGGTCCCATCGTGAATGCCCAAAAAGGGTGTGCTTGACTCCTGATAGGATTCTACTTCCATTCCCAAGCAAAACTTGTTGGTACACTCAGCAGACAATAACCTGGTTAGCAGAGCTTGGGATTCTCATTCTGGCTCTGTCCCTAAGGCCAACCTTGTGACCAATATTCAGCAAGTACCCTAAGCACCTGCTGTGTGTCCAGCACTATCACCTAGTCTTTCTATGGGTCTACCAAGGAGTGTCTACAAGACAGTTTTGCCTGTCTCACAGTGCATTGGGGACTGATGGAGAGAAGGCAGACTAGTTGACTCTGTAGTTCTCTTACTTGCCTCAGGATCTGAACCAGAGGCTCTCCCTGAAATATGCAACTCTTGGAGGGTGAAGGTGGGGGCAGGTGGGGTTGTAGGGGGCAGGACAGGAATGACGCTGAGGCTACTTCCAATAGCTGCAGTGACATGATGGAAGATTAGATTTGGAATCCCAGCCCTGTCTTCACTCACCTCTTGCTGCTCTGCCTGGGTGGCTAAGTGCTCAGAGTTCAAAAGGTGCATCTGTGATTCCTCAGGGATCCCATTGCAGATCAGCTCCCCATCACGAATGGCCGCGGGTGCAATGAGTGGAGGTGGAAACTGGTACTGAGATTTTATAGCATCAGGAACCTGTTTAGGATAGACAGGAGGAGGAAGGAGAGGCAGATAGTGCCAACATTTCCAGTTGATTCTACTCTGGCCACAGTCTTCTGTCCGTGGTGCTGATGCCCAAAGAACAATCATTCATTCTGGGGACAAGGAGACTCAGTAGGCTTCAACTCCTCTGTGCCACCATCTCTTTGACTCTGACACATATACACAGTAGCCTAAGAAGGCACGAAGCTGGAAACAGCAGGCACACACCCCACTTTTCTTCATTAGGTTCTAAGGCCTGAAGAATCCAGAAACCATTGCATACTGCCTTTTGCTTTGGCCTGAAAATGGAAGACTGACACCGAACAGGGCTTTAGAGTAGTAGCCTAGGCTCTTATTACTTAGGGTCAAGCTTGGGAGGTGAATGAGACAATATCTGAGAGACAAAAAGTTAAATGAGGTCACATTCATGACAGAAATGCTCAGCATGAGGCCTGACTCATGATAAGCACTCACTCGATGTCAGTTTTCTTCAACCATTCATTCATGACTCATGAAACAACTGAAGACCTCTTTGTTGCACAAAGACATAAGACACACTCTGAAACATACCATGTAAAAATGAAAGAGCCACACAAGCAAAGAATCATTCATACATTCGACCAACATTTATTACCACCTCTAGAGTCTGGGCACTGTGCCAAGTCCTAGAGATCCAAAGATGAAAAAATTTAAACTCTGCCCTCAAGGAGCTCACAGTCTAGTAGGGAAGATAAACACAGAAACATTATAATACAGTGTAATGGATCCTAGAATAAAGGCATGTCTAAGGAGCTATAAAAAACACCACAGAAAAGAGTGCTTCTTTCTAGCTAGGGGACAGGAGCTTGGGATTAAGAGAGATTTTACAGGGAGGCAGTATTTGAGCTAAGACTTAGAAGTTGAGAAGAATCTTCCAGGAAGACCAAGGGAAAATAGGGTAGGAGAGCAGCACATAAGGCAGAGTTATGAAAGCACCTGGTAGATTTGGAAAATATTTGGAGAACCAACAGATTTGGTGACCAAATCCTTAGGGAGGATAAGAGAAGAAGAGCTGAAAATGGTTCCCAGAATTTTGGCTTGAGGGATTAGGTGGAGATTGCTGTCATTCACTGAAATAGTAAATATAAGAGGGAGAGCAGATTTGGAGGCAGAAGACTTTTTGGTCTCGGGCAGGTTGAGACTGAGGTGTTTATGGGATGGGCAGGCAGATATGCATCTGGATATGAGGAGAAAGGCAAGGAATATGGAATTAAGAGTTATCACCATTAACAGTGGTGGCTGATACCATGAGCTTATCTGGTACCAGGAAAACTGGAAGGGGAGAAATGGAGTGGCAGGCTAATCTACGGTTGCCCCCTAGGGAAGAGTGAAGGGGTAAGGGGAAGAGGAACCCCCAAGAAACAAGTAAAGTTCTTAGCTTATTTTGCCTGCACTGCTATACCTCAAAAACAAAGGTCAATATTCTAGCAGTTCTCTACCACTGTCTTGTGATGCCACAGCCCTCATTTCACTTTCAAATGGTCCAAAATGCTTTTCAGGCAACTCGTGCCCTTGGATTTTTCTCAATAACAGGAAAACATTTAAAAATGAGAGGGAGCATCATAAAATGACAGGATTTTATCAAGGCTTCCTGGCCTGTTCACTTCAACAGACAGGCTCTCTTCCAAATCTACATGGTGAATTACACAGTCTAGATATCTTTTAGATCTGCTTAACTAAGGAATGAGGCATGCCACCTCTAATATACCCTAACCTCAACTGAAAACACCTTAATTTAATTCTGGAAAATTGGTGTTTCCATTGAAGTATAAATAGTTACGCAGTTAAGAGTATGTGATTCAATTTTCAACAGTTAACATCTTGTTGGCGTTGACACCCACTGGAAGTGATGGAGTGGTGTGATTTTAAAGTGTGGTTGCCACCAAGTGGCCATATTTGAGAATTGCTGGTTTCTACTGGCACATAAGATAGTTTGTGGGATTATTTCAAAAGAGAAAAATCCAGTTTATATATGGGTATACGGTGTTGGGCTAAGTTAAATAAATGAGGGGACTGAATGGTTTATGAGAAATAGCTTCCATACCACCAAATGATTTTCAATATGGAAAATTTTTCTGTCAATCTTTGTGGACACACTAGCAACTGTCAAGTACATTACAAATGCTGGGTATTGCTATAGCAATACCACAATTTGGAGTATTGATGATATATTAACAGCAGCCAAGGAAAATAGATTTAACTCTTTTTTAGACATTGTCCCCTTAAGTTCCTCAGCCGGGACAGCTTCTTACTTTCCACATTGCCCTTTGCTTAATTACCACTACCTTCCCCTCACCAGACGGTTCTGGGAAAAGGGCCATTTAACAGGAACAGATGGCATGAGTGCCAGGTAAGGGGGACAGTAACAGGAGAGCACATCTAAATTCGGTATGAGGGTCTAAAGGACATTTATCCTCAGGAAAACTAGAGACCTGAAGTTTGAAGCGTTGCTTTAGGGTTTGGCCTTCACAATTCTTACCACCTACCTCTAAGTATTAAAACAGTCATATTCATTACTTGCTGAGACACCCAGGACCCTCTCTATTCCATGAAGGCAATCAGAGAAGACCATCCTGTCTGCACTATGTTGTGACTCACCTTCAAACTTCTTCTTTTGACCGACTGGAGCACACGGCGGTTAGGAGGGTGCTTCTTGTGGATTCGGTTCAAGAAGTCCACTTTGACAACGTGCTGTGAAATGGTGTCCTGGAAGCGGTCAAACACCTGGCACCGATTACTCAGCGTCATATTCTTCTGGTTCAGCTAGAGACAAAGCGGACACACTCCTGTGGTGAATCTCAAAAGGCATCCCCCTACCAAATGGTTAAATGGATCAAATGGGTTCCTTCTGTCAGGAGTTGATATGTCAACACTGCTGTCAGAGGGCTGGGAATATATATGAGACTTTCTCTCCCAGCCCTTGCCCAGTCCAGCAAGGGAAACCTGTTATTTTCCTACTTCCTAGAGAGGCTTGAGGGGAACAGAAAATAGGAATTAGTCAAAAAGTACTCTTCCAAATTCAGCCTCTGACAGTCTCCTGTCCAGCTCAGACCACCCTTTGTCAGAGTACCCTAACAGCACAGGTTTCGAAGAGATGTAGGCCTTGGTCCTAAAGAGATCCAGACTCCATTCCTAGCAAGAGACTCTCCCATAGGGAGTAGGACTGTTTCCTGTATAGGCGTTTGGCTGGCAGCTGGAATCAGCAAACAGAATCCTGTGTGTCCTGCCCCATTCTTCCTCTACGGTACTAGAGAACATTAGCAAATCCACCTAGGTATCACAGTCTTGTTCCGTAAGAGGCAGAAAACCTTGGACTGCTTTCAGAGGCCAAATGGAGGAAAGAAAAGTTTGCACAGCAGCATAAAGAAATGATGCCACATTTTCTCTTCTATATCTGGTCCCCACTTTAACTCAAAAGAAAACATCTGTGTGACAGCTGCCTAATTAGTCAATGAGGAAAACCCCATGAGTAGCTAATAAAATATCACCCAATTAATAATTTCTCATTTGCTGGAAAAGTGCTCTTTAAGATTCATATTTGGGCAGACTGCTCATGGTTTATTCTAGTTTAGCAGAAGGCAAAATGAGATACTCACATTGAGCCTCAGAGAAAAGGTTCCTCCTAGATAAACTTTTCTGAGCAGCATTAGTCAAATCAGGAGGGCAAAGCAACTCTTTTTTTCCATGTGTACAACTCTATCTATAACTGAGGTTCTCTTGGTACGAGGTGGGGAGCACACTGTCATGCTAAGGGGCAAGAGTCATTTCATGGTTATCACCATTTGATAGATGATATTTTAAGCAATAACCTTTTTAATTTGGAAACTCTTATGAGTGAGCTGCTCCCCCTGAAGCCCTCTCCCTTTCAATCTTGTGAGTGACTACTCTAAGCGCCTATAAGGAAAAATCCTAAACCTCCTTTGGAGACAGCAAACTATAGTTCTGTTTCTAGCCCTGGGAAACAGTCTGAAAAATGTACCAAAGACTCCTGGGAGACAATATCTCACACCATTCATTAAATAAGTTATTATTAAATACCTATTATGTGTCATGACAAGGTGGTTGTAAATAAGTCAAGTAAGAGAAGGCGAAGAGCCTTATTTGGTGCATAAGACAGATTATATGTTCAATAAATGGCTGACTATCTGAAAACCATTATATTCATGTCAATTCTCTGAAGTTACTGGGCAGTTAATTGCTAGTGCTAATTCCTGAGATACAAGAATAAAATATTTTAGAATTTTCTTATTTTGTCCCCTCTAAAAATAAAAGGCAGGAAAATATGGAAGCAACTACCATGAGAGCATTTATTTCCATAACGTTGGATCTAATATACCCCCATTTAGGGCTATAACATCAACTGCTTAATTCATTGTGGAAGAAATTATTCACAAACAACCAAGTGTTAGAGGGTTAAGTCTGCCTGTACAGCTAAAGCAAGGCATTGTAAGAAAAGGCAAAATGCACAGCTGAGACATGTCAAAATAACAACTGAGTAGGATGGTCTGCAGAAACCCACATCTGAGAGATTACAGTGAACTCTGGTACAAAGCTGACCTTATTATGCTCTCTACTGAATCGGTCCACGCCCCAGCTGTCCCTATAGAGAACTGAAGGGACACTGCTGTGCTTACCACCACATGTTCAATATGATTTGGACACATCCATCTGCCCAGGGGCATGGCAGTGAGTGGTGGCTCGAGGCAGTCCATGTGGAACAGAAGTGGGCAATAGTCACACTGGATGAGAGGGGCCACACGGCAACTCCTGCAAAAAAAGAGATGTAAGCCATTACTGTGCCAAGATGGGAGACTTCAAACCAACTCTGCACTGTGGAACAGCTTCTCCCCCTTAATCCTAACAACCTTTTACCACATCTTCCTCCAGTGATTCAGTTACATTCATGATTAGGAAGACGGATTAAGTTGGGGCTACCACCAGGCTCTCCATTAGTCTGTCTTCTAAGAGGACTGTGTCTTGTAGGGAAGGGACTGTTTACTTGGGAGTATAGCTAAAGTGGCTGTTAGAGTATCAATGATCAATGCTCAGTTCCCACTGGAAAAAGATGGCCAATTCTACTGATCTTTCTACTCCTTAAAAAAAAGCAACTACCTCATTTAAGAAAAATCACTAGCGACCTTTCTAGTATTCTACTACAGCAAGAAACTTTTCTTCAGATGAAGCATTCAGAAAAACTGACAACTAAAGAAAGTTGCACTAGGAAAATGATTTTGTAATGTATTTATGTAAGCATAGTTCAAGGGAGGGAGCCTAAGTAAATGAGAATTACTATTTGTAACTATTCTATATTCCTTGAGTCCTCAAGATGCACTGGAGCCACAGTTTGGGCCTGACTCAGAGTCTTGCTCTACTCTCTAGGTTCCCTATAGCTTTTGCTGTGGAACATTTCTTTTTCATAACTTTTCCCCCTTCTAACACATCCAAGCAACAAGTCCATCTTCAGCAACTGAAGCATCTGGTTTCTGTCACTGAGGAGTATCCTATTTGAAGAAAACCAATGTTCCAGGGACACTATAACTGGGGCAAACTAGAGACTTTTGGAAGTCATCCAGTCTGATGCATAGTAGCTACCACAGATAACTGTACTATTTTAATTTAAAAATTATTTGCTGTTTCAAGGGACTTATGTCTCTGTTGGCCAGAGTTCTTCCCGCTACTTAGTCTAAATATCTCATGCTTCAGTTTATATACAACTCCTCTCATTCTAGCCTCGGCACATAGTTTATAGTACTTCAGTACCATGATTCTTCAGGGATCATTAAGACATTCAAGGATCTAGTCAATTAGTCACTCAACCTCTGCTCTCATACCACCAGAATAGGCATTATCCACATTTAACATATATGGTTTGGAAGAAGTGACGAAAGAGAGAAAAAAATATCATTTGCTGAATATGAGGAAGAGCCCCTTAATACAGAAGTACCTATTACACGTGAAGCAGACTTTGACGGGTAAGGGAACGAGACCATTGTGATCTAACTCATGCTGTGTCTTCTTAACGTTTTTCCCTGTGGTTTCCTCCTTTCTTCTCCTTTTGCTAGAACCTAGAAGAGAAATTGATTGATGGTAGTAAACCTTCTCTGGGTGCAGAGTTCCTAGCCTGGGATATGGAAACAATATTAAGTGAAAGGTAAAGATCTCAGTACAAGCATGTGCTATGGCCTAGATATGGATCTCTTTCTGAAGCCCACGGGGATGATTTCAAGTGAGAAAAAGAATTAGAAGGGAGACTAAGATATAAGTCAGAACCATGATCAGAAGTCACTTGTGTGGAGAAACACATCTAAATGTTTTGCAAACATAAAGTGGTCAGAAGCCTAAGGTAGATACTGGCAACCTAAGGAATTTAAATGTCAAATGGTCAAAAAGAGTATTCTGTGGGGGTGGCTTAGAAAAAGACTACTGGTTCACTGCATTTTAATAGAAAGCATAAAAGCTAATTCTGTATGCATCCTACAGACCAGTAGGTTTCTTGAGCCTGCCAATTTCACTCTCTGGAAGAAAATAAGATCTGGAAGCTTCATGGTATCAAGTAGAAGCCTGGACTTGATTAAAAAAAAAAAAGGGAATGGTAATTTGGTAATATCTATAAAAACTATAAATACATAGTTCTGACCTAGCAATTTTAATATCAGAAATTTATCCTAAAGATATACACTCACATGTGTACAATGATGCACTTACAAAATTATGTTGAAGCACTATCTATAGAAACAAAAGATTATGAACAACCCAAATGTCCATTAACAGGAAATTAAATTATGGCACATCTATATAATGGATCATTATGCAACTATTAAGAAAAATGGAAGAATGTCTATACTAATATGGAAAGATTGCCAGAGCATATTGTGAAGTGAAAAAAGCAAGATGTAGAACAGTATATCAAGTACACTATTGAAGGGGGAAATAACGAGCATATATCTGTATTTGTTTATATATGCACAAAGAAATTCTAGAAGGAGATACACGAGAATCAAACGGTGGTTATCTGTGAGGGGTAAAAAGGTGGAAACTAGACAAATAGGGGTGGGAAGGAAATTTTTTATAAGACTTTTAATATTTTTTGATATTTGAACCTCGTGAATGTATTACCTACTTTGTAAAAAAAAGTGATACTGGGAATGGTGGAAAATAGAAAATTAAATAAGCACTATAAAAGCTAAAACTTTCAAAGATCTCTCCAGGAAGGACTAAGAACAATAACCTGGGACGGTAGCTACACGGACAATGACCCCATAGGCAGCAATGTCCTTTGGCTTGACAATAATCCTTTGGGGAGGCCAGGGTGGGGGAGGGGTAAGATGATTTGGCTAACCTGGTAGTGCAGTGGTACAAGTCAGTTCATTGGGCAACTGAAATTGGGTAGGATTCCGCTCCATAGCGGCAGCAATCAGCAGCTCAAAGGGCCGCCTTAGCTGGGGCTGCACATAGTCTGGCTCGGCCGCCACTGGCTCCTCATCCACGTCAATGATGTCTTCATCGATGTCATTCTGCTCAGAGGTGGGGGTCTCTGTGCTGGCGTTGGATGTGGGCGTGCCAGGCCGGCTGGCTCTCCTCTCCAGGATCCGGGCATGGGCAATGGCCTTGAGTTCAGTTTTGCTAGCTGATCTGTCCAACAAGTCAGTGTCACTGCTGGGGGATGTAGTCCGTTTGCCGGATTTGTCTACCAGTCCATTGACATGGCCCAGCTCCTTTTTCTGCTCTCGCTTCTGTGCAAATGAACAGGTGGGCCCATCACATAAAGTACCACAAAATAGAAAGAGATGGATGCTACAAAGTCCTGCTAGACGACTAACCAAAATTATGAAAGTCTCTAACATATCACAGACTCATCCACCAAGAGACTTGGAACAGAGATCTGTTAAAGTTGACAAAACTACACCTGAACTAAACTGGCAAAACTATTGCAGCAAGGACTCACCAAAAAGCACGGAAAGTTAGAAACAATTATACAAATCACACATCATTTACTCTCATTATAAAATACACAGTAGAAGGGTAAAGGGATAAAAAATTAACACAATTAGCAAGAATAAACTTAGGGAAACTGAGAACAGTGAGAATAATATAGTGAGAACCAAGATTGCTGTAGTTTGCCTTGGAGCATCCTGACCTTCTGAATAGTTTTAAGAATTTTGCTCAAAATAAAGTCTGCAAAAGCAAAGGTAATAAGTAAAATAGGCAAGCAGAGCTCTCCGTCCAGGGAGATTGGATGCCAGCCTGGAAGGTTACCGCACTACAAGGTGAAAGGTAGTGGAGGACAGCAGCTCAGCAATCATGGTATCCAAGAGTGGTGACTTTAAATGTTTCAGGTTTAACTAGAACTCTGAAAGGGACACTTCTTTGAATAGGATGGCGGGAAAATGAAAAAAGATTAAGTGTACTCAGTAGGACTGGATGACTGACAATACATTTTCCTCTAGGACCCCAAATAGAATGGTCAAATGAAAGTTTAACACTGGTCTCTAGTCAGGAGACCTGTGATCTTGTCCTAGTTCTGCCACTGATTCCCTAGGACCTTGTGTAACTCAGGCTAGTGGACAGGGATTTCTCTTATCTATAAACTAGGACTAGTAAAACTTTTCTTCTCTCAGGGATATGGTGAAGATAAAGAGGGTCACATATATGAAAGGCATGGCTCTGAGTTGGGAGAAGATCTAGCCTCTACTAAGAATAGGATCTGAACATCAGAAGTTGATGAGGCTCAGAAGATGCATCATTTCAATCCACTTCGGTGTAACTATATAGGAGGCCAAAGCGGAGAAGAGGTGGTGGTGGTGGTGGTGGTGGTGGTGGTGTGAAAAAGGCAGATTTGGCTGTGTCTGGTAGGCAAATCCGAGCGCATGTTAGAGTGGCACTTCAGAAAAAGCACAGTGTGTTACAAAAAGGCATACTATAACCCCCGGCAAGTAGCTCTGCATCTAGAAAATTGGTGAAGATGTAATAAAGTTTTAGAGTGAGACAGAATTTCATTCACATCTTGGCTCTGTCCATTCTTTCGAGTCCTTGGAAAGTTATTCTGCATTTATGAGCCTCAGCTTCTTCCTTTCTAAAATGCAGATACAACCATCAGCACCCATAGATGGTTATATAGATTAAATGAAATAACATACGTAAAACACCTGGCATATCATGGAAACTAAAATAATGTTTCTCTTCTCCAACCTCTTTTCCTGGCTTTCCCTCAGCCATTTCTAATCCTTTCACATCCATTCTTTTGAGTGACAAGTTTCTGAAAGGCTTCCTGGCTGACAGGTACCTCTAACTGATCCTGTCCTAATCTGATACATAGGAAGAGATCGTGGAATGTGAACAGGCTGGAGGACAGCTTGTTTTGTGGACTTTAGGAGAAATTAAATTACAGCTGTGATTAGGTGGTTGGTTTGGCCTTGGCTTGCTTTTTAATAGGAACCCTTGTACACACACTGAAAAATAATGTCTGCCTAACTATTTACCTTCTTGTTAAAGGCTGAAAACTATTACACACATAAACCACAATCTATGAATCATCTCATCCTGTTTCTGCAACCAAGGAAGTCATCATTCATTGTGACATCATGTTCAGGAACAGGAAAATAGAAGTGATGTCACAACAAAGGAAAGTAGCTTGATGTATAATTAGTGTGGGGGGATGGTTGCAATTCGCAGAAAAACTGTAATCTACAGCCTATAATCTGAGGATTAGTTCTCTCATAATCTGGGTGGAAAAACACCTACTTCCTTTTTTGATAAGGAAGAATTTAGTTTTTGCACCCCACAGAAACTCTCAAAGTAGAAAACAATGTTCTCAAAGCCAGTATCAAATTATCAAAGCTGAGGGAAGGGGAGCTAGAGATATTAAGTAACCTGGGGTACAAGCGGGTTCAAAGTCTTTCCCCCATACACCTGACCAAGCCTTTGGATACCAACAACATATTTGCCTCAGGGTGAAGGAAATCCTTTTTCCATCAAGCTGGAGAAGCAACCTTCTTTTTCTTCAGTTACTTTCAGCCATGGATATAGCTGCCACATTCAGGCCACTTATCAGGAGGTCTACAAGGAGATCAGACTACTCCTGTCACTAGTGAATGAACATGGCTCAGTAAATTAACACATCTCTTCTCCCATTTCCGCAGCCCATGTTTGGATTTTTGGCCCTATTGGATTCCAAACAGTCACCATGGGAAAATGAGGGTGATTCCAGGGCTGGAAGAGACAAGAAGGGATGAAAATACCTTCAGGGCCAGCCACCTTAGCTCCAGAATTTCAGTGCTCTATACTCAGCATTCTGAGCAAAGCTTTCAGAAAATTACCTTTCGGCGAACAGTGCAACGGTGACACATCCACTCCCCCGGAGGCAACATCTCTTCACTCAGTGGAGGGTTACTGTGGAGAAAAGACAAGGGCATTACTAAGTTAACTAACCTTTTGAAGCAGTAGGAAAAAGCCTAGCTAGGTCTGACACAAAGCTGCATGTCCCTCAATTCCTACTTTGGCTAGTCCTGAAGTATTGTTAGGGCTCTCTCATCATTAAAAATGCTTACTTGGCATCATATACAATAACTTAAAAGTGTGAGCATCCCTTCCCACATCTTAGAAACAGAAGCCAAATCCAGAGCTGTTAACACTGAGCTTACAGGGAAAAATATAAAGAACTAGTTTGGAACCCTGAGAGACATTCCCAAACTCTGCACCATGCTAATAAAAGCACTGATAGGACCTCTACACTTGTTCAGTCTGTTGGTGTAAATCCAAGTTCCTTCATCTGCTATTCAAGGCTTTCTATAACACGGCCTCTGTCAGGTGCCCTTCCCTAGTCAAACTGAAGGCTTATTTCTTCTTTTAGAACATTCTTCCCCTAGAAAGCCATGCCTGTCAAATTCCTATTCATCCTGTAAGGCCTGCCTCAATCAGACTACGGTAGTTTAAAAGATGATTGCAAATTCTTTGCCACTCCTTCCATTCAGAGGTAGTCCATTTTTTTTTTTCTGTTGACTTGGGCTTGTCTTATGACTGGTTTTGACCAATAGAATGTAGCTGAGGGGTGACAATGTTGTAACTTCCATGGCTGGGTCTTAGGAGACTGCAGATTCCATTTTTACATGCTTGGAATGTTCCACCTCAGAGCCCTGCTATCATGCTACGAGAGGCCACACAGAGGAGACTTAAGACACTTCAATTAACAGCTTCTGCTGAACTCTAAGCCAAAAGCCAGCACCACTACTGCTATGTGACTGAACCATTTTGGATCAGACCAGCTCGGTCAAGCTTCCAAATGACTGCAGTCCCATACAACAACACGTTGAACAGAAAAATCACCAAGCTGAGCCCAGTCCACTCTTAGACTTGTGAGAGATAATAGTATCTGTTTTAAACTATGAAATTTTGGGGTAGTTCGTTACTCAACAATAGATAACTGAGCACAGCTCTTCCTGAATACTCAGACATCCTAGATCCCTGGCTGCATGGTTTAGTTCTCTTTTGGCACTTCTCATGCTTTCCCTTGTATGAAAATTACTTCTTTTATTAGAGGGATCAATACAAGGATGAACTCTCTTCTTTGTATCTTTATAAAAAAGAGGTTGTGCACACAGTAGTCACTCAGTAAGCCAATACCGAATCAAAATCAGAGCTGTGCAGGCCTGCCCTTACTCTAATTTTGATTCAGTATTGACTTACTGGGTGACTACTGTGTGCACGACCTCTTTTTAAAAAATCAATGATTCTCCAGATCATTGATTTCCATTAAAGTTATATCAAGAGCCATATGAGACTCTATTAAATCCTTGGGAGGGTGACATTTTTAATGTCTATATAGCAGTTGTTCTCAAAGTGTGGGCTCAAGACCAGCAGCATTAGCAACATCTGGAAACTTACTAGAAGTGTAAATTCTGAGACTTCAACTCCAGGACTACTGAATCAAAAAAAATTTTTGCGGGGCGGGGGGGGGGGCGGGTAGGGCTCAGCAACTGTATTTAGCAAACTTTCCAGGTGATTCTGTTCAACACCAAAGTTTGAAAACCAGTGTTATACAGAATAAAGCTACTTTTATGCTTAAGAAATTTCCACATGTGGTCACCTACTTAGAATAGCAAGGAGGAAATTTTTCTTCAAAAAATATGAAAAAATACTAAAAAAATACTTGAGGGCTGAATATATAGGGACTCTCCATTAAGTCACAGGGCTTAAAACTACGCTGCTTTGCCATTTCTAAAACAGCACTTGGTTGGCCAATTTTCCTAGCTCCTACTTTGCCATACTTCCCAGGAGCCCTGAGCATGCACGTCAGGATAACAGACCAAGCCCTTGCAAGTCATTGCTTCCTTTTCTTTCCCATTGCCTTGATGGAATCCCAGGAGGATTCTTATCAGGAAGCAGAAAACTGGAGGCACACCACACAATGGCCTGTGGAGAGAGGTCTTCAAGCCCTGGAGGACCATAGGTGAATGTCACCTGCAAAGTCTACCCTTGTTTTTTCCAATATAATTCTGCAAGGGCCACAACCATATTAATGAAATGCATGCACGTAATTTGCAAAGGCCTAGAGACTCTGCTGTGTTTCAGCAGCTGTCATAATAAAATTAACCCTGAAAAGGCTGTCAGTTATGATTCTGTTTTTCGTTGTTTCTTTTTATCTGCCCACTGGCTTTGTACCAAGATACCCTAAACCAAACGTGTAAAGCAGAGAAGGGCGAGGCAAGGTGGTATAGGCTTAGATCTTTTATCAAGATGTGAATGGCCTCCTGGTCACTCATCATACTTTCCCCAATCTATTTCCAATCCTGTTGGCAAAGGGATTTATTTAAAACACAATTCTGTATATATCATCCTCCTAATTAAAATATGCTTCAATATCACCCCATCTATTACAGTATAATATTCAAGCTCTTTAGTACTGTAGTAAGATGACCTGTATGGCCAGAACCCTGCCTCTTTTTCCAGCTCCATTAGTCTGGTGGTTCCCTACATAGTCCACACTGTTTCTCAACTCTGTCTCTGCTTCTTCTAGAGTCACTACCCACAACCACAAAAACTGAGCCTTTCCACACTTCTTCACCTGGTGGATTCCTTATCTTTTAGGTCTCAAGTTGGGTGTTATGTCCAGAAAGACTTCTCTGACATCGTAATTCCTATAGCACTTCTGTGCCACACTGTACTCAACTGGAACTTATGCACCCAAATCCCCTTCTCCATGCCTCATTTATCTTTGTACCTCCACAGTATACAATGCCTGGCACACAGCAGGTACTCAATAAAGCATTAAAGAACCCGGGAACACTAAAACAACGGGCTTCTAGGAAATGAATATAAACCCTTCCAAAGTCATGAGGCAAAGCAATACAACTGGGCAGGCATTTGTTTGGTGGCTAATTCACACATAAAATTATTCATGTTTTCTAAGTCACAAAACAATAAGACACCAAAGTCCATACTTGCAAACCTGAACTTCATATAGAACTACCCCGCCCTACTCATTTAAATTTCCTTTAAACAATTTGATTTCTTGTTTCTCTTTAACACTAGGATAAAATGCTTAAAATTTATATTAAGAGGCTCTCAAAAGTAGCTCCTGGTTGGTTTCTAAAAGATCACTTTTAGAGATACCAAGTTTAAGAACACATGATTTTCAGAATTCTAGATTATGGCCACAGGCTCCTTATATCTGCCCCAAAGTATAGGATGAGGGCTGTGTGTTTAGAGAGTAGTGTGGGGGAAGTGTAAGTGTGTCTCTAGGATGAACTCAGAACATTTAAGATTAAGGCCTTGTTGGGATTTTGCCGCTTTCTTAAAGACAGAACACACATCTTGAAGTAAGTGTGAAAATATGGTATCTTGAGAGAAGGCCATAATATCTAAGATGGGATGGAAAGGGAAGGAAGGTCTATGTTCTTAGAAAATGGTCATCACAGGCAGAGCTGGAACACAGGAATCACCCATCAAAAAGCTTTCTCATGAGCTGTTTCCTCTTTGCTCCTAGCAATTCCTTTTTAGCTATTTAGAAGGCAGTTTTTCAATTCAAAAGGAGAAAGATTCATGTAATGCCTCCAGGAAAGACAGACTCTGCTTGGGTAACAAGCTAAGGAACTAGCTTTTGGAAAGGCTGTTTTACCAACAGACAAGTTTTGTTCCATATCACAAATACCGCCAACAGGGAAAGGACTCCAGGGAGAAAGGAGATTTTACAGTCTCAGGGGCTCCTATACACATCCTGAGGACTTCTCCACCTCAGCTGCCCATCTTAAAGCTCCTTCCCATGAAAAAATGGTACCGAAAGTTTAGTGTGCAACTTTGAAATAATTACAGGCATACCTCAGAGATATTGTGGGTTTAGTTCCAGATCACCACAGTAAAATGAATATCACAATAAAGTGAGTCACATTAATTTTTTTGCTTTCCCAGTGTATATACAAATTGTTTACCCAATACTGTAGTCTATCAAGTGTGCAACAGCATTGTCTAAAAAAAGCATATACCTTAATTAAAAAATACTTTATTGTTAAAAAAATGCTAATCATCATCTGAGCCTTGAGTGAGTCGTAATCTTTTTGCTGCTGGAGGGTCTTACCTTCAATTTGTAAAAACTACAGTATCTGTGAAGTACATTAAAACAAGATATGCCTGTATATACATGCCAGTCTTTAAAATCGTGATATGCCTGTCAAGAAAAATAATACTCTGTCCTAGCTCCCTCTCATCCCTATATACCAATGAAGACAGGGTGCTGAGGGCCATTCGCTACAAAAGGAAATCATTAAAAGTTAAAAGTCAAGTAGTGCTGAAATTACTCTATCAGAGTTTCCGCTGTTCAGTAGTTAAAACCATGAAAACACAATGAGCCAGTGCTGCTTGTAAAGACATCAATATGCTTCCTAACCACTAAAGCTTAGAAATAGTAGTGATAATCTCATCTTACATCTAGATAGTGTATTACAGTTCACAAGTATTTTCACAGATGCTCTTATTTGATTTTCATACCATGCTCTGAGAATTAATTCTTATTCCCATTGTACAGGTGAGAAAACTGATTTATCTAAAGCCATGGAGCAGTAAGTAGCAGAATTAGAACCCACATCATTTTCCTGCATCTTTCAAATCTTGAGCCCAAGCTGTTTTAAAGAACCTTTGGGAGTTGTCTTATTTCTGAGGAACCCAGTGGAATATCCATCTGGATATCTTCCTCAACCTCAAGGTGGAACGTTTCCTTCCACATCGGTCAATATTTACTGAGTTCCCACTGCTTACTAACCAGTGCCACACAAAGTAAACAAGTTATGATCTACTCCATATGATCTCTCTCCCTCTTGGGGAGAAAGGACCATAATCATTTATCCACTCAAGCATTTATTGGACACTCTTTTTTTATGTTAGGCAATGTGCTAAATGGTGAAATTTCAGACATGGTTCTTGCTCTCAGGGATCATAGGCTAGAAACAACGTGGAAAGGACAGTTGGCAATGAGATCACATACAATCAACTACAAACTGATTCTTGCCATACAGATCTATATAAGACTCAGTTGCTCTTGGATGCCAAACTAAGTAAACAGTGCCAGAAGCTTGGTCATTAGGTGCCAGAAGGTGACCCTGGCCTTTTCCCCAATCTTTCCACAATCACAGCTATTAGCAAATGATAATTCAGCCAGTGGTCCTTTAAAGATGGTGAAGTTAACGAGTTTTAGAAGCAGGTATTATATCTGCATTTTGAAAAATTACCTCATAATAGAACATTCTGGAAGTGGGCATTTTCCTGGGAATAATGTTTAAGTACATTTCGTGCACAATGGTATTTGAACCTTTAGATTCCTTCTGAAACCGTCCAAGTCCTGGGAAGGAAGGTGAGTCCTAGAATAGTTATCTTTGGTATGTGAGCTGGTTTGCCTTGGAAAACTGGTAGCTCTTTAGCCAACAGGCCAAGGGCCTCTATTTTCCAGCTTCAAAAGAATATGGCTCGAGTGCTTCAAGAGAGGCACTCATCTCCACAGCAGAGTAGAGAGTGCTCTGTGAGGACAGAGCTCCTGTAGAATATCTTCCCATCTTCACTGCTGTGGATGTTTCCTTCCAGATCATTTGTTAAGAAGCTTTGGCCTGCAATTCCTGGCCAGAAAGTGCCTGTTCACTGCTTTCCAACTTGGTATTTATTTTAACCACTACCTGATCTGAAAGACATTGTTAGCTATAAAATAGTTCATAACAATAGAGCTCTAAATATTCAGAGATTGTACAATTGAAGGATTTGCGTCTCAGAGTTTGGTGTGGCTCTGTGAGGCCTGAGAGGACCTATAAACTGTTAAAAGCAACATCTGTACACAAACCAATTAGAAAGGTGGTCAAGGACATTAATTTTTCAATATTAAAACTTCTAAAGCCAACCTCTGCAGGACTCTAGCATCTACAATCTCATAAAAAAAATCCAAATAACCTGTCTCTGTTGCTGATGAGGATGTCTATGTAGGTCTATTCTGGGAGTCATCAAAGAGAAAACCACAAGACACACTCCTCAGAGCTAACTGTAATGTCTATACTGACAAACCTCTCCGTGTCAAATATTAAAAGCCAAGAGCAGGATGATGCCAGCTCATAGCCAAAGGACAGAGTCCACTTTAATTTAGAATGCCTCTTTCATTCACGAATGAGGCTGCACCTCACCACTGCAGGTGGAAGACATTGGTAGCTGTCATAGTTCTTGGCTCTCTAATTAAGGGGATCTATTTCAAGTCATATGTACCAGTATGGCTGACCTGAGTCTAACTTCACTCATTTCCCTTCCTTATTAATACTTGTGAACCTGCAAGATATTAACATTTACTTCAGATTTAGCCCCACCAGTGGGACCTGTTGCTCCACAGCTCTGTGTTAATTATCTATCCAGCACAAGCAATTTTCCAATATGGAACTGGAAGGGAGAAGGGGGAGGGGAAAAAAGAACAAAGGGGAAAGGAGAGAGATGGAGGGAAAGAGAAAGATAGGGAAGCAGAAAGACTGTCTTTTATTTCAAAGACCTATTTTTTTGCATCACAACATGCAGATAAAAATGGTGTTGGGCTCTAGACTTGTTTTTTTAAATGTTAAGTTACTAATATATAGCATTCAATTGTCTATCCGGCTAAGTGACAATGACATTTTCAAACTTGAGCCAAAGGCAGCCAGAGAGACATGAAAATATCATTTAACCAGGTTAGAAGCTCTGGTCTATGTCTTAGGACAAAAGGAAGCAAGGGGATAAAATATATTTAAGAAAGAACGCACTTTGTTTTTTCTTCCTGGGCTGACAAAAAATTCTATTTAATACAAACACTTTACAGGAACACTGTGCAAAAAGCATATCTGTATGCTTCTACTCCGGTTCTCTTCTAAAAGAGGTCAGTTGCATGAACTGGTTCCTGTCAGAACCCATCATTCTCTAACAATCAGAAGTTCTCTAGCTATATATGGCCATTTTAGTTGATATAAAATATCAGACTAAGAAAGATCTCACTGGCTCCCCACCACCACCTGTGTGTCCCTTCCCTTTATTTGGTGGCGGTGGGGTGTTCAGCAAGCAAACAATAGCACTGAGCAGTTTTGATTTTTAATTTCACAGTTCATAGGTCTCATCCATCCATCTGAGGTCCACTACCAGATAAAAATCCTGCAATTATATTTAATAGCACTGTGTAAGACCAATTTGCAAAAGACAATACATACTAAGAACAGATCTACTCCCTTAGGCTGGTCCTGCTGCCCTTGGCTAGTTCAGGAAATGTGTTGGTACTAGCCAAAATGGGGGAGTAAAGGTGATTGCTGACAGGACCACAATCAGGTCTCAGCCTCCCAGCAGCCATCTTGATCTGTAAAGGGATCTATGAGCATAGAAAACGAGCCTTTTATAAACTGAAACCAGCTATTCCTGGAAAAGCTAAGAAGTCCTGGGTAAAATTTAACTTAAAATTACCTTTTTAAATTTAAATTAAAACTATATTAACATACCCAAATTTAACGGTCTATGTTTCGAGAGAACGAAATTTAATAAAATTTAAATGTCAACAGAAATAGTGAGCTTCCTTTGGACACTTGTAAGGCCATCAGCTTTTATCTTCAAGTATGGCTTACCTTTCGAAGGCAGGGAAGATGGTCATATTGAAGGATATTGAAGAGATCAAAGCATAGATACATTTCATGGGGTCCCTGAACCTTAATTCCCTATTCTCCTTCATCCCAGTTATTGACTTGAATAAGGCTAATGCCACAAAGTATGTAAAAAAATACAAGGACTGCTGTCTTTTTCATGCAAAGCGTCAGTAGCAGTGTTAACAAGGAGACCAATGAAGTGCCAGGGAATTACAAATGTCCCATTGAGAAACTTAGCTAGTTGCGTCACTTCCACAGGCATACAATCCTTTCAAACTAGCTGACTGTGTCCCCAAATTTCACTGCCTTCTATATAAAGTTGGCCTGTGACATCCTCGCAGTGAAGGACACCTGGAGAAAAGGGTTACTAGTTAGTGCAGGAAAAGGAGGAGGGAGGGAGGGTAAGGCACTGACAGTTATACCAGGTATTTGCCTCTGCTAACTTCTCTACAAGCTGAGCTCGGGTGCCACAGGGCCTGAATTGCTACTGGTTTGACTATTCTTGCAATCCTGGCTTCTCTGGAATGGAAAATAGGCTGGCTACAAACATTTTTTAAGTGGGTTTCATTCATTAACCTCATGATAGATGTAGGAGACCACCTGTTTTGGATAAGAGTTAACATTCTGACCTCAACAGCCCCTTTCTAACACTCCTAGGAAATATTCCACTGGAAAGAGAAACCAAAAATTGTAACTATATTCCAGAAAAGTTCTCAGGGGTATGGAAAACTGATTACTGTTCAGTGGCCAAATTTCAGTGGACTAATCAAGAACAAGGCAATATAGCTAGGCCAAACTATTCTTGCAGACACAGCTCAGGGAATCTGGACCAATTTATATTGTATAGATACTGGGCCTAAAATTCTATAAAGGCTGGGAAAACTAAAAACATTAATAATGTCTGTATTTGATATCCAACTAAATATGGAGAGCACGTTTCTACTTAAGACCCAGTTGCTACTCCCTAAGGAGGATTTCTGCTTCATTTACCCTCCTCTCTCTGAGAGGGTCTTCTAGTTTAAAAAAATAAAAATAAAAAAAAGAAGGGAGAATACTAGTATTATTTGGACCAAAACAGCATAGGGTTTATTCCCTCCTTCTTTTACCCTTACCTTCTCCCCTCCCCCAATTTTACTCATAAACCTCAAATCTCCCTGCCCTACATGACTGAAGTAATCTCCTGGGCATGTTGTCAAACTGTGCTGTCGTGGTTTGATGCCACAGCTAAGTGCTGACTTGGGTTGCTGAAGCCTTCTAGTTATACCCCTAGTGACCTATTTAGGAGTTAAACATTACTTCTCAGAGACAGAGCACCATGATTTTTCCCTTTGGCCCACTTTTCTCTCAGATGGTCCCTAACCAAAGAACGATCAATCACCCTTAAAGACCTGAATGTGTGTGGAAAAATGATAAGATTTGCAGCAAGCATCTAAGCCTTGGACATGAGCTCTTTCCCATAACTTAAATAAATTGCCAACACTTTTCTTACTATGCAGCTTACTTCAAAACTTACAAACTTACACCCTGCAGTCAAAGATGTCTGATATCATGGAATTAAGCATTAAAATTAAGTTAGAATGGCTGTCATCTATGGTAAGAAAAACAAGGACTACAAAGGATAAAGCGAAACAAGAATGATAAAACATTTATCAAAACACCAAAATTAGTTACAGAATTCTCTCTACATTTACGATGGTCTTATGAAAAATGGCAAGTAAGAGCAAAGAAAGCTGAATTTAGCCAACCTAGGTATACAGCTGCTACAGATTTACACATTTAATGAGATTAATGGTAAAAATTTTCATAATGTATTTTGACCAATAATTGATGGCTGTCGATGGAATAAGTTCACTGTAGAATTTCCTCTAATGTTTCCAAAACTCTGTAGAACTTTTTTTACATACTTTGTGGCATTAGCCTTATTCAAGTCAATAACTGTAGAATTAAAAGGCCCCCAGCTCATACCAGGAGCCCAGGACGGGGGGTGGGGATGGGGGTGGGAGGGGAAGCAGGATAAGAGTAGTTCTACACTGCCCAAGTTTGTAATGCAGAGACTCACTTGAAGTTCTGTGCATTATATTAGCTTCTCTTCTCTGTTCTCTGCACAAATGCATACAGGAGAAAATAATACTCCACATCCCTCTAATATCACAGCTGGATAAAAGCCTGTAAATGTGCCTGTGTTGCCACAAACAAAGTTCCACCCTGGAGCTTGAGCTTGCTAGTAATTCTGAGAGGTTCCCTAACCCCTGCCTGGCCTGGAGGTGATGTGATGTTTTTGGATTATGGTTAAATTCAAACCCTGTGGAGAGTCCTCTCTTGCTCACTTGAGCTTATTTCAAAAAGAGCCTCATGCAGAGCCCAAATCAGAGGGAAAGATTGATGCTAGGTTCAGGCATGGAGTTTTCTCTGCTCTTCAGTTACTGTCTTTTGTCCTTTCAAGGCAAGGAAACATTTTTTATGAGAGTTATGCTGTACAATTTATCAGAAAACAGAAAAGGACAAAGATTAAATACAAAAGCTATTAACATACAGGAAAGCAAATGTAATTAGGGGGGAAGGAATGGTCATTGTGTTAACAAAGGTACACTGCACTTAGATGAACCCAGACGTAATTTCTGTTCCCCAAACAGTGTTTATCTTTGCACATCTCTCATTTGTAATTACCACTAGATATTATGCAGTGGTGAGCAGAGGAAATGGGTCAGCCCTTTGTAAATTGAAGATACTGTATGTCAAAAATGCATTTAATACAAGTAACCTACCAAACATTGTAGCTTAGCCTAACTGGTTTCTACTGAACGTATATCACTTTTGCACTACCATAAAATTAAAAAATTATAAGTTGACTATTGTAAGTCAGAATTTGTCTGTAGTTTAGTGAGCCTTTAGTACACAACAACAAAAGAGAAAAGAGCTCTTTGAGTCAAGTTTTCCATTACAAAATTTTATCGATCTGTAAGGTGTATTTAAAATTGCTTTTTGTGAATAGACTACTACAACAACTCTATGTAGTAGTCAAGTTCCTTTCTGCTGATGGGTCAAATCAATGATTTCTCATTTTATCAGTGTCTATTGTACCCCTCAGTATCTTTTGCTTTCCACACAAATGTGCTAAAACACCATCTGCTAAAACATCATCTTCATTCTATTTGTTGAGATCTACATTTATATAATAATCTTAGGCTTGTCTATGGCCATGCCACCCTGAACAAGCCCGATCCCATCTGATCTGGAAGCTAAGCAGGGTTGGGCCTGATTAGTACTTAGATGGGAGACCACCTAGGAAGACCAAGTGCTGTAGACACAGAAAAAATGAAAAATGAGGAATTGTAATCTGACAAGATCCTTGCAATCTGTGAGGTCAACCAAGGGTTGCCTCCCAAAAAGAAAATAACCTTAGGCTTAAAGGACGAAGTTTTTAATATCGTAAATGGCAGGCAGAAAAAGAAGTCACCTTCTTATTCTTCTTAACTGCTCTAGAGTCATGGGAAAAGCAGTCAGCTAGTGACCTGTGCATGCGTCCTGGGCATGGTGACAAATCCGCAATACCAAAGTGCCTTTCTGAAATTTGGTCTAGGACTTGCACTGAATACAATGTCCTCTCTTTCAGGAAACTGGCAGGGGAACAGCTGTACTCCTGTCCTGTCTCTTGGGAGGCTAGCATTAGGCATAGGTCCTCTTATGTGTCATTCATTGAATGGCAATGCAGCTGGCTATGTTGTGCTCCCTGGGGACTCTAAGTCAAAGGAAAAGCACAGTGGATGTAGAAAACAACCTTTCCCCCTTGCTCTGGTGACTTAAAACTCTGGCACCTTAAAATAAAAATGTACTTCCAAGAGCTTATGCTGCATTATCATAACCCCAACCAGAACCTTTTACCAGGACAGCCTGCTTAACTACATACCCATGGAACTGGTTATATGTGCTAAGGGCAGGACAAAAAGTTCAGATGAATTTCAACACTCTTCCCCACAACAAAAAGAAAACAGCATTCACCTTCATATATTTTCTATTACCATGTCACTTGTAGAAGAAAAAAATGTACCCATTTCTGTTAAGAAGCAGGACAGGACAGTAGGTAGCAAAATTCCTCTTGGGAGCAGCAAAATAGACTGTTTCTTTTCACAAGCTATATAAAACCTGCAGGCAAATATTCTCTGTATTCTCTTTATATTTACTGCCACTTAGGCTTACGAATACACATATAAACACGTAAGTTCATTGTAGTGTACAAATAACTTTTTGTTCTTGTTAGCCAGGTTCGAAAGACAGCTCATCGATTTGGAGTTATTTCCACCCCAAGCTGTTACCAATCAAACTGAGGAATTAAAATCTTCCTCTTTAAACTACAGCCCCCAAATATAAGAAGTGCCTACAGAAATTTTCTATTGTGGCTGGTAGGTGCTGGGTGGACATCCTGACTTAAGGCAGGTGGTGGGATTTTTTTTTTTTTTTATGCTTCCTATAGGGCAGCAGTCCCCAAACTTTTTGGAACTGCGGCTAGTGTTCCTATGAGAATCCAATGCCTGATGATCTGAAGCGGAGCTAAGGCAGTGATGCTAGCACTAGAAAGTGGCTGCAAACACAAATGAAGCTTCGCTCGCTTGCCAGCCACTCACCTCCTTCTGTGCAGCCTGGTTCCTAACAGGCCACGACTGATAACAGTCCACAGCCCAGGGGTTGGGGACCCCTGCTCTAGAGTAACTTCCAGCCTTGGACTTCTTTTCTGAGGGTCACTCAGAAAAGCTGAAACAGCAACATACAAAATCACATTTTAAGGTTTTCTATTGAAATGCACCATCCTGACCAGAGTTCACAAAAGAAACCCTTTACTGACTGTCATTATATAGCTAAATAGGCACAGACATTAAAGTGTGTTTAAATCAACCATCTTTTTCTAGTTAAAACTCAAAAATTGAAAATAAAAAAACAAGGGAAGTGAAAAACCACCCACAGATTGGGAGAACATATTTGCAAATCATATATCTAACAAAGGACTTACATGTAGAATATATAAAGAACTCTTAAAATTAAATAAAAACTCAAATAACTCAATTAAAATTGGACAAAGGATATGAATAGACATTTCACCAAGGACATATACAAATGGCCAACAAACACATGAAGAGATGTTTAATATCATTCATTAGCCATCAGAGAAATGCAAATCTAAGCCTCAATGAGATAGCACTTCATACCTCAATGAGATGGCTTTAATCAAGAAGACAGATAATAACAAGCATTGAAAAAGGTGTAGAGAAAATGGAACCTGCATACGCTGCTAGAGAATGGTGCAACCACTTTGGAAAACAGTCTGGCAATTCTTCAAAGGTTAAATTTAAGAGTTACCTAGCAATTCTATTTCTGGGTATGTATACACCTAAGTGAAACAAAAGCATTCGCACAAAAACTTGCACACAAATGTTTATAGCATCGTTATTCACAAAGGCAAAAAGCGGGGACAACCCAAATGTCCATCAACTGATGGATAAATAAAATGTGGTATATCCATACCTGGAATAATATTTAGCCACAAAAAAAAAAAGTACTCATAAATCCTACAGGATGAACTTTGAAAACTCAAGAGTCCTGTGTATCATCTGTACTTTCATTAAGAGCTTATCAAAAACCAGTGTTTCATTTGACATAGTAGTGGCTACTTCAATCCTTTTTCAGTTCAAAGTAAATTGTCTTTATTTTATGATTTGGCCTATAAAAAAATTCTTGTGAAGACAAATGATTAAAGAATTGAAAACAAACACAAACCCATCTTCAAATTTAAAATGAAGGCCGTACCTAAACATATCTTTTACACATTTACACATGTAAAAAATACACATCACTTACAAAGGCCAAAAATGGTGCTAACATATTAGTAGATCCCTCTGTAAAGTACTTTGAGCCTTTAGGAATAACAGATTGAGGAGATTACAACTGCATCCTACCTTTGAGTACGGTCATTAATTTTGGGACAGGCCCAAAATGAAAACTTTCGCATAAAGGTACCACTAAGTACTTGCCTTAAGTTGCAAAAACTGTTACCTTTGAGCAGTATTATCTTCTTTTCCACTTTTAATATTTCTGATGCTTCCTTTCTCAAAAAAACCATTTGGGTCACAAACATTTTTGAGTAAACTCATACCAAAAATCATTCTTATATTTTTAAACAGTGATTATCCTTCATCATCTTTGGACAAAGCACTTATGTCACAAGAATTAGCCCAAGCCTTGGGTCTACGAAGCATGCATATGAAATTTGAGTTAAAGGTATTAGACTCTCCCTATGTGAGTGAACCATTTAACAATACTACACACCCAGCTTCTAATGCAACATAGCAAAGCAAAAGTAAATAAATAAATACACATAAACCAAATTAGGTATCTTGTTCAATGATTTTACTATTGAGGGAGAAGGGTGAGGGGAGGGGTTCCTGATGCTGTCGCCTCTAGTTCTTCAGTGCCAGGCTTCCAAGCACTTAAAATGTCAGAAGCAACAGATTCATAAGATAATGTTAACACAAGTATACTTTAATTCATCATTTGCTCGACACTGTTCTAATGAGGAGCTAAACACAACAAAATCAGAAAAACCACCTCTTAAAAAGTTCAGAGAGCAAAGATTTTCAGCAAGGCAGTTTTCTACTCTATGTGTGAAACCTTTCTTGTTATGACTCACTGAAAATTAAATATGCAAAATTCCAAGCTGAGCTTAGTTTTGCCTGTGCACAGAGACCTTTTTACTCTCATTCTTCGAAAACCTCATTTTGGATCTTGCTGCCAAGACCAGAGAGAGGAAAGCCGGCCAACAATTCCAAATATAACATGCGGAGGCAAATGCTACAGAAATCTGTCTGACAGGAAGCAACCATGCTGAGGTCTGCTGAGGTAGACGCAGTTCTCAATCAGACCGTTTTGGTCCCTCAGTCTGGAGCAAAATGCCATGAGAAAGCAATCAGAGGAAACCACCCGGTTTCCAGTCAGCTTCATTAGATTCCTTATGATATTCGCTTTATTGGTGGGAACATTTCTATCCACCTCAGACAGAAAGATGGGTCAGCAGCAACTAGAGCTCCATTGGTTATTCTAATTTATTTTTTTTAAATCGATTTTTCAGGGACCAGTTCATGGAGACTTGTATTTTCACAAAGCTCAACTTATGGCATGACACTTAGGATAAAGGTCAGGTTCATCAGGCAACACTTAAAAACAGATCTCTTTCCAGTTCTCCAGGGGCAGGTTTAGAACCCCCTGCTACCACTGTGAAAATTGATAAACCAGTTAAAATTGGATAAAATGATTAAACTATCACTTAAACAAATACGAAGACATCATTAGCTCAAGTTTAGTGAGGTCATGGTACTGATTACAGGACAATTCAATTCCTCACCCAGAAGACCATTACAGAAAACCCAGAAAAAGAGCTCCCAGTTTAATTGGGAAGGGAGGACCGTTCCTCATACAGAGAGCACTGGCCCCTGAGAAAAGACAAGACAATTAAAACAGCTTATTTGACCAGTCATTTCTTCCAGTAGTTTATCTTAGAAAAATCCCCTGTGGTTATGGCTATCTCACTAAACCCAGGAGGTAAAGTTTGCCTAGAATCGCTTCTGGAACATTTTTCTAGATCCTGTTCACTGTGAGGCAAGTTGGCAAGACACACTTGAAACTGGAAAAGGATCTGTCTCACAAAGCTTTGAATGGTCACCAACAGCAGCACTGAAGTCATGACCTACACGGTTTGCAAAACTCCATCTTCACTCTTGTATGTGCTTCGGTATGTGATGAAAATTATCACACTATCCTAATCTAAGTAATCTAGTTTTAGCCAGTTAAAAAGGGAAGAGAAAACAGCCACACCTTTTAACCTCACTCCCACATGGTATAAACAATAATGGGGCAGAATGTGAGCACAGTTAGGAATCAAAATTTTCTGAGTCCGTTAACTGCTTTGACCCAACAACTCTGAAAGAGTGTAGGGCAGAAAGCAGGAAAGAAGGATAAGCCACACCTGAAAAAAGGCTTCCTGCATTTGCAACAATACCTAGAATGTTTTGTGATTTATATAATACCTCGGATAAGTCAATGGTACATTCAGAACTGGCAGCTTCAAAGGGGGAACTGGAGATGTGAAAGAAGCTCTGCCTCATTTACTAGGATTCTCAAATCTCCGATTACCAGTTCCCATTCATAGTCTTAAAAAAAAAAGTATTCAATGAAGTCTGGACAAACCCGAATCTCAGTAACAGCTTAAAACAACAACAACAGCAGCAGCAACACAACCACCGCAGCAGCACCGGCAGCAGCAGCCTCTCTCTCATTCTTCCCACATTAACTTCCGCAACAACTCTCTCCCTCATTCTTCCCAGCTAAAGTGGAAACTGTGAATTGTTACAACTTCACAAGACGTAGACTCACCTAATTAAAAGTCAGAGGTTAGATTTGAGTTTAAAAGCCCAATGTCAAAACAGCAGGACTTTTCCATGCCTGAAGTTTCTATTAAACAATTTCAGCTTTATTAAACAAATGAGACTAAAGACAATAAAGAATTTATAAAATTCTCACTCAATATGGGAATCAGCATTTTTGGTCATCCTGGGGTAAAACATGGACCCACATTTTAAATCAAGCAATCTACAATTCAGTCCTAGTATACGCATCAAGCAAGCACAATAAAAAACTGTAAGCAACTGGGAACTGGTAAGTAACACAACATATTCAGGAACAATTTGCTTCTGTACACAAGAACAGCACAGGAAACTTAACCAGGCACATTTTTCCCCCCCAGGTTAATTACACCTTACAGGAAGCAAAAGCTAAAACCCACAGACCCTTCCTGCTGGTATTAGTCACTTCATAACAAATATTTTAAAGCCAGCACTAAGGCTTCCTTCAGGATAATCATTTTTGTCCAAGTAACATTACAAGCCAAGATGGGGTGCCTTTTCTGGGAAAAAGTATCTTGGGAATGGTAATGGGAGCTCCCTACGTAATTTCTGACCACGGTCTCAATTTGCCCAGTATCAGTCATCGTCTAATAAGTGTTCCAAAACCTGCAATTAGTAGAAATACACAGTAGGCACTATTCCACAAATTAAGAGACGGCATTTGAATGGAACTGTGTAGAGCGCTTAAGGAAAACCTTTTTTTTTTTTTTAAAGAGGCTAAAAAAGGTAACATGAGAAAATGGGTGGGAACAAACCAACAGCCCCTCTCCTTCCCGCTCTCTCTAGCCCGTCTCCTCTCGCCTGCCTCAGTCAACTGTTGCTGAACAACAGAACAAGACCCATTCTGGGTTCCTTGCGCAGAGGTGGGACTTTTGTGGATGGCAGAGGTGATTTCTCCAGGCAGAAGCTGGAGTTTAAACTCTTCCTGGCCGGATTGTTCTGGGCTGAGCTGCAGAAGAGGATCAAGCAGCGGGCGATCAACACAGGTCCCTCCCTCTCTTGACGGTCTCTCCCTCCCCTCGCCTTCAGTAAGGGGGGAAAAAAGCGCACAGCTTTCCATCTCTCTACTCCTTAAAAATGCTCTTGCGGAGCCACCGCAAACAATCTTTCCCCGGCAGCAAAGAATTTTGCAGCGAAGGGCTCGCCGATCCGAAGCAGAGAAGTGAAATAGGTGCCCAAGGGCAATTTTAATTGTCTAACCCGGCCCGATTTCCTAAGAGGCGGCAACGCGGGGCGGGGAGAGGGAGGCAGCTCCGAGAGGCAACAGGGGGCAAGCGGCGGCAGAGAAAGGGACCAAAGCGGCGATATCCCAGCCCCGACCCCTGAGAAGCTTCTGCAAAAGGGTCTCTGGGGCTACTCCCACCGTTCACCGAGAGACGTTTGCGAATCATATATGCAGCCAAAATGGCGCTGAGAATAAAAATATAATTTAAAGGCAGGTCGCCATATTGTAAACAGAGAGGTAGAGAAGAGGCGGACTCAAAAGACACCCTCCATGATTTCTTCTACAGCCGCAAGAGCCTGGGCACTGGGTTTCCGGAGTCTGAAGCAGGGCAGCTCCGGCGGCCGAAGGCTCCGCGCACCCACCCCGAGGAGAGCCCAGCCCGGCAGGAGCCCGAGGGCGACGGGCGCGCGGGCAGGCGAGCGGCATAGGGCCCGGAGCTCCTCCCCTTCCTCCCCGCCACCGCCGGCCTTGCCCTGCCGGCTCTGTCCCGGCTCCCCAGCGACTTCCAGTCCCAGTTGGGACTCACCTCACTTCTCCCAACCCCCACCCCGGGGTCTGGACCCGTCGCTGCTCCTCCCCCCCACAAACGGCCAGATCCCGGCAGACATCTGGGGGCGGGGAGGCGCTCGCCCCAGCGGCTGCAGAAAAGTCAGCTAGCGGCTGCAAGTGCCCGTTATTTTGGCAGGCAGGGGTAGGCCAGGTGAAGGAATGTGCCAAGAAGGGTCCGCCAAGAGGCTCCAAAGAGGTCCCTTGACCTTACCAGCACTGGAGATGGAAGGCGGCCGGGCAGTGGTCACAGCACAGGAGATCACCACCTTCTTTGCAGCTATCGCAGCTGTCGTGGTTGGTGGCCCTGCCGCTTCTCCGGGGCTCCTTCTCAGGCTTCCGACTCCGCTTTTCTGCCTCGTCCGTCTTGGGGGGAGCCAGCAGAGCTTGGATTTGCTGCACACACATACAAACGGCGTGTGTGCACACTCGGAGCTCCCGGGTTGTCCGTCGCCCCCCGGCGCAGCTTCTCCGTCACCCACCCTTCTCCCCCCTTTTGTCCTTCTTCCTCCCATCCAGGCTGCTCCCAGAACCTCTCAGTCCCCGGAACCAGGGGGGAGCCCACCCTAACCGTGTTCCTGCAGCACAACAACGAGAACAGCTTCTTCCAAATGGGGAGGATCAGGGTAGGGGATGGGGAGAGGGTGCGCGGTTCCCTGCTCGCCACTTCCTTGTATGGACAGTGGGGGACTCCAAAGCCAGGCTCGGGAGAGGCCTGAAGCCCGGTACCCGGACGTGCTGGGGGAAAGCACAAAGAGGGCCAACAAGAAGGGGGTGGGGAGGCCCGCCGGTGCAACGAGATGGAGTGGGTTGGCGCCTCGGGAGAGCAAATCGAGGGCGGCGAGTAGGTGAAACTGCTGCAAATGTCCTCGGAGACTGAGCTCAGCTCCCCGAATTGCAAAGATGGGAGGGAGTCTGGTGAGAAAGAACCCCCCTCCCCTGGCCTTCTTGCACTGCGAGCTCAGGACCGGCTTTGTGGGGCGGAGGTTCCCTCCCGGCGCTGGGGGAAGGGGATGAGGAGGGCTACTCTTACCTCCATCAGCCCCCCGACGTGTCCAAGTCGTACACGATCGTCTTGGTCTCCATTTTCTCCCACATTCATCCACCTCCCGGGCTGGGCGCTTTCTGCTCCGGCCCCCCAACCCCGGGGGGAGGGGGAAGCGGGGGAGGGGGCGCTCCTGACCCCGGCCCCCTTCTTTTTTCTCAACACGGGTCTCGACTTCCTCGCCCTGGCTCCCCCCCACCCCCCGGCCCCCAGTCCCCGGGACGGCAGCGTCCTCCCCACGGGCCGTGAGGGGGGAGCGGCCCCTCAGCCCCGGCCCGGCGGCTGACTGCACGGTGGGTCCTGGCTCCGGGGGTCAGGCCTCGGCGGGGCCTAGTCCCACAAGCTAAAGCCGGCGCTGGCGACTGCTGGTCCGGCTGGGAAGGCTGGCGGGCGCTGCCATCCCGGGGTTGGGGAATCGGGGGGGGGGTGAGAGGTTAGGTGAGGTTGTGGTACGTGAGTGTGCGGGGAGGGTGATGGGGGGTGGTCCCCAGGCTCCGCCTCTCGCCGCCGCCGCCGTCTGCGTCCCGGCTGCCGCGCACTTGGCGCAAACTTACCGCGAGCGCCCGCAAAGCCACCCGCGCAGGCGCCCGGGGATCGCCGCTCGCCGCGCGCAACCGCAGTGACAGCCGGCGGCCGGGCTCCCGCGCAGCCGCAGTGAGGGGGTACCCCCCAGCGCGCAGCCGCGCTGGCATTCGTCTGAAGAACCGAAGCCCCCGCCTTTCTGTCCTGCGCCAGCGTACTGAGGTAAAAGGGCGGGACCTGAGGCTTTGCGCAGGCGCCTGGGAGAGCGCCTAAAGGTCACAGCGCAGCCGCAGGAACATAGGGACGCTTCGTCCATTGGTGTTTGTGTATAGACCGAGAGCGCTCTGTTCCCGCGCAGGCGTGTTGAGGATGTTCCCCTCCCCCCCTTCCCCCCGCCCAACAGCACAGCCGACTCTCGCGCAGGCGTATTGCCACTTGGCAGGCCTTAACAAGAATGCTTCTCTTTTCGCCATTTTAGTAATGGGACATAGGCTCCCATGTCCTTGGAGTCCTCAGGCATGAACAAGAAGGATCAAGGTGTGGTGTTGGCTGGAGCTGGTAGGCTGTCAGTGACAGCAGTACTCTCAGGAGTGTTGTACTGGATGGACTGTTTGGTTCTAGCGTCAGGTGTAGCTGGACCAGGCGCCATGTTGGTAAAGAGAAAAGAAAAACCATCGCGACGGAAAACGATGCTTTGGATGTTGGTTGGATGGGAGCTGTTCCCACTTCCCTCCCGTTCCCAAGTTAATTTTAGCCTCAGCATCTCTGCCTTGCGTAGTGATGGTACCCTACAGAGTTTCGCCAGCCTGTTACTATCCTCTTGATCTCTGTCCCTGAGAACTGCTTTTCAAGAGGAAGCCGAAAGCGAAGTTTGTGATGTTGACAACGCCCAGTTACCTGCCTACAGTTGACTTCAATTCCCAGTTTGCAACGCTCAAGGGAGGCGGGGGTAAAGGGCGACCCGGAGCGTATTGCACCCTGGGAGCAAGAATCGCGATGGTCTGGTGGGTTGTGGGAGCCGTAGTTTCGTATGCGTGCGATGCACTGTACGGTAGGATGGACTAAGGGAAGAGTGATTTGCCTACCAAGGATATTTTTAAGAGCTGCAGTACTGTATGCTGGGACTTGTAGTCTGAAAGCCTCATCTTGAATTCTGGGCGAGGCTTTACTACCTCCGTGGCGCCCGCTCCTCCCCTTGGTATCGCCTTTAGAGATGGCCAGTTATCTCTGCCAGACTGTAGATGAAGCAGTGAAGGGAATGACATCTCTGTTCTTGACACTAGGCGTTTAGTTGGCGTTGTTACCGAGTAGCTCTTTCTTGCTCACTTTGGATGTTAAGGTGTACTTAGCATTCTCAGAAGCGTAAAACTGAAACGGGCTCAAAGACCACCTGTATTTTATCTCTCATTTCCAGATTCACAGAGAAGAGCAGTGATTTGCTTAGTTCAATTTACGCAGACCTAGGAATTAAACAGATTCTTGATTCCCAGGCCAGAACACTGTCTAAGCTGCTTGTGAGGAGTTGCTGCTGCTACTCCTTTTGGGATAGTAAGAAGGATGTCAGTGTGTGGCCTTAGGTTTCTGATGATCCTCTTGGTGTTTAGGAATAATGATAAGGTGGTGGGCCTTATTCGTTTGATGGGGTGGGGAAAATGTCATGTTAACCGGCCGCTCTCTGCTCTCTACCAGCTATGGGCCAGAGATGTCGAGGGCTGGGCTAGATGTATGGAAGTGGCCAGACCTCATCTTTCCTGTGTTTCATGCCACACGCCCTCAGAAGTTGGAACCTCGTGTGCCTTCTTTTTCTGGCTATCTTCCTACTGCCCCGAAGGCATTATGGGGCAGATAGTAAGACATTGGTACAAGCCTAATGAGCAAGGCTTTACTTTAATCAATACCATCAGTTGCAATTGAGAATAGGAATAGGCTATGGGCTAATGAAGGGAATAATACTTGGCTCTGTTGACAAGTGCCAGGGGAGCTAATCACTCTATACACCTTCTTTGAAATTGGAGAGTGAGGTCAGCCCAGCGGCGCCAGGAGTTGGTGCCACCTTGGAGAGCTCCAGCCTGGCTATTCAAGGATTGAGGGGAGAGAGCAGGTGGGATACAGATGCCTTTAGAAGTGACCTCTTGTGGCTAATATAGGCATTGCACTCTGCATATGACTGGAGCTTCTCCATCCCTCAAGGTGGCTTGTGTTAGAGCCAGGAGGTGGACAGCCATGGTTGTTAAGACCACCCTATTGGAAGACTGTAAAAGCAGAAGCTGCTGGTTGCTATTATTTCCTTCAGGGGTTTTGTCTTTTAGCTTCTAAGTTCCTATAACTCCCTGTTTCCTGCCTCTTGCTCTTATTCTAGAGAGCAGCCATGCAGAACGCACCTCTGAGCATGAATGTGCATGCTGGGGACCAAAGCTGGGCAAGCAGTTTCATATTAGGAGGTGCTGGGTGCCATGGAGAAGGGGCAAAGGGTCTGGAAGGGACCACACTTGGCAAACTTAAGCATATTCTATCTAGCCACCTCTTTCTAGAGTCCATGGGTAGGGCTTTTGCTAAAATAGGAGGCAAGCCTCTATGCTGCATTGTCCCTAATACTGAGTCTATATGTTCTCTGAGGCCAAGATAGATTAGAATTTCATGTCTGGGAGTTGTCTGAGATTCCCATTCCAATTTTCTGAGCCTTGCGAGCTGGGAAAGAAGGAGAAGGAGAGGTGCGTCAGGTTTCCTGGGACTTGTCAGCAATACATTGAGGAGGGGTTTGGGAGTTTGTCAGCCTGTAGTTCTGGACCTAGCAAAGAGGAGGAAATGAGGCATTGGGGTCATTGATCAGTTGGGTTCCTGGGCTTCCACACCCCTGTGGCACCAGCCATCGGGACCTCTCATTTCACTGCCATCCGTTGCACTGACCTTGTTGGAACAGTGATCCCTGTAGCTGCTACATGTAACTGGTTTTTGATAAAATATGGGGAGTATTAGTTTGTAGGTCAAGCATGCCTTCAAGTCCTGAAGTCCACATCCCATTTATCTCCCACTTCCCTTCCCTCCAAGAAAGCAGCATCACCTGGCCATTGCTTGGTTTTTTCAAAAACACCATTTTAATAAGGAAACAACTGAAATAGAAGATTCTTCTCTGGCTGGAAACCAGACTTCATATAATACATTACATGTACAGAGTGGCCTGCAGCCAGCTCCTGGACCTCTCCCTGGGGCTCTCTGACCCCCTGTTCCATGCCAAATTCCTGGACCCTTGGACCTCTGCTTCTCTCCAGAATATGCCTGTCCACTCCTCTTATCTCAAAACACAGTGGCCAGGAGGAAAGTCTGGCAAGTGTCTGGGGTTAGAGGAGGGACTAGTGGAAAGAGGATGTTTGTAACAGCCAGACTGGCATCAGAGGAAGGTCTCACTCTCTTCAGGGTATAGGGCTGCCAGGGGAGCAGTGGGGTTTCCTGCTTTGGTGTGGAGCATGAGTGCCTAGGGCAGCCCAACCTGAGCTTGGGTAGGGTCCCTAAATCCCTTAGGATCCCTTAGAATTATTGCCTCCACTAGGAAGGGACAGGAGGCAGAACTGTCCATTCCTGGGGCCTTAGAGAAGGACTAGAGACCTCCTCTAGGGGCTGATGTTGGCATGCCAGTACTACCCAGAGGTCACTGTTGAGAGCAGTTTTGGCCACTGGTGATGGCTCTGTGAGGAGCACCCTGCTGCAGGGCGCTACATGCCAGGGCTAGGTGTTGGTCAGGTTGAAGCAGGTGCTCCTGCTCTACCTGTGAATTCCAGGCTGGAGGTGCAGGGCATGAAGGAAGGTCAAGAGAATGCTGGTTCGTTCTTGATACATATGCTCCAGCTGTGTTCTGCTGAGAGGCAGATGCCCGCTGGCTTGGACCCAAGGAAGGACCCTAAGTGGGCAGTGATACCAAGAACATAGGCCTTGGTGGGGATTGCCGGAGGGGAAGGGCACAACTTCTTGAGGGATTGGTGGCATCTGTTCCCAGGTGGTATGTACAGGAGGTGGAGGGACAGCAGGAAGCTGGGAACTCTGCTGCTGGGCTGCGATGCAGGGCTGAGCTGGCTTCCCCAGTCTGCCCCCACCTAGATGGATACTTCATATTCTCTCATCTCCTGCAAAGGAAAGAGACTGCTGGGAGTTGGAAACTTGTATGATGTTTGCCAGCCCATAATCCATCTTCCCAAGGAAAAGGGAAAGAGTGAAAGGGCTTGGCAGGACCCTCAGGGTACCTGCCCAAGGGAGTGTAGAATTGGATAATGGATAGGGTGTCAAGGCTGGCAAGGATACTTACTCCAGTCTCATAAGTTGGATTGTCAAATGCTGACTCCACGGTAATTCGGTCGTAGGGGCGGGGTCGCATTCGGGACAGCTGCAGAGTGTTTTTCCCCTGGAGCCTGTGGGGCAGAGAAGCCTGTGAGTCCAGAGTGCTGGGCAGGGGTGAGTCAGGAATGCAGGGCAGGAAGGGAAGCCAGACTTACCTGGAGAAGTAGAGGTACACACCTCCCACCAAGAGTGCCATCGCCACCAGTGGCAGAAAGATGGCAGCTGCTATGTGGGCAGCATCCAGGGTGCTCGACACAGCAGGTGCCTTGGCAACTGAAAACACAGAGGGTGGGACTGGGGCAGAGGTCCCTGTCACCTGGAGCCCACATTCCCCTCACCTCTGCCCAGGGGCATCTAGCCACCAGCTACCTCCAGCTGGATGAAGGCAGGAAATGAGCTTTTTGCCCTGCCAGTCCCAGACTACTCTCTTTCTCTGCCCTCCCTCCTTGGGAGAACCCATGGCCTGGTTGTTGTGAGAACCAGGGGAGGGAGACTACCTCCCTGGCTCTTAAGGGTGGGGGCTCACCATCCAGGCTGCGGCTGCTGTAGAACCCATCCAGAGAGGCTGGAACAAGAGGGAGGGCCAAGGGTAGTGGGTGAGCTCAACAGGCCAAACCACTGATCATGGGAAGGATTTATCCAAGGAGAACCCACCCTAGCATTTGTCTTGTTATCACCAGGTCAGAAAAATCTGGCAGAGATTGGGGAGATCAAGGGGAGACCAGAGGTAATATGAAGATGGCATGGGCAGGGGATTCTTGTTCTCAACATTTGACGTATTTGCCAGAGCAGCCCTATGGGCCAGGCAGAGGTTTTGGGGTGACAACACTCACCAGCCCTACAGATGGGTGGGGGGTCACTCCAATGTGAAGGGTGTCCGGGCACACACTTGATGCTGGCTTGGCCCTTCAGCACATAGCCAGGGGCACATGAGAAGTGGACAGTAGCCCCTGCTGGGTGTAGCCGCTTCTCAGGACTACAGGCACCATTCTCGGGGATGCTGAGGCCATGGCATGGCTTGAACTGTTCCACTGCAAAGCAGGCAAGCCTAGTGAGGGTGCCAGGCTTGTGGTCCTCAGGGACAGCATCTTTTATCTCCTACCAGAGGTTTCTTCCTACCCGTTTGACACTTACAGAGACATTTGGGGCCCGGTCGCTCCACTTGGGGCTGCTGGCTTGGCGGTCATGGCAGGTAAGGATGGCACTACCCGTTAGCACAAAACCCTGGTCACAGATATACTGCACGGTGGCTCCCACGGGAAACTTGGGGCTAGATATGAGGCGTCGGCTGTGCTCCACATCCCCAGGGTCATGGCAGGAAGTCACTATAGATAGGAGAAGATGGGGTGGGGGAAAGTAGCCCAAAGAGAACTCAACAAAAGCCAATCTATCCTGGCTTTGTTCCAGGCCAGCCAACATCATCATGCCATGGCTCCACCCACTAGTTATCTGTCCCTACTATTTCACTGGCATATTCCTTCATCTGTCCCCATCCATCAGAGTTAACAAACATCAATTGGAGTGAAATCCTTGGAGTACTTGGTAGATAACCTTTTGGAAAGGTACGGTCCCATTTCACAGATGATGAAACTGAAGCCATGAGAGGTGAAGGAACTTCAAGGATACCAGCTAATAACAGCTGGAGTCTGGTTCAGAGTCCAGGAGAGAGGTTTGTAGGTTGCATTGGGAGGGGAATATGAGGAACAGGGGCACTCACCCCTCTGGCAGGAGGGCAGGTCCTCACTCCAGGTTAGGTCCCACTGGCACATGAGAACACTGGATCCCACCACCTGGTAGCCGGGGTAGCACTGGTAAGTGACAACAGTGCCATGTACCAGCTCAGGCTGTGATGGGCTCTTCCAGCCATTGGGAATCTCAGGCAGCTCCGGACACGTGTCATTGCGGGGCACCTCTAGGGGCACAGGGGCAGCAAGATGCAGACCCTCAGCCAGCACCAAAGCAACTGTGCTAGCCTCCCTTTCCCTAAGGGCACTGGGCTCCTCCCAGTTTGTCCTGGGTGTGGCATGGGCAGGCACAGCTATTCATTCTCCCTGCTCAAGGGCCCCTTCTTGCCTGTTCCTGACATCATTCTGTCTCCTAGATTCCTAGGTAATCATCTAGGCTTTAACTTCCAAAAACATGTTGGCCAGTTTCTCAGTGCTGAGACAGAGTCAGGTAGAATGGGGAAACTTGCCATTTTTATTAAAGATTATTAGGTAGAATCAAAAACCTTTCCTTAGTTCCCTATTTTTGTTATGAAGTTCTTCCTGCCACCTACCAAATTCCTTGCTTGTGCAAAAGAAGGCAGGCTTTCTCCATTGGGCTCTGGTGAAAGAGGGAGAACAAGACTAGCTTCCTTTAGTGTTTCCAGCTTTCCTTTGTCAGATAAGAGCACTCACTCAAGCTTCTCATGTGCCTTGGACTCTCTGACTTGCTGTGGTTGGGGTCTGCATTCTGGCATCCCCTCTTTCCCAGGCATGGGGTGGGTCAGGGGCAAGCTCACCAAAGAAGTGGATAACGAAGCCCTGCTGGTAGCCTAATACCGAGGTCCCGGGGTCCGACTGGAACTGGATGGTGACATCGGCCATGGAGGTAAAGAGCTTGAAGTGGCCACGGGGCCCTGAGTACTGGCCCAGGACCCGGGCTGTCAGGTCATCCCCATCATAGAAGGTAAGTACATCACCAGGGCCTATGCGCAGCCTGTGGAGGAGGACTGTCAGGGAGGGTGGGCCTGGGGACCCCAGGATGGGATGGGCAAGACATGTCTCCATTGTTTAGGAGCTGGCTTGGCCTAGCCCAGTGGTCACTCACACTCGGACATCCAACATGATGCGCTTGTCCTCCTCTACATGCACACCCCAGATGCAGTCCTGCCCACGGCCGTAGGGCTCTGGCCAGTTGGGGGAGAGCACCACGCCGGCTGAGTCTGTGATCTCCCCACTGCACACAGCTGCAAGGCAGGGATGGTCTGGAAGGTGTGTCTCTTCTCTGTTCCCCCCAGTGCTGTGTCCTGGGGCTGCCATTTGCTCATAGAAGTGCCTACCCATTGCTGGGAGCCCCCAGCTCTTCCTCAGGGGGAAGCTTGAGTCATACCTGTCACTAGGCTCCAGGCTCCAGGCTCCAGGCTGGTTCCCTAGTGCCCACCCTGCTCCCTGCCCCTGGCAGGCCCATCCACTGGTGCCTACTGACCTCGGCAGGCTGGCTCTGTCTCATTCCACTGGGGGTCATGGGGTCAACACACTCAATGATGATGGAGCCCTGCTCCAGGGTGTAGCCAGGGTCACAGCTGAACTCCACGGTGGTACCCACAGGATAGGAGGGTGCGCTGCTGCTGAAGTTGCCATATTTGACAAAGGGCTCATAGCAATGGCCCTGCTGGAAGGCTGTAAACCACAGGGCCCAGCCCAGCTCAGCCTTGACTGGAGCAAACACAGGGGGCAGTTGTCTTCCAACTTCCCTCCCCAGGGCCTTTTTCATCTTTACTACAAAAGTATGTCCTGTGCTTGGAGGGGGGGCAGGGACAGACCAGAGTATCCAGCCCTATTATGCTTAGGAAGCTGTCCTGATAACCTTTGTATCTCTAGTGCTTAGTTTTGGGAGGGACTCAATAAATGATGTTTTGAATGAATTAGTGAATGTGTGCATGTATGAGTGGTTCTAGAATGTCTCTTAATAGTGAATTCTTCTTCCCCAAGGATTGAGGCCTATTTTGTTCTTCAAATTCTAGAGAATTCATTCACTTGGACCAGGGAGCCTGGGTCCAGGCAAGGGTCTTCTGCAAAGATGAGTTGGGAATCCTGGACTCAAGGGGAGAAGCAGGGAGAGAGGGCCTAAGTGCCAGGTGAGCAAGGGCTGAGTTTAAAGGAGTGATGATGCAATAGAGGGAGAGGGGGAGGATGTGACAGAAGAGACCCTAGGCCCAAGCCCCCTCCCAAGCCCTCCACCCCTGATGAGGCCTGTCAGGCTCACCCTCATAGCGCAGGGCCATGCCTGCAGCTGCTCCACTGCTGTCAGTACTGAGCTCCACAAAGAAGTGCCGGCTAGAGCTGAGCAGGCCCTCAATAGGCAGGTACTCCACTTCATAGGAATCATACACAGGCGGGGCTTCCACGTTGTTCCCGTTGCGGATGATGAGCCTGGGCCAGCAGAGCAGCGGCTGTATGGCTGGTTGCTGACCCGTGTGGGGCATGGCCCCATGCTTGTATACACTCCCTCCAGCAAGGCATGACCAGGCCAGGCACTCCCACCTCACCAGGACATCTCACCTGTCGTCATCCTCTGCCAAGGAAACCTTCTCAAAGTGCAAGTGCAGCCGCTGGCCCTCGGGAGCCTCAAGCAGCCAGTGGCAGGTGAGGTTGTTGCTGTAGTTGCCCGGGAAGCCTGGAGAGACTATGCGGCCAGTGGTGGCATTGCGGATCACTCCACCGCAGGCAGCTGCATGACAGGGATAGGACTGGGGACTGGACCCCTGACTGGGTCCTAGGCAGCCTAACAAGTCTTTCTGCCTGTCCTAGCTCTGTCTGCACCTTGTGCGTGAGGCAGCAGGGATCTTTGCTTTCGTGGTTCTGAGGGTTAATTCTCTTTGCCCCCATGACTCTGCAGCTCCAGGCAGCCTAGACTCTAGAATCCTATCTCCTAATCTTCCACACCTCTGGGACTTTATGCGCAACTCCTTTGTGGTAGATCTGCCAAGGCCTAGCTGTGTGATGCTGGATGAGCCACTTTCCCTCTCTGCTGACTCCTCTGGGAGGCCTTTCCTGACTCTCCTTACTCCCAGGGTGGGCTTTCTCAAAGCCCTTACCCAGGGTTTCTTGGATATATCTGCTACTTCTACCTCATGCCACTTTTCTAAAATCAGTTATTGTTAGGATGTGTCCCTTAACTAGGACTCCCTGGGGGAGGGTCCAGGTTTTTCAGGCCAGGCAGAGTTGATACTCAGTGTTTGTTTGTTGAATAAAATCAGTGAATGAATGTAAAAGAGGGTAGGATTACATCAGGGATGACAGTGTGTGCATACCATTCACCTCCAAATGTTGTGCCCTGAGCAGATACTGCTAGCCAGGAGATGGCCTTGCACACTCTGAAATAGCATGCCACTGTCATTCTTGGGCTGATCCTTTAGGGCCTTTCCAGCACTGACTCCTCTGGCCTGGGACTTCCCTCTCTTTGCAAGTAGAGGCTGAGCAACTTGCTTGTACCCATCACTGAGGACTGCTGGGCTACTTGGCCACAAACTCCTAGCAGTGAAGTGTGGCCAGTTAAGTGAAGCAGTCTCAGGCAAGAGTGTAGCTGGTTCCAGGCAGCACTTTTCCTTTCTTGGTCACACAGCCCTGGACCCTGCCAGCTCTCAGAGACCAAGCTGCCAAGACAGCCTTTGTCTCCAAATGTTCAAGACAGAATATTCTAACCTTGTAAACCTCCTGGGGAGGGGATTGTAGTGAGTTTCTTCTGTTCTCACCTTTTTTCTTGGTCTCAGAATGGAACTGCTCTTCAAATCTGATCATGCCCCCATCCTATGCTTAAGTTCCTCAGTAATTCCCTATTGCTCTGCAGATAGAATCCACAGTCAAGATGGCATTCAAGCCCTTTATGAACCTAACTGTCTCTTGACTTGGTTTCAGTCTCTCCCCATATACCCTCTTCTTCAGGCACACTTCACCATGTCCTTGCTGTAGCATGTTGCTTCATCCCTTCATACCTCTCCATCTGCTATTCCAGGAATCCACTTCACTTCTCTGGGTGAACATTCTTATAATCCATCTATGTTGTCTCTTTGGGAAGCTTTCCTTGCCTCCTTCTTCATTTTGGAACAGCAGTTCCTCCACTGGAACCCCCACTGCACCCTGAGGTCCTCCCATCACAGCACTGTCTGCACTGAATCTGCTGAGCTGCTTGCCTATCTTCCACTAGATAGAGAGCTCCCTGAGGGCAGAGACCGCTCCTGGCTCATTCACCTCTGCTTGTGCCTGGCACCCAGGAAGAGTGTATAGAATGAAATAAGGTTTAAAAACCCAAGCCGCCTTTAATACTGCAAACTAAACACTCCATCTTCCTTCTGCCAGCAAGCCACTCTCAACTGGCAGCTCTCCCAGATTACCTGATCACTCAGGACCAGAACCTGGGAGTCTCCTTTCGTTTTCCCCCTTTCACTCATCAGTGTCTCCAGAACCTCTTCCCTCCTCTTCATTCTCAAAGTCACTGTCTAGGTTCAAACCTTCTTGCCTGGCTGGCCTCCCAGCCTGCTGATGCCACCTGGTTGGCCCTCCTGAGGAATAGTTCCTAGCTCTTCTCTCCTCTCCAAAAACTTCAGTGGTTCCCCACCCCAGGATCTTGGCTGATGTTCGAGGCCCTCCCACTTCCCCCTCCTCATGTCTCAGGCCTCAGTCAAACCTGGCTGTCTTCTTTGTTCCTAAATACTCCCTCACGTCACCTCTGTGTCACTGTCCACATTGTTCCTTGCACTGAAATGTCAAACCTTCAATGCTACTTCCTTCAGGAAGGCTTCTAAATGCCTGAGAGTAATTGCTTTGTCTCCTCCCGGGTTACTTTATATCTTTTCATTGGTACTTTTTATTTCCTGCTGTGAAAATTGATAACTCATGTGCTTTTTCTTTCCCCTCTCTTCAGGAAGTATAGGCTCTTTGAGGGCACACTCTGTTTAATTTAGTTCTCTACAGCCATGGTACCTTCATACTGTAAGTGCTCATTGAGTACTGGTTGGACAAATGCCGCTGAGGTGTGTAGCCATTTTCTATCTTCATTATGGAGAGCAAATAAAGGTGCTAGATAGCAACAAAGTACAGCTTAGTCCCCCACTTTACTCCTCTATTCAGCACTGAGTCCCCTGGGGCCACTCACCGATGCAGACAGGTTCCTGGGAATCCCAGAAGGGCTGGGTGGCGTTGAGACAGGTAAGGAGCCTGGCACCCTTCAGCTGGTAGCCAGTGACACAGTGGAAGCGGGCGTTGCCTCCTGGGTGGAGGCTAGTGACAGTCACAGCTCCATAAGCTGGACGTCGGGGAAAATGGCAACTCAGGAGATAGGCTGCAGAGAGAGAATGGGTGACATTTGTGTGTGTGTGTGTGTGTGTGTGTGTGTGTGTGTGTGTGTGTGTGTGTTGGGGGTGGTGCTGAGTCATAGCTAGGGCAAAGGGGTTTACTCCAGCCTGCCTGGAGGTGTCACTTGGGGCCAGAAAAAGCATCAGGAATTCCAGAAAAGATACTAATCCCTTCCCTAAGAGGTGTCCATGATATTGCCAGCAGCTGGCTGCTTAGTGGAGCAAGCATAGAGCTGGAAGTTAGGAAGCTTGGGTTCTGGCCTAACCTTTCTGACACTTTAGACAGGTTACTAGCCTTTCTGTGTCTCAGTTTCCTCATTAGTTAAATGAGGTTTAAAATGCCAGCCTACCTACAGGTTTATTGTGAGAATAAGTGAGATAGTAATTTATTCAGCTTGGTACCCCTGGAACCTGGCTGACAGTACATCTTCAAAAAATGTTTATTAAAAGACATGTAGATGTGAAAGCATTTGAAACAGCGAAAAGCCTATGATGTAAAGTTTTATATTTTTTCCCATAGGGGACAAATATGAATTGCAGACAGTAAAAGTTTCCCCAGTGTTCACTGAAATGCTAAAATAGCTTGATGGCAGGGGCTGTATACTACTTTTAAAAACTGGATGGGGTGATGGTGGGGAGGCAAATACATGCCTTCAAAGAAGTTGGGGGAAGGATAAATTGCCCTGGGAAACTGTAGCTTTTGGAACTGTCATACCAAATATGACCGAATGGTGGCAGCAAATCCTACAAAACAATCTGGCCAATCCCAACTTAGGGCCAAGCTGGGGTGGTAGCTAAAAATGGGGGTCTGAGAGGTGAGGAAGAGGGTTGGAGGGGTCAATGAGAGAGGCTGAGGAAAGGCTTAGGCTACAGAGTCTAAAGACCTTTGGGACTGGTGGTAGAGATGGGGATGGTCTAGACTGTCTTAGATCTTGCGTGGGGTGGGGTGGGTGTGGGCTCCAGGTGGTTGGAAAGAGAGGTCTAAGCATGGATTCTACTAGCCTCTGTGGCCCTTTGTGTGAGTAGAAAAATCTTCCTCTGGGAAAACTAGGGTCCAGAATAAAGTTTTGTGATTTTTTACCTTTCCTGGCCTTAGTTACTAGGTCTGTGAAAGGGGAAGGATGATAACTACTCTTCCCTCTCTCACAGGGTTCTTAAGAGAATGGCCAATGAATGGTTACTTGTGATTGGCAGTCAGTATAAGGCAGTGCAGAGGAGGTAGGCTCTGAAGTCTGATTTGAACATAGGCTCCCCTCCTTGCTGTGCCACCTTGGGGAAGTTACCTAACTTCTCTGTGCTTTAGTTTCCTTGTTTACCCACCCATTTAGAGTATGCATCCAACGTTGTTACATGAGAGGACAGATATGCAGTGCCTGGCACAGAACAAATAATGAATGCACCAGCCTGCTGTTGTTTATAATCTTGATTAATAAAGCACCTCACATCAGAATGCACCTTCCAGCTTCTAAAATGCCTTCACACTCTTCTTACTTGATGTCTACAACACAGGAAGGCAGGCAAGGCAGAGGTTATTCATTTTCAGATGAGAAAACCTCAGGTTTAGAGAGACTGAGGAATTTTCTTGATCACATGGCCAGTAAGTGGTAGAATAGGCCCTTGAAGCTCTTGGCTCTAGAGCCTACTTGCTTTACATCTCACCTGCTTCCCAGGAGTAGAGACCTGGGCTCAGGAGTCAGAGAAACCTGAGAGTAATAGACAAGGTTGTCCTGGGTAGTTGTTCAGGGCAGCCACTCTCAATGATCTGGGAAGAAACCCAGGCCAGTATGGGATAAGAAGGAGGGTGTGAATCACTGTACCCAGAATGGACGGGGTATGATACCCAGGGAGTTCTAGGCCATGAGCCAGATGACATCCTCAGCACCTGTATTTGCATCTTCCCCGTGAGTTATAACAACTCTGGGAAGGGAAGTACCCCATTTCACAGATCAGAAAATTGGGCTGAGATGAAGTGAGCAGGAGATGGTGGGGAGTGATGGGGTGGATAATGAAGCCCCCAGACTCCATAGTGGGTAAAGTGCCACTTCCCAGGATGAGCTTCTTCCTGTTGCCATGACGACTGTTCCCGGAGAGACTGCACCATTGCAATCTGTTGAGCTATTTTCTCCCTGGCGTCTGTTTCTGGAGCCAAGTCCAGTGCCAGGAATGCTCAAGAGGGAGGAGGGGGTTGCCTGGCAGGGCCCTCTGCCTCCTCACCCTGCCTAAGGCTGTAGGAGGGGCTCTGGAAGTTGGTTCTACAGACAAGGCCCTGGAGGGGGGGCCCATCCTTGTGATCCCCAACACTATCTTGGACAGCTTTAGCAGAAGCATTGGTACTAGGCTCCTCACCCCTCTTCTGGCACCCTCTTTCTCCAGCCCAGGGAGACACGCATGTGAGCACATGCTCCTCCTGTTCCCATCTCTGGGATCAGGGCTAATTACAGCCTATAATTAGGGGAATTACACTCATTAGGGAAAGAGCTGATCATTGACAAAAAGTGGGCCGAGGAGGGAGGGCTTCTGGGAGCTGAAAAGGAGGTGGGACTGGGCCAGCTCTCTCAGCCCCTTGGGGTCTGTTTCCTATTGCAGGGCCTCTAACTCCTGTCAGCCACCTTTGTTTGGCCCACCAGAGAGGAGGTCTGGGGTTTTGTGCAAAGGAATTTGCAGCAAGAGTGAAGGTTACCATGGCGTGAAATTATGCCGCTGTTAGGGAGATGATGCGCCATTAGGGAGGCTGGTGGGCCACTAGATGCTCCCCTTCTCCCAGCTGCCCCTTGTCTTTGCCAAGCTGGCATCTCCTGCCTGCCAGGCTCCCTATTCATGCCATACTGTTTCCCCGTGTGGGTGGATAAGCCAAGAAAGGGTGAGTGCTCCATAGATGGGTGCCCAGGCATACCCATTTCCAGAGGATGCCGGTCCTCCTCCTAGGACTGTGGCCCCCACAGGGCTGTGGAAGTGATCCATGATAATTCAAGACAATCCTATAATTGTTTATACCAATTATTTCCCCATTAGCACCCCCAGTCTGAACTGGTTACTATTGGAGCAGTACAAAGGATCAAGAAGACGGCTTGGGAGAGTGGGGAAGGATGCTGATGGAAGAGGGACAGATTCCCAAACTCCTACTTCCTTCCCCGTCTTACCAGCTCTTTAATACTAGTTTCCGGTTCCTTCATGGAGCATATGCTAAGCAGTTGATGCACACCATTTTGTTTAATTCTCACCATGACTTTGTAGAGTATATGTTTTGGTCTTATCTTACAGCAGAGGAAATGAGGGGTAACAGAGTTCAAATGACCTTTCCAAGGTCAACAGGCAGTAGGAAGGAGATTCAACACAGATCTGCCCATCTTCTGAGTCTGTGATTTTCCCATTACATCATGACGCTTCTCTATTTTCAGAGATGTTCTGAGCTAACTAGGACATGGACCAGGTCCAGGGTGGGAGAAGCAGTTCAGGAAGGCCAGGCTGGTAGCTAACCACCTCCTGATCATTACTGTCAAGCCTTGACCTTGACCCTTTGGATTTGGGGAAAGGACTTATATTGTTATTGCTATTTAATTGTCTGTCTCCCCCTGAGATTCCGAACTCTGATGGCAAGGACTGGCTCATTCATCTTGATATTATCAGAATCTAGCACAGGCTTGGCAAGGAGCAGATGCCTATGAAAACTATACTGAATGAATGAATGAATGAATGAATGAGTGGCAGTAGGCATACCTGGGGGCTACTTGATCCTGTATCAGTCCTCCTTCAAGACCAGTTCTCTGCAGCGTGGTAGGTGGAAGAGGCAAAGCTCTGGAGGTGTCAGATGTGCAATACTCACCTCCAGTGGTACACAGCTTCACTGGGCACCTGTGCTGTATGTTACTAACCTTGCCCTGTTCCCCCAGGCTGTATGTAATAATATCAGAAACTCCTAGGAGGGCAGCCAGATTGGGCTGGTTCTTCCCTCCACTGCCCAGGCCTACCTTGGTAGTGGAAATGGAAGGTGCCTGGCCCAACAGGGCGGGAGGCTCTGGAACCTCAGGGCTGCTTGGTGAGTGGGGCTGCGAATGACTTGGCCCCTCAGCAGGAAAGACTGGTTGGCCAGGGGCAGCGGGTCAGGACCCCCCAAGCCCTCCACAGTCACTGTTTCCCCCTGCTGCAGGCTGATGTTCTGGACCTGCCAGTGGAATAGATAGAGCAAAAGAGCAATCAGGCTTTTTCCTGCTGACTGAATCCAGCTACCCTCAGTCTTCTGCAGGCCTAGGTGTGGCCAGTCTCAGTGTCCCTTGGGCATTGGAGCCCCAGACCATGAGCTAGGCACTTCAGTACAGGAGGAGCTCATTTTACTTTCCAGTAATTCTGTGAGATAGGACCTGAAGTTTTCACACAGAGATTATTAGCAGAACTGGGATTTGTAAGCACGTCTCTGTCTCAGAAGCTTTTCAACTATACCAGTTGCTTCCTGTCTCTTCACTTCTCTGGGCTCAGTTTTCTCATCTGTAAAGTGGGGATGGATAGGTGTGTTGAACTAGATGGTTTCCAAGGGCCTGGCCAGCATTGTAAGGTCTTAATCATCAGAACCATGTGCTCAGCTTCCACTGGGGTTCCCTGTTGGTTGCTTCATAGGCACCTCACATCTAACCTGCTTCATACTGAGCCACTCTCTTCCCCCAACCAGCAGCTTCTCTGGCTCCCCAGCTCAGGAATGATCTCACTACCTACCTGTGTGCCCAATTCAGAAACTGGCAACATGCCTCTTCCTCACCCCACATCAATCAGTCATTCAGGCCTGTCAAATGGACCCAAAATCTGTTCACTACTCTCCCCCTCACTGCCATTTGACTAGTGCCTGTTTATTATTGCTCACTTAGATCACTGTAGCAGCCTCCTGCTGGCCTCCTGCTTGCAGGGCTTAACCCACTCTCCCTCCACATCAATATTCTGAACTATGCCCATTATAGCCCTATGCTTTGATAGCCATAGTTCATAGCCATGATGCTTTGTTTAAATTTTCTGGTGGCTCTCCAGTGAGCCCACAAAACCCATAGTATCTGGTTTAAATTTCTTGCTGTGGCCTCAGGCCCTGCCCCCAACTTGGCCCCTGCTGACTACTCAGTCTGGCTTACACCTTGTGCCTGCACTTGCAAGCCACCAACCTATTCTTGCTTCTCTCTCAGTAACCTCTTTTTCCAGTCTTTCTCTCTGGCCATCACAGAGTCCTCTGCCAGCACCACAATCCTCAGACCTTTAATTTCTGGAGTATCCTTCTGGGCTTCCTGCCTCTATTCAGTCAAACAGAGATCGACCAGCAACAGACTCTGCCCAGAAGGGAAGTGGCAGTGTGGCTTGGTACAAGGAGCACTGGATTGGGAGCCCAGAGACATGAGACTTCATTCTAACCATGTAATCTTAAGACAAGTATGCTGACTACTTGAGCTACAGTTTCCTCATAAATGGCCCAGTGTAGGTCTTTGCTACTGAGAATATGATCTAGCAGCATCAGCATCACCTGGGAGCTTGTTGTAAGAGATGCAGAATTTTAGATCCCACCTCAGATCTACTAATCATACTCTGTAATTCAGAAGTTCTGATCTACATGGTCTCCAGGATCGCTATCATGTTGCTCTGAGGCGGGGCCTTCAAGAGTTAACTGCCTGGACTAGTTAAGTGACATCACCAAGTCCCTCCCAATCTTACCTCCCAAAATTCCAGTTGGTTCTTCCTTTCTATCATTTTGTAGCAATCTTGGCTCCCATCTACTCCACCCATTTTTTCTCACCTAGAGAATAGCTTCACCCCTCCTATCCCCAACTCCTCTTCTAGGTCCTGGCTGCCTCAAATTGGATTATGTCTCTCTCCTACCCAGACCCTATGGATGACTTCAGATTGCCCAGAGGACAGGGTCCAAAATTCAGAGTTCACAGTTAGCCCAGTGGCTTTACCAGCCTCATTTACCTGCACTGCAGTCACAGGCTACATCTCTCTTCCACCCTCTGGGTATTTGCATATGGGAGACCCTCTACTAGAAATGCCTTTCCTTCTTCCTCTCCTGGTGAAGCAGGTCATTATTTCAGATGTAAGGGCCACCATCCTCTGACTCCCAAGCAAGCCAGTCAGTTCCTTTGCTTCAGGCTCTCCCATCTGTCTTCTATTCATCTCTTGTTAAAGCCTAGGGTGGTATTTCAGGTCACAACTCCCTCTTCACTGGGCAATTCAATAAAGGTATGTGTAGATAGCGAATGTTGTGAGCTGCTGGAGGTACAATCCTTGCCAGATTCCTGTGAGCTGAGAAGCCAAAGGATGCTGAGGGCCAAGGAGAAGGCCATGCCAGGCCCCAGACTGTGGGTGCTGAGAATAGATGAGCTCTGAGACTTCCCTGCCTGGGAGAAAAGACCTGTGGGTCTTTGGGGCAGAAGAGAAAGCTCAATGCAGGGTACTAGGGAAGAAGCACCTCCTCTCCGTAGGAGTTCTCCCTCGGGCACATTTGGGTGGAGGCTGCCTGACCATCTGCCAAGGACATTCCTCAGGGAATTCCTGCGGCAGGCAGGCGGAGGCTGGATGAGGTCCCTTCAAACTTGGAGATTCTGTGATTCTAGAGTTGGGCAAACAAGACTCACACGTGGAATCTGTAATTATCGAGAGATGCCAGGCAGCATATAATTCTGCCTTAAGTGGCACTGAACGCGTGCAGCAGGAATCCTCTAGGCGGGGAGTAGAGGGGTTGCAGGCTCAGGGAAAACTCATGGAGCAGGTGGGTCTGAGAGCACCTTAAGGAGCAGGACTGAGAGGAGAAGGAGGAAGGGAGGACATTTCTGTAGGGAAATTACTAAGGAAGCAAGGGCAGAGAAGTAGAAATGAATTTAGCATTTTCCCTAGCTCCTATAAACACCCTTTTGACCTCTAGCTTCCAGCTCCTGACCCTGCTGCTTTGCCAGCAGCAGCAGTAGTAAAAAACAATAATTACCATTTACAGAGCACCTACAATGTGTCAAGACTTGTATATTTACAGATACTATTTCATCCTTACCGAAATTGTATAAGGTAGGTAGTAAAATTTCTATAAGTAAATTGAGGCTCAGAGAGGCTAAGTAACTTGCAAAGGTCACACAGGTGTTAAGCAGAGTCTTGCTTTGCTGGAGGAAAAGGCAGCTTCTTCTATCTCAACCTCATCAATGTGTCACCTGAAGATAGACTTCTAGACGTCTTTTTTTCCCAGGCCCCAGAACTGCCAGGCGTAGCAGGGAGGTGGATCTTGGCCTGACCTGGCTTTTTCCGAGATGTTGAGATTTACATTCCCACCAGCAATCCTCCCCCCTCAGAAGCCCATCAAGGTGGGAAAACTGGGAGCTGAGGCCTTTGGCTCCCTCTGATCTGGGAAGGCAATGCCCCCTCAAGCTGGCCTGGTTCCTAGCCAAGCCTGGTGGTGTAGATTGCATGCGAGCATGGAGTGGAGTGAGTACAGATTGCCTAGGACTCACAACCAGAAGGTGCCCTGTTCTTAGCTAGAGGCTATTATGCAGCTCTGGTCCCTTGGGTTTTAGGCACCCACTTGCAGGCTTGCTGCAGTAGCTGGAATGTAATTTGTTACTTGTTTGAGGGCTAGGCCTGACAGAGGCCAGACAGGGCTGGGTGTTGGACAAGGCGGGTGATGAAGTCTTGATGCAATTTGCAGGCATCTGAAGAGCTTGGGAGACAGATTGAAATGTCAGCTCTGCTCACAAGGGCTGTCTTCCCATACCCCTAGCCAGTAACAAGAAGGGAGCTGGGGCCAGGCAGGCGGAAGACAAAAGCAGAGAGAGCTGAGGACAATTCCCATAGGACTCTGGACTATCACCACTCATAGGGTCAGTCCAAGGAAGGAAAATATAGCCACATTGAGGGGGCTGACACCTTCCTAAATGGGACATGGAAGGATTCAGGTCAACCTCTACCAATCCTTAGACCATCAGCCTTTGACTGGCCTGTCTATTCCCTTGGAAGCTGTCAGTTGGGTCTTCAGAACATGCCCCAGTGGTGTGACTCATAGGTGGGATGGTGCCGCAAGTCTTTGCTTGCAGTTGCTCTAGTACAACCCATCACAGGCAGATAAGCTCAAGGATGACTCTGGTGTGTGAGCCCCACTCCTAGTACCTGAGCCCCCCATTCCTGGAGTTGACCATAGCCCCATGCACCACTACACTCTCCTGGTCACCAACGCCCATGTGTGTGTACTCTGACAGGCCCACTTGAGTGCACACAGCTCCCTCAAACACTTGTCCTGGCACCTGTGTGCCCTCACATAAATGTACTCACTCATGTTCACGTGTTCCCTCATGTCAACAACAGGATAATCACAATTTTCCCCATGAAACCTTTTACAGTTTTCAAAACTCTTTCATACCCATTATCCTCTCAGATCTCACAAAACCTCAATAAAGGAGGCAGGATAGGCTGTTTACTTCTTCTTTATAGATAAGAGACCCTTGTAATCAGAGAAGTTGAGAATTCCTCTTTGGGCACACAGTAATTTCAAGGCAATGCCAGGATTCCAGGCCAGGACTCCTGATTCCTGGTTCAGTGCTTTGTCTTCAGGCACAGCAACCCAGACCCCTCCCCTAACTGGGAGAATTCCAGGTGGTTGTCCTACAGGAACAGACAGAGCTGAGCTGAGAAAAGGGGTTGGGGTGGAGCCCCCCAACTATTCCTACCTGAACTCCCTCTTTGGATTTGACACACCCAGGTTGATTTGGGCCATGGGAAGGACAGGGCCTCTTGAGTCCTGGGATCAAATCTCAGCTTCATCATTGACCAGTTGAAAGGTCCTTGGGAAAGTCACACGACCTCTCTGAATCTGTTTCATCTGTGAAATGGGATAATTGTGTCCACTTTGTGGGGATTAAGTTAGATCTCGCCTATAAGGAGCTCAGCAGAGTGGGCATAGCATTAGTAGTTCTCTTTCCCTTTCTTGAGGAGACCTGGGGCCCACACTGCCAAAACCCTGGCATTTGCCATGGTCACAGGTGGCTGTAGACACACCTCACCCTTTGGTCTGCTAGGGCTCTGCCTGGGAGGCACTGTACCTGGGAGCCTTCCTCTCCCTGGCCCAGGTCCTGAAGCTGCTAGGAAGCAAGAAGTAGGATCAAGGGCCTGAGGTGCCACTGCCCGGTCTGGCCCATGAGGGAGCTTTCTGAACTAAGAAAAGGAGACACACTCAGAGGGATTGGCTGGGAGGGGCTTCTGCATCATCTGGTCCAATTCTTTTATAGAGAGGGAAATTGAGGCCAAGAGAAGATCAGAGGCTTAGCCAGTCACTGAGAGATGGGCTGCAGAGCCAGGACTGGAACCCCAGTCCTACATGGCAGCCTCTGTGCTCCTGTCTGACTGATGCTCTTCCACAAACCCTTATGGGGTAAGGTCTGCTCTAGGGATGGGAGAGGGGGCTAAATCCATGGGACTAAAGCTGTCTGCACCCCTGTTATCCCTCAGATGGGTTTCAGAAGCCAGGAAATGGAGTTTGCCAGAAATCTTACCCAATGACTCACTACATGCTCCTGGCATCCATATTGGGCCTGGCTAGAAGGGTAGGGTGTTTTGGCTATCAAACTGGCAGCTGGCCTGGCATGGGAGGGGTGTGTTCCAATGGGCCACCTGGGGCACTAGGGCAGGGATGGTGGGCAGCTATGCCCAGGCTCCAGATGGTACAGGGAGCAACCAAGCCAAGATGGAAGCTGGCAGTGGAAGGCTCTTGGAATGCCAAGCACAGTGGGAGGCATGTGCCAGGCCCAGAAAGGCCTGGAGCGCTCAAAGAAGACTGGCTGCCTAGAGAAGGGATGGTTGCATGGGCCATGGGGCTTGTGTGTACTCATCCTGAAGGATTCTCTGGATCTCTCAAGAAAGTCTAGCCGAGTGCCCAACCCCCAGCTGAAACAGGCAAGGCTCCTCTGATCATGGAAGGCCTGACCGGGCATCTTCCTGCGGGCAGCTCAGACACCTCGGCCTCAGTAGGCACAAATAGCTGCAGTGCCCTGAAGGGAGGTGGGGGTCAGGGGATGAGGGCTGTGGTCCAGACTTGGGCTGTTAGCAATTCTGGAACCCTGATGCTGTTGCCCAGGCCTGCAGATTATAGCCAGGGCTGTGTCACAGGGCAGGACCTCAACATGACGTCAGGCTGACCTGAGCAGGGGTGTGATTTATGGGTCCTTAGAATGCTCCTTGCCTCCCATGCTTCCTCCCATCCTCTTTTCTGGAATCCATCCCCTCTGCCTACCCTGAGCCATCCTCATGAGTTCATGGAGGGGCAGGCAGGGGCTTACTCATGATGGGGAAAAGCCACAAGCCTTTCCCCAAGCCCGAAGGAGCAGTGGGCTGCCTTCTAGGCCTTCCAGCTGCCTCACTCATTCAACCTCCAATGCCCAGCATGGCCTAGCCAGTTGCCAGCCCTGGGTAGGAAGGGATTTCTCAGCCCAGCCTCTGGTAGGAATGCAATCCAGAAACCTTAAGTCCATCTCCTGCTCCTATGCAATAAAGTCACTTGTCCAAAACTGTCCAGCAGCCTTCAAGGGCCAGTCTGCCATACCTTCTGCTTTCTAACCCAGGCTTATCTCCTTCAGGACTCAGAGCAGACATTGTCACCTCCAGGAAGCCTTCTCTGACCCCCCAGCCTGGCAAAGTGTATCCCATTCTGGAATTTCCAAGTCCCCTGTGCTTCCCACCCCCATTCTCAATAGCACTAAGCATTCTGTTTATGATTTCTGATTCCTCACTAACTGTGAAGAGCTGTGTCCCTGCTGCCTAGCACTAATAATTGCTCAAATTATACTTGTGGGAAAAATTCATTCATCAGAAAACATTAATTAATGATTAACCGAGTGGCCTTAGGCAATTCCCTTTCTTTGCTGGCCTTGGTTTTTCCAACTAGCCATTGGGTCTACAGTGTCAGTAATTCTTCAGGTCCCCAAGTGACCTATATAGTGCAGCCAAGAGGCCCAGATAGGAGTAGAGGTTGCCCAAACTGGCCCTCAAAGAAGAACCATAAATCCTGCTCTGACCTGGCTAATTCTGTTCCTTCCCCTCCTGGCCCTCCTTGCCTTGGCCTCAGACTCTGTCTCAGGCCATAAAGGCCCACAGGGTCCCCATGGACTCTGTCCCATGGTGGCCGGCTAGAGGTGGGGCAGCATTTCCCTGCCACATTTCCTGACAGCAATCCAGGGCTGTGGCAGGTCTTCCTCTCAAGGTTGCCTGGTAACAGCTTTTGCATTCTGATGAAAAAAAAATGTGGCAGCAGCAGACAACAGATACAGGGCTTACGTGAGGGGGTGGGCATCTAGGGTGGGTCTTATGCCTGGGTCAGGGCCGGGTCAGGCAGAACCAACATCTCTCCTCTTTGTGGAGAGTACCAGGACAGAGCCCAGCCTGGCCCAGTGGGCCTCAGATGGGGGTGGTAGGCTTGGGGGGCAGGTGTAGCCAACCCAGGCCTGCCGGGGACACCCAACCTGGAATCTGCCCCTCCCACCTTCTTCCCCACACCTGCAGCTGATGCCTTCTACTCGGTGAGCCACAGCCGGTGCCACCTCTCATTAGGTGATGATTTTACATTAATTACCTTAATTAAGTGGCACTGAGCGCTAATGGCTTGGGGGGTGATGGTGGCTGTTCCTAATTACCCTCCCAGTCAGCCCAAAGTGAGGGGCAAGGGCTTGGCAGACCAGGAGTAAACAGTTACAGAAAGAAGGGGAGAGGCCCAGTAGTGGGAAACGGTCCCCCCACTGCAGGGCCAGGCTCAAAGGCCTGGACCTGACCTTCCCGAGAGAAGGGCTGCAATGCTGCCCAGACAGGTATAGCTAGCTCTAGGCTGGGATCCAGGAGCTTTGGGATGGGTGGGAGCAGGCTAAGAGTGGAGGTCAGGTAGTGCTGCCCTGTTCCTGGACTCTTTCTCTGCCCCATTCCCTGTACGTCTCAGTTGCCAGCCTGATTTCTCAACTGTTGCCTCATTCCTTCTTTTCTCCATTCACATGTCCATTTGTTCAATTAATCCATGGAGAACCCATTCTGGGCCCCTTACTCCAGGTACCACTCATGATACTCAAGGCTAGTTGAGGAAATGAACAACTATAAACAAAAGACTGATAGAAGGCAGACTGATAAGATCCAGGATAAGGGAAGCCCCAGGCTTTGGGGACCAGGAGATAATTGCCATAGAAAGTGAGGGCTGGGTTGTGTCCTAAGGGAGGGGATAGGAGGATGGCTCGCCCAGGCAGAGGGACCAGCATGTGCAATTGGGGCTTGAGGGGAAAGTGGGCTTGGCCCATTTAGTTAGCTGCAAGCTGTTCAGGGCAAACGGGGAAAAGAGAATGAGGGAGAAAGTGGCTCTAAATGGGCCCAGAGGGACTGGCTTTGATTCAGAGGAGGTGTAGGGGTCAGCCTGATTTCATTTGAGAAAAATGACTGTAGTGTAGGTGAAGGAAGGATAATAGGGAGCCAGTGAGAGTGGGGTGACTGGTGAGGAGGCCACTGCATCATCTGGGGGAGAGATGATGGAGCCTGAAGCACATGGTGGTTGTGAGGATTGAAGGAGAGAAGCAGGCCAGTCTGAGTTCTGGGGAGTGTCATGGTGATGGAACGTGGATGTGAGTTGATGGGACTGGGAGAGGGAAAGGGAAGAGCCAAGTTGACCTCACATTGGACAGCTTCACGGACACCATCCATATTGCATTGTGAAGGTCTGTTTCTGGTTTCTGAATGGTTCAGGTCAGTCTATGAAGACAGGAGTGGGGTGGCAAATAGGCTGAAGAAACAAAAAGGAAGAGCTAGATCTGGGGCATGTGGAGGTCAAGAAGCCTGCGGAATATCTGTGAGGTCCTGCTTGCTTAAGTTTTGGGATTAAGAGAGTATTTAAGGGTTAAAAGAGATGAGATGGCCTAGAGAGGTAGAGGCAGGAGGTTGGGGCTATCAGTTTGACTCTCCACCGCCAGTCACCTCTGTGATGCTGTGGCTATGTCTGTCTTCCCAATTCTGCATCCTAGGAGCCAGTACAGGGCCTGGCCCAGAGGAGATGCTCAGGGAATATTTGCTGAAGGAATAAGAGTAGATAAATGAGTGAATGGCTTTCAGGTCCATCCAGGCCCCCCTGTGTTCTTTCTACTCAGCCACATAGATTCAGACACCCACCTGTTCCTCTGCTCATTGGGGCTGGATATCCCTCTTCAGCTTCTCCTGAGCCCCTGATCAAACCCGAGGGGAAGAGTTTGGGCACGCTATAGCCCCTCTTAGCCTAGGACATTGCTGAAGGAGAGCAGGAGCCTCTTCATCCCTGGTCCAGTATCTGACCATGCTTCAAGCCCATCACCTAGCCCTGGCCCAAGGCTCCCCTCCAAAAGATACCCCTGAGTTTCCCCTCCTCCCCCAATGGCACCTTTCTGGAAAGATAGCACACCAGCCCTTGCTTTGACCCTGCCAGATCTAAGTCACTCACCTTGATTTCCACACCGTAGCCAGGATAGACAGAGATGTAGTAGAAACAGTCCAGGCCAACATCAGGGGGTGAGCTGGGGGCTGTGGGGGAGTCCAGAACGCCCTCTGGGCCTGAGAAATTCCAGCTACAAGGGCCTGAGAGGCAGGAGGAGACACAGGCTAAGCCCAATCCTGGTGTAGGGGTCCAACTTAGGCTGACATGTGTGTGAGTGTGGTGAAGCCCACCCCTTGGGACATCTATTCTCCCATTTAAAGAAGGGGACCATCATCTCTTGAGTGCCTACTGTGTGTAATCTTGGTTCTCATAATGGGTCAGTGAAGTAGGTATTCCTACCGCTGTTTTACAGATGAGGCTCAGAGGTTAAATAAAATTCCAAAGCTCTAGTAGTTGCTTCCAATAAAGATTTGAACCAAGGTTTATCTGGTTCCAATCCACATGCCTCCTACATTCTGGCCCTTAGTACCAGAGGGCAAAACAAGCTGGCACAGTGATGGTGAGACGAATTTAGGGGCCCTGCAGCTCCCCCATCCCCATTTCTAGATCTTCAAGCCATCAAGTAGCTGACCTGGTGGCTGGGTCGTGGTGATAGTGGTGGTGATGATGGTGGTGGTGGTCTCCTCATCATCCCCTGAGGCCGTGGAGGTCGCAGTGGTTCTCTCGATCCCAAGCCCTGCGGTCCAGGATACGATCTCTGGAGCCCACGGCCTGCCCATGTCTCCAGGACCCTCTTGGGTTGGAGTCCATGCTCTGCTAGGCGGTGTAGTACTGGGCCTTTCCCCTGGGCCTGCAGTAGGCACTGCCATGTTGGGCCCTGAAGGTTGGGGAGCTGTGATATGAAGCACAGGGGGCTCTGATTCCAGGCTCCAGGGTCCTTCCCTGGACTGGGGCTGAGTGGGCGCTGCAACCATGGCTGGAGTGGGGCTAGTGAAGACGGGGCGGCTGTCCTGGTTGGCCAGGCGGGGAAGGGGACTTGGGCTGTATGGCATAGGTGGGTCAGGCTGGAAAGGCAGTGCCAGCCTCAGCTCCTCCTCTCCTGTCTTCAGCCCTTCTTGTAGGAACTCCTCAAGCAGTGGGTGATGGTTGAGCAGCTTCAGGGTGGGGGCGGTTGTGATGAAGTGGACACCTCGTTCTGGCTGTTCAGGTGTAGGGGCTGCTGTCAGCTCTCCATCCATCTCCTCGAGGCCTGGGGCCTGACCTTCCCCCATGGTTGGGGCCTCTGAGGAGAGTCCTGAAATAATAATGATCAGAGGTTATCCCCCTTCCCCACAGAGAGCAGCATCACACCCAGTCCAGGCAGTAGGAGAGCCATCTTTCTTTAGACAGAGAGCCCTGGGCAGTGTGCTCACCATTGAGAATCATGAAGCTATAGAATTTTAGAGCTGAAAGTGAGATGATATCACATATTCAAGGATGGTACATGAGATATCCTTTCCCCTCCAATACCAGAGGTGAACATTACTATCTATCATTGCACTATTTTCTGCTTTTCTCAGATTTGGCCTCAGAAACCTTCTCAACACAGCACTCCAGGCAGCCATGCTTAATTCCTCAGACCAACATGACAAATATTTGCCACCCCTAATGTAGCTCAAGGGCCTTATCTTACTGCTGAGGAAACAGGTCAAATAAAGGAAGTGACTTGCTCAAAGTCACATGGCCAGTTATTTGACCTGAGATGACACCCTTAGAAAGAGCACCTCTACGATAGTGACTGTTCTACCTGAGATTATAGTTCATTAAAGTTCATTTTCTGTTCTTAGTGAAACTGCTGGTCATTAGCCTTAGGAAATGCTTCATATATTTGGGATTTTATTTTGGATTCCCTATTGGCTTTATGACATCTTTCTTAGGGTTCCCCTAGGTTTCATTGTCCCATCTCTCTCATTTCTCAGTCATTTCTTTTGTCTCTTTCCTTTTTTTCTTTTTTCCTGGTCCTTCTAGGACATATATGTGAACAGAGTAGGAAGAGCCAGCCTCTGGAGTAAGGCAGATGTGGCTTCAAATTCCAAATCCATCACTTTGGGGCTCTGTGACCTCAGGCAAATAACCTAAACTCTCTGAACCTTAGTTTTCTCAACTGTAAAATTGAATTCCTTTTTAGAATTAACTGAGGTAATATTACTTCCCTTCCCCATTTGCTATGTCTCTCTGAATTCTCTTTATCTTTCTTGTGACACTAGCCAGGGTCCAAAGTAGGGATAGAATGGTCATCTGCCATGCTACCTACCCACCCCCAATCCATGGCAGACATTGTTAACCAATTTTGGTTATTTCTTGCTGAGGTCACATGGGACTTCAGAATCCTCTTCAGAACAATTATCCAGGCAGCCACTACCAGTGGATTAGACAGGCTATGGAAGATGCAACTTATTTGCTGTTGCCGATCTGTAGTTGCTCTGCTATTGATTATATTGACTTGTTCAACCACATAGCTAGAGAGATGATACATATTCTGCTTGTGGCCCACTAGGCTCCCCAGATCCTTAAATACCAAGAAAAGGTCAATGGATGCTGGCTCCAGGTTCAGCTCATATAGAATTTTGCCAGCTCTGAGAAAGCTGGGAGGATATTCTGATTCTAATAGCTCTCAAAATGGCTGCCTGAGGACTTGAAGGGAAATACAGCCAGAGTGAGATAGAGTTTGCAAGGAGAAGGTCGGTTCCTCTGCATGTCTGGTGGTGGGGCTGTCATTCCACAGGCTCACACCCGCCCCATGGATTGGCAGGCGTGAGGAAGTGGCAGATGGCCTACATTCTGTTCAGGAGACTATGGCAGCTCTGATGTGTCAGACAAATGGGAGGAGGGAGGAAATTGGGGTGGAGAAGGTGGGTACAGGTCAGAGGGTCCCCATTCCTCTGGGTTAGAGGGGCTTTGGTACCCCAAAGCCCTGAGAAACCAGGACCAACCCCTATCTGAAGATGCTTACTAAAGTAGCCCATCTGTGCCTTGGCATTTCGTGTCAGTCACTGACAACACTAGATGCCTAAACTAGATGCCTAGCCAGGCCCATACCCCCTGGAGCAGATGGTTGCCAGTGCCCCATGTCTTTCATCTGAGTCAGGGATGGGAGGTAGAGGCAATGCCTGCGACATTCCAGGACAGGGCTACTCTCTTTACCCACCTCCCCAGATGTCACATGGTCTTTGCCAGGTGAGCTGAGACTGATCTTAGCATGTCACAGGAAGAGGAACTTTTCTCATCAGCCCCTGGGGCTCCAGTGTCCCCTTCCAGGATTGCCTAATAGGAGATGTGGCCGTGGCTCCCAGGATAGTTACCTGTGGGATTCTTCATTGGGAGAGGGCGTGCAAAGAGATCCTCTATATCAGGAAGGGACCATAGCGGGGCCAGCTCCTCCCGTGGGCTGCCAGGTGGGTGCTGGGCAATGGAGCAGAGCTAATGGGCACCTCCCGTCACTGTCGATTGCACTGATTGTGTTATCTGGGGGGACTGAACACTTGGTTAAATGGGATTGAGATAGCATATCAAATGAACAAATTGATTCGGCAATCAGCTGCCTCTTGGTCCCGGAGGGTGCCACCCACTGTCAGAGAGGGGAAGATAATCTCAGGGAAACAAGCCGTTTCTGGGGAGAGGGCATCTCCAGACAGCCTGGTTGACTCTGATGGAAGCCTGAAGCCCTTCCTGTAACTTCCCACCTCCGTTCCTGGGTTTCTCTCAGCCTGGTTTAACTGAGTTTCAAGGTGCAGAGACTGACAAAAGGGGAGAGTGTGATACAGTGGTCAATGGAAGGATGTGTCAGGGACCCAGATGCCCAGTCTTACCAGGCACCTATTGTATGCCAGACACTGAGTCAGGCTGTCCCCAGATCTTGTGTTATTTAATCGACTCTACAACTCTATGAGATGGGCATCTTATTCCCACATTATAGACCAAGACCCTGAAGCAAAGAGAGGTGAGATGAGGACTTGCCCAGTGGTACAGTGGTGGAACTGGATTTGAACCTATGTTAATCTGGCTTCAAAGCCTTAGTCTTTCCATACCAACCGATCTCACGATCTCACGGGACAAGAGACAAGAGCTACCCAGCAGAGTATACTCTAGCCCAGAGAGAGGAATGGACTTGTCCTAAGTCTAATGCAGGTTAGAAGTGGAGCTGGGGCCAGAGTGTCTGGCATTCGAGACCTGAGTTGAGCCTGAGTCAAGTGGGGCCCTCAGGAAACCTTCTTATTGGGACCCAGGTTGCCCCCAGCTGGGGGCACATCTGAGTATGGGACCCAAACCAGAGACCCAACTACACTGTTCTACAGGGCTGGGGCACAGAGTCACACATACCTGGGTTCAAATGTCAGCTCTGTCACTTAAAAGTCATAGGAACCTGGGGAAGCTTTTTGTGTCCTTGGCAATAAAATAGGCACTTTGCAGGGCTTTTATGAGAATCTAAATGCTCTAAATAGCAGTTTCCCTGGGGCACTGAGGGAAAAGCCATACTTTGAGGCTGGGCAACCCCTGGTCAGGGCAATACTGAGGCAGGCTTCTAGGGTGGGGCCTCTCCTCTCTAGGAGACCCTGTTCCTTATGTATATAGCCTTGTGTAGAGCGCAGTATTGCACCACCCCTGCAAAGTGCAGCCACCTTCAAGTCCTGCATGTCTATGGGGGACAGGGCTTTGGCCCACAATAGATAGACCTCATGATCTCCACCTGCCCAGTTTACCTAGTGCCAGAACACAGGAATGTGCTCGCACCTCCCTTCCTCTTTACCCCTGGGCTGGGGGCTGCATCTTTCCAAGTGGACTGGGTTTGAGAAACACCATACCCTTCTCCCACCACCCTCCCCACAGCAGAGGAGGCCTGGTGCTTCCTGGAAGCCCCCTGCCCTGGAGTGGCCTGCCTCCTCCGCTGCTGCCCAGGGCCCTCTCCGCCCCCACCCCACATTAGCTCTTAAGCTATGCAAATAGACATCGGAGGGAGCCCTGTTTAAAGTATTTAGACAAAATGAAAAAAGGCTTTCATTGGCACTAATGAGCCATTCAGGATGCCTCCCCAGTGGATTCTCTCCCGCTCCTGCCTCCCGCCCATGCCACCCCTGTTGCCCCTCTTGAGATTGAAGGCCCCCTCCCACCAGCCCCAGCCTGGGTCTCCCAGGGAAGGCCTCCTGCCCTGCCACCCCTCCTCAGGGCCCAGCTGGGTGAAGGTAAAGATGAGGGCCCATGTATCCACCCCCAACAGGCTGGGATTGGAATGGGGAGGGGATCTAGCTGATTTTTAAGGGAAGTCATATGACTAGGGATTCCTCTTCATAGCGTCCAGCTATGTAGGTGTTATTGTCTTTGTCTTATAGAGGAGGTAACTGAGGCTCAGTGAGGCCCAGGGGCTGCCAAGGGTCACAGTGCTGGTGAGCTATGGGGCTGGAATTGGTCTTTGTGGAGGTGGCGATGAAGGGTCAGAGTCATTATGCAGTGTCCCTGTCTGGGGGAACCACTGCATGAGGCAACAGTTTACAACTGCAGATGCCATTCAAGGACAGGTTGGCTGACCCCTTGGTGCTATTTTTCTGCAGCTCTTTCTCTGCCATAGGCCAGAAATATCTCATGTTCCAATCCCAAATCTATGCTTCACCAGCTGTGTGACCTGGGCAGGGGCTGCCCACTCTGGCCTCCGTTTCTTCATCTGTGGAGTGGGGACATCTTGGGTATGGTGAGAGCCATCTAGACAGGTGTATGCTCTCATTTGCCAGTCCAATGCCATTCTCTGCAAAGGCAAGGGGAACCTCCTGTCAGTCTGGCAGCCCTGCAGAGGTGCCAGACATTCCCTCTCCAGGGCCTAAGCTGCTGGACCCTCTGATGTAGGCACAGGAGGAGAGCTCAGAGCTCTGAGGTGTCAAGCTTGATCCCTCCTTCTGGCAGCAGCACCAGGTCTCAGCTGGGGGAGGGGCATGACTGCAGGTAGGTACAGGGGAAGCCTGGGGGATACAGTGGGCAGGGAGCCCACTTCTCTGGGTTCTGGAGGTTAAGCTGGCCCAGCATAGGGAGAATGAGAATTTAATGGGTTCCATTTATTAGCCCATAAAAGTTAATGAGTTTTTCTGGAGGTTCTCTGGCTCCTTTCAAGTTTTAATAGGGGATTAGTGAGGGCCTAGCCCCTTCAGACCCCCATTATCCCAGAGCCTGGGGAAGGAAGAGGGGCCCTGGGAGTAAGAGGCTCTGAGTGCCCTAGAGCCAGAGCCTGGTCTCCACAGTGACAATTTCATTGGGCCAACCCTGCCCACCGAACTGAGGGGCCCCAGCTACAGGCTGGCAGGGCCAAATAGGGTCTCTGAGGCCTGAGATTCAGTTCTAAAAGCTTCTGATTTCACGTGTTACTGAATTTGTTACCCCTAAGTATTCTTGCATTCGAGGAAGGTTTGCAGCTGTCCAACTACTTATATTTAAAGGGAAGGAAATATAAGCCCTGTTCAACAAATGGAGAAACATGGCACAGAGCTGGGATGTGGCTGCTCCAAGGTTTACCTAGAAGATATGGCAGAGCCAGAATGGACACAGTCCTGTGGTCTGGAGCCAGGCAGCTGGGGCTGCTAAAGCTGCTATCACTCAGTGCTGTGTGCTGACCATGCACTTAGCACCCTCACATGTCATCTTGTCCTCCCCTTACTCCAGGGAGGTTTGGGTCATTATCCCTAGAGATAAAAACACTGAAGCCCAGAATGGTTAATTAGCTTGTCCAAGGTCACACAGCTAATGAGTGGCAAGCCTGGAAGCAGAACCCAGAGCTGGGCAGCACCACAGCTCAGCTTTGTCCATTGTTCCCACTGGCCCTCAGCTGTAGCTCCTGGGGCCTCCTATCTCCCCACCAGCTTGGCTGCAACTATCCAAGGGCACTTGTGCTGGGGGCCCTGCAGCTCTTGGTGATGGGGAAGGAAGTCCTGGTGGTGTTCTGGAAGGGCAGTGGTTGGGATGGGCACAAAGATATACTTGAAGAGAACTTCTCTGCCAGAATAGGTGCCTTCCTTCTTTGGGCCCATTTGCTCACTACTTTGTCTCTTCAAACCTTCCCCATCCAATCAGGCCTAGCCTCTATCCCCACTCTGGGGAGCCATCTCTTCCTGGCCCAGTGGGTGACAATAGCTCCCTCCTCTGACCTGGTGGGACCTCAAAACATGTAGAGCTGTGTCTGTGGACAAGGATCCAGTGTAAGACATCTCTTCCCATATCTCTGTCCACAAATGCTGACCCTTGGTGTTAGGCATAGTAAAGGGTGGACTTGGGGCACACAGTTTCCAAGCCAGGATTCTGCTATCTACATACTTGGAAAGTTCTCTGTTCCCAAAGCACCTGGCCCTTGGCCAGCAGGAGTGGACAGGGAACTGCAGGGGTGGGTCCTGCAGGGAGAAGTTGGGCAGCCAGCCCTTGGCAGTACAGCCCCAACTGGAAATTGATGAAGAGTGTCTGCTGGCATAAGCTGGTGGGTCCCCCAACCCCAGACTACCCTCCCCTTCCCCAGTCACTGACCACTCGCCATCACACCTTCTTGCTACCTTCTCTTGGTCAGCCCCTGGCAGTCCAGTCAAATCTGAAGTACAGATATGAATGGGGGAACCTCCTCTTGGCCAGGCTTCCTTCCAGCAAGGAAGTGGCTGATCCCAGAATCTGAGTCCTTGCCTTTTTGAGTGTCTCATCTCTCCTTCATTTACTTAGAAAGAAAATGAATCCCAGGTCACACAGCAAACTTGGGGCAAAGCTGGGACTCAGGATACTGGGGCTCGGAGAGCATCTGGCCCAACTGCTCTGAAGCAGGAACCCTCTAATACTCTGGTCTGTCCACCATCCGTGGCATACTGGGGACATACCCAGGGACAAGAGAGCACACTGCTTCCTGAGCTGCCGGGACAGCTACTTCCCTCACCATGGGCTGGGGTGGTGAGTCACCCTGGGTTTAGGCATCTCCAGGATTGGTATCTTCTTGCCAGATGACAGGAGCATGGGTGGGGTAGTGGGCAACAGCCCGGTAGGTGGCTCACTGGTCCTGTCCTTAACAGGCTAGGTCCCTCTGTGAAATCACTTCTCCAACTTCAGCCTCAATTTCCCCAACAGTAAAATGGAATAAATATGTAAGGATCCTACCAGTTTTCACATTCCAGGATCCTGTGAGCCACAAAAAGTCTCTATGAATAAAAATATTGAATGATACTGTTTACTGAGAATTTACCACACACCTAGCACCATTCTAAGTACTTTACCAGAATTAATTCATTTAATTTCCATAGAGTTTGTTTTATCCTATTTTATAGATGAAGAAACTGGGACCGGGGGAGTGTAGTTCCCAAGTTACCAGTCTGAATGTGTCAGATTCAAACCCAGAGGCTGGCCAGCCCTAGAGCAATGCTATCTAATAAAACTTTCTGTGGTGATGGAAATATTTTATACCTGTGTATCCAGTATGGGAGCCAGTAGTCATACATGGCTATTGACTTCTTGAAATGTGGCTAGTTAGACTGAGTAACTGAATTTAAAATTTTATTCCATGTTAATGAGTTTACACTTAAATAACCACATGTGGTTGGTTAGCGGGTACCATAATGGAAAGCGTAACTCCATTACCAAACCTCTCGACCCTGTAGTGTTCGCCACCTCTCAGAAGGGAGAGCCTAGTGGTGGGGGTCCCCAGAGAAGAATTAAGATGGGGTGGAGTATCTCTCCCTTCCTTTATGCCTGAAAAAACTAGGGACTTGTGGTTGGGCAGGGAGAAATGACGAGAAGCCCTGGGACTTCTTTAGGTTTTTCATAAAGGCCTTAGGAGGATTAGTGTTCCCCCTGCCCGGTGATGTTTGCTTCTCAACCTTGGCAGAGCGCTAGTGTGTTCTGAGGGATGGATATTCAATAGGCAATTTTTAGAGCTCATGCAGAGCTAGTTTAGGGGGATTTTATGGGTGGAGGACAGCCAGGAACACTTGGCCTTGTGTGATTTGGCCCAGGATGGGGCCAGGGTGTGTGACTGTTCCATGATGATGCCTGCTGTGCTCTATTGACTTGTCCTTACCTCGCTGCCCAGTCAGGACCACAGGGGACTAGCCTGGCCACTACCCCAGCAACAGAGCAGCTGCTTGGCCTTGGGGCCAAGAGAGGTCACTCACATTTACTGAGCACCCCCTATGGGTTAAGCATGGACCTCTTAAAGAGTTGTCTGCCACCTGGAGCAGCAGCCTTTGTGCTTGGAATTCATATTTTACACTTTACATGTGAAGGAATTGAGGCTGAGAGGCAAAGAGAATCATCCTAGTTCATATAGGAGAAAAGCAGCAAATAAGAGGTTTGAACTGGTCAGCCTGTTTCACAGCCTGAGCTCAAAATTTCTACTGCACGGAGATGCTGCTTTATATGAACATGTGTGCATGTGTGTGTGTGTGCAGGACCAGACACATGCATGGGCCACAAGTCATTACCATTTGTCCTTGTCCTGGACACCACACCCTAGAACTGGCTTCACATAGTCCTCAAGAGAAAGGCCCTAGCTCCCAGAAGGGATGCTCTTCTTCCCTAGGCTGCTGCTCTACTCACTCCATTTTACTCTGCTCCCTCCTTAGACCCTAAGCTGACCCTTCCTGGGAGATGCACTGCCCCACAACCCCTCAGGCTCTGGGTGAGTGGGAGGAAGGTGAATAGCTCTGGGCTGTGGCTGGGCCCTCCCTCTTCTTCCCACTGCCCCTCCCTTCAAGGAGTCTGTGACCAGGGGCCCAGGGTAGAGGGAGCTCCCAGCTAACTGCCACGTTCTCTGCTTTCCAATTTAAAATCTAATATGGTCTTGCCACTGCAGAGCTGGGGGCTGGAGAGGTGATTAATGAGGCCTCTGCTACAGCGTCACCTGCTGTGCTCTACACCTTCCCCTGCGGCCTTGGCCTTGCAGTTAGTTACCCCCTCCTGCCTGCCTGCTGGCCCTGAGGGCCTGGGGGCCCTGGCTGTGCCTGACCACAGTTCCTGGGGCTGGGCAGGTGACACAGGTGGCACAGGAGCTGGGGCCTGAAGCAGAAGTTGAGGGAGAAACAGGGGCTGGCCTTGGAGGTGGGGACGATAGAACTGATCCCCACCCTAGAAGGAGTGGGAGGAACAGCTGGGGTCCCCTTTGGCACCACTTCCCTCACTGGCCAGGTAAACCAACCAACTGCCTTACTCCACTGATTATGCCAACTCTCAACAGTGTGGCCAGAGCAAGGGAGGGGCATGCCCCTCAGCTGGTGCTCAGATCAGCCCTCCCTCAGCACCAACAGCTTCCACCACCACCTAGTCAGTAGCAGGGATCTATTCTCTGAGTGGAAAACCTTGGAAATGTCAGCTGGGATGAGGAAGCTGTGAAGTCAGTTCACTGATGAAGTTGGGGATGGAGTGATCTAGAGAGGAGTATCATCCTCTCCAACCTCTGTCCCCTGCCCAGCTCCAGGCATCTGTCAAGGACAGTCCCTCCTAGCCACTGAGCCCAGAAAGATAGGGCCATAAGGTGCCAGAGCCTGAGAGCAGGTACCATCCTGGGCCCCAGACCAGCATCTCTGAGCTGCTGTCACCTCCCAGACCCAACCCTGAAGATCAAAAGCCAACACTATTGAGGTTGTTCCCAGCATCTGTGTCCACTTCTGAGATGAATGACCAGCCCAGTATCCCTAAGGTTTTATGGCCTTTAGGTCAGATGAAGAGGCTTTTTCTGTGTATCAGGGCCAAAGTCATCTCTCTGACCTTGTGACTTTTTCCCTGTGGCTGCTTTGGTCAGCTGCATCTGGGAAGAGATGGATTGGGGGAGTTGTCTAGGGATGGAGGGGGCCCGAGCCCAGATACCCAGGCTGCCCTCACCTTTAATGCTGAGGTAGGCTTTTTCTCTCCTGGAGGTCGCTAGAGGTAGCTCTGCCACTGACAGGCTGTGTGACCTTTGGTTTATCTTGCCCTCTCTGGGCCTATCTGGCTTTTCACTCACTTCTTGATTCCTGGCTTTTAAAAAAGTCTTTGGGTGTGTGGGGCAGAGCGTCACAGTCCCCCTGTTATTAGTGGCCAACCCCAGGGGCTGATAGAGCCTCCTGATGGGCAGTGCTGAAGGTGAAGGGGACTTGGCTTGCCACTTTCTGTATGGGACTGGACCCCAGTCTCATGTCCATCTGTTAATCAGTATTTGTTGAGCATCTGGAGCGCTCAGCTGTGTGTATGCAAGTATGTGAATATGCAAGTAAGCATGTATGAGCATGTGCCTGGGGGTGGCACAAGGTGAGAGGTGGGGGATGGAAGTGTGAGAAAAAGACCTAGGGAGAGATTTAACATTTTAGAGCACCTACTGTGTGCCTGTTTTGCTGGCCCGCTTGCCTATATCATCTGATTAATAATCCTCCCCATCCCACAGATAAAGAAATAGGATTAGATAGCTGAGGGAGATGGTCTAGCTGGGCCCAGGAGGCTGATCTGGGGCCATCCCTACCCTGCTGAGCTTGATGCAGGAACAAAAGACCTCTGAAAGCAAGGGCAGCCTGCGCCCAGAGGGCACACTCATGCTCTGAGGGGCCAGGGCTGCCTCCCTCCTTGGTCTCTAGGTTTAGGCCCCTTGAACTGCTGTATTCTACCCCTCCCAGCTGGTATCAGTTTTCAGACCAGCTGGGACAGTGGTGGGGTGAAACCCAGAACCCAAGGGCCTAGAGGACAAAGGGCTCCAGTGCTGCCTTTCGGCAGAGTTGAGCCATAGCAGGGACCTGAAACCCCTCTGGGAAGTGCCAGGGCAGTACCCAGAGGTCCATCCCTGGGTGGGAATTGTAAGTTCATCCAGGGATGCCTCCTCCCCGACTTCATGACACTCTGAGCCCCTTTCTGCCTCTCCAGCTTCCATGGGGGAGAGGCCTTATTTCCAAATGGCCTGGGGAAGAGTCATTGGAGGCCTGAGCTCTGTCCTTAGGGATTTAGAGAGAGCAGAGGAAGGACAGCCTGAGACCTTCTTTCAGCCCTAAGCAGGTGGAATGGAGCCTAACATGTCCCAGGGTGTGGCCCCGCACCTGTCAATGATCCATGCTCCCCTTTCTCCTCAGAGCCCCAGCCTGTGAGGCTCCCCAGGCTCAGCCTGTCCTCCCCACTTCCCCAGCAAGCCTGAGTGGGGGAGGGGAGGGGTGCAGAGAGGCTAAAAATAGCAGCAACAGCTCCAGCTATGAGTCTCCTTGAGGGGTCAGTGGAACCCAATATGGGGAGAAAGCAAGGGGAGGGGGGCAGTCTGGGGAGGGGAGAAAGCAGCCTGAGCTGGAGCTTGCTGTGTCTACACCAAGGGCCACAGTCCCAGGATGCAGAGTAAGAAGGGTACAGAAAAGCAGGGATATATGGACACAGACACCCAGAAGTAGATGGACAAGACAGGCAGAGATGTACACAGATATGGCTACCTGCACATCTGGGACTTCTCCCCCAGACCCTGAAGAACACCAGATGGGCCCAGCTGTGCAGCTCCCGACCCCTTAGACTTCTTACCCCAACCTTGCTTTGACCTCCAAAGAGTCTGCCAGTCTCAATGTGTGAACGCCTTGAGTTGAGAGGGCTAAGTCCTCCTACGCTGTCTCCTCCAGATTCATCTGCTTGAGGCCCGAGGCAGGGAAGAACCAGGGACAGCAGAGGCAGCATTAGGGATACAGGTACAGCAGACTAGACACAGGACACCACCCAGGTGGCTTTAGCCACAGGAGAACCAACCCGACCTGAGCAGCAGGCCTCTTCCTAGCCTGGGCTGCTGGGCAGAGCAAGGGGAGGGGGCATGGGAGGGAGGTGACTGGATCCAGTAGGGCAGAGGTAGGGCTCTGCCAGGAGATGAGCAAGAACTGAGTGAGCAGTGAGGGGAGGTGGACTAGTGAGGCTGGATAAGCAAATACACGAATGACTTTTCTCGTGTATGCCTTGCTTGGTCCCACCTTTACGCTTTTGCCTGTAGATGCCAGGGGCTCTCCTACCTTCAAAAGGTAACTCGTCCATCTCCTCTATTTTCTCTGACCAACCAGAAAATAGGGTTTCACAACAGGGGGGTCCTGTCAGCTGCCAGCACATCAAATCACCAGCACACCCCCTTGCTGGGTGTAAATGATGTCTAAGACAATGTCCATCAGAGTAATGAGCCAGAGTGGAGGCCCTTGGAAGCACCCTGAACCCAATCTTCATCCCTTTGCATTGCTAGGCTCACTTTCCTGGTCAGACCTGGACCAGCTGATAATCACACCCCACATCTGCCTCAACAGTCCAGCTCTGGGCTCCAGCTTCTGATCTAGCCCTTCTATTGACGACATATTGATTCCTGGTATTGCATAGCTTGGGCTATTGGAGGGCCCTCCCCTCAAGCAGGGCTTTCAGTTTTTTTTCCGTCACTACCCCCTCTGATTTCCTTTGATCCTGATGATCCTGTGAAAGAGGTGGGATGGGCACTATGAATTCCCAAGGAAACTGAGGCACAAGAAGGTGACAGAACTTGCCCAAGGTCACCTAGCCAGCAAAAGCCAGTATTGGGTTTAAACCCTGGGGTCCTGGCTCCTTGACCAACATTCTTCTAATTATGTTCTTCCTTTGGGGCAGCCCCTCCTCCTTGAGGCATAACTTGGCTCTTCACATTGCCCAATATCCCCCCTCTCAGGCTCTTGGACTCCCTGGGCACCTGCTGGCTGGTGGGATCGTGGCCAGACACTTAGCAGGTGGCTTAGCAGGGGGACAAAGGAGCTAGTGCTCAGCTGCTGGGCTGGGAGGGAAGGAGGAAGAAGCTATGGAGTGAAAGAGGGATCTGGGCTGAGAGTGGAGAGGGGCAGGGTCTGCTTCTGTGCCTTTAATAAGGAGCCAGCATGCCAAGGGGGTAAAGGGGGTAAAATACCATGCAAATGAACATCTGTGTGTGTGTGTGTGTGTGTATGATCTGTGTTTCAGGCACTTTTCATAGTTCTGCCCTCCTAGCCCAATGGACCAGCTGGAAGGAAGGTCCTGAGGGTAAAGAGAGGAGCCCTGAAGAGAGTAAGAGTGGGGGAACTGAGGGAGATGCTGAGGTTGATGCTAGGGTACAGGATTCTGGCTGGACCCCTGGGGACTGCACCGGGGGAGGAGAGAGACCCACTGCTTGGATTCTGCAACATGTGGTTTGGTGGCAGGAGATGTCCTGCACCTGCTGTGCCTTATTGGGGAATTAGGGGAACACCCAGATCCAGCAGAGATAGAAAGAGCTGTGATGGAAGAAACAGGATATCCTAGCCCAGGAACCCCAGAAGCTTGCTGGGCTCTCAAAGATCCAAGAGTTGAGCCGTCTTGCTATAGATGAGAAATTGAGGTCCAGGTCAGCTCCTGACCAGAGATCCCTTGTGGTTGGATAATGTAGATGCTGTTGGCATGTCATTTGAATCTCATTTAATTAAAATCAGAGGGTCCCTGGTCTAGATGGGGAAGCAGTCACAGCTGAGCTTATTAAGAAGGCAGCTCCCCCTTCAAACTGAGTTCCTAAAGGGTAGGGATTATGTTGTATTCCTGCCTAACAAAGCACCTAATAGGTGCTGAATAGAATGGAGAATGAGTGAGTGGATCAAGAGGTTAAGTTCCTGATGGGAGATATTTAGTGTTTGGAGGACATAGAGAGTCCTTTCGGCTGAATGATCAGGTAAAGAGGGTGTGGGAGAGCTGAAATAAGCTGAAGGATCCAGAATGGCATTCTAGGTATGGAAAAATAGCTTACCAAAAATAAAAGCCCCTTGTCCCTATTGGACCAGCCAGGACCCCCACCCCCCACTGCCCCTTCCCGCCAGCCTGCCTCCCAGCAAGGCTGTATACTCTGCAGCCAAAGACTTGTATTATTGTTGGAGAAGCAGCAGGTTTGTTTGCTCCAGAGCCCGCCGAGAAATCTCAACAATCAATGGCCAACAACACTGCTGGCAGCTTCAGCATCGATCGACCCTCCCATCCCAGGGTTGGCAGTTTGGCGCAGGTAGGCAGGTGGAAGGAAGCTGGAGCAGGCTTGGTGTTTAGCTCCAGGCAAGCTTGGGCCTTCCCACTGGTGGGCTGGGTCTCAGTGGGGCTGAGGGCTAGGATGAGGCAGCCAAGGATGCCAAGACTGGAATGATTGGTCCTCTCATTCATCAAGGCCCACAAAGGGTGAGAGAATGAGTCACCCAAGGTCATTTACTTCTGGGCAAAGACTTCAGGGTTCACCTGACTTCCAACTCTGTGCTCTATCCTGGTTTCCAACTCTCAGAAAGGATGTTTTATTCCTTTGCCACTAAGGACTGAACAAGATAAAATTTACAGCAATAAGGACTGAGGGTAGAAATCAGGAAGGTAAGCCACTTTCATCACCAGAAATGTGCTAGAAGAAAGTTAGGGCCATTTATGCCTTGGGTCCGCCTGACAACATGGGCTTGAATTGGCCTATAAAACGCAGATAATAGCTTTTATCTCACAGAGACATTATGAGGACAAAATGAGCTAATGTATATAAAGCACTTCGTACAGTGCCTGGCACATAGTAATAATAACAATAACAATAATAATACAGTAATAAACATTGTATTATTGTTGTTATTGCTATTATTAGGATAATGATACTCTCCTGAGTTCCCATCTGCCTCTCCCTAGGCTTTGCCTCAAACTGGGGAGTGGAGACAGTGCTGGCTATAGCCAGGTTCCCCAAAATGGGCAGGCACTTTGGAGTAGCCTTATAGCTTATTGGTGGTGAAGCCCAGAATAACTGGTTTAATCTCTCAGAAACTCAGTTTTCCCATTTGTACAATGGGAAGAACTAGTCTTTCATATTAAATAGAAAATGGATGCGAAAGGCTTGGCCCCTGAGGGTTCCAGGCCATGCCTCAGACCTCAATACATGTTTATGAAATGAGTGAATGAATGAATGAATGGTAGGTGGATATGCCCCAGGGACTTTTAGGAGATGGGAAAGGTTCATGGACATGAATTGTGGTCTTGAATGACTCCTCAGCTCCCACAGTTCCATTCATGAGCAGGTCAGGCTCAGAGCTGCTCACGAGGTTTCATGTGGGTTCCAAGCTCTGTGAGGGTGTCTGAAGCTGAGATAGATGAGGGGGCTATGAAGCCAGATGGCATGGGGTTGCCTCCCACTTACCTCAGTCCTTAAGCTCACACAGGGCACGCCCCTCAACCAGCAGAGGTGGTGCATGAGTGTTGGGGGAGGGAGTCAAGAAGCTTGAGCTCTGGACTTAACCCTACCACTGTCTACCTGTGCAACTCTCATGGATTTATTCACCGTGTATCTCATGTCTGCCATGTGCTAGGCTCTGTGCCAGTAGAGACACAAGCAGTGATAGCAGTAAGAAGTGGCTGGAGAGAGGTGTTAGCCCTCTCAGAATGGCCATCAGCACCCTACCCCCAAGCCACTTCAGGCTGACGGCGTGACAGCTTAATTTGTGGAAGGAAAAAACTAAGTAAAGGCTATAATTTACAGTTGGGATAATTGGCCAACTGTTAGAAAAGGGAAAAAAATCCTAACGTACAATCTATGTAAAAATAGTGCGCTTGCTACGCAAACTCAGCTTCAAGACTCAGTCTCAGCTGTCATGCACCCACCTCTTCTTTTTAAACAGGCTGCTGACCCTAAACTTCTTCTAAATAGGAATTATGGAGCTGCCCCAAGATAGAGGAGGTGAATAAAACAGACTTAGTGGCCTCCTTTCTGAGTTCAGTCTTACTCCTAGAGAGGAGCATCAAGCAATCAGGTGCTCATGACCCAACAAGATGGTACCTTCATGGGGGAATCCAGGGGATGGTGGGAGCACAGAAGAGTCCTCTGACCCATGCTGGAGGACAGGTGAAGCTTCCCTGAAAAACTATATAGTAATGTCCCATAAATGTGCTGAAGAATTGCATGAAGTGTAGACTGAGCCGAGACATAAAGCATGAGGTGGAGTGAGGCAGGTTGGCCCAGGAGAAAAGAATTTTGGGAAAAAGGAATGGCAAGAGCCCAGTGTGGCTGAGAACATGGCTAGTTTGGAGAATTGCTTGGCCTGGCTAGGTGAGTTGGCTTCCTGCTGGAATTAGTCTGGAAGGGGTCTTGGAGACATCCTAGTGCTTCTCCATACCTCCTGGCTGCTGACCAGGACTGGCAGCAGTTATTTCTGCCTCTCCCCTTCCAGCCTCTTACATATAGATCTTGGCTCTTTCTCCCTAAGGAAGCTAAGGATCCAGAAATATGCGTGACTTGAGAGCCCTGATGTGGTCCCAGGCTTGGCAACCACCAGCTTGGTGCAACTTTACATTAAATGTTCCAGAAAGTAGAGACCCAGAGTGGGCAGAGGCATGCCTGAGGCCACACAGAGACTTGATTCTTAACCATCTAGACTGAGAGTTTTCTTCACTAAAGTAACCCCTACACCTAGGCCCTTTTCCATACCCTCTTTCTTGTTTTGGGGGTGGGGTACCTAGCTCTGCTAGTTCTGCTCAGGTAGGGACATAGCATCCCTGCGCTGAGCCCAGCCCACCAAAATGGGGCCTGAAGGGGCTTGGAGAGTGGGGATAAGGTGGAGGGAGGGGCTAAGGCAACAAGCTTTCTGATATGCCCTCCACCATTCAGGCAGCCATGGTGGGAGGGGGATGGAAGCTCTCATTAAGCCCAGTTTCTAATTAAGCCCAGCCCCTGTGTCTCCTCGATCCCCATTAGCTCCCCATGGTGTCCCCAAGGCATTTTAAGCTGCCACCCTGCTGAGGAGGCTGGGACAGCCGCCAGGGCCTGCCAAGCTTGATGAGCTTAGGCCTGTGAGGGGCAAAAAGCCAATCCATAATTCCCCTCCAATCCGTGGCAGTTTCTAGGTCTTCCAGTCCTCTCAGCAGCACAATGGAGCCCCTTACCGCCATGTCAACCCCTTGGGCTCTGAGTGGACTCTAGACCGGCTCCCATGGGACCTTTTGCCCAGCACCCACTTCCTGACCCAGAAGCATCAGGCTGGGACAGGGAGCTAGGTCTGGTGTCAGCTTTGGCTGCAGCCCCCAGACCCAGGAAGGTACTGTCAGAACACTGTACCTAGCAGGGAGTCTGCAGGAAACAGCAATTTAGGTTAAGGCAGGCTGGTTTGTTAACCCTTGTGACACTGAGGCTCTTGGAGGCCAAGCCCTCATCCTCCTCTCCTTCCTCCTCCAGGCCATGCCTCCCAGACACCATCCCTTAGTTCTTAGCAGAATAAGCAATCCCTGTTTGCTATCGCCTCCCTCCTTCTTTCCACCACATGCTCAATTAGAGTTCAGAGAGGTGCAGCACCAGTTTAAGGTCACACAGCCAAGGAGCACCCTCAGCTCCTGAAGACCTAGCCACACCCTTGTCTCTGCCACTTCCACCTTCACAATCTCTCCAGACCACATTCACACATGCAGAGTTTAATTAACTTTATTGATATTCAGAAATTAGGAGAATGACTAAAGATAATTGCTCATTAAAAATCATTAAACTGACACAGCAGGCCCCTGCAATCACCACCCCTCTCACACCATTTTCCTCCCCACTTGTGGCAGGATTGTCTGGGCACTGACCAAAGGTTGAGAGTATGACCAGTGGCCCACGCACACCTCATGCCTAGGAACAATCTACTTGGTGGCTTGGCAGTAGCGGAGGTGGGAGAGGGGGAGGGAATAAGGGACTGGGCCTGTGGAGTTGAGCTATGCCCATCAAGATCTTTGACTGCTCCCTTGGCCTCCACTTCCCACTGCTGGACTATTCAGGCTGCATCCCTTGGCCTATGTGTGAGCAGAGCTCTGAGGACCCATCTCTCTCAAGGCCATGAGACTGAAAAATACACCACCTGGGCCAAAGAACCTCATAGCCTGAGGCCTTTACTCTTTCAGGCTCACCTTCTATTGGCCAAAGCCCCCAGGAGCCTCGAGATGGCTGAATGCACTGCCTCCCAATGAGCCGACTGAGTAGCTCAATTATTAGGACCTTGCACCTCTGCTGAAAGGGAAGAGAGCACTAGGGCCAGCCCAAGTCCAGTCCCTCTCTCCTCAGACCTCACACTACATGGCCGTTTCCTCTTCTCCCTTAAGGAGTGAAAATAAAGATTTTCCCCAGCAGACAGACCTACCTACCCTGCATATCTCTTGTTTGGGTGGCCCCATGGGCCTTGGAGAGGTTGGGGTAGGTAAGGGAAGGACACGGGTCAGGGACACACAGACCCTTGGTCACAGAGTGGACTCACACCCTCACCTGGACCTCTGACCAAACCAGCCATCCTCCTGGAGACACGCAGTCTCACCTGGGCCCTGCAGGAAGCTCTCTGGCAGAGACTGTACTGTACACTAGCAGCCTTACACATTGCTCACACCCACTCAATGCTGAGCCCTCACCCAACATTCAGGTATCCTAAAGCACAGACTGCTCAGGTGTGCTACTCCAGACACACTGAGTCCTGGTTACATTCACACTCAGACCCACATACCCACACGCAATGCTTCAAACTACATGCTAGGGGGCACACACAGGCCCTGTGCCTATGGGAGCTGTCCAACATAAAGTCGAGGCCAGACACAAAGACAGGTCCTGAACCCCGAGGAACATCTTCAGACAGCTGGGCCAGAATGCTGGCTTCTCCTCTACTCGCCACCTAGGCCGGGTGGAATTACGGGACTCTCCCTTTCCCATCATCAAAGAAACACAGTTCTGTGTTCCGGTGGCCAGGTAAGGACCCCTGCACAGGCAGCCAAGGGTGGGGCGAGGAAACCTGGCTAAGTTCGACAGGAGCCAGAGGCTCACAGAGGGGCTTCTGTGTCTCTGAGGATGCAAAGTGAAGAAAAGTGCCATCTAGGAGCTCATTCTGGCCCTGGCCCTGAGGCCCTAACCTCCAATGTGGCTTGGAAGAATTTAGTAAATTCTCTCCACTCCACATCAGACACTACAAACCATACTTTGAGAGGTGGCGGATGCCAACTTTAAGCAATGTCCTGGCTGCCCCACCAGCCAACCAGCTGCAGTGGAAGGACTTAAGCATAGGTAGCTTTGGTGAGTGCCTGTTTGGGGGGGCGGGGCGGTGACAGCAGATTCCATGGAGACACCAAAACTGTTCTTCCCCAAAGCACAGAACCTCCATCCTCTCCTTGGTACTCTCCAGCTGCCTCCTGCATGGCCAAGCTCCCCTCGACTGGGACAGATGAAGTTGGAGATCGGACTGCAAACAGGGACCGGGATGTAGGTCTTCCTGCGATGAATCTGTGGCCGTAGCGTGGGAGGGAGACAAGCAGGACCGCTGGCCTGGAGGAAGAGCTCTGGGCGTGTGCGGTGTGTGTGTGTGTGTGTGTGTGTGTGTGTGTGTGTGTGTGCGCGCGCGCGCGCGTGTGTGTGTGTGCGCGTGTGTGTGTGTGTGCGCGCGTGCGCGCGCGCGTGCAAAGAAAGGACTTAAGGGAGGGCAAAGTATTTATCCCAGGACTCAGCTACTGCAGCTCAGGGCAGAGGGAGAAACCCAATATGGGGCTCCAGGCCCTCCGACTTTTCCCCTGGAATTGTGCTCTAGGTTCCGTCTCCCGCGTGGCAGCGCTAAGATAGAGAAAGGTGAGCGACGTCCCAACTCCGAGGCCAGCCGTCATCCGGCCACGTCTCTCCGCAGTGAGGACGAGAGGCCCCGGAACGGCGGCAAAGTCGAGCGAAGTTTGGCGGGCGGCAGGGAAGGCGGGACCGCTGGCAGCCAGCAGGATCTTCCAGAATCGCCGCCCTGTGGCCTCCCCCCAAGCACGCGCCCCAGCGCTCTTAAGGCGCCTGGAGTGTGGCGAGGTAGCGCGCGGGTGAGCGCGAGAGTGCGTGCGGGGAGGGGGTGGCATGATGAATTGCAGCAGAGAAATCCCATTAGATCCGGGGAGATGATTAAAGGCGAGGTCTTGGCCAGGCGCGAATGGCGGGAGCCACGGCAGCTTCCCGCCCGCGGAGCCCGCGCCCCGCCCGGCTCGGCCGGCGCGGGGGCAGCGCAGCCGGCGGAACGCGGTGCCTGAGCTGGGCAGCCAGATTCACGGAGCCGTGCCCAGGGACAATCCTCCCTTCCCACCCCCGAGACCCCGCCCTCGTCCCCGTTCTGCCGCCGGACGCCGGGGTCCCTTACCGTGAGCCAGGAGCGCCAGCAGCGAGGGAAGGAGCAGCAGTACTGCCGGACGCATGGTGTTGGTTGCAGCCGCGCCCCGGGTAGGGGCCGCGGCGGGAGGGCGCGGGGCTCGGCGGGGCGTGGGCGCCGGGGACCAAGCAAGGTCCGGTCCGGGAAAGGGAGTGGGGCCGCCGCCGCCGTCACCAGCTCCAGACAGAATCAGCACCACGGCCAGCGCCTGGCGTCGGTGCCGGGGATCGCCGCGCCGGGCTGGGGGCGGGGGCGCGGGAGGAGCTGCTTACCGTAAAGTCTCATGCAAAGGCGCAGAAGAGCCAGCGGCGGGAGGACAGGCTCCCGCTCTGCCGCCAGCTCAGGGGAAGCGCTGCCCTGCTAATGTGGGCACACGGCCCCCTTCCTTCTACCCTGCCCACACCCAGCCGAGTCTGTCACCCACATTCCCATTCGCAGCCTACCAAGAGGGTGGGCTTCTAACCTGATTCTCTGTGAAAGAGTAACCTTCTCCCCACCCTATCCTGGTACCTGAGGGCCCCAAGGGTGACCTGGGAAGACGTCTGTGAGTGAGGCAGTTGGCGAGGCCCGCGTGCCCTTGTGGCAGCTCCATCCTGGACCGATAATGAAGATGGCTTTTGAGCGTACAAAGGACAGTAAATTATTACTTTGCGCTCAATAAATGCCAGGGCTTCAGGCAGCTGCATCAGCAGCAAACTGTGCTCACAGAAAGCTTAATTATCCTGATATTATAGTTAAAAGCCACTGGTACTTGTGTCCTGGAGGACATTCTTTACTTGGCAGAAGGCAACCTGGGCCAAGCTGTGGGCAGCTGAAGGTAGTATCCTGGGGCCCCGGGCAGCCTGGATCTCCAGAACCTTGTCTTGCTTCCCCTACAGGACTGGAGAAGCCGCAGTGCCAGCCAGTGAGAGCAGACCTTTCATGCCTATCCTTCAGGTTCCTGAAACTGGTGGAGAAGAAATGAGACAGGCATGGGGAGGTCAGGCACTTCCCTATTTTAGATAGAGACTCCAGGAGAGTAGCTAGGGAGGCTGTACCATTCAAGGGCATGGAAAAATAAGACTCCAGGGCTCTGTTTGGGCTGCGGATCACCAGTGACTTTCAGGACAGCAAAGAGGGCAGTCACAGCTGCGCCATCCCAGAGGCTTATGTTTAGACCCAGGGGTTTTCGTCTCCACTGATGGGCTCACTTGAAGAGCCACAATGGACATGATGCAACATGACCCTGTGAGTGATATTACTATTCCCTCTAGAAGAGGAGGGCTGAACACACTGTGGCCCCTAGGGATAAGGCCAGCTTTCTGTTTACTTCTTTTCACATGCACTTGGCTCCTTCCCAAAGTTTCCAAACCCTAATCACTGTCTAATGCCCTTCCTGATCTCAGCCTGGAAGCAGGTGGCAAGATTTCTGCTCTTAAGTCTCATTCCTCAGAGAGTCTTCTGGTCCTTACCACCTCTGTGGTTTTCCAGTTTTGCTTATTGGATTCTCTCTAGATCCTCTTCCTGCACCTCGACCGCTGTAAAAAATACCAGGCAGCAGGCAGGTGGCGTGGAATTATCTGAGAGAGTCACTGGGAGAGGATTTCTTCACAGTCATTTCAAGAAGCTGAGAAAAAAGAGGGCAGTAGCAGAAGGATGGTAAAGGGGTGGGGGGAGTTGACAAAAGGATCAGTAGTGGGGAGAGGAAGCCAGGAAAGAAGGAGCAGAAGGGGAGGGAGAAAGAGAGTTGCTAACAGAGAAGGGAGGTGGAAGGTTCTGTGGCTGAGGGGAGTTTGGAGGAAATACTGGCAAATGACATGAGAGTCTTCCTTTCTTCCTTGAAGGTATTTCTGAGCTCCTCCTTGATTCCTGGGCCCCTCTGGACTAAGCAGCTTGGGCAGAGGAAGGTGAGTCATGACCCAGGGATTAACCTTGTATGCCATGATGATTCATGGGGATTTGGAAGCTGGTAACAGGCTGTCTCCTGGCAGTTGGGCTCCTTGATAGGCGGGGCACTCACAAGGAGGGTAAGAGGAGCCACCCAGGAACCTGCTACACTACTCTCCCTATTGCCCTGACAAATTTAGGCATTTAGGAGGGGGTCCAATGGAGATTACAAGTCTCAGAATGCAGGACACTGCCCTGAGCTCAGAGGGCGGATTTGTACTGCATGATGGAAAGAATAATGCAGCTGGGCTGTCCCTCCTTCCTAAAGATACTCAATGTGATCTCCTTGCCATGGGTCCCAGTTAGGTTGAGACAGAGCCTAGGCCAAACTGGGAAGCAATAGAGGTTCTGTCAAGCACCCTGTCTCATGTCCCCAAAGGGTCCATTCTGTCTAGACCCTAGCACACCCACAAACTGAGGACAGTAACATGTCCTAGGGGACATTCAGCAGTATGCTGCAGGCTTATTGTGTACTCAAGTCATATACACATTTGAAAGTGACATCCTGGGGAAACTTGCAAAGCTTCCTTCACTGGTCTTATTTTTCCTGTTCTTTTTGTGTCTCCACCTGGCTCTTTGCCACTAGAGGACCCCGGGTTTTCCTTGTCTATGTAATTGTTTGCTTAATTTTCTGTCTTCTCAACTAATTGTCAGATCTGTAAATGCACAGAGCATGTCTGTCTCCTCCAACCCAAGCCTAGCCCACTGCCTGGCCCATAGGAGATGCTTAATAAATACTTGTGAATAAATGATGGCCTGGGTGGGGAGAGAGTCTAAAGCCCAAGGCAGGTCATTGGTGTCAAATGAGTGTTGTGAGATAATGGAGAAGGTGAGGAAAGGTCATTGAAAGCTTTACATGGCAGGCAGGTGGACTGAAATTAAGTCTTAAACATATTTTAGATTTCAGTCAGTGGAGAGGAAGAGGGAAGACACTGAAAGTTGAGGGAGTGGCTTATGCAAAGGCAAAACGGTGAAAAATGTAAGGTAGTCCTGGGGTCAGTGAGAAGAACGGTTTTAGTGGAACAGGGAACTCCTGTAGGGATGAAGGAGGAAGAATCGAAGTAAGCTGGTGTCAGGTTTTATGGTCATCTGAGCTGCAGGTCATCTTGGTGACTACAGTGAAGGGATTAGCCCATCACAAAGATGTTTGCACCAACGCAAGGGAGTCTGGAATTATTAAGGTGGGTTTTCAAATACCATGGCAAGTGTTAAAAACTGAGGGATTCACTGTTGACTCATAAGGTTGTGAGGGGGCATCTGAGTTACAATGGTTGTGTTAAGACTGAGAGCCAGAAAGAGGGAAGAATGGGCTCTCCAATTCCAAGGACCCTCACAGCCTCTGCCCAGACAGCACCCAGATATCCAGCCCACACTCTTGGAGAAGCCAGCCTCACTTTCACAGTTCCAAACAGTCTATCAATTTGTAGGATCACAGGCACATTGGTAACTTATTTAAAAGTCTCTTCCTAGATGACACTTACTTTCTGAGTGAAAGGAGAAAAAAATTAGTCTTCTCTAAGATTTCAAAGCAGAGCTACATCTTCTGTGGAGTCAGGAGGACTTGGGGGTTTCAGAGAAGCAGAGGCAGGGGCTGCCACCTCACTCAAGAGACCCCCAGGGTCACAGAGCTGCTTGCTCATGTTGACCCACTCCTCAGATGGGCTCCCAGTGTGGGATGCCACGGCTCCTGGAGTACCCAAAGTCAAGCATTTGCATTTAGACGTAGGAGGCGGGCCTACCCTGGTAAAAGAAATGTGGGGCCCTGGCTCCCGAGCATTTGCTCTGCTCCAGCAGCAGGGCTAGATCAGCAGTATCAGAGCCCAGGGTGGATGGAGACAGCAGTAGAAACTGGTTTGATGTAAGCTGCTTTCCATCTCCAAACCAAGGCCTCTAGTTTGCCCACCACCCCCAGCCAAGGCCTTTGATCCTCTGCAGCTCCATAAATGTTTAATGCCACCAGCTGGGCAGGAATGAGGCAGGTGGTGGAACAGAAAGACTGAGAATAGGACTTAAGATCCATGAGGTTGGTTAGATTGTGTTCATGTAGGAGCCCTGGGATGGTGGGAGGAAGCCTTCTTCCTCCATGTGACAGGAGAGGTCCCGGGGTTCAAGTTTGTGGTACTAATAAAGGAAACTCTTTAAAACCCCACCAAGAGGCTGAGAATAAAACAAATAATCAATTGTAGAAGCCCAATCCCTGGTTTGATTGAAGGAGAAAGATGAAAGTTAAATGACAATCAAACGCAAATACAGCTCAACAAACACCACAGCAATTAGTAGGCACAGGAACCACATGGTGTTTGCAGGCAGCAGGAGTTGGCAGTTTGGAAGCCTGGGTCTGTGCAGAGGTGACGGGAGTGGGGCCATTTTAATGGACAGTTAAATAGATGCAAAAAAAAAAAAAAAAAAAAACCCTGCATCTACTTTGCATACACTGCTAATGCTTGGGGAACTGGAATACTGACATCCAGAGAGAGGTCATGCCATCTTCTGTGGCTGCCTCTGCGTCATCTCAGAATTGAAGTGGACCTGAATGCCTGGGAGGTGGGCTCTTGGATCAGAGGACCTTGAGAGGGTCATGCCAGTCTCATTGGATTCTTCATACCGGCTGGTGCCAAAGGGATGAGGGTTGAAGTTGAAGGGAGTCTGTGAGGTCCTCTGGGAAAGAGCTCAAGGTGCTGGCCTTCCAACAGCCCAAAGGCCCAGTGAGAGCAGCCTTATTCTCTAGATTTGCATAATGCTTTGCATCTCATTTGAATGCTATTAATTTAGTGTCAGGCTAGGTTGGCACAGTGTAGAAAAGAGAACAGCTGGGTTTCTCCCTCCCATCTGTACCCCAAGGCTCACCCTGAGCATAGACCTCCCTAACTTGGGGGCAGGAGGCCTCCACTTCTATCACCCCCTCAGTGTTCTCTGGCACTTGGAGAGTCTCTTGGTGAAGACAGCTCCTAAAAGCCAGGGCTGCCTGGGCAGTGGGGCCACCTGCAGAGTTATACAAAAGGAAAAAGAAGAGTCCCCCATCGTTGATGCCTCTCACCAGACCCAGAAAACCATGGGGAGATGCTGGCAGCCGTCTCCCCAAGCACTTGGGTGGCTTGGTTTGGAAAGGGTCCAAAGATAATAACCTAGAGAGTAAGGGAACCAAGACAGGTGGAAATCCCAGAGAAATATAGAGGGCTCTTGAAATAAAATTCACTGAACTCAATATTTCCAGGGCTTGAACTTACATAAAATATATCTGTCTAGAGGCACTGAGTTTATGGTGGTATGGCTCTGGGGCTGGGCACCTGGTAGGATGATGGCCATGTGATGAAGAAGTGGGCCACCAGATGGGGTGAACTCCGATAAAAGGGAGAAGAGGCCCGGGTGTGCCCTATGGGCTGCCCCTGGCAGGTGGGCCTTAGGGGGCTACAGTGAGCTGGGAGTGGGGATGGGAGGAACAAAGCATGCCAGGCTGGCTCTAAAGCATCTTAGTTCTTTCATGTGTGGACCCAGTTAGGATGCCCCACTGGCTTCTTGCTTGGGTGGCCTGACCTGGAATCTTGGCCTATAGATCGAGAATATTTATGCATAGGACAAGCAAGGAAGAGGTACCAATAACCAAAACTGATCTCCTTTAGTCATGAAGTGTTCCTCTGCCCAACAGAATTCCAGGGCCAGCTTTACCCACCTTTGGGCAGGGTGGAGGAGACATGAACAAATATCCCAGCCAGGTTAACCTCACGCCTCTGTCCCTGACAGTACTCACCCTAACTAAGTCAAGCTGTAGCTGGGACAAAAGAAGGCTCCTCCTCCTTTTTTTAATTCCTGCGACAAGATTAGGTGGTTGCTTTGAATAATGTGAGAGGATAATTGAGTTTTCCCCTTTGAACAAACCCAGGCATGAATCTTTGGAATTATATAAAGGATGGGCCCATAGCTGGTTGATATTTTACAGAGAGGCTTTATGTATTTCCTCTTTAAAAATATTATCACATACGTTTAAAGCAGATTCATAAAAATTTAGTATGTTCTTCATTTTTTAGAAAATGCTGCTGCTCCTGACCTCTGAAAATAAGAATATGGCAAGTAGAGTGCATAGCCTGGCACATGTTAAGTGCACAGAAGACAGTGGCAATTGTGCTTAGTCTTGAGTAGGGCTGTTTTTACACATGCTGTAGAGTTTCTTCACTGTCAGCTTTAAGGAACTGCGTGTTAAGCTGTGGGATGTCCCAGAACTGGAGAGTAAGTGAGCCTCAAGACAGAGGCATGGGATGGCAGCCCCTCAGGATAGGTCACTACTCCCTCTCTTGGTTCCCTCGGTGTGGATACCAGTAGCGCTGTTCAGTTTGTGCCAGTCACAGGGGCTGAGTCCCAGCTGGGCTGGTGCTCCTAGAAGTCAGGGCCGGGCAGTGTCTCACTCATCTGTGAAGCCACTGCTAATGCCTGACACAGGCAGAGGCTGAGTAGCAGTTAAAGTGAAACAAATTAGATGATGTCTTAATAATCATATACTGGCTAGCATATATTCTGTGCATACCCATGCCAGGCTCTGTTCTAAGCACTTTGCATGTCGTTGATCCACACAACAACCTGTGAGGTATATATTATAATCCATTTTAAAATTGAGGGAACAGAGAGGCTAAGTAACTTGCCCAAGGTCACACAGATAGTAAGCAATGATGGGGCTGGAATTTGAATCTAGGCTACCTGGCTCTATGACTTGCACTCTTAACTCTCACATTACCCCCGGCCTCATGGGCCCTGTCCATCTATTTTGCCACATCGCCATCACAAATTTCCCCTTTCAGCTCTCCCCTCTACCCCTCTCTTCTTCCAGCTGAGCCTGGGCCCAGTGCAGCCCAAAGAATGCAAATTGTCCCCCACCAGCCTCAGCCATCTGCCTCCTTCTCTGCCGAAATAAAGCTGCTGCTGCCGCTGCCACCACCACAGCCAAAGCCACCACTGGATCCTTTGCTTATTTCAAGTCCTCCTAAAGCTTGTTGAGTTCTTAACTTATTAAAGATAAGCACATGGAAATAGGGAGCAAATCTCTTTATTTATGACATAATCTCCAGCCCAGAAAAGTGGCAGGAACAGTGTTGCCTATATTAGGGAACCAATAGGAAAAAAAATCAATTAGATCCGCCAGAGCGTTTCGCTATTAGCTTTCTTCTGATGTTTCTCTTAAGGCTGGCTGCAGGGTCTCGCCAGCTGCGGAGCTGGAGGAGAAAGGAGAGCTGTGTAGGAACAGAGGGAGGAATGTTGCAAGGAAGGCAGCAGACCAGGCTCCCAGACACTAAAGTCTCTCCACCTATGGTTTCCTTTACTGCTTTCCAAACCTCAGGAAGTCCTTATGTTGGTTTAACTTCCATGTTTTTGCTGCAATTTCATCTGCTGTCTTTAGGGGCATTGGGAGTCAGCTTGTTATTGTTTGCTTCTTGCAGACCTGAACCCCAAGTCTGATCACGTTTCTGCTAGATCCTTTGAGGGCAGGATCTTCTTCTTCCTGGAAGAATGTTATTCTGAAGGGGCTCTTGCTGGCCGATTTTCAGTACAGTTGTCTTCTGCTGGGTAATACTGCCTTTGACCTGCACCTCATAGTCACCCTATGAAGTCCCCACATTCATCTGCCTGCCTCCAGGAGCAATTTCCAAGCCATGTCCGAGAGATAGGGCTCTCCCTTATTCCTGAGAGTCTCCAGCAAGGGGGATGCCCCAGCTCTCACAGGAACCCAGATTTTATCTCCTCAATGACAAGGGATCATGGCTCATTCACTAGTTTTTCCTCAGGGCCAGGCATGTAGCAGGCATTCAATAAATATTCATTGAATCAATAATTGTTATAATAATAGCTCCATTGATTGCTCACTTGGTGCTGGGCTGAGAAGGGCAGGTGCTTTATTACCCAAAGTAGGACCCCTCTGCTTCTCCCTGAACCAGAAAACAGCCTGGAAGAGGCCTCTAGTTTTTTTGTTTGTTTGCTTGTTTTGTCTTATTTTTTTGGCCAGGAGCATAGCAACAGCTCTAAAAACTATTATAATCCTCACTTTACAGAGGAGGAAACAGACTCAGAGAGAAATAACTTGTCCTGTCTAATATGTAAATGAGATGTTCTATCCATCCACTTTCAATTGTTAGGAAGTCCTTCTTGAGGTCTAACCTAAACCTTTCCTGTTTCAGCAGCACCCATTCCTTCTCTGTCCCATGGAAGCAGAAAACAGCATCACTACCCATGCAAACTTCCCTAAGTTTAGGAGTGTCCACAAGCTCTTTGTACTGGTTGACCCAACATGAATATTAAACACCAAACTTCACAGAGGCCAGCCCTGCAGGTCAGGCAATGGACCAACCCTCCTCATGCCTGTTCATTATTATAATTAATATCGAGCCGGGGCTGGTGGCGACCTCGCCCTCACCAGGTATTTGGGCTATTTTAGAAGCTTATTCAGATCAATGACAGACAGCTCCAAATAGATAAACTCCCTGCCATCCAGACGAATCAATTGCAACACTGCCGTCACAACAAGCCCAAGAAATCAATCTGATTTCAGGCGACATGGTAACTCAGCACTGGGCAAGCTGGTTTTAATTTCCACGTGGCTGAGACCCAGCTTCCTCTGCTCACTGGAGCACCCTTCTTTCCCAGCTGGTGTTCCATGCACACAGGTGCCCAAGGCCTTCAGAGGGCTCAGGCCAAGGGGCAATCACATGGAGGATAGGGTGACTGGGAGGCTCTGTGACCTTGAGGAAGGCTCTTGAACCCCCAGACCTAGGGGGAGCTGACTCAGACTTGCTGCTGGGATCCTTGTTTTGCTGGCTTCAGCTCTGATTTTTTCCGCTGCCCTCTGCAAAAACCAAGCCTAGAGGCCTTTCTGGGCTGCTTCCCAAATTAGGAAGCTGCAGAGGTAGTCTGTCTACCTGAGGCACCAGGACAATTGCACTTTTGGTCTTAGAGATGGACTTTGTCTAACAGGGCATCAAAAAGCTCACCAGAACAGATAAAGCCACTTTTTGGGTGCTTACTTCATGCCCACATTATACTAAGTACTTTACATACCTCATCTTCTGAACCCTCATAACAGCCCAAAGAGATAGGGAGAAATTGTCCACATTTTGCAGAAGAGGAGAGCTCAGTCACTCAGTCCTGATCCATACAGCTTGCAAGTGGTGGAGTCTGGATTTGAACTCAGGTCCCTAGGCCTTTGCCACCACTCTGTCCTAAATATGACATCAGAGATGCCCTCATTCTCCTCCTGCCTGGATCCTGTCTGGTTAAATGAAGCCATTGCTTTCCCTCAAGTCTGCCAGGGAAGGGAACCTCTCTCAGGAATTCTCACAATCACCAGTTGTTCCCTGAACTTTCACTTCGATGCTCTAGGTACTGAGTTGAGGGGGTTGAGGAGATAAGTTCAGGAGGCTACCTTCCCCCCAGCTCTGTTAGTATATCTAGGTGTTGAGGAGTGGTGTCTGGGACAGGCAGCAGAGTGTTGGGAGATGTGGCTTTGGAGTCAGCTGATCTAATTCTAGCCCAATCACTTATTAGTTGAATACCCAGGGCAAGTGTCTTAACCTCCTAGAACTCCCCTTATTTGGTCTACACAGTAGGGATGCGATTACCCAAACCACAGGTTGTGAGAATTTAAAATGGAAGGCTGCAGGTTGAGGCCCAGGGCAGTGCCTGGCACGAGCAGGTATTCAACATAAGTTGAGTCCTTTTTCCCTTCTCTTATCCTTGCTCTTTCTGGAACCCCTTGCTTGGGCTTCACAGTTACAAACGACCAACGCCAGGGCTTTTCAACTATATTTTTACGGAGAAACTCCTTAATCACAGGACACCTTATGAGGAAGGCAAGGATACAAATTAGAAGAGAGTTGGTCAGATGACAATAGGGGACTGGGAGCCCTCCTGCCCCACCCTTTCTCTCACCTCCAGGCCCCCAGCAGCCCCCAGGTACTTTGACCAAGCCTGGCCTGGCTGATTTTCTGGCCCCAAAACTATCTCTCGGCCATCAGCTACTTTGAGCCTATTCTAGATTTAGAGCAGGACAATTTTAGTACTAAGTGGGCAAAGCTGCCCCTGGCCAGAGCGAGGCCACATATCCATCTTCTTTGGTGGGTGGGGTTGGGCATTGTGGCTGGGGAGGCATAGATCTGGGGGCTAGATGGCCATGGGTTGGGCTGGGGGTCTTCTGTCTGTCTGTCCTGTGAAGCAATGGGCTTCGTCTGGCTCTTGTGGGAGGTGGATGCCTCATTCATCAGGCTCAGAAACTTCTGTACTCCCTGAGGGAGGGAGGGACATCTGGACTCTGAAGCCTAGCAATGGAGAGTGACATTCCACATCATAATGCTAGCAAGCGACAGAAGCAGATACAAACCCAGGCCTGCATAGCTCCAGAGGGCTGGATCTCTAGACAGAGGCTGCTTCGCTTCCCCTACCTATCTGTATATAATTGTCTATGAGCCCTTTCGCCTACCAAATACAGAACATGAAGAGAGAAACTCAAATTATAGCAGGAGGGAATGGGATTAGGTCCTGGGAAGGACTTCCTGACTCATTAACTGGTCTCCAGGATAGCTTATTAGAGAGGCAGTGTATTCTCTCCGGAGGGTGTCTCAGTTCAGCTGTCCCCTTATGGCTCCCACTTCCTGAAAGCTACTGAGACATAAATGACCTCTGATATGTGTGGCTTTGTCTTTTATTTTTTGAATGTGTAATACCTGCAATGGTTCAAAAACTCGGTGTGAAGGAAGCCTGTTCTGTGAAAATTCTCCCAGTTCCCTTCCCCAGGGTCCCCAGGGGCAGGCAATGTTATGCGTTTCCTATCTAGACATACATATACAAGCAAATAGGGACACATATTGTCTTTCTTTAGCCCTGTTTTTAATACACGAGATGTAGCGCACCCTGCACACTGTTCTGTGCTTTGCTTTTGTCACCTGACAATATATCTTGGAGATTACTCCAAATCAGTACATAAAGAACTGCCTTAGTCTTAGGTGTCTTTTTATGGTCACAGGCTTCTGGGAGCTCAAAAGTAATCACATCTGGTTTGATTAGCTTCTCATTTCCATTTACGACATCCCCGCCCAGAGAGGGCAGGAAGCTCTCCAAGGTCACTCAGCAAGGACTAGAGACGCGCGCCGGCTTCTCTCCCTCTTCTCTTTCCAGCTCCTGCCCACCCCCCAGCCACTTCTGGGCTGAACGCTGCCCTGAGAGGGAAGGACAGGGAAGGGGAGGGTTTCTGATTGAAATGCTCTCCGCACCGCTCGCTCGCAATCGGCACCCGGTGGGTGCGCGGCGCGGCCCGGCCTGGGGCGCCGGGTGTGGAGCGGGCGGCCGCGGCTGCGAGCGCCCACGTGGGAGCAGGGAGGCCACCGATTCCCCGGGAAACCCGCGCCGCGTGCTTCGCGGTAATGAGCTCCCGGGCTTGAGGTGAGCGTCCCCGGCTGCTCACACGGCAGCCGCGTGCCACCAAAGAAAATGAGTCCTTTTTTTCTTCCATGCCTGACAGCTCATTAGAAGAATTAATTTACTCCTGCGTTTGCAGTTTAAAGGACATTATTTACTGGTTAATTGTTGTTATTACAAAATGTTAAATATCATTATTTATTTCCCAGGCTCTGACAGCTTCTCTGACAGGAATTTATTAGGTGAGACGGTAGCACCGGTGGGCGCCCTTGTGCGGGGCAATGAAAGTGGTGGGTTGGCCCTGCACCTAGGTCCCTGGGCAGGGCAGGCACTGTAAGGGAAGGACGTGAGGGGCTGCACTCCTGCCCATCCCGGGACAAGTGACCTTTGACTCCTCCTCATCTTCCATTTCTGACCCTTGTGTGTGTTGGGGGTGGAGTGGGGAACAGTAGCAGACAAGGGACAGCACTTGCATAAAGCAGCAGTTTGGGGGGTCAGGGTGACAGTTACCAGGGGCTCAGCAACCAGAATGAGGCTTGAACTTTGGGTCTTGCCCTGAAAGGTTTCCCAAGAGCATAAGTATTCTGGCTGGCCACTTCTTGCACTCACCGAATTTAAGAGCTGGAAGGGAGGTGCATGGTCAGCTGGTGTTTGGATCACAAACTGGTGGCTTCCAGGTTGCTATGGATTTGAGTTTGACCTGTTCAGGAGACTTCACATAAAACCTAGATTTCTGACTCCTCTTAAAAAACCAGAGAACTTTGTCACACTTAGCAATGACCAGCTGCTGCTGAAGGGCAGTACTGTCCAAGGGCATGCCCGCTCCCTAACTACTGTATCCTTCACCCTTTGCTTCCTTCTCTACATTATTTTCCTCTGTAGGCATTTGAGTTTTCAACTCCTGGTCTGGTCTAATGATTATGTATAGATGAAGAAAGTGAGCTCAGAGTGGTTAAGTTTATGATGGCAAGGACCGTAGCCCAGCCCACTTTTCACCAAACCTGCCCCTAAATCTCTCTGTCCCCACTTTGTCTGGGTCTGGAGTAAGTTTGGGAAGGGGGCTCAGGTCTTTCAGCAGCCTGGGCCAGAAAGGAGAGGTAGCCGTGTAAGGAATTATGAGGATCATGGCTCCACAAATAGCATTTATTTGTTCATTCGGCAAATAGTTTCTGAGGACCTACTATATGACATGTAAAAATGATCTGGACACAAATCCTACTCTCAAGGAACTTGGTCTGGTGAGACTGTGTGTGTGAAACAAGCGCACAATTACAATACAAAGAGATGTATTAGTGGTAGGTTCACAGGGCAGCCCAGAGGAAGAAGGGATGACTGGCAGGGCTGGAAGGGTCCAGGGAGAAGGCTTTACAGGGGAGGGAATTAATACTTTATGGAGCACGTTCTAGGTTGAGCAGGCTGCTTGTATCCTCATACACAGACATACATCGTCCCATTGATACTGAAAATACCTGTCATCAATTGATAAAGGGTGGCTACCCCAGTCCTCATAGAGCTCCCCACCTCACTGTCTAGATGCTCCCCCAAGGGTGGATGCCTGGAAGCTGCTGCAGCTATGGGGACCTCTGTTCCGACTGGGAAGCAAATTTGCCATGTAGTCTAACAACCGTCATCCACATCTCATAACCAGTCTATAGGGCAAGGCTGACTACCCTCATTTTACAAATTAGGAACCTGAGGCTCAGAGACTATAGAAAGAAGCTGGGTGCTGGCAGAAGAGATGGGCCCTGGAAAGGAGAGAGAGAAGACTGTTGTCTGAGACCCAACACCCAGCCCTGGGACATGTGGCTTTACCAGGCAGACTTCAAACAATGGTGCTTTAGACAAGGTCTTCAGCCTCATCCTTTCCGGCCAAGGAAACTGACAGCAGCAGGGAGCCTCAAGGAAATTTTGGAGAACCAAAGGGAGATGAAAGTACTTTGAAAAAGTATGAAAACCAGCTCAACAGAGCCTTTACTATTGCTATGCTGTAAATTATTACAAAGTTATTTCTGGCTGGCAGCTTGGTTTATTTTAGACCCTACCTCATTTCTTAAATGTTATAGTTCCTAATTCCTTGCCTGGTGAGACAGAAAGAGACAAGCACTATTGGAGTGAATCTTGAGCAGATTCAGAAACTATAACCACAGCTTGAAGGATTTTACATATTCCCAGAATATCAGGACCTGCCATCCTTCAGAAGTCTTCTCCATGAGCCCCCTCATTTTATTTTATGGCCATATTAAAAATTTTTAAATTTGTATGTGTATTTTTTGAATAGGTTTTCTATGCCCAAGATGCAAAATTCAAAAGACATAAAAGTACATGGTGAGTGGTCTCTCTCACTCCTCAGAGGCAGCCATGTTATCAATTCCTTTTTAATAAATAATAAATTTATTTATTTAAATTAGTTTCAAATATACAGTACATTGGTTAGGCATCTATACTGTTCATAAAACGATTCCCTCAATTGCTCCCTCCCTGCCCTGGCCCTCCACTTAGCCTTCATATTAATGCTAACTGCATTCCCTGTGCCGTGCTCCCCATCCTCGTGCCCAACTACCAACTACTAATTTGTACTTCTTTAATCCTTCACCCCATCCTCCCAGTCCCCCAATCCCCTTCCTCTGTCACCAAATTGTCCACTATATTTATGAGACTGTTTTTGATTAGTTTGTTCTTTTTGTTCCTTAGATTCCTCATATAAGTGAAATCACATAGTATTTATTTTCTCTGACTTCTTTCACTCAGCATAATAACCTCTAGGTTCATCCATGTCATTGCAAATGGTAGGATTTCATTTTTAATGGCTGAGTAATATTCCATTGTATATATGAACCATAATTTCTTTATCCAATCGTCTATTGATGGACATTTAGGTTGCTTCTGTATCTTGGCTATTGTAAATTGTGCTGCCATGAATATTGGAGTGCATAGATCATTTGAATTATTGTTTTGATTTTCTTTGGATAAATACCCAAAGTGTAATTGCTGGGTCAAAAGGTATATCCATTTTTAGTTTTTTGAGAAACCTCCATACTGCTTTCCATAGAGGCTGCACCAATTTGCAATCCACCAACAATGTATGAGGATTCCCTTTTCTCCGCATCCTCGCCAACACTTGCTGTTTTTTTTATTTATTGATGATAGCCATTTGACAGGTGTGAGGTGATATCTCATTGTGGGTTTAATTTGCATTTCTCTGATGATTAGCGACCTTGATCATCTTTTCATATGTCTGTTAGCCATCTGTATTTCCTCTTTAGAGAAGTATCTGTTCAGGTCTTCTGCCCATTTTTTAATTGGATTGTTTTTGTTGTTGTTGTTGAGTTATATAAGTTCTTTATAAATTCTGGATATTAACCCCTTATCAGATGTATCATTAGCGAATATCTTCTCACAAACACTCAGTTGTCTTTATGTTCTGTTGATGATTTCCTTTGCTGTACAAAACTTTTTAGTTTGATGTAGTCCCATTTGTTTATTTTTCTTTTGTTTCCCTTGCCCGAGGGGATATATCTGAAAAGAAATTCCTGTTAGTAATACCAGAGAGTTTACTGCCTATGTTTTCTTCTAGAAGTTTTACGGTTTCAGGTCTTACATTTAAGTCTTTAATCCATTTTGAGTCTATTCTTGTGTATGGTGTAAAAAGGTACTCCAGCTTCTTTTTTTTTTGCATGCATGTCCAATTTTCCCAACCCCATTTATTGAAGAGACTGTCTTTACTCCATTGTATATTCTTACTTCCTTTGTCATATATTAAGTGAGTGTCAATTCCTTTTTTTCCCTATGTTTAAAAATAGCATCATTTCTCTTTTCTGTTCATGTAGAAAATATAATAATTCCTGCAGAAGGAATAAAAATCATATACAACTCCACTATTTAGAGTTGAATACTGTTAACATTTTGGTGTATAATCAGTGAGCGTATTCTCTTTGCATAGACATACATATCTATAGTTACAAACTTGCATAACCTGATTTTATTATTTGTTTACAGTAAATATGATTCTTCAGAAATAGAGGTCTGAGAGGATGCATGCTAAACTGCTAATAATGGATACCTTGAGAGGAACAGGATTGGGTTAGGATTAAGGGAGCTGTTTGCTTTATCTCAGTTATTTGAAATTTTTTAGAATAAAAATATAATAGTATATTACTTCCCCCTGGTATTCCAGAATCTGATTTTAAATGACTGCATCAAAAGGCTATGATTTAACCAATCCTCTATTTATGTTTAGGAGTTTTGCTATTATCAACAAAGCTGGGAGGAACATTTTTGTTTATCTTTGCACACTTGTCTAATGTTTCCTGGGCAGTTCCTAAGAAATGGAATTGCTGGATCAAAGGGTAGGTTTACTTTAAGGCTTTTTGATCCATCATATTAAATTTCCTTCTTTTGGGGCTGTTCCAGTCTCCTGTTCCACCAGCAGTGCCTGCTCCTCCCTCCAACTTCCAACTTGTTCAGCACAGCACTAATGTAAGGTTTGTGAGATAGAGGGGTAAAACCATGTGAGGGTGGGGTGGTTTCTTCTCTGGGTGAGGTTTAAGAAGGGAGCAATGTCCAGTTTGAGAAGTCTGCTCTGGTGCTTCAGAACCCTGGAATGCAAGCAGGAGCCCAGAGGGGACCTCAGTGGCCAAAGGGAAAAGGAAGAGGAGCAAGGAAATGAGTGTAGAACCCTCAGGCTGTTGGAGCAGGGGCCTCCACCCATCAATTCACAAGGCCTAAGAGTTGTGCAGTAAGTACCTGAGTCTGGATTCGGATCCGTCCTCCAGGCATCCAGGTATATAGAGTGAGTGCTGCCCCACTGTCTGCAGTGGGTCAGCAGAGCTAAAGGCACTGCTGAAGTGACTCCTCTTAGAGCTCTTCCATTCTATAGAATTACATCCCTCAAGTTCATGTGGCACATAAAGGACCTTCCAGGGTCAATGTCTCCAGCTCCTGCCTTCTTTAAATGTCACAGTCACTCTTCTCTTGGATTCCAGGTGCTTGTTGCTGCCCAATTCTTGTGGATCTCACCTGAAGCCCTCACACCCTTAGATTTTCTAGCAAGGTCACCCATCTCGTTTGGAAAGCTTCAGGAGGAATAAGAGGGGCTCAAGACAGACTTGTTGATTTAGTATTGAAAAGATGGTGTTCTGAAAACGCCCCCTCCTCCTGGAGCCCAGCATCCCCACTTCGCTGAGGTTTCCTCCTGGTGGGGTGAGAAGAGAAAGCCCAAGATTGCATCTCATTGGTGAGATGAATAATACATTTGAAGCATCTCACAAACTGTGTTTGATCTGCCTAAAGCTTCAACTTTAACGTATTTTTCTTTATCCCCAGCCAGGGAGGGCTGGGAACTGTCAACATTTTTTTTCTGCCTAATTTGTGCCTTCTCCATCAAGAGAAAAGCAGGGACTGAGGGAGGGAAGGAGGCAGGGAAGAAGGGCGGACACACACACTCCCTGGAACAATGCAATGAGCCACAGGACTGGGGTGCTTGCTCTGCCTGGGGACCCCTTGGCTCTGCTGGTCAGAGCAGGGGAAGGAGGCTCTGGGGAGAGGGGCTGTGCTGTGGGCACGGGTGCTCTTCGGGGCCTGTTTGTTGGACTATGTGACCTTAAGAGGTTGATCCACCTTCTCCGGTATTTCCGGTGAAACCAGAGGTGGGAAGTTGAGGCTTGCCAGCTACCAAGCATGGAAGATGCTTTGTTTTCTCATGGGAAAGAGAGAGTAACAACATTAAAAACTGCCACTGGCTGAGTTCAGGAGCCAGGTTCTGTGCGGGTTTTAAGCCACATACATTCAGTCACTCTGAACTTCCCTCTGAAGGGTGACCTTAAGTTCTAAGGGTCTTATCCAAGAACACACTGCTAGTCCATGTCTGGCTATCTAGCCCAGAAATTCACATTCTTAACCACAGTGCTGTTTTCCCTCTCAACTCTAATACAACTCCAGTAGTCTCCAATACATTGCTAAACCTGTCTCCTGTTCTGGAGGGGAAGAAGAGAGAAGTGGTTAAGAGCACGGACTTTGAAGTTTGCAATTTGGCTCCTTCTTCTCACTGTGCCTCAGTTTTCTCCTGTGTAAAATGGAGATGTTAACAATAACACCAACCTCATGGGACTGTGGTGAGGATTAAATGAGTAAATATCCTCAGGTTCTTAGAGCCCAGGGCATAGGAAGCACTATGTGTATTCACTCTCATTCCCAGATTATTTTACTCCACATCAAGTTGCAGCCACCCCCTCCCAAGTCACCTTGAACCTGTTCCATCTTCCCTCTTGGGACTGCCCATCTCAGTCTCAATCCACCTTCTTTTCCAGCCCCCTCTCCCCTCTGCCCAGCCTAGCTTGGGGGACCACTATCAGACTCTCCTGATTCCTGGAGGCTACCCTGTGACTCTCTTGAGTTCTGATGACACGTATTAGATGTCACCTGGTCTTTTGCCTGATTCTAATAGGTTTTCTCATTCCCATGGACCCAGCTGATGTTCATAGCTCTTTTATCTTCTGCAGTGGCCATAGAAGAAATGCCCATTCCCTAGGTAGCCAGCAGCGCACTTTTGCAGGAGGCAGAGCACAGAGAGATGACTTTCCTGGGAGGGAAACAGAGCAGACAGTACCTACTGAAGAAGGAACAAGGGATGGAGGATTGAGAGTAATTTTCCTAGTAACTAACAATGTGTCTCCATCCTGAGCCATTCATTCCTGTACTTTCATAGGCTCCCCCTACCCACCATGGGGAAACTAGTCATTGTGTCTGCTCAACCCTCCACTGTAGCTGGGAGCTAGGTTTTAGGCAGAGAAGCAAAGAATTCCAAAGCGTGGGACAGGTGGAGGGCATCTGCAAAGCAAGGACCGAAAGTAGATTTTGGAGAAGACCTCCTTAAAGCCTAGGAAGTGAGAGTGTGGGCCGGGAGAAGTGGGACATCTCCCTGCAGAGCAAGGCAGGCCCAGTGGTCCCCAGCAGCCTGGCCTGTGTGCCTGCCCAGTGCCCCAGAGCCCTTCTGTTCAGGCCTGGCTTCCCACGGAGGTAGCATTCTGCTCAGCAGCTCAGAGCACAGACGGGAGGATGGTATTGCCAAGAATCGATTTGCGGGAGCAGCGGGGGCTTTCTCTTCCTCCTTAGTTCCCTGGTCTTTGATCTCCTGTCCTTCCTCCCTAGTCCTATTTCCCCCCTCCTTCTTCCCTTGATCTCTCCTTCTTTCTCTCCCTTCAGCCAAAGCACAGCAGCTCCCTAAAAAGCAAGGGGTGTGTGTGTGGCGGTGAGGGTGGGGGAAGCAGTCCTTTGTTATCTTGCTTCCTTTGACTGGTGGGTCCTCACTGCCCAAAGTACCAGCCTCCTACCCAAGTCCCGAGGGGCAGGGTTTGGCCACGGTGAAAGGACACAGACACACATGAAAAGCAAGAGCTGAAACAGAGAAACCAAGGAAGGGAGGGAGAGGCAGACAGTGAACGACAGAGATGGGGAGAGTCCGAGACAACAAAAAAAAGAGACTTCAGCAAATTAAAAATTTTACAACCATCCAGCAAGTCTGCAAAAATGATCTTCCCTGCGGTCTTTCATTTATCTCATTATCTGACTCCTAATGTGCTTTTTCCCCCTTTCTTTTCTCGCCACACTTGGTGCAAACTCTTATTAGCTTTTTTTTTTTTTTTCTGGCAGGGGTTTCATATAGTCTTTTTCATTACATTTCCTAATAAAAGCAATCACTAGGACGGCACGGCTGGAGGATTAAAAAGCCACCTCAGCAGCCTCCTGGCCAGCAGAACCACGACTTGCTGTGGCCTGGTTCATGCTGCCAGTGGAGGCGGGCAGCCCCGGCAGGCCAGGTCAGGGAGACCCAGGCTGTGCTGCGGAACGTTCCGGGGCTGGGAGAGGCCTTCGGCGGCAGTGAAGGTGCACAACATGATGGGGAATGTGAGGACAGAATACCTCGAAGAGCTGGCCCTTTCCCAGAGCTGTCTCGGAGCAGGGATGGTGGCCAACTGCCTGACTCCAGCGTTCCAGTTTTACTTCAGAGAACATGATATTTCGGGAGTTTCTCTTTGGACCTCGGCCCACCCTGTAGCACCTTCTTTTGAGTCACGTCAGTGATGTCAAGTCTTCACCTTTTGAAGTAGATTTGATTTTGTTATTTTATTGTGGTAAAATTTACATAACATAAAATTTGCAATTTTAACTATTTTAAGGGTACAGTTGAGTAGCATTAAGCACTTTCACATTCTTAGGCAACCATCACCACCATCCATCTCCAGAATTTTTTCAAGCTGAACTCTGTGCCTGTTAAACAGTAGCTCACGATTCCTCCCTCCCCCAGCCCTTGGCAACAACCATTCTACTTTCTGTCTTTATGAGTTTGACTACTCTGGATACCGCATATAAGCAGAACATATGATATTTGTCCTTTTTTGTCTGGCTTATTTTACTTGGCATAGTGTCTTTAAGGTTTATTTATGTTGCATTATGTGTTAGAATTTCATTCTTTTTTAAGGCTGAATAATATCTCATCGTATGACTGGATCACATTTTGTTTATTCCACACTTTCAAAAAAACAGAAATGTTTCCATCCACATAAGGAAGGTGAACAGAAGAGAAAACCCACTCAGATTTGTATCACATCAATATAACTTCTTCTTTTTGTGTGTTTTTCTCTTTTGCTAATAATGATACCTCCACCCACCCATTGAACATGTCCTCCAAGGGCCATTCCAACCTCTCTGAGAAAGCAGTGTGGCAGAGGATTTGGTGTTTGGAAACGGCCCAAAGTTACCAGGACATGAGTCTCATAAATCAAGTAAGAGGAAAGAAATGAACTCCCTATAAAACAATGACATTTTATTGCTTGGGTTATAAACTGGTCCTGAGGTATTTCCACCTATCACCCTCCAAGATTTGGACCATGCATTGGGTGTTACTGGATTAGCCATACAAATTCTGGCTAGGGAGTGATTTTGAAGAGAAGAATGCTCATTTGGAAATAATTGGTTAGTATGTAAAATAAAGATACAAACATGACTTCATGTTTGTAGTCATCAAATTAAATGTGACTTTTAAATGTCTTGTTGCTTTGGAGACCACTGAAGCTAGTCCCGGTTAACTGCAGCGTCCCTAAGTGCTCGGCCAGGGCTGTCTGAGTTGGTCCCAACCAGCATTTCTCAAAGACCAGGAGACCTGCAAGGGAAGGCTTCATTGCAAAAGCGTCTTAATCAGTACCTATGGTATGTACCACAGGCTGCTCCCAGCGGGGGTCTCCAATCTCAGCCACTAGTTTAGTTAATAATGACAGCCCTTGTACCTGTGAAGTCCTTTGGGAACCTTTTACCTTTCATTTCTTTCCACTCTCCTCCAGGACTCCTTTGCTCTAAGTCTCTGCCAGCCTCTGTCCCTGGCCCAGACCCCAAAAGATAGAGGATTCCGCTTAGGGAGAGTAGAACCCTAGAAGTTACAAAAACATCTTACCGACCTTCTTTCCTTCCCTCATCTTGTGTCAGAGCCTCTCAAACAAACCACAGATTTCACTACTTTCTCTCTCTCTGCATAAGCAAAAGGTATGTATTTATTTTCCACGTGGGCTTAAAAACTGGATATTTTTCTTACACACACACACACACACACACACACACACACACACCCTCTCTGTTCCATCAATAGCAGCCTTTTCTAGATCACTTTTTTTCTCTGAGAAGCTGCCCCCTCCCTTCCATCAATGCTCCACAGGGCTTTTATTTTTCTTTTCTTTTCAGCTCTCCATCAATCAAGGGGAGGGGTACTACATTCTCTGAACACTTGGTGAGCAGCAGCAGCAACCAGCAGCAACCAGCAGCTGCCAGGGCAGGGGGGACTTCATTTCTGGCTCTGGCATTTATGTATGTGGCACAGAATACCAGTAGGGATTGGAATAAATCAAACAGCTTCTCTAAAGGTTCCCAGGGGCTGCTTTAGAATTTCTTTCCATTGGGGGGTCATGTTCCTTCCCTTACTTTACAGGAGTGGGGGTGAGGGATACCATTATCTGCAACATGGAATGAACAACATTCTCGTCCATTCTCCATAAAAACACTGAACCGTGCGTGACCTGGGATGCTCTGGAGTGGGAACATTGGGCCTGTCTCTGGACATGGAGAAAGGCTTGGGGTATGAAATCCTGGGTCAGGGTTAGAACGTTGGCCCTTTCACTCACTAGCTATTAGTTTCATCATCTGCAAAATGGGGATTAAAATGCCTGCCCTGCTCACCTCCCAGGGCTGTTGTGAAGATGGAATGAGATGTCTATTAAGTGAGTGCTCTGAAACCTTCAATAAGTTTATGTGAGGTGTTAGTGAGCAATGATAATGACCAGGGTTGTCCAGACCCCAGGGTGTCCGGAAAGCTGTTTGGATGAATTCCAGACAGACTCCCACAGCCCATTCCACAAACCTCGGCTTTCTCCTTTCCTTCAAGAATTCTGGGCAAGGAACACTGATAGGCTGTTCCAAAAACAGCTGGAATCTTCCAATGCCTTTTCTAAGCTTTTTCTTCTTCTGACCCTTTAAATATCAAGAAAACAAAGGTGAACAAGTGTGATAGGTAGAGAGTGAGAGCGAGAGCAAGAGCGAGGGAAAAAGAGAGAAAGAGAGGGTGGGGGGAGACAGAGAGAGAGAGAGAGAGAGAGAGAGAGAGAGAGAGAGAGAGAGAGAGCTTTCAAGGGCCAAGCAGGAAGCTGGGTGCTATTGGCTATATTCACCATGCCACTGCAAACTTAGCACGGATCCTTTCAAAGTTCTGTACTAGAACCCTGCTCAGTGAGATGAGGACCAGCATGCACGTCACATCCCACACCTTGTACATTCCTGAAATTTCCAGACGCTGCGTATCACTGTTCATCAGCTTTCTGTAGATTTTAATCCTACCCAGGCCAAAATGCTGGCTGTGGTTGGGAGCTTAGGTGTGGGCAGGTTACTGATGATGCCGAGTCCATCCCTGAGCCCCCTCAGGTCAGCAATTATCTGTATAGTGTTTTCTTCTAAGCCTTTTTCTATATGTAACAAGATTTCACCCAGCTTCATTCCCCAGAGGCAACTTGTGTTGCCAGTTTCCTGCTATCCTTATAGTGAGAAAACGGATTTTCTTTAAATATTTGTTCAACACTTTATTTAAAGAGATTAGGTGCTGCAAAGAGGAAGGATGAACAGAGGACCAGGTTTATCTATTGTTTGGAGCGGTTCAGCTCTGGTGGGCAATTGCATGCCTCAATCTTTAAAACAAAAGCTATACAACAAGCAAGACCCACTCTCAGCAGAAGGCAGTTAACCTTGGTTGTGGGGGTGGGGTGCGGGGGGCGTAGGCGAGGGGTTGGGGGGAGTGGGAGGGGCGGGCATGTCACAGCCTACACCTGAATCTTATCAAAATACTCTTCCTTTTAAAAAACATAGTGATTCCCTAAAGGCATCTGGTCAGCAAAATTCTCTTCTATTTTATTCCAAATCATGATGATGCTTTAGTGTCCTATGTATCCTGGTCCTTCAACCAAAGCCTGGCTGGTCCACTTCTAAATCTGACTCTCATGGTGGCTATTATGAGATTCCTATTCCTGTTGCCCTCTAAGGGAGGTGGCCATTCTTGTTGACAGTTGTCATTCCCCGCCCCTCTCCTTTTGTATCTGAGGAGGAAGGGGACAGAGAATATAAATGGAGGAAGTACTGGAGACTATTTTGGGTACTAGTAATCTGATTGCAACTGAAGTTGGAAGCCTGGTAATGGCAGGCTGAGTTATTTGGACCAATTATCCCAGAAAAACAACTGAAAGTGTTGGATAAAATATCAAAAACATCCTAAAAGCCCCAAAGAGTTGAGAAAATAGTAAGACATTAGAAGGACAACATGGAAAAGAAAACCAGAGCATAGAAACCACTTTTCTCTGAAAGAGCATCTGTCAATCCTAAGTTTCATTTTGATCACCTGGAATAGGGAGGTGCTTAGAAATCCAAGCTCAGTCCCTGCACATAATGGAGAATCTAATAGAAGATCCTCCCCACAATACACCAAGATCCCTGTGGCTCCACTATCAGGGGCAGGGTGGATTGAAGCACACCAGCCTAAGTTTACAGTGCCTGAGTGAGCCGGGAACTTCAGATGGGGAACTTGGTTAAGATAACTCTGGAGTGGTGGTACCCCTGGTGTTTGGCAGCGGCAAGCACAATCCTCTCTGGATAGAGGCCTCTTCATATTCAAATTATTCCTATGTATTCTTTGTTCCAGTGCAGTTACCTGAACATGGTTAGAGAGAGCCACGCCTACAAGAAAATAATTCTCATGAATGAGAATCATAGAAACAAGAGACAAATGAAAAACAGCTGAGAAGATTTCACATCTAGATTGATCAGAATAGACTATAAAAACAACCATGCTTACTGTGGTCAAAGAAATAAAAGACAAGCTTGAAAATATTTGCAGGGAATAACAAATTATGTAAGGTGACAAAATAGACTTTAAAAAACAAATAACATTTTTAAAGATAAAAAAACCCCACAGTAACTGCAATTAAAATTAAACCCATTAATTTAAAAGCAGCTGAGATGTAGTAGAATAGAGAATTAGCAAAGTAGAATATAATAGTAAGACATTACCCAGAATGCAGTATAGAGAGACAGAAAGGGGAGAGGGATAGAGAAGATAAGAGAGACAGTGGATCGAGGCCCAATATATGTTTAATTAATGTCCCAGAAAGAGAGGAGGAAACAGATAGGGCAGAGGCAAATGTTTGAGAAGAAAGAATGGCTGAGAGTTTTCCGGAATTGATGAAAGACACTAGTCCACAGATTCATTCAAGAGGCTGGTAAATCCCAAATGTTGAAGTCCTGTCTAAACCGGCAGCCAGATGAGAAGAGGAGGGAGGGGTACAGCTGAGAGTTGCCTTCCCAGCCCCAGCAGGCGAAACTTCCGTAAAAACCTTGGTTAGGAGAAAGAGCACTCAGCTTCCCACTAAGAAGCAGAACCGTGTGGCTTTGGTACCTGAGATTCCTGGCTCCCTTTGCCTTTCTCCCTCTTCCACTGCCTCCAGGTCTCTCCCCCAGCCAGGCTCCTATATCCTCCCATTCATCCACAAAGGCCTTTCCTCAAATCTCTCTTTCTTGACCTCAAGGGAAGAAAGGGTGCCCCAGGCAGAAACAGAAAAAAAAAAAAAAACTGGAAGAAAAAGCAGCAGTGAGAAAGCAAAGGAAGAGACGAGTCTTGCAAGCATTGTGCTCAGTTGGACCAGACAGGCTTTGGGGGCCAGCCTGGAGGCAATAAGCAGAGAACAGGAATGGAAGAGTTATTATCCAGAATTCTGCTTCCCTTCCCTCAGGCTTCCCTCTGATTCTCTGCCTCTGCAATCCTATGCCTGGCAGTACGGTGTGGGGAGGACCTGTGCTCCCACATCCGTCTAACATTTCCTAACATACAGCAACATCTGTAGTCAGCCTGCAGAGGTAGGAGAGGGGAACACCATACTGCTTGAAAACTGGAGAATACCAGAGAGCGGAATCCCTGGAGTTAATCTTCCTGCATGCTGCTGAATTTGGGTTGCCATTTGTCACCTGTCAAGCCAGCCCAATCCATGCAAAACGTACTTTATTTTTCCTACCCCATTCCTCCCTGCAGCTCTCCATTCCAGAGCGTCCTGATATGCAGGCTATGAAGCATGGGAAAGGAATGGTAGAGTCTCTCCAGAGAAGGGAAGAGAGGGTTCTCACAGAGGATGCACTCAGTCGTCTTCATCCCAGATCCACTCTAAGGTGAGAATTGGGACATCAATTCTCAGCACTCTTTGATTTTTCATCTCTCGCCATGTCTGCTGAGCTTTTACGGGACCATCTCAAAAGCCTAATGGTGGGAATATATCTACTCAGATATACATGCGTATATAAAGACATCTACTTAATAAACACCTGGGTGTATTTTAGGGTACCATGGTCCGATGAGTGTGCAGATATGCACACCTATTTGAATAGAGCTGGAATAGAAAGACCTTGAGATAAGATTAAAAAGATTCCAGTGTTCATCTTCAGGAAAGTTTTCCCTTAGGACAATAAAAATGTCTCCTCTCTCATTTTTACTGCATTTCCTTTTGTCTCAGTGAGGTCTGAGAACCCTTTCATACGCTAAATGATGACTTAATATTTTCTCAGAGGTTTCAGTCCCATTTTCAGAACTTTTCTTATTTTCCTCCCTCCCCTAGAGACTCTTGTGCCTTGAGGAAGCAGAGTTGACCTTAATATCTGCCATTTAACAAATACAAAAATAAAGCCATGACAGGAAGCAGAAGCCAGGGTCTCTGGGTGTTCAGCTCCCCACCCAAATCCTGGCCTGAAGGTGGGCACTGCCCTCAGCAGCTCACAAAAGGCACTGTCAGCCTTTGAAGATGTACCTTGCTGAGCCAGCCCAGATGGAACTTTCACCTCCCTCAACACCTGATACCAGATGGCTAGAGGGCCACATGATTATAGGGTGCCTCTGACAGCCGGAGAAACTCACCATCTATTCAGCCAACACATATGGGTGCCTTCTCTGTCCCAAGTGCCTCCTTCATACCATAAAATACGATGTAGCCATCAGGAAGAATGTGCCAGCTCCATATGACTCAAGTGGAAGCCAAGATAGTGCAAACAGAAACAACAAGGTGCTGTATAGTATGCTCCTTTTGAGATTAAAAACAACAACAACAATGGGGTGGCTCCATAGTGTAACGGTTAGCATGTCTGCTTTATATGCAGAAGGTCCTGGGTCGAGCCACGGACCATACCCTGGGCGCGCCAGGCTTCCCGAAAACACTGGGTGGGGGGTGGTGGGGGGGGGCCTGGCCCCGGGTGGGCGCTGTGAGCGTTTGGGGGAGGAGACACCCCATTTTCAGAGATTGAGTTCTTAAAAAAAAAAAAAGGGAGACAGCAACATTCCTAGGTCAGGGGTGGAAGTGGGGCAGGGCGTGGGGGGGGGAATTAAAGAGGGGAGGGGAAAGAAAGAAACAAACAAACCCAGAATATACTGTATAAGTATGTTTGTATACCCATAGAACATCTGGAAGGACACGAAAGAAAATAGTAATAGTATTGCATGTGATAAGGAGAAAAAAGTGGCTGAGGGCAGGGTAGGAAGGAGACTTTCTTTCACAGTGTTCTCTTTTATAATTTTTAATTGTTATTCCACACGTGTGTATTAGCTATGAAAAATGACAATCAAAAGAAGACCTCTTTTTCTGAAGGAGTTTAGGGGGAAGGCAGACATGCAAACAATTATAACACACATGCTCATGTTATCATTGAGACTAGATAGAGCAGGATGGGACTATAGGAGAGAAGCCAACCAAGCGGGCTTGGAGATGTTGGGGAATTTGGAATCATAGTAAATGCTGGAAGCTCTCTCAGCTCAGTGCAGCCAGGGCCTAAAGAGCACAGTAAGAAGAGACCCACAGTAGAGCTGCAGGAGCAGGCAGAGGCCAGAACACAAACTGCCTTGTGTGCCAAATTAAGAAGTTGTAATTTTATCCTCATAGGAAATGGGCAGTTATTAAAGAATTTTCAGCAGGGAAGTGACCTGTTCAGATTTACTGTTTAGAGAGAGGACTCTGACAGGAACATGGAAGGATAGATAAAGGGGCAAGGATGGGGTGGGGAGATTGGTTATGAGGTTAATGCAAGAATCTAGGTGAGGGAAGGTGGGTGGATGATCTGGGGCACAGGGAGCAATGATGGAGGAGAGGGGATGAAACCAGGGACAGGCAGTGGGTCCTCAGTGTGTATGGAGACCACGTATAGATCCAGCTGTGCTGCTCTTCACTTTTTCACACTGGCATCCTCTGCACATTCAGGGACGCGGACACCCCCAGCAGCTGGCAAGATGGGTTCAGAGTGGCCACTTTCTGGAAGGCCTGCTTGCCTCCTTGCCCCAGGGTCCAGCTCCTTGGCAGGGGTCAGAGGAAAGAGAACTGAAGCCTCTCCCTCATCATTCAACTTCTAGGTGTCTCTCTCTGTCTCTCTCTGTCTCTGTCTCTGTCTCTGTCTCTCTGTCTCTGTCTCTCTCTGTCTCTCTCGATTTGGGTACCCTCATTATTTCTGAGCTGTACAGCTTGCTGCTTCCCTGGCTCTGCTCTCCCACCCCCATCTGCAAAGTGTCAATCAAGCTATCAGATGAGCAGTTCAGCCTTACATTCTCCATGGCTCTGCCCCAGGACATGAGCCACAATTGCTGACACACAGCAGCATGGTGTAGGGCTGTGGCTCTTCCTTTCATAGTCTTCTGATCCAGAATGGGTGTTAAAATGGAATTTGAGGGGATCGCTTCTCTCTGCCTCCCCCTGTCAGGACAGCCTCAATGACAGGCAACCTCGAGAGAGAGGGGAAACCTTCAGAAGTTGATTTGCTTTTCATTTTAAGGTTGGGCCATGGCCAGTGTCTGCTTTCGGAGGAGCCGTTTGAAATTCTTAACAAGCAGCATAATACTTGAGTCCAGGAATCCAGGGCAAGCTTGTGAAGTAGGGATGGGGAAATGGAATTGTCATTTTATCTCTGAAGGGATATTATATTAAACAAAGGAAGGGTGGCTAAGAGCTGCTTTGTCGTAGCTACCCTGGAGGATGAACAATAAGAAATGTTGGGGGGCAGCAGGAAGAACTGAGATTAGAACAAAGAAAGAACTGGCCCAGGCCCTGGAGCCAGTGACCAGGGAGATCTAAAGCATCTGTGCCCCAGGGGATTTCTCCTTTTACAGATTGTCAATGGAAACACAATTTTTATAGAATATGGAAACTAATGAGCATAAACTCAATTACCTCGCCAAATTCTCTTTATCTCTTTGATAATGCACACACACACACACACTCACACACAACTCACAGTTGTGATCCATGTGTCTATTTGTGTTCTGCTTCTTTTCCTCAGTGTAATTTCAGATACACATTTCTGTGGAGCCCACAGTCCTCACACTTGTCATTTTGAATTGCTACATAGTATTCCATTGTGTCAATGTGCCATTGTTTGTTCAGTTATTACCTGTGGCTGGGCTGTTTCTGATTTTTTATATTATAAGAGCACAGCTATGAATGTCTTCAAACAAATGTCTTTTTCTTTCTTCGGATATTTCCTTGGGGTATAGTTCCCCAAGTCAAGTTTCTAGGTCAGAAGTTTTGAACAATTTTACCATTCTTGCACACTGCCCCAGCACTTTCCAGAAGGCCCAGACAATCTAGGTTGCCACCTTATTCTCTCTGTCCCTACAGCACTGACAACACCAGATTTTATTATTTTTATTTCTTTTTGCTCATTTGATAGCCACATAATCATGCCTTGAAGTTATTTAATTCCCATTTCTTTCATTGCACACTTCCATGAAGATTTACTGTCTGCTTTTCCTTCTGCATAAACTGTTTATCTCCTCTGACATCTTCTCAAGAGAAATCCAGGGCTGACCTTATATATTTACATCAAACCTTTACATACTTAAATAGTACATTTTCTCCGTTATGTCTGCCATTTTTTACCCTATGGGAGCTGTCCAATTGTGAGGTGGATGCTATCTCATCCCATGTGAGTTAGGGGTGAGGTGGAATTGAGATGACTTCCTGATTCTAGAGTGATTTTTTTGAAAAGGAAAAAAATAAAGCCATTCGCATGGCACCCCTTCTCTGGGCCCTTATATTCCTAGGAAAGGAAGGGCAAGGCTGAGAGGACAGCTCATTGCCAAGGTCACTCAGGGGTGGGGGGTTCTTTGCTGGGGTCAGGCCTCTGCACTGAGACTGGGCAGCACCCTGTGGTCACATGGATTTCTCAGTCCATTATTTTCTTCCATTCACAGTATGGCCATGAGAGAAACAGCAAAATATTCAAATAAAAATTATCATGAAAAGTCCTGACCATTTCCCAGTATAGCACAGTGGTTAAGGAAACAGTTTCTGGAGCAGACAAACCTGGGTTCGTATCTCAGCGCCCATGTTTAGCAGGGTGAGTTATAACCCCTCTAGGACTTCATGTCTTTGGCTGTAAAGTGGTATTTTGGTTATGGCTGCATTAAAAACTACCCCAAAACTTAGTGACTGAAAATGACAATTGTTTTATTCTGTCTCATGATTTTGTAGGTCAGGAATTCAGATGGGGCTTGGCTGGGTGAATCTTTTGTTCCATGTGGCATAAATTGGGTCACTCAGTGGTATTTAGCTGGTGGCTGGGTTGGGCTGGGGGTCCAAAATGGCTTCATTCTTATGTCTGGCTCTCCACGTAGTCTCAGGGACCATGTCTGTGGTCTCTCCCGGACCTTTAACATGGAGGCTCGGGGTTCCAACAACGAGTGCTTCAAGACAAGAAGAGGAAGCTCAGTCTCTTAAGGCCTGGGCTAGAAAGTGTCCCAGTGTCATTTCCATTCTCCGTTATGTCTGCCATTTGGTCAAGCAGTCACAGAGCCCGTGATAGGAAGAGTGACAAAGAATTTGGGGCCATCTTTAACATGCAGTAAGTAGGGATAAAAATACTTATGCCGGGGACGATAAGGATCAAATGAAACAATACATGCAGAGGCAGTTTTACCGTGAAGCTAATGAAACTTCAACCATCGGGCTCCTTAATTGCATGGTCTCTTCCAGTCCTAGAACTTAATTTTTTTCCTTTTCTTAAAGAGGACCCCTAAATGTATAAGAATCAGGCTCTATCAATCCTGGCTCTGTACAGAATGCATGTGGAAGTATTTACTTAGCACACTGCCTGGCCCAGAGGGAACACTCACTATAGGGCCCTTCCATGCCCAAGGCTGGCACCTAGTCCCCTCTCTGTGCCTCAGGAGAAGGCTCTTCCTCTTACTCTGTCCTTTCCATTTGTTCAGGATAATTTCTTCTCCTTTTAAAAAAAATGAAAGTAAAACATGCTGGGAATAATTTCATAATCACAAAACTGCCCTCTCAATTGGCCCCTGCGTCTCTCCCTGATCTCACCACCCACCAGGGAGGTGGACTTTACCCTGGGCATAGTGCCAAATTCTTAGCTCGGCCCTCTAGAATCTCCAAAGGAAATCAGGCTGAAGAGAGGGAAACCAGCAGGGGGAAGCAGCATTCCTGGTGCCCAGCTTGGTCTAGGAGGCATTGAAATTCCAGGGCCGAAGTCCCAGAGACAAAGATCATAATGAGACAGGAAGGTGGCATAGGAAGGAGCCCATTTGCATGACAATAATTGAGCCAAGAATAGAAAGCTAGAGAGATGCAAGGGTGAGGCTGGCAGCTGAGCTGGGCTAAACCTCACAAATCAGACGACACAGCTCTGCTCGGCAGGGGAGGTGGAGGCCGAGCCCTGTGCCAGATTTTGGAGGAAGGAGGAGCAAAGAGAAGGACACAGCCCCAGGGGATTGTGGGAATGTTGACCAGGCTAGTCTTTGCCCTACTCTTCCTCTTTCAGCCCAGAGCCTACTTTGTTGCCTTCTCTGTGTGTGGGCTCTGTGGCTACAGGGCTGATTTAGTGGGCATCATGGCTGCTCCGAAAGATTTCTATGATGCCATTGTGATTGGGGCAGGCATCCAGGGCTGCTTCACTGCATACCATCTTGCCAAACATGGAAAGAGAGTTCTTTTGCTGGAGCAGGTACTGTGTCCCCTCTGCACTCCTGACCTTAGGAACTGTCTGTCTCTCTCCTCTAGGAGGGTTTTCCAGAGTTAGCAGGCTCAAGGCCTAAGGACTGGATCACAAATTCTGTGCAATTTGTAGCTTAGCTGTCTGGTGTGTTTCATGACAATGCAAAGAAAGTTCTACCCTCCCTAAGACCCACATTGGGTTTCTAGGCACATTTCCTCTTTTTACTACCCCAGTTTCTGCCCTTGACCAAGAAGTGTTCCAGGTCCCGTTCTCTTCTTTCTTGTCACTCAGCCTCTTCTTTGCCAAAATGGTTGATCTGACCTAGAAAAAGAATCAATTCTGTTTTGGGTAACCTTAAGTAAAGACAGTTTTGCCTGGAGGCAAAGGCTGGATTTATCAGGCCTCAGAGGTAGGGTTCATCCCTGTATATTCCTGGCCTCTCACCTTAGAACCCAGCAGAAGCTTTTTTTTTTCTGCCATCTCCAGATAATAGCAGGCTCTTTCTTCGATACACAGGAATAAGACTTAGGTCTTATTATTTTCTTACAGAAAAGGTGTTCCATGCAGTGCAGTCTACAGAGAGCATTGCACATGCTGGTAGGCCTGTTTATCTACAGGTTCCTTCCTGGGATAGGTTTACCCAGCCTACTCTCTGGAAGGTTTCTATCTTCTCATTCTGCCTAGAGCTATCCAGGTTAGTTTTGGTTCATTCTTCCTGGTAATGAACTGGAGTGGTTAGAAACCTTTTTCATTTATCTATCAGTTTTCTCAAAGCCTAAGGGATTCTTTGTTCAAGCTTTTAGGAAACCCTTCATCGTTTTGCTAAATCCCAAGTGGTTTCCTTGTCCCGAGTGATCTTAAACCACAGAGAAATAGTCAGCATGTTTTCTTGTCCATAAAATGAGGGGCTAGACTAGTATGCTCTCAAAGATTCTTTCTAATTCTGCTTCTCTACGAAGTTTAAGTGAGATAGTGTAGCAGCAGGATGACTGAAGACAAACTAACAAAGGGACTTTGGGACGTGAATGATGTTAGCAAGAAAGGAGGCTGAGTTAATGATATGAAGAACTCTGTTCTAATAGTCAGAACTTGGTCGTAAAGGGAGAACGAATGGAAATATTTGAAGAATAAGTGCTCTTGATTGACAGCACATGATGAACTGGTTTCTAAAGGGAGGGGCGGGCAGTGCAAGGGGTAATAGCTTCTCTTATTCTCCACTTCCAGTTCTTCCTACCACACTCCCGAGGAAGCTCCCATGGACAGAGCCGGATAATCCGAAGGGCATACCCTGAAGACTTTTACACCCAGATGATGGATGAGTGCTACCAGATATGGGCCCAGCTGGAGCAAGAGACTGGAACCCACTTATACAGGTTTGGATAGGAGTTGGATAGGAGGAGGAATGTCTTGAATCATGGGGCCTGGTGCTTCTAGTATGTGAGGGGCCAGTGCCATGAACACTTGAAATGCAATGGAGGGACACAGGGTCTAGGGAAGTACCAGATGCATAGAAGCATTCTGCTCCCTGTCACTAGATCTCTCCACAGCTCCAGTTGGCTCCTCTAGGCTCTGAGTTCCAGGACTGGATTCAGACCATGTGCCCAAGGCTAGCAGAGGTTGTATCTATATCTCTGTGGAATCATCTGAGATTCTTTTAAGGCAGGGACTGATACAGAAAAGGAGGCTGCTGTCTTGATTCTTTATATTCCTACTAATATCATAACCTTTCGTACTGAGCGCAGCTCCCAACTCCCAGAGTGACTCCTATAAATCCACTTCATTCTCTCTGAATACTTCCTCCCATAGGAAAAAAAATAGGGATGCTCTTCAGACCCCCATTGCTTGCTAGAGAGTGAGCCTGCAGCTCTTTCCTTATTGCCCTCATGGCTCTCTCTAACCCTTAAGACCCTCTCCTCACTGACCTTTCTAACACACATGGAGAAGAAGGCAGACAACCTGTGAGGGAAAGAGAACTTTAAACACCCACCCCAGTTCCCTTCCCATCTTCTCTGTGGCTTTTAACTGAACTTCCTACAAAACTCTGGCTCTACCCTACAGGGTGGCAGTTATTTTAATGGCCAGGAACCAAGAGGTTACTGTTCTGTTGCAGAAACCCCATTAACTTAAGAACAAAGTGAAATCCATTATGCAAATAGAGCTAGGGCAGCTAATTACAGATTTATTCCAGAGGCAGTTAATGCACCCAGCACCCAAATAAAAGAGCATGTCTTGCTGAGGGGTGGCTTGGCAAAGGGACCCCTCTCTGTCAGCCATCTGTGAATACTGCTGAGTATCTTGTGCTAAAAGAACTGCTGAGGCCTTGGAGGGCACACTTCTTCCCAGCAGACAAGGAGGTGACTAAAAGAGATATTAGAAGAGTGTGTAATCTTTCAGATGGAAGATGATTCTGGAGTCAGACAGGCTTGAATGTGCCTTTGTGCTCTACTTTTTACCAGCTGTGTGACCTTGGAAAAGTTTCTGTATCTCTCTGTGTCTCATTTTTCACATGGGGGTTTTGTGAGGATTAAATGAAACTCTTACGAAATGCTTGGCACAGTGCCTAGAGCCTTTTAATAAATGCAGTTTCTTCTACCTATTCTGGGCCAACTGGTCCTATCTCCATTGAGCCAGGGAGGAAAAAGGGTGGGAGGAGACATATGGAATGCAGCAACCATGGACATTATGGGGAACGGCTGCTGGAGTGGGAGAGAGGAAAGGGACCCTAGGGAAGGAGATTTTCATATTCTCACAATCTTCCCTTTTGGCAAGAGGACAGGAATTTGGAAGGACTCTGGAACCAGGCAGTCCTGGCTCTATATATCAGCTCTGACACATTTAACTGTGTGATTTAGGGCAAGTTATTTAACCTCTGTGAGCCTCAGCTTTCTCATCTGTAAAGTAGGGGTAATAATACCTATTTCATGGGGCTATTGTGAGGATAATTATGTAAAGGGCTTAGAATAGTTAGTACTTGACAAATCATCATCATTATATACTGGCTGCTTATTGTAAGAAACTAAGGATGTTCTAAAAGTCCTTGATACATGTTAACTCATTTAATTATCCGCACAACCATTAGAGGGTTGCTACTAAGTAGTCAGGGCCTTAACTTGTTAGTGTAAATCACAGACATGCTATACTCTTAGTTTAGAGCAGGGCTTGGCTATTTTTACTGTAAATGGCCACATAGTAAGTATTTTAGGCTTTGTAGGCATATGGTCTCTGTTGCAACTATTCAACTCTGCCAATTACTCAACTCTGCCACTGCAGTGTAAAAGCAGCCACAGATAACATGTAAACAAATGAGCATGGCTGTGCTCCAATAAAACTTTATTTATGAACATGGAAATTTCATATAATTTTCATGTCGTGAAATATCCTCCTTTTGCTTTTTATCAACCATTTAAAAATATAAAAACCATCTTGGCTTGTGCAATAGACAACAAGTGTCAGACCTGCTTTGGTCCCTGGGTGGTAGTTGGCTGGCCCCCTGGTTTAGTTACTTTGTGCACCTCCTGTCTCCAAACGAGTTCATGGCTAAATCATCCCAGATCAGAAGACTACTAATGCGCATTTATAGACAAGGACCCATCATAGACTTTCTTAAAAGGCCATTCTGATGTCTCATAGCCTCGATTATGAAAAAGAAAGAGTGAATATGCTTTGAAAAATCTTTCAAGTCCTATAGAGTGCAAGGTGTTATTTTTTTAAAAATATTTTTATTAAAATGTAGCTAATGTACAATATTGTATTAGTTTCAAGTATACAGCATAGTTATTCAACTATACCTGAGGAAGTGATCACCATGATAAATCCAGCAACCATCTGACACTGTACAATGCTGTCACAATATTATTGACTATATTCCCTGTGCTGTATATCACATCCCCATGACTTATTTGTTTTATTTTATACCTGGAAATTTGAACCTCTTATTCCCTTTCACCTTTTAGGTATTATTATATAACATCATCATTAACATCATCATTATCATCATCATCATCATCATCATCGTCATCATCATCATCATCGTCATCCTCAAGTCCTTTCTTATGGCTAACTTTATTTACTCAGGCACACTAATTTATTTGGTGCTTTTACTTAGTAGGGACACAGAACAGATACTTCCCATTCGAAGTCTTTTAGCTTTTGTTCTTAATTCTGATTCTCTAAATGATTCATCATCTTTGTGGTTCTTATTCTCCTAGGTTCTTCTGGAAGAACCAGCACAATATCATAAGTAATTGATAGATGTGAATGTATTTACTTAATGCTATTTGATGATGATTGGAAAGAAATAACACCTTCAGGAGTTGGTAGTTAAGGTGGTTGTCCAATTCTTTTTATTCTGTTCTGCCACTTCCTGTGACAGTGGCATACTAAACATGGGTGAGCTCAGGATATTTGCATATATTCTGGAAACAGACAGTGACACATGTGTCAGATCACAAGGTCTGAATCTTTATTATGTGGACAGCCAGGATGCTGATAGCAAGAGCAAATCCCAGCTCTGTGGTCCCTCTCTTTCCTGCCCCGCCTTTTCCCTTTGAATCCTACTATCTAGCTTCTGACCTGGGCTGCCCCCGCTTAGCTGACAATATCAGACGAGATCACAGCCGTAGGCAGTACAGCTGCTGGCAACCTGGTGGCCCCCTCCACAGCTGCTGCTTCCTGTGTCTGCGAAGTGTCTGGCTTGTCAGCCACATCCCCTCCCTGGAGCGGTCTTTGTTAACCAATTCCACCTCGGCCCACTGAGCAGAAGATGAAACGCCAAGAGCTCCTTCAAAACCAACAAAGACAGCAGCCATTACCAAGTCCCTATTAGAATCCCTTCCCCAAGGTGACTCTGAGAGCTGGCTTGCCTGGCACTTTTAACCCAGAGAGGAGAAAGCTGGATTCTGGGATGGGAGATGGGAGATGTGGGGAGAGCTGTCTGCCCCTCTTAATTCCTCCCCGCTCCATTCTGCCTCCTGTCCTTTTATAGTAACTAGGGGAAATCCCTAATCAACAACTTCCCACATCATGTCTGTGGCTTTAGTTGGGACATAGAGCCAACGAGACCCTTGGGAGGAATCTTTGATTATTTACCTCTTCCTAGTGCTGGATCCAGCTAGGATTGGAAAGAGGGTGCAATTCATAACAAATGCTCTGCACTCAGCTGACGGCATTCTGGGAGTGGGATGCTGCGTGCTTTTCAGGGTTCCCTGACCACCACAGCCTCACTTCAAGGTGACTTCTTTCTAGGCCAGCCCTTACCAGTCATTTCCTTTTCTTTCAATGCCCTTGTCCCTTCTCACCCTTCTCCTTCCCGAATTTTGTATCCTAGGTCTGAGCAAAAAAAGAGGAGAGGGAGGCCCAGAGCACGGGGGTGAGAAATTGATTCAGAATGAGCAGTCTGTTTGTTGGGATCTAGGAAAGCCATTAAGAAAATAAGCACTTAAATGATTTTCAATCTGCCCATGGAAGTCATCTATCTTCATACTGAGGGGAAAAGGCCCATTCTCCAATCCTGGTTTTGATTGACTGATTTCCAATTCTCTAAGCATTTCCCACAGGAGCCTCTCACCTATCTCCCATAATGATAGGGCTTTGCATTTCCAGGCAGCGTTTTACATTTATTTCTGATTTGCTCATAATGGTCAAAAATCTCTCTCCAATCCAAGGCATTTCGCCAGCAGTGCATGGTTTCCCTCAGGCCAAATAGCTCAGCTATGATCCACGGAAAATGAGAATTTCCCAAACGCATCTTCGGACTAGGGGAGGGTCCAGCATCACAGATTCAGATGGAAAATTTCTCACTGTTAGATCAATATCTGGGCTAAGAAATAAATGCCACAGGGGCAGAGAGCTGGAGCAAAATGATTACGATCAGCACAATTACATTCACCGGCAGAATCAGCTCGCTGATTACTCCTTGGGATGGGGAGCTCCTGCTTCATCCACCACAGGATGGCTTGGGAATGAGAATGTCACTCAGCATTTCATAATTTGACAGATTTGCCCGTTGTCTTGGCACGAGTTCAGTTTCTCTCCACAGAGTACATTCCTGTACGAGTTCTTATTTCCGGGAAGGGAGGAAGGAAGGAGGGAAACTAGGAAAGAAGGAAAAAAACAAGAAAGGAAGGAGAAAGGAAAGGAACTAAATCTCAGCGCATATGAGAGATCGAAGGCTGGTATATTACAGGCGGGGTTAGGATATGCTGCTCTGGAATTTCCTGGCCAGGGATCTGATAGTATGACTGCTAAGGTTAGGGTTAAGCCAGGTCTTTCACAGAATTTCCCCAGCAACAACCTCATTGGGCAAAAAACGCTCAAGAACATATGCTTGGGTGACTTCTTAATTACCTGTGTTGACCAAGAAGTTTACTAGGCAAGTTTTCATTACCTGAGGACCTGAATCTGAAGTTCTTTTAGGGACCACAGGAAAAAGACTGTCTGCTGGCTCGTGGGGATTTCTCCAGCATCCTTCTCCAGTTTTGATGAGGCAGCGGCACTCATTGCTTTCTCACCAGCAGTGAATGCTGGGTAGGCGGGGGCCATAGCAAATGAATTGGGCACGCTGCGCGGCTCTGTGTACTGACACCAGCCTCGGGGCCCACTGTGGCCCTACCCCCTCCCAATCTTCTCTTTAATCCCCCCAACCAGATAATGTGGGATTTGGAAGCGTGTAATATCCATGAGACTCCATTATAGGCTATTACGAGCTTTATACGCAGTACCTGGGGGATGCACCAGACTGATGCTGGCCACTTCGGCTGCTGAAACTAAGAGGGACAACAGGAATGGTTCCAAGAGCCAAAATGACCTTTCCATTGTTTAGATCAGTTTCCACAAAAAGGGAGCTTTGGGTTATTGTGACAGAGAGATAGAAAGCATTAAAGAGAAACTGCTTTCACTCTCTTAGGGAGTAAGAAACATAGAGGGAAATATAAAAATCATAAATCACTGAATTAATTGTTGGGGCCCTAGTAGCCCATCTACAGGTGTTTCTGCATGAAGGTGCTGTTGGCATTTGGGTGGGTGGGATCTTCCTGAGCACAGCAAGTTTAGCATCCCTGGTCCCTGCCCACTAAATGTGAGTGGCAACCCCCAGGCATTATGACAAGTGAAAAAAATGTCCATGCCATTTCCACATGGCCCGGATCAGGGACAATACCACTCTAGTGTGGAACCACTAATAGTCCAACAGATCTGTTACAGAGGAGAAGTCTGGGTCTTGGAGCAATGAGCAACCAGAGCAAGGTCACGGGGAATGCCAGGACTGGAACCAGAGCCAAATCTGCCAATTTATGATCTTTTCCACAAAACAGGTATCTTCTGGAAAGGACCGAGATACAGACAGCCAGCCAGAAAGGGACAGAAAATTATATGACAAGAAAAGGGACAGGAAAAAGAGGGTAAAGAATAGAGATGGAAATAGTGATTGGGATCAGGGGACAGGAGGAAGGGGAAGACATCACATCAAATTCATTGAACACCTACTTCTTTCTAGGTGTGGAGATAAAAGAAAAGACTTAGGACCTCTGCCCTCAATGTCAGGATGGATTCTGAGAAGGGGGGATGAAGGATAAGTAAACCTATACACAGTGAGAGCCAAGGGCAGACTTAGGAATGAGCTGGAAGCCAGCTCATAACGCTGGGACTCTTACAACAGAATCTTGATGACTTTACTTGTTTTTCTAACGTGAGGCTGGGGCTCTTCTTGACGCCTGGCCCTGGCACCCTTGCTGAAGGATGAGAGAGAATGGCCCAGGGCCCTGACATACACCTTCACCCTGGTGACTTTGTTTTTGTTTTGTTTTTTAAACAGGCAGACTGGACTACTGCTGCTAGGAATGAAAGAGAATCCAGAATTAAAGACAATGCAGGCGACTTTGTCTAGGCAGGGGGTAGAACACCAATGTCTTTCATCTGAGGAACTGAAGCAACGTTTCCCCAATATTCGGCTGACCAGGGGAGAAGTGGGGCTCTTGGACAAGTTCGGAGGAGTTCTCTATGCAGACCAAGCCCTCAGAGCTCTCCAGGTGATATTGTGCAGTACTGGGGGCAACATGCCTAGTCTGGGCATCCTGGGTTCCAGTCAGCCATCCCCTGACCCCCTGCTGGATGAGATCTTTTGCCATGGCTGCTTAGGCTTGACCTTTGAGCAGGGCACTTTTATATACCCTGCTAGGCCTTGTCAATATGGGGGAAGAGGTCTAGGTTCTGTCCTAAGTGAATGACTCTTTCTCCACAAAGGTGAACCAACCACATACATAACCATTTGCCCTTCCCTACTCTGCTCTTTCAGGATGCAATTCGACAGCTAGGAGGCACAGTGCGTGATGGAGAGAAGGTGATGGAGATCAAACCAGGGCTACCGGTCTTGGTGAAAACCACCTCCAAGAGTTACCAAGCTGAGAACTTGATCATTACTGCAGGTCCTTGGACCAACCAACTCCTCCGTCCCCTGGGAATTGAGCTGCCTCTCCAGGTGAAAGGAGCTGGGTGCTGGAAAGAAACTTTGAAGTCAAATGGACCATATTTGAGTCCTGGGTCTGCCACTTGCTAGCGGACAACTTTGGGAAATTCATTCACCTCACCGAGCCTCAGTTTCATAACCTGTAAAATGGGGGATAGGGATGTTGCAGAATTAAATTCAGTAATATATAGAAAACCCTCAGGAGATGGCCTGGCCTATAGTAAGCACTCAATAAAATGAGGTATTATTAACTCCTGGAGGGAAAAAAGGAAGGCTGGGTACAGTTACGGGAGAAGACTAAGAATGGGGGAAGAGATAGAGATTCAGAGATTTTTGTGCACCATGATACAATGTAACATGTAGATGAGAATTGGGTGAAAAAAAAAAAGATGGATGATTTAATCAGGGCATCCAGGCTTGTATTGAAAGCTATAGGACCCCAGAAGAAACTGTTCTTGTTTTAGAGTTCCCTGGCTTTCCCCCTTTATTTCCCACTTCCTCTCCCTGCTTTAAGACCCTGCGGATCAACGTGTGTTACTGGAGAGAGAAGGTTCCTGGAAGCTATGGTGTGTCCCAGGCTTTTCCATGCTTTGTGGGCCTGGGCTTCAGCCTAGCGCCTCACCATATCTATGGGCTGCCCTCCAGGGAGTACCCAGGGCTGATGAAGGTGAGTGAAAGGCTGAGAGAAGGCTAGCCCTTGCAGATTTGGGGGAGCGGCTGTAACTTCCATCATCAGATTCCATCAAATCCTAGTGGGCAGCAACTACTTGCAAATGCAAGACCCATAGTTGTCCTGAGGCTCAGCAAAGGGAGCCCTTCCTTTGCAAACAGAGTGCTGGCGGGGACTGGACAGCTAGGCAACCTGGCGTGGCAACAAGCAGCATCTGTCAGGAATGGGGAGGGCTGGATGATGAATGGGGGGCATTCTGTGTACAAGCCTGCCCCAGGGCGGGGCGGGTATGGGGAAGGCTGGCCCTCACAGCTCACACTGCTCTGATTGGGAGCCAGGTCTGCTATCACCACGGCAACAATGCAGATCCCGAGGAGCGGGACTGCCCCTCAGCATTCTCAGACATCCAAGATGTCCAAATCCTGAGCTTTGTCAGAGATCACTTACCTGACCTACAGCCTGAGCCTGCCATCAAGGAGCACTGCATGTACACGGTAAGGGTGCAGGCAGCTGGGCCAGGCCTCTCTCACAGCCCGGAGAACAAGGGAAGGAGACAAACAGACCCTGAGCTGCTCAGGCCAGACTCTGTTTGACCCCTGACACGGTGTGTGACTTGAAACAAAGGAGTTCATTTCTGTGGGTCGGTTCACCTCTAGCAGAGAGGGCCCATTAGAGGTTATTCATATTCCTTTTCATTAGGAAACTAGGCTTATGCCTGGCAGTCCTTCACAATGTTTCCCAGAAGGGCTCTAAAAGACTTTTTGGCAAGACATTTTAGTTGAGCAGGCCTTAGGGACAAAGAGAAAAGAGACAGATGTCAGCAGGGCCTGAGGCATCTTGGCTAAGTTATTTCACACGCATTAACTGAGCACCTACTGTGTTCATAGCTCTGTGCAAGAAGAGAGGCAGATGGACAAATGAGAAAGTCTAGGAACCCAAAGGGGGAACTGGTCACGAAGAGAGCATTCCTATGCTGAATTCCTATTCTTTCTGGAAAAAATTCCGGCTGCGGCTCCTCCCTTCTGAGCCTGTAGTTCTTCCTCCTCTATCCTCAGAGGACACAGGTGTGATTGTTTCTTTTTAGAATACCCCTGATGAGCACTTCATTCTTGACCGACATCCAGAGTATGACAACATTGTCATTGGTGCTGGATTCTCTGGTGAGCCGAAGAAGGGGAGCTGGGGTGCCTTAAAGCTGAACTACCTCAGTGCCAGGCAAAGTGCTGTTTTCCATGCTCTTAGCTGGCTAGATAGGGGCTAAAGCCTAGATACTGAGTGTATAAGGGTCTGGCAGGGCAATTGGAGAAGGGGCACTCATAATGGGAGGCAACTTCTGGCTTTGGGATATGATCAAGAGAATCAAGCCTATCTGGGGGACTGTGCAGAGGACTTCCAGAGGGCCCAGTCCTGTCTCTGAGGATGCTTGACAACCTGTTTTCCTTCTTCTAGGGCATGGATTCAAGCTGTCCCCTGTTGTGGGCAAGATCTTGTATGAATTAAGCATGAAATTAACACCATGCTATGACTTGACACCTTTTCGAATCAGCCGCTTCCCTGGCCTAGGCAAAGCTCACTTTTGACCCCTAACCAGCAGCCTCCCTTTGGTGCACAGGAGCTGGGAATAAAACCCTTTGCTGGGGAAATCTAAGATGGAGAAAGTGGCTGTGAGATGTTCTTTTCTCCTGGTTTCTTGAGTTCCCAGTAAACACCAGATGATTGAATTTACCTTCTTCTTTTCCTGGCCAGCTCCCCAATCCCAAGACTTTTTTCTTTTTCCTTCTCTCTCTCTCTCTCTCTCTCTCTCTCTCTCTCTCTCTCTCTCTCTCTCTCTCTCTCTCTTTCTTTTTTTTGCTTCCAGAAGGTCAATCAGATATTCTATAATCACAGAATAGCAAGGACCTTTGAAGTAGACATCCTAATGATGAAGGGACATAAGGGCTCAAGAGACAAAAGCAGTTGCTAAGATTCTTTTCGCTGGGGCATTTGATGAACTTAAGATGGATTTTACTGAAGCTGTCCAGGGGACAGTAAACAAGATGATTTGTAGATGATTGCTGCCCTTAGAGTTCCTTTTCCTAAAACTAGTTCCCTTTCCCTCCATTGCAAACTCCCATAAAATCTGGCTCATCTTGGGCACGCAATAAATGTTTGTTGAAAAAATGTGTTGAATAAACAAATAAATTACGGCATTGGATCAAAGTCTGTGCTGGCTTTATTTTCCATGTGACCTCGTTTCTTCAGAGTTTAATTGTTCAAATCAGCACCACATAATCCATTACCCTAGGAATTCTTGGGGGTCTTTATCCTCTTGATGCATTATATACTCTCTTTTTCTGGATTCTTTGTCTGGTTCTCATCCTCTCTCTGGTTCTGTAAAGAGGCTCAGTTCCAGTTTCTCATTAAGGTGTATTGTCAGGTCCTTATGAAGATGGAGCTGTTATACCAGAAAGAAAGAGACACACTTGCTTAGAAACCCTTTTCAATGTTTGAATGTTAAATGTGCCATTTTATTATCATTAGGATTGCTCCCACTTAATGAAACAGCATTAGCACTGAGTCAGCTGGCCTCCTTGCACTAATTGCTTTGAAAGGGAACAGGCTCATAACTACCCCAGGGTGGGAGGAGAGGTGAGGGGTGCAAATAGGGACTCAGGCAAGACTTATCACACTCAGATAAAACCCAAGGAGGAAGATCTCCAGACCAAGCCAGTTTGACCCAAGAGAAAGGAGTTAAAGTGCTCCGGGGAGGGAAAAACTGGGACTGTGGGGAGGGGGCGGTGGCGATGGAAATGTTAGGAGAAGTCACTGAGTGGGGAAGAGTGAGAAATGAGAATAAGAGTTCCCAAAGGAGATAAAGCAGAGGGGAAATTACTCTTCAACTGCCGTGCCTATAAGGCCTAGGCACATGGATTAGCACTGATTTCTCCAGGGAATTATAAAAGCCAGCCGACCCTACCAACTCTATGCCAAGTCTGCTTTTTAGGTACTCTCAGATGGTTCCCTGAACCTCATCCTCTGTACAGTGGGAATCATCATCATCATCATCATCATCATCATCATCATATCTATAAAATGGGCATAATACCACAGTATGGATGAACCTTGAAGACATAATGCTAAGTGAAAGAAGCCAGACACTAAAAGACCAATATCGTGTTCAAAGAAACAGAAAGTAGAACAGTTGTTTCTAGGGGCTTGAGGAGGGGGAAATAAGGAGTTAATGTTTAATGAACACAGAGTATCAGTTTGAGAAGATAAAAAAGTTCTGGAGATAGATGGTGGGGATGCTTTCACAACGTCACGGTTTGACACATCACAAACATAAACATGGTTTAAGTGAATATACTTAGTGCCACTGAACTGTACACTTAAAAATGGTCCATTTTATGTTATGTATATTTTACTGTGATTAAAAAAAATGGGAATAACAATGTCAACCAACTCTACTGGAGTGTGTAAGAATCAAATAAGATCGTTCAGTCACTTATTCATTCAATACGCAAATATTTATTGAGCTTCTTCTGTGTGCCAGCACTGTGCTAGGCACTGTGGATGTATTCATGAATGAAACAGATGTAGATCTCTGCTCTTGTGGCATTTACAGTCGAGTGAGGAGAAGAAATGTGAATGATATGTATAAGTAAATTATATAGTACGTTAGAAGGTGACAGGTGCGCTGGGGAAAAACAACAGGGTGAGGAAGATAGAGGATGCAGGGGGAGAGGCTGCCCTTTTTGATGGTGGTCAGGGTAGGACTCATTATTGAGAAGGGGGCATTTGAACAGATTCGGAGGAGCGGGAGTACGCCATGCAGGTGTCTGGATGTCTGTAAGAGAATGTGGTAAATTGTAAAGCAAGGTATTGTGCATGTGAGAGAAAACTGAGGTACAGACAGGGATCAGCATAAGATCCAGCCGGCTCTTGAGATGGCAAAGTTGGGGAGAACCACTCCAGAGTTGGACGTTAGGAATCTCTCTCTCTCGTTCCATGGCTGCCCACAGTTCTCTCTGCCTCTGCTTCTCTCCATGCCACCCTCCTCCCCCAGCCAGCTGCAGCTCCCCTTCTAAAATATCCAGTCTAATTCAGCTTGCTGGTGACAGCTAAAGGAGGGGACCAATGTCTAGAGGAAGCTGAGAAAGGACAAGTGGGGGATGCTGACGAGCCCTGCCTAAGCGGGCTAAGGCCCTTTACAAATGAGCCAGTGTGTCCTAGAAATGAGTGCAAGGAGGGACAGGGGCATGGAGGATAGGATGGGTATTGGGAGGGATATGGTCAGGGTCAAGTGGAGAGAAGCGGGAATCGAATAAGAAGAGACTGGTAATGTGCAGGCCAAGAAGGCAGTCAAGGACCTCCAGGAATGCCGCACACCCCAAAACCAAAGGAAGATGGTCCAGAATGCCCAAGTCGGGAAACTTAGCGTTTCTTATTGGGGGTGGGGTGGAGTCATAGAGGGGGAAGAAGAATGTAGGGAACAGTCTATGGCATAGAAGAGAGGACAAACCACTGTAGAAGGGGTCAGAGGACACCATAAGGGTTTAGTAACATTGAAGGAACACAGAAACCACCAGCACTATTTCCCTGCTTCCCTTCTGCTTCAGTGTGGCCAAGCATCCCCTCTTTCAGGCAGACACGACGTATCTTCAAGATGGAAGAAAATCAAAATAAATCGAGCAGGCAATGGAACCTGGAAGGGCAGCTGGGGTCTGCACGGGCTGCCGGAGAGAGATAAGGGCAGCGAAGAGAAAGAGGCCAGCATGGTTGCCAACCAGACTAAGGAAGACAGAGGCGGGCTAAAAATAGCTTGGGGGTAGGGAGGGAGGAGAGCTAGTCCAGAAAAGACTGGAACGCGGAGGCAATCGATGCTGTTGCGCCTCTGACCCATTCTTCGTCTCGCAGCCTCACCAAGGCTGAAAAATTAGGGGGTGATGGGGAAAAAGGGAAAGATTGGTACAGAGAGAGGAGAATCAGAGGAGAGTAATTTGAGTCCTGAGACACAGGCAACTGTGGTGTACAAATCAGTAATCATGATGTGGGAAAGAGAAGGTTTATAGTGTAGTTCTAGTTAAATACTCGCCAGAGTTTGGCATCCCAGAACAGGTTTACGAGCTTAGAGAGGGTGAGTATATGTTGGAAGGCAGTTCAATTGTCTAGAAAGGTAAACAAGAAGGCAACAAGGATGAGTTAGCCTGGAGACAGTGGCTGGAGCGTGACTTAATGCTTGCATTTTACTTCTCAGAAGAGTGATTAAAGAGAGTTTGGTTAGTGGATATTCTATTTCAATGGTGAGCTTCTAGTGCAGCCAGAGGGGTTTATGTTAGACCTCAGGAAATCCATCCCACTAAGTAGATTTGTGAGATATTAAAATATGTATATAAACACTCTTATAGTATTCTTTCCTTGGAAATTTTTAAAAATGAGAAGGCCCATCTATGTGGGCCTATACAGGTTTGTCTGAAGGCCAGGGCCTCCCACAAGCTTCTGGAAGATTTTTGACTAGAGAGAAGGTGGAAGATTTTTATTACCCTGGAGACAGAGTGTGAAATGGGTATGTGGGCCAGGGCGTCAGGAAGGGTGAATGAAAGCACCCAGGTGTGGGGGAGAAGGGAAGGCACAAGCTGGGCCTGGTATGTCAGGCTGGGGAAGCAGCAGGTTTGTAACACGCAGGACCCAGTGGCATTTACATAACTTTGAATAATGAATAAGCCCAGCTCTGGGGCTCTTAGTCAGCATGCTCATCTGCATCTTTATTAAGCTTTATAAATGATTCAGCTCCCTACCCCTTCCCCCAAGCCCTTGCCCAGCCTGCCCCAAGCATCAGGGTAGTTGATTGCTCATTATTTTAGACTAGATTTGTTTCACCAACATTCAGTGAGGCATGGAGTCGGGGGACACAGGAGGGAGGAACGAATCCAAAGGCGAGCTGAGTGGAGGGGTAGGGTGGGAAGGCAGGCCGCTGGTTGTGAGCTAAGGATGTGGGTATAATTCTCCAAATTGTTCCTGGGGCCAACAACCTCAAGAGAGAAAGGTTCCTTAGATTCCCCAAAATGTTCTGGGTTCAAGTCCCACTCAATCTCCGGTTTCTCTTACATCTGCTGCCAAGCCCTGAGCAGGCCCCTTGCTCAACTCCAGTGCTGTGGTGAGCCACTTGAGCAGCCAAATGAGTACAGCCCCCAGGGAAGTTCTCATGTTTTCCTGAGGTAGGAATTTCGCTATTTTCAAGAAAAAAAAAAAAATCCTGTTACACTTGCAAGGCAAGAACAGGCACCAGGCTATTAAGAGAGAAAGAGATAGGAACAGGTGCACATGGTATGTGAATTTGTAGGGAACAGGAATGCTTGTATCCACAGAGAGTTAGAGCCCACCCTGAAAGAGGCCTGCAGAGGAGGGGCCGGCAGCCTTTGACTCAGCCAGGTAGGCAATGCTAGCGGCAGCTGCTCTGGGAGCTGCCTGTTTACTGGCTGGAGCAGGGAGGGGTATTTAACAACCTGGTCGAAGAGGAGTTGGCAGGAAACGGGTAGGGGGAAAGGTAAGGCATTTCTCAATCCTGGCTGCACATTCAAACCACCCAGGGAACTTTAAAAAATATGATGCTTAGGTCCCACCCAAGGCCAATTAAATTGGAGGGTGAAGGCCTTGGGCACGGTATTTCTTAAAAAGCTCCTCAGTGTTGTTTGGATCCTGATTTGAACAAACTAATATTTATACATACAAATGTTTAGGTGTGGTAAGAGTACAGTGATTACATTTTTAAGAGTAATTTTTTCCTTTGAGGAATAGATACTAAAATATTTCTTAACAAGAGGATGCCCTACCTGGGGTCTGTTTCAAAATAATCCAGCAAAGGAAATGGGGAAGTGGGTGGGTGTAGATGAAGCAAGATTCACTCTGTGTTCATAATTGTAGAAGCTGCTTGTTGGATAAAGAACCTCATTATAATCTTTTTACTTTCTGTATACAAAACAAAACAAAAAACGACTCATTGAGTGTTTCTAATATGCAGCAGGGTGAGAACCACAGAGCCAGGCACTGAGCAGGAGGGGCCATCATAGCACCTCTGTTAGCACATCCACCGGCTTCCAAGGGAGCAGGTTTGTAGGACTCTAAATATTAGCTGAGGGCCCTGTCCTCCAGCGCCTTGGCCGCAGGCAGAGCCACAGGGACCACCTGTGGGACGTGATATCTGGCAGAATGCAACTAGGAGGGGTCCAAGGACTCTGCAGCCTTCTGGGGACTCAGAGCCTCCATGCTTTGTGCACCAGGTGGGCAGCTGGAGCAAAGGGAGCCTTCTGCTTGAGGCACCCAGAACAAGCAATCAGCCTTGCTTTTCTCTCTCAGTCCCTGCCCTCTCCTGACTGACTCCACAGGAAGCTGTACCCCCACACCAGCCAGGACCCCCCTTCCTCTGTTGTCACCACTGCTTCCCTGTGCTGTCTCTCCCCTGACCGGCTCATCTGCCTTTGACAGGGAACATTAGCCCAGCTGACTTCATCAAGGAGGTGAGGAAGCTGAACACAAGTCCATAGAAATAGGGCACCTGGGCACACACCCCCCACAGCTGCTGGCAGAGCTGTATGAACTGCTGAGAGATTTGCTAATAGCTCGATACTATTTGCATATCCCTCTTTTAGTGAACAAAATTCAAATGAATCCCCAATTCTCAGTTTCTACTATCCCCAACTGGTTAAATCTCCTCACACTTACTTGTCCCTGACGTGGACCGATCATTCTCATGTTCTCTGTGTTCTTTTGAGAAATAACTTCCTGCCCTGCCAGGTGAATGCTCCCCCACCCACTCTGCCTTCCACCTATGCCCAGCAAAACTCAGCCCCTCCCCCAGTCCCACCCCTTGGCACCACCAGTTCAGGCATCATGCTCAGTTTAGGGCTCTATCTGTCTTCTCTGCTCCATTACCTTCCCCTGATGGCCTCTAGGGTCTGGGGAGGGAAAGAGTTAGAGGGGATCTATTTAAGAGATTTTTGGAATCTATGCCTGTGCATCACCCGCTGCCATGAGTTATTTCAGCGCCGATGTTTGTCTCGAGCTGATTATTCCAGCCCGAGAACAGGTGGAGCAGCCTGCGGTGGCTTATTCGTCAGCCAAGGCCATCTGTTCCCAACAAGCTGAGATTTGTAGCTGATTTCTACTGGGGAGCAAGGAGAGGGGGAGGGAGGGAGAAAAGATCACCCCCACCCCCAGGGGACTTACTCCTCCCCGACCCTGTGCAATGTCTGAAACCCCTGGTGCCCCTTCTAAATCCAATACCTTCTCATATCTCAGAGAACTAACGGGTCCCTTGACTCTCTGAAAGAGCAAAAATACTTTTTCCTCAAGGGGCTAAATAAACCTTCTTAGTTGGAGTCAGGTATGAGAAACACAAATCCATCAGCTAGGCACAAAGTCTGGCCAATGAGCCATGTCCATCCTCAGAGATCTTAAAAAAAAAAAAAGAAAGAAAGAAAGTGAATAACCATGACACAAATATTCTAAGTGACCTTCCTGGCGCTTGGCTTCTCTTCACCCCAGTCATCACCAGTCCTTTACCAACACAAGGTAAACCATACCTAAACTCGTCACCTGCAGGGCTCCAGGCTGCTTGGGAGTGCACAGTCTAGATGCTATTCTTTTCTTTTCTACCTGCTGCTCCTCTCCCCTAAATACCCTGTTCAAGTTCCACCCTCCAATCTGTTCCTTTCCCAGCTTTCACTCACAGCCATGCCAAGAGATGCCTGCTGCTTTAAGAACGGCTTTCCCCAGCAAAGGATCTAAGCAGTTTCTAAGCAGCTTTGCCACACGGTCCCCCCCTACCCCCCCACGGCTACTATTTCTATATATGAAGTGCCAGAAAGAAGTTACTCTTATAGTTACACTAATAGGACAATTTGGGGCCTTCTTTAGTGTTTGGCACAGACACATATCTGTACTGACTTTAAAAAAAAAATCGTATGAAAACTTATAAGCACAGATACTTCATTTATGACCCTACACCCCTGAACAAAACTATAATTTCAAAGCTCCCTTCTAATATTTATCGATTTACCTGTGTTTTCACATGTCCTTTTGTCACGTGTACACGTTCCCTTAGGAACCAATTCACAGAGCTGTAAGACTGCCTTACTTTCGAGTTGGTTCTCTAGGCTTATTTTCTCAGCTCCTTGGAGCAGAAACTCCTTTTCTGCTATTAAATCCTGCCCAGTGGCTCAGTATATGGTCCACTAGAAAGAATAGCCCCACGGATGAGGTCCAGGACCCTCAAAGGCAGGCCATGAGATTGGTGCTTCTAGGGGCAGTACCGCTCAATGTGATCCCTCTCCCTTGCCCTCCAGAGGACAGTATTCCTGTGGGGACCAGAAGCAGCCCTCAAGGAAGAGTGCCAACCTGCAACTGATGCCAGTCTGTGAGAAATATGATTTTACCACAAACGATTTTATATTTGCCTGGTTAGCAGTCATTATTACCTGCCCTTCAAGACATAATGTTTCTGAAGCCATTAGCTACATTTTCCTCATATCAGGATGTTTTCTTTAAAAACAAACAAAAACAACCTCCTTTTTATTTATTTATTTTACTCTCTACTTTCAAATTCCCTAGTGTTCTCTCTTCCCCAAATCCATTTGCTTCTTTCCTAATCTAGTCAGATCATAGATGTGGCACAAAACATATCAAAATTTATTAAAATGTGGAAACTCTTTGACTCTTAAGCCGCCTCAAATATAATTTGCCTGGAGGGTGTCAAAACTTAATATCCTGTTTGAGGTTTTTTGGTAAAACTGTCATAGCTGACTTTTGATATCTAAAGCAAATTCTATCTGCACATTTAAGTATTCCACTGGGAGATTTATGTCACTGACTTTAATCGCAAAGCACACATCCTTTTCAGAATCTCCCTTATGTATATGCCCATCACCGGGTTACACTACAGAAGACTCAATTTCTCTGTAAAATTTCTTTTAAACAAATCTAGTATTCTTGTTAATTCCAAAATGGCTATTGCGCTGGAAACCACTCCTTCCAGACGAAATCCAGAGAATGGTCTGGATTGTTCCGTTATACTGTAATGAAATTAGACTGAGGTGACTATAGCTTAAAATATGTATTCCAGGCCATGTGGAACTGTTACTCATATTGTTGGTACAGTGTGCATGAATCACAAATGTGATAATGTATAGGGGTGCCCTGAAATTGTAAGGAGCAGCGCAAATGTGTAGTTGACATCTCCCCCTAAAATTGCCAATAGATGTTTCCTTCCTAGGGCGAGGCCTTCTGGATACCAGGCACACAGAGATTTGAGATGAGGACCGACAGCAATTCTTGGCTTCCTCGCCTCTCCCTTCACACTCTGACGAGGCCAGAATAGCTCGGAGTCCGCTGGCCAGTTGCTGGAACCAAGCTGAAGACCCTGCTAGGACAGACAGCACCACCGGGTTTGTTTCCTCATGGGAACAAGGCCACTTCGCATAGTCGTGATAAAGGTTAAATGAGATGTTGGCAAAGTGCATAAGCACTGGGAACATACTGAGTGCTCAACAAATGAGAACTATTATTGGTTTTATCATCTTGTCATCCCACGGGTCAACATTGACAGGCCGGAAAGTCCCAGTCGCTAAGTCAGCTTCAGCTCTTGCGAAGGATTTCCAAGAGCCCTTAAAGGGGTGGAAACTATCATCGGTTGCTGGTTGCTGAGCGAAGAGCCGAAGAGAGCCGGATCCTCATGCCCTGGAATCCTTAAAGGGCAACGCCGCTGGCTGTGCGGAGCCCACATTTTAGCAGGCGTGGTTTCCGGGAAGAACCTCCGGCCCGGGCGGAGCCAGAGGCACAGTGCTGCAGAAGCCCGGGCCGTGCAGGTAAGATGTGAGTGTGCTCAGGTACGCCAGTTTCCCAGGCGATGGGAGGCGCCTGCCTGGACTGACAGAACCCTGGAGGAAAACCGAGAGGACACACGACGCGGAGGCACAAAAGGCCTTCTCGACGGAACCAACCCCCGACAGAACTCGCTCTGGGAGACGTCCCTTCCCCAGTATGGGGATCTCGCAGCCTCCCTAGCGCCGCCTGTCGGTCCCTTGGGTTCCGCTCCGAGGGTGATGAAGGGGTGGGTTGTTGGCGGCATTCAGGGGCTCCCTCTGAACTTAGGAGCCAAATGGTTCTTGCCAGCAATACCACCTTGTTTTACAGGTGGGGAAACTGAGGCCCAGCGGTTAGGCCCTTTCTCCATGGTCTTAGTACTAGCGGCAGCAGCACTCTGTTTAGCAGGTTTTATTCATGTTTTGTTCTGCTTTCTGTAAGGCAGGCAGGTAGACAGCACTCTGTACCTGGAAAAGCGACAGCCCCAACCATGGCAAAACTTAGTAGCTTACCAAGCAAGTCTGTGACTGCTCACCAAGCTAGAGGATTTAGAAAAGAATACCTCTTGGGGAAAGAAGAAAGGAGTTGGGTGGCAGGCAGTAGCAGTAACAGGCAAGGACAAATGATCATAGACCGGCCTTGAATGTGTAGCTGCATAAAAGGTGATGGAGTGTTCCCGCTTCCCTGAGAACCAGCTCAGAGGAAATGAAAGGGGAACAGAAAGGATTAAGGCTAGATTAAGGGCAGCACTTTCTCCCAGGGATGATAATGGGCCCTTTATCAGTGACCAAGGAAGCTGTGAACTCATCTCCCTTCCTCCCACTTTTGAGGCGTTGGGATCCATCTCCTTCCAGTCCCACTCCGGCCTGCTTGGAGACAGGAATGAGCTGTTGAGCTTTGAAAAGTCCCACCATTCAGGTAGGAGACTTTCCCTGGATGGGTCTCGTGGCTCTTTGCTGAGGTTGAGGACAGCAGACGTTGCTGGCTCCAGGGCGGTGGGAGAGAGAAGCAGCAGTCATGGCATCTCTTTCAACACGCTCCCTGCCAAATTGATTCAAATTGGCTTGGATATGAACATATGTAAAGGAGCGGTGCGATTCATTTATCAGGAGAGATTAAAGAGCGGCATCTGCGCAGCCTAGCTGGGGGACAATTAAGGAGCAAATCGCTAAGTGTCTGTGCCACCAGGCATGGGGGTGGGGTACGGGGGAAGGACAACTGGGATAATTTGCCAAGAGGACACAGGACAAAAGGAGGTAGTTCGGGAGTCACTGTGTGCTACTGTTGTCTCTGGGTACAGACTGAGCACCATGCGGAGACTCACAGGGCTTTGGCCCCGCTCATGCCTCTTATCCAGGACTCAGAGCCATCCTGAGGGGCTGATTAGAAAGGAGGATCTAGTGAGGTGGCTCTGAGCCTGGCACAGAGACAGATTTGCTGCCTGTTGTGCAGGAATCACATCTTAGGGACCAGAGCTACCGCAAGTGTACAGGTGAGGGAAGGAACTTACAGAGCTGACAGCACACCCCAAATTAAGATGAGCTTTGATGGACCTGCAGCCTCCTGGACTCCCTGGGGAGTTGGTGCTGAGGATTGCTTCCTCCCCAGCCTGGAGCCTAGCACCCTGGCTGAGAAGCATTGGTCATGTGAGCTGACGTCTAGCTTTCCCAGACGGCCTATGGAGTTCCCTACCACCCCCTTTCCCTGCCTCAGAGCCTTTGCTTAAGTTCTTTTTTACCAGCACATATGTCCCATCATTAACTACCTGTGAAAATGCTGTCCTTTCTTCAAGTCCCAGATCAAAATACCGGCTTCTAGAAGCCTTCCCAGTCCTCCCCTCTCCTTGCAGTGAGAATGCCTCCCCTCATAATATGCCCAAAACAAATTCTTTGTCTGTTATGCATCATGCAATTATTTCTGCATACATCTGCCCGAGGCCTAATCCATGAGCCCCTGGAAGACAAACACTATGACTTACTCCTCTCTACTCACCCAAAGCTTGGACATATTAGTAGGTGCAGTACATATTGTCTAACTCCTCCACTAGAATATCTGCTTTATGAAGGGACCTCATCCATCCCAGCACTTGGAACAGAGCCTAGACCATAATCGGAAGTTACACAATATTTGTTGAGTGGATGAATAAATGAATAATAAAGTTTTCTGACTTGAACAAAGCCCTCTGCCCCAGGCCAGGCTATTAGAGATTGCTATTAGATTTTGCAGTTAACCACAGGCCCAGTCAGTGTGGGTCTGTAGTTGGCAGGGACTTTGTCACACCAGTTCCTGAAAACAGGAAATGCACCAAGATAATTGAAGGCAGGAGTAAAAGACAGAGGTGAAAGAACTGACCAAGAATCAGTAGTTAAAAAAAAAAAATGAACTTCACTTTTACTATTCTCTATTCAACCTTAAGTAGCAGTGGAGAAGGGCAGTCTCTTACGTTTAAGATGAACTCATTTTACACTTCTCTACCACTCATTTTTGGGGGTGACTTTTCTCCTTTTTCTTTCTTGACATTTTCAGGGTGGCTGACATCACCAGAGCCTTGGCATTAGGGTTGTCTGATATTCTTTGCTGCCTACCTGCCCAAACCAGGGGAGCCTGATCTACCAGCTGTAAGCACTTTATGCGTGCAGGGATTATAACGGATTGAATTACAAAAGGTAGAAGAGAAGGAGTAGGGAGTCCTTTGTTTCTAGTCCTTCTGCCTGAACTGCCACTTAGCTGTCAGTGAGGGGACCAAGGTGGACTGGGGCAGGAGGGCAGAGACTGAGCAGGGCTGAGAAGCCAGCACTCCCAGCCTGTTCACATTGCCCTGTGGGGCTGGGGCCAGAGAGAGTTCTGACAAGTTTTGATCAAAAAGTCATCTTTGGAATGACTAAAATTAAAAAAATAAAAAAAAATCTAATACAGAGGGCTTGTATCAAAACAAAAACAAAAACAAAACAAACAAATAAAACAGGGCATGAGGAATTTCTGCAATTGGTAAGATTAAATAGAGGGACCTCAATGTTCCCAAGTGGAGGCCAAGGGAGAAAGAGGCCCGGGGGCTGTACCAACCTGAATTACAATCCACAGGCTCTTAAAATTAAAGGTGGAGTTTGTCTTCCTTGACCAATCCTCTCATCCCATTACCTCTGCTTGCCCCAAATGACTTGTCAAAGCTCTCTGGATGGCACTGGTCTGCTGTGGGAGCAGACCGGAGTGATTCCCCCAGGATCGCACCAGAATCCTGACAGTGCTCTCCCATGAGCACCTTGGACTTTACCTGAGCCTGAAGGAACAGGCAGGAAGACTGGCAGAGCCAGGAGGAAAGGACATTTATTTCCATACATCAGGTAATCAGGAAGGAGAGAGCACAGCCCAATGAGTACAAACTAATTGCAGGAGAGGAAAAGGGACAGCAGATGGGAGCAGCACCAGGCACTGCCCTTGAGCCCCCAAGTCTGGTGATGTTGGTGGATGACCTTTAGGGTGGGGGCTGGGACTGTCAGGCCAAATGTTGTCATATCTGGGATAAGTGAGGCAGGGCGATTGGAAGAAAAATGACTCAGGCTCAGAACACAGAGTGAGGACTTGTGTCTAATACATTAGTACTGACCAAACCTTCCCTCTTCAGTTTTCCTGATCACAAGCCCTCAAACCAAGCCCTTCCCTCTCAAATTGAGCTTATGGTCCAGGCAGCTTGAACAGAGGGAGAAGGAAGCAGTGCGTGGATAAGCCCTGAACTGGCAGAGGTGGAATGGGTTTACTCTTAAATAGGTCATTGCACTTAACACATTGGTGAGCAGAAGAGGGAGTGGGGGCTGAATGTTCCGGATAGTACATGTGCACCCCGTCTGTGTAGGCTTGCTCAACCCAAACCCAGAAGCACCTGGACCCAGCTCTGCTCACCAGTATCTCCAGCTGCACAAAGAAAGGACCGCTTTCTGAAGAGCAAACATGGAGATGAGATTCCCCTAGTTGTTTTGGGGCCCCAGCTGCTACAAAGCCTCCTCCCATTCTCAGGGATGCAGCTGTGATGGCGAGATTGGATATTTAAATTAAAAAGTAAAAAGACAGCAGGCACTGAGAAGAGAAAGCCCTCACCCCAAGCCAGGGGGAAGGAATTGCTGTTCCCACCCCCAACTCCTCTCCATGGACCCAGCAACCTAGAATGTCCCAGCAGGTAATCTGTCCACCGTCCCTGAGCAGAGGGCTGAGATGGAGGTTAACGTGCTGGCTCCGTGCAGTGCCAAACCACCTGCCACTGCCCACAGTGGCCCAAGGTGAAAGCCAAGAGTGTGGCATTTTGGAGGCAGGAGGTACAAAAAGTTCACTTTTCAGAAACTCCTCTTCCCCCACCTCTTCCATGTGGAGACATCAAACCCCACAGCCTGGAAAGCCCCCTGGCCCAAGAGGGACAGGCGTTTCCCCTGCAGATGAGCAGTCAGGTGGGGAGACCTGTGCCCCACCACTTCCTGGGAAAGGCGATGTGGCAGCAGTAACCCATGGGTGCGAGGGCTATGCATTGGTCTCCCTTGGCTTGGCCTCGGTGTCACTGTCACTCAGGTAGCTGTGGGAGTGCCGGGTCCTGGAGGTGCTGTCAAGAGGGTCATGGTCATCATCTGACCGGTCAGGGGCGAGGGACTTCCAGTAGCTGGTGGGGCTGCAGGAGAGAGGATCAAGGTCACAAAGGAATGACATTCCTAACCTTCAGCACCAAAGCCTTCTATCCTGGGGAGGCCCCCAGGCCCAGTCGTTGTCTTCCCCACAAGTCCCAAGTTGCTAAGCAAAAACTTCCACTGGCTTTCCCAAAAGATACTCAGAGTAGTAAGAGCAAATATTGTTCTGACTTTGAAAACTTAGAAAACTCTTGAGGGAAGCAAAGCTGTAGAGCAGTGGATCTCAGACTCAAGTGTGCATGAGAATCAACTGCAGATTCCTGGGTCCTTCCCTTCAGAAATTTTGATTTGCTAGCTCTTGGGTAGAATCCAAGAATTCTGCATTTTCAATACCCTTCCCAGAAGATTCTAGCATAGGCAGTCCATGGACCACACCGACATGGAGATTGGAGATCTGGTGATTACATGATTGCAATTTGTCTAAAAATTATTCTCAAGAAGATTCCTTCTAAGGAGGGCCTTTCTCCATGGAATATGCCTAGATCTGAGTCCTTTCTCCTCATCACGTTTTCCTAAGGCCTGTGAGAATTTCTGCCCTTGACCATGGCATCACCTACTTACCACAAGGAATGGAGACTCAGGATGTAGGGGCTGGCAAGACCTGTTTCAGGGTAGCATAACTGTCCCCCCCCCCTTTTTTTACACCTACAGCACCTGGTCTTCCTAGGTAGCCTCCCATCCAAATACTAACCAGGCCTGACCCTGCTTAGCTTCCAAGATCAGATGGGAATCAGACGTGTTCAGGGTAGCATGGCCGTAGAGCCAACTGTCTCTTTCTTGGTACTATAACCTAATTCCTTGAAAGTTTTCATCAGCCCATTGGGAGCCTCCACTCCCAAGGTGTGAAGCAGCATTACCCCTGGATGGAGCAGGCTCATGGCATCAAGCAAGGGAGGAACTTCCTCTTCCAGCACCAGTTTCCTCTTTGCTTTCTTTCCCAAAGCCTTAGAGCTGCCTTCCCCTGCCCCCACCTCACTGCCTCTGCCAGTTCTAGTGCACTGTAATGTCAACATTCTTGAAGAAAATGCAGCCCTACCAGCGTCCTGTACTCAATGGGTCCCTGACCAAGTGCTTCCAGGGACACAGCCCTGCTTTCAGGTCCCAAAGAGCTTCCAGTGGGATCACAGAACTCCACAGGAATTCTGTGATATCACTGCCAACAACTGTAAGAATCTGGAGGGCCCCTGCTTACTGGCCCTTTCAGAGTTCTTCTCTCCCCAAACCCACAGCAGAGGAAGCAGAATTCTGCAAGAAGAATCACATTCTTAGCTTTTCTGTGTTGAAGAACGAATTTGGTCATTGAGTACTTCTTGTTTGTGAGACACTCTTCTAGGCACTCTGGATATGCTCTTATTCTTCGCAATGACCTCATGAAATGTCAAGAGGAAGGTGGTTCAAAGAGATGGAGCATCTTGCCCAAGGTCATACAGCCAATGTGTAAATTTGAACCTGGGACTCTTAGATCACAAAGCCTTTTGATAACTCCACCTTGATGCTAGATTGGGTGACCGAGGGAAAAACAAGACTGAACCTGAATTCTCCCTGCTGGCCTGGATGAGAGCCCAGGGGATGTGTAAAGATAGGTCTCTTGCTTTCTCTCTCTCTCTCTCTCTCTCTCTCTCTCTCTCTCTCTCTCTCTCTCTCGGGAGAAGGAACAGGCTGATAAAATACATGTTCAATTATGCAAAATGGTTCAGGAATGGGGCAGTCTGGTTAATAGTTATCGTATTTCTCATGAATGAATTACCATTTTTAAAGGAATCAAAATAGCACAAAACACATTTAATACAAACTAGACTGAACATAAATGAGTCTTACTTTGATGGGCCAAAGACACTTAAGGACTCTGGGGTGTCTCAGGAACAAAATTATAAAGCTCAATATGACTATACAACAGAAAAAAAAATCTGGGTTATTTTAGCTTTCGGGTTGTTTGAATTCTAAGTTAGTGGGAACCTGGTTTTATTTTTTAGACAGAATTTCTGAGCATACGGTGCTAAGGTCTGCAATCAGGTAAAGGACTGGCTTGACAGAAAGACAGTGGGGGTTATTTTGTGGGCAGAGGGGGGTGAGGCAGATGCCAGGGCTGGGACCAAGATACAAATGGGGTGATGCTGGAGAGCCTAGGGTGCTCCTTTCCACTCTAGCACCCCTTAGAGTGGAGCTGCAGCCTCTGTTCCCACATTCCAGTGATGGCCAGGCAGACACTTGGATAAATGACAGCTGGGTTTTAACACTGTTCCATTCAGATGCTGGACAGTGGCAGAGGCACCGGGGAGAGTTAACTCCATGCCTCTCTCCCCTGCTCTGTGGAGCCACAAGATCCCCTTGCTCCTCCAACTGCCACAGCTGTCAGAGAGCCAACGGCAGGCAGCGAGGCCCCTCCTCAGGGCAAGAGCCAGGGCTGGCAATTTGAACATTTTAACCAAATTGTTTAAAAAGCTTTCCTCCCCACAAGCCAGTGTCTCCTGCTCAGCGCTGTCACAAACAATTTGGTACATAAGCTAATTCCCACTGGGCGAGCCTAGGGAGGCGGCCCCCTCCCCTTGCCTTAGCTCTGGATGGCTTCGTGTTCTGAATTCTCACTGGTCCCCATCACCAGATGAGAAGCTAAGTCACTATGCTGCCTCTGCCCCCACTCTTGGCAGTCTATCCACCTAAAGCCAGTCCATGCTGAGTCCAACCAGGTCCTCCCTCCTCTGGCCCTGTCTTGCTGGCTCCATATTGGCTGGCTAGCCTCTGGCTCGGTGCCTACTCTCCCCACAGTGAATCCATCCCTCCTTGGAAGGGGTTGGTGGTGTGTAGGGTTTCAGGGCTATTCTTCTTTTGCTAGTGGACAAGAGGAACTGTGCTGGTGGCTGAGGGAAGAAACAGGCTTTATGTGTTTTTGTTCTTGTTGGTTGTGGGGTCAAGGGAGACGATGAGCTGAAGGAACAATTGCTGGTCAGTGTGGGGTGGCCTGCTTAGGCTCATGTTTCCCTCTTTAGGTAGGAGTACAGTGCTCAGAAGGGCCTGGCCCTCTCTGCTTTCCAAACCTCCCCACATGGTCCATCAACTGACTTCCTGCACTGGGGCAGCAGGGCACTCAGCAGAGCCACTGAGGCAAAGGCTGAGGTGATAGACACATGTGACTCCTGTCCTTTCTCACTACGGAGCTGACGATTGCTCCCTAGGGCAATTGAGATTCTTCTTGTTCTTCCCAGAGCATCTGCAAGCACCAGCCTCATAGGAGAAGAGACAGAGCAGTGCTGAGCCCAAGGGCTTGGTTTTACAGCAGCTCAGGGACTAAGGAATCTGAGCTGGCCATGAGCCTGGTCTGAATTCAAGTTCCATCTCCCGCATCCTATCTGCCATCTCCAAATAGCTTCGGATACCATTCACTTGCGCTCGCTCTATTCTGTAAAACATAACTAGTCCCTTCGGTATAAAAAGGGACAGAATCAGTGTACTTGTCCAGCTGCTCCACTGCACAAGAAGCCCACAAGCATGCGACAGGTATGTTAGTTCATGCATCTCGGAAACAAATACCCATGCTTCAGGGGGTTGTGCTCTAGGGTCATATACCTCCTGGGAAGCAGCAAGCTTGCCCTGGGAGAATACCATGCCAGAAACAGCTTCACATAACCAGGGTGATCCAAATGTCACCACCTACCAGGGAAACTGGCAACAATGGCATTCCAATGAGTCAGTCTCTGCCTTTCTTCTGAGGTGGGGGTGTGGGCAGAAAGGACCTAACTGCTAGATCTTCTTCCCTACAGGGAGAAGGCCGGGGGAGGCTGGAAAGCCAGGGGGAGGCTGGAAAGCCAGGAGGGGGCTGTCACTCAGCAGCTCCTAATTTCTATTCATTAAAACTTTACAAGATGAAATGAAGTGACGCCCATGCGTGGGCTTCAGGTGGGCGGGTTGGGGAAGGCATCAGGTATCTCTGGGTCTACTGTAGGGTACAGTGCTGTGGGGGTGGCAGCCCTGTGAGCCTTGTACTCCTAGGCTTGAGATCCATGCCAGCGAGGAAGGTGGTATTGCAGGGCAGGGGAGAGCTAAGCAAAAGGCCTCATAATAGCCGGTGGCCACTGATACACCAACCCACACTGGGTGGGTCAGTATGGGCTCCTTATCAGGCCCAGCCTGTTGGGGCCATGGTCAAGAGCTCCCATATGGGTGCTGCCAGGCACCCACGGTGATCATTTTGCCCACATGCTCTGCCTTGGGCTGTATGGAGAACTGGTTAAGGGGAAGTTGGATAGACTCTATTCAGACCCTGGCAACATCACTTCCCAGCTGTGTGACCTTGGCAAGTGATTTAAATCTCCAGAGCCTCAGCTTCCTCTTCTATAAAATGGGGCTAATCAGACCTTTGTTATGGGAGTAGTGTGAGGATTAAGTGAAGGACGTGGGGGACATGTATCTAGAGGGTCCCCGGCCCAGGGTAAGCTGATTTGGCTCAGAGCTCCGAATGACTAACCAGCTTAGTCGGCCCCTGCTGTCCGAGGTAGCCAACAGGCTCTCCGAGGCCAGGCCTGCCCAAGAGGAATGCAGGAGGGGCCTAGGTGGGGGCGGGTGGGGCAGGAGCATGTTAGTTCACACTGAGTGGCGCACACCATGCTGCACTCCACGCCAGGTGCCACCTACTACACTAGTCGCTCTCGGGCCGATACAGGTACCGCATCATCAGGCTGTCCACCTCTTTCTTACGCTTCTTCTCCTCCTTCCGAGATGGCCTGCGTGCCTGCCCAGTCTCATTTTCTACAGCCGGGCCCTTCTTCACGCTGGAGCGGCTGTGAACTGAGACAGTAGAGCCATTGGATGTTGATGAGGAGGATTCGGACTCTGTCTCCGTTCTCTTTCTTCTAGATTTGGACTTCTTCTTGCCCTTTCGAGAGCACCCCTTCTTCCGTCGCTTGTGCTCTAAGGAATCTTCAGAGCTGGAGCTGGAGCTGGAGCTGGAGCTGGAGCTGCTCCTTCTCTTGCTCCGGCTCTTCCGGCTGCTGCGGGACCGGGACCGAGAGACATCGGCAGCAGAAGCTGAGCGGCGGATGCTGGTGGCCCGTTCTAGGGGGTCCAGTTGGGCGCTCCGGACACTCTGTAGGCTCTTCCGGTCGTCCTCCTCGGAGTCAGGCTCCAGGCTGCTCCGCTGGAATGGGACGGGCTTGTAGCTCAAAACCTCATTGATGGCAGCCTCCAGGTCTGGGTCTAGGTAGGAGCGACGGCTGATGGGGCGGATGCTGGAGCCGGGAGGCTCATCCGTGGCAGAGGCTGAGAAGTGTGACCGGGGTGGCACCGACAGACTGCGGGCCAGTGACGGCTGGCTGTACTGGGAGAGGGCCTCACTCAAGGCCACACTGGCTCCATCATCCCACTCATCCAGGCAGCTCCGGCCCAGGGACAGGCGGGAGTCAGGGCTCGCCCGGCTTAGGCCTGAGGCCCGGCTCAGGGAAGGGCTGAGGGTCTTTGACAGGCTGTCGAGCTGGGAGGTGCTGCGGCGAGAACTAGGTGAGCCTGACAATGAAAAGCTCATAGCGGAACGGGCCCCATCCTCACCAGAGCCACGCCGTGTGGCTGAGGAGGCCCGGCTGACAGGTGCAGAGACGGCCGAGGCCCGGTCAAAGTCTGAGCCCCACCGCTTCTCCATACCCCTGCCAGCACGGCTCCCGACCTCGGAGAAGATGGAGCCACGTTCATCTGGCTCCTCGGACTTCCTTCCCTGGCCTGGTTCCTCCCTGGGGCTTGGGCGGGCCTTCCGAGGGGGCCTCTCAGGGGAGGCAGCCTGCTCACTCAGGGTGGTGAAGAGCGAATTGGAGTCCCCAGTGCCCCGATGGAGTCCTTCAAGGTGAGCCTCTTCCGGTAGCTCAGAGAGCTCAGTGCAGAGACCGGCCTCTCCTCCACCCCCTTGCCCTCCTTGCCTTCCTTCCCAAGGGTGCTGAGGGCCGTTCTGAGGAAGAGGTGAGGCCGGGGGGAGAGAATCAATAGTGGATTAGGGGCAGCGAAGAGAGAATGAGAGAGAGAGAGAGAGAGAGAGAGAGAGAGGAACAAGCATTAACCTAGAGAATAAAGACACAGGGGGAGGGAGGAGAAAGGAGGAGAGAAGAGGAGGAGGAGGAGGAGAAATCGGCAGCAGCCCTGGCAAAGTGGCAGTGAGAGCTTCTGAGGAAATGAAGCAAAATAATTTGCGTCAGTGAAAATAGCTTCATGGAGAATGTCATGTAAATTAGACTATTGTTCTATTTCATCACTTTTCCCCTCTAAAACGTTTAGTTCAATTTATTTCATTGTCAACTACCTGGAGCCTCGTGCCACGCCGTGGTGAAACGGCAGTGGGGCAGGGAAGGCGGCATTATCTGCAATAACAAAATGTTGTTCAGCCGAATAAATTAAACCAATTAGAGGGGGCTGCAGGGTGCTAGTGGTGAGGGGCTGGACTTGGGAAAGACCTCGGGGGAGTTAGAGAAGAGGGATTACTTCTTCTACCCAGCCCACCTATTGTTCCTGGGAGGGGTGGGGGAAGGGTGTGCCCTGGGGATGAGGATGGCTCTCAGTTGGGGAGAAACTTGGGTGAGGGGTGGCCAGCAGGGAAATAGCCACCAGAGAGGGCAGAGGACTGCCCTCTCTTCCTCCTGCTGGCTAGTACGTAAGAGATGGGGAAGGTGGAGCTCTGGATTCCAGGAGTAACTGTCTGTGTGATCAGAAGACTGTGACTAGGCTGGAAAAGAGGGGAGCAAGCCCCCCTTGCCATGGGTATGAGCAGGAAGCATGGGGCAGTGAAAAGATTTCAGGAAGGAGAGAGTGGGCAGAGAAAGATGGAAATGTGTCTATAGCTGTGACAGGGGAGTCTCAGAAATGGCACTATTCTGTAGCTATTCCTGTTAAGACTTCAAAGGACCCACAGCTGGCCTGCGCAGGCTCTGTCCAGCGCTGTGGCGTCCAGAGCACCCCTGTGCCCCATCCCAGTCGATTACAAGCTGTCAGGTAGTTCCATCAACATTTGTTAAAGGAATAAGTGGGGATGAAGTTAAACCTACACCAAACCAGAGCCCTGAGCCTGCTATTAAAATATTACCTGGGTAGAATAAGAGCACTACAGACCTTGACTAAGAGGAAACCTAGAGCCTCCTGTGCTCAGTCCACATGTTGGGGGCACGCCAGGGCCCCTCACACACATGCCACGCAAGAGACACAGGTGGTATGAGGCCTGCCCTCTTTGGGATCAAGACACTGCTCATCCATCCCTGGGACATGCGGTGACTCGACCTCCTAGCTCAAGGCCACATGCTTACCTGGAACTCTTCAAGCTGCCATCATCGGAAGCTGCCTTGGAAGGCCCCTTGTTTTTCGACAACCACGACTTGACCCCGTCGACCCGGTCCTCTAGCTCTGAGTCCACGTCTGAGTCCCCCTCACTGTGGGAGGAGGAGTAGAAGGGTAGGCAAGGCTGGGGAAGAGGTGGTCAGCTGCTGCCCAGTAGGAAGCGCTGCAGTGGCAAGTTTGTCTTGGGTGGGAGCGGGATGCAGGGTGGCATGCGCATCAGTGAGTCGGGGAGGAGAACAAGAAAGGTTAGGCGGAGCACACCATTCACAAGGACCCTGTCTCACTCAGCAGGCCACACTGTGTGACAGCCACCAAGACGATCCTGGGGACCATGAAGGCACCTTCCATTCCGCTTTGTGTGATAGGCTGCTGTTCGGCTAACCAACCCAAAGAGAAAGATAAGGAGATCATCCATTCGTCAATTATACCTAAAAGGCTTTTGTTAAAAAGAGGAGTCCTGAGCCCTCCAGCTACTCTGAGGCTAGTCTGATGTTTCTTGTCTGGCTACCGGTTTGCCATTTTCCATGCCTTCACTGCAAGAGCTGGGCTGCTGGCCACAGAGCAGACAAGAGAAGGGCTTTATTATGACTTTAAGTGAGCTTGAACCTGGAGTCTCCTTAGCTGGTGCAATACCAATCTGGGCATTACAGGCTATATCCAGGACCCATCCTGCAACTGCCATGACCTCTAAAAGAAAGGAAAAGAAGGGACCAGCAGCATTTCCCAAGGGGTTGGCAAGGGCTTCAGTATTCAAATTATACCCTGGAGATCCAGTTGGGCCCAGAAAGTCCCAGGAAAGGGCTCTGTTTCTCCAAGTCTCCTCTTCCCTTCTCAGATAGCCCCCAGCTCTTGTGCCCCATTGCTTCTTTTGGCCAAACTGGCCTGAGTCCTCTCTACATGTAGGAAAACCCAAAGGAGTCAAATTCTGAGGCTGAAGTCACAGCGAGCCCCTCACAAAGCAGCAGAGGCTTGGAGGCTTCTGAGTGAGAATGCTTCTAGAATTCTGCAAAATGTCTGCTCATCACATTCCCCTGCTATGGATATGCTAGGATTTCTCCTTCATATAAATTTCTTTTCATCTGTGTCAACAGGGGCAGCTCTGTTCCTGAATTATGTTCTTGAATAAATAGGCATGTGTGCGTGCATGCATGCATGTATATATACACACACGCACGCATGCACACACACAAAATCATCAGACTCTGTTCTGGGGACTGTGAGAGAGCATGACTCGTGGGGAGGGGAATAAAAAGGCACATTTTATCGGCTTCGTCAAACACAGAATTATAACAAAGACGAGGCTGGCTAATGCCCTGGGTAAACAGGAGTTTAGCAGACAGCCCCAAAACCGCTAATGCAAGCCCCATGCCCATCCGAGCCTAACAGATTTACTGTGGTGCATGGGCCCCATGGAACGCCAATACCACCTGATTTATACACCCGTGCAAAAAAACCTCCTCCTCTAGCTCAGAGCCTGTAATTTATCACCGCCGTTCATAACCATATTGATTGCCTTTAGAAAGGAGGTGCTGTATGCATTGCAAAATCTATGTCTACATGTTAAAAGCATTTCTGTATAAATCTCCCTTAATACTGCACTGTTTACTGCTTTCATTAAGGGTATGGCAATAACAACTGTATCTCTAAGTAAATCGAAACATTATTTTTCTGCCCGCCTTAGCACGCTCACTCAATAACTTGGAGCTGGGACCCAGAGCTGCTGAGGAAGGAGCCACATCACCTCTCTGCCATCAGCAGGAACCCGGCTTGGACTGCACGCCCTTGTGCGCCTGCGTGAGGGCACACTGGTGTGTGTGTGTGTGTGTGTGTGTGTGTGTGTGTGTGTGTGTGTGCGCGTGCGCACACGCCTGTGTGCATGCACCCATGTGTTGAGCCTGGCAATGATTTAGAATATAATCTCAAATGCGCATTTTATCAGTCCTTGAAGCTTCTGCAGCCCAAGGATGGCAGGGCTGGAACACACAGGGGATAGACAGTCATGGGCCCAGAATACGAATTTTTCTCCTTAAATTCAGAGCAACGAATGGTCGTGAAGCTGGCCTGTCTGCCCTCGCTGTCCCTTAGTTTCAAGCATATAGATGATGTTTGGGTTCTTTTCCTTAAATAATCAGGCCCGTAAACAAACTCCAGGGGCAGGCGGCTCAGGGGGCAGTTGAAATTTTAAATGGTTGGAATTAAACCTCGCGTCAAATACAATTTATGTCCAGGCTCATGTGCTATTAGTTAACTGGGAGCCGAATCGCGGGGGAACAAACAAACGGAGACAGAACAGCGGGGGATATTAATTGTGTGTGACAACTGGGCTCCAGCGGCCCTCTATCACTGTTACACACTATTACATTTATCATTAGCTCTCACGGAGTCCGTCGCACTGCTGCCAGCCCATCCTGGCCAGGGGAAGAGGCCTGTCAGGCATGAGAGAGTGGGGGAGGAAACCCAATGCCACGCTAAAAAAACAATTTCCCCAAAACAGCCCTGTCGAACTTGATGGAGGATCACCCTGATCCGCCCGAAGACGTGCACATCTGTACCAGCTGTCCAGCGCCCACCCAGAAAGAAGGAAACAATGAGAGGGGTAGATTTACTGGGCTTCCTGCCATGTGAGGACAGCACCAGCACAAGCCCAGGGGCCTCCCTCTGCCCAGAGGTGTGTGAGGTGCCCGCAGGGAGTAAAGTAAACACATCTGGCTGTGTTCCCTTCCCCCTGCCACAGCAGAGTAGCCAGTAATTAGCTGCCTGAATGCTTTCTCCAAATAAGTGACTGCTAGATGCCCCTCACCTTCTATCCTTGTCTGCCAAAAGAAGGTGGCAGGCCTATCAAAATGAAACATACCCTTTCTTTCAGGTAGCTCAGGCTCTAAGGGAGCCCAAGGATGTGGATCAATCCATCCCAAACAGACTTTTCTTCAGAGAAATAGGCCAGGGAGAAAGCTACACTTGGTTTCTGGGGAGAAGGGGGCTGGAACTCAGGAAGGCGGACTGTGGGTACCATCAACTGAGGCTGAGCTCTCCTTTCTGATGGAGCCCCCATGCTGCCCACCAAGGGCCTCAGGCCCTCAGGGCCAGCCTGAGCCTTCCTGGGGTGGCACGCCATGTTGCCTGCCCTTTATCTCTGATGCAGGGCCCAGCCTGTTGCCTGCCTTCCTTTAGGACAGAGTCAGCAGTGTTAGTGTGAGGGCCTAGCTCAGAGGAGATGCGAGAGGCTCTGTGTCCCCATGCGGCATGCAACGGGCTGGGTGGCAGGCCAGTGTTAGGGGTTAGACACCACGCTGAGAGAGACAGAGAGCGCATGCGCTCCAGTCCTCACGGTTTATTCTTTCTTTTCTGATACTTTGTCACCATGTCCTGCAAACTGGAAACAGAGAGAAAATGGTGGGCAAGGGGGCCAGAAGGAGACAGAAAAATCAAGGGGCACACCAAGGTGGACCCCTCAGCTGAGGACTCCTCTTTCCTCAGCAAGAGATGGCTCTGGCTGACTGAGGTCAGGTGGCAGGATGAGTGATAGGCTTGTCTTCAGAGGGAGGTCCGGGCTGCCCTGGGCACCTTTCCCCCGCCTCAAACGAGCAGGCTCCCTGGGATATGCTTGCAGGATGGGGCCCTGGCCCTCAAGTGGGAAGGGGGCAGGTCTGGGGGGTCTGCTTAGGACAGCCTTGCGAGCTTCTCCAGGGCCTGACCCCTCAAACCTCTGACTGCTGGTCTGCCTGCCTCATGACTTCCTCCTCGGCCTAAGACTACAAATCTCATTCTCTCTCCTAAACCACTCCCTGGGTAGGTTTTATGAGAGAAAATCTCTGGTATGGTAACAAGGCACCATGGCCCTTAAATCTCTGCTTTCCCCAGAGTGGGGCAGGCGTAATCGGAAATGCAGCTAAATGGGGGAATAACTCATCTTGAGCAGGCAGAACTGGAGAGCCAGTTCCCAGAGAGGCCTGGGGAAGGAGGACGGGGAGGAAGAGAGGAGGAGTCAGTCCCCCCGGGCAGCACCTGTCCTGCCCTCAGCTATTGCAGGACAGGTCCATGCTGGGGTCTGGCAACGAGGGGACCTGGGACCAGTGGCTTGGTGATGGGAAGACAGAGGCTGCAGCTGTTCTACCTGGTGGCCTGGTCCAGAGGCGGTCAAGAGGGCCTCTGTGCCGGCGTCAGGTGCCCTGAGGCCCCCCTCACCTGTTGATGAGGTCCTCATTCTCATCACTTTCCATCTCATCCTCAATGGCGGCCTGCAGGTCCCCGATGCGCTTGAATGCCAGTTTTAGATCGGCTTGCAGGCTCTGGTTAGCAGCCTCCAGACTCTCCAGATCCATTTCCTAGGAGGAAGAGTGGGCAGTCCAATTCACAGGAGGGCTAGCTTCTCATCCAGCTGCCCCAGAAAAAGCCTGCTTCAGGGCTCTCCCAGCCAGGCAGAAGCTACATGGGTGCAAGTCTGCAGAGCTATTTTTTGCTCTGGTGTTGCTGGGCTTTTGAGGCCTGGCCTCACCTGATGGAGACTCCAGTGCCACCCTTGGACCCTGGCTTGCCCTCAGGGCTTCTATCACTGTCCTCTTGACATGTCTTCTTCCCTCCTATTGTCTAAACCATGGTTTCTGTGCAGCCCAATACCTGCCTAGTGGTGCGGTGTAACCTTAGCAGTTGCTCAGAGGGCTGCCAGCTTGGGGACCCGAGGGGAGGGGTGGTGCATTACCAGTTCATGCTTCTTGCGGCTTGCCTCAGCCTCCTTCCTGGCCAACTCGCCCATCTCCTCCTTCGTATCCCGGAGCTGCCGCTGTAGCCTCTTGTTCTGCTCCTTCTCCCGGTTCTCAGCTGCTGTGCGCTGATCTCGCTCCTCAGTCAGCTTCTCCATGTTCTCCTTGAGCCGGCTGGCCAGGCTCTGGACAGGGAGGTGGGAAGAGAGGCCCATCAGCCAGGTAGAGAGAGGGGTGTGGCGGAGCTCTGGAGTCAGGCCTGGGTCCAGCTCTGGCTCCACCACTCACTGATACGTGGGTAAACAACTAAAGCCCTCTGATGTGGCCTCCTTTGCCTTTCTGCAAAATGGGAGAATAACACATCTAGTCCTCAAGGGGTCTTTTAAGTACCGAATAAGGTAAAATATGTGAAGGCAGTCTGGAAGATGAAAGGTGCTAGTCCCATCCCTATCACTACCAGGTTGGAGAAGTGATCTGGCTACAGCCTGGCCTGTCTGTCTTGACACCATGTTTGGGACCTCCATGGGCAGCAGGGCTTCCCCTCAGAGACAGTGAACCCAGAAGCTCCAAAAGCTAATCCTGAGCTCAGAGGTAAACGGCTTTACTGAGAGTTCCCAGATTAAGGGGAGACTAAACAGTCATCAGATTCCTAGCCCAACCCCATCCCTCTAAGTCTGATGAATCCCTCCCCAGAATCTTGAACATGGTTTTTTCCTGTTGGGCCGCAGTATGCCGAGCAAGAAATGACCTGGAGATTGGGGCATGGTGTAAGGGAAGGACCCTGCTTCTGGTTCTAACGGGAAACTTGGAGAATAACACATCTAGTCCCCCAGGGGTCTTTTAAGGACCAATTAAGGTAGAATATGTAAAGGCAGTCTGGAAGATGAAGGGCAGATGACTGCCCCTGATGACTCCACCTCTCAGCACCCCAGTCTCCACGTCTCTATAACAACAGCGCGAGGCTACAAGATCTCAAGGGCCATTTGTGTTTATTATTTTTTAAGTCTAAATCACAATATTGCTTTTCTAAGCAGAAGGGAAAATGAGAGATAAGAGCTGAGGAAAGGGACCGGGGGCCTATGAGAAAAGAAGACAAGTGTAGCAGGTCTGCCCTATATCCACCACACCAATGGCCTCTTCTGCCCCTTACACAGCTTTGTGACACTATACTTGACCCTTCCTGTATGTAAAATGGGGATCATAGTATTACCAAGGCAGAATGTGAATTGTGATTAAATCTCCTCTAACTCTCTAGCTTTCCTGAGGACTGTGATGCCCTGTTGAGAGGTTCAGCCCTATTCTTCCTAGGTCAAAGGTATTAATGCCTTCCGGATGCCACTGCCAGCCCCAGTACCTATGTCCATTCCTACCCCAGTGCCTGCTCTGCTGAGGAGGGGTTAATGGGGAGGTGGCAGGGATGCTCCTTACTCATGAACATAGTTCTCTTGGAGAACTGTGGGTGCTTAGACATTCCTACATTGCATTCCTACAAGCTCGAGGAGGATGAGAACTTAAAAATAGGGTGAGAGGGGTATAAACCCAGAGAACGAATTCTCCCTGTCTCTTTCTTCCTACCTGTTCTGCAGGAGAGGGAGGGGGCTGGAGCATACTGGCTTTGGGAGATTGAAGAGAAAAGACCAAATTTGGAGTATGGAGATTACAGTTGAGAAGGAGGAGGGGGAAAAAGAGGAGGAAAGAGAGAGAACAGAAAAAGCAGAGGGAGACGAGGAATGGGAGGGAGAGAAAGGAAGAAAGAGAGAGGGTAAGAAAAAGGAGTAAGATTGGGGAGAAGAAAAATACAAAGAGAAGAAAGAACAGGGCAAAAAAGGAGAAAAATGATGAGAAGGAGAAAAATCAGAGACGAGAAGGGTAGGAAGAAGTGAGGAAAAAAAGGGAATTAAAAAGGGAAGGGAGCGAAAGAGCATCGAGATGAGAGAACAGACTTCAGCCTCACAGAAGTGGCGCTATTTGTTGCATATTTATGACCCTGCCAGAGAGCGAGTGAGGGAGACCTGCGGGGTGGGGGGGGGGGAGCTCATGGTGGAGGAAAATATGAAGACAAAAAGCTAAGCTGCTCTGGTCCCTTGGCAGAAAGCAAACACGGAAACAGAATGTAAAGCAGGCAGGCTCTGCGGTGCCCAGAGAGCAGGCCGGGCGGGCAGGGGAGAAGGTACCGCCCCGTCAGCTGCCCTGGCAGCTTGGCAGAGGCCTCTGAGGCGCATCCGCGAGCCTGCTCAGCCCTGCTCAGCATGCGTGGCTCCAGCTGCTAGGGCAGCTCTGCCCTGGTAGCTGCGGACCAGAAGTGTGCACCCACCTCCAGCCGCTTCACTTGGGTCCTTTCAAACTCCAGGCGTGTCTCCAGCTCCCGGATCTTAGCTTCCTGCCTGCTCACCAGGGACTTGTCCACCATGGACTGTTCTAGGAACTCCACTTGGCTCTGGAGGGCCTGTAGCTGGGGGTGGGGAGCAGGAAGAGAAGAAAGAACTGAGCCCAGAAGGGAGGGGGCAGAGTCTGGGGCCTGGCAAGATCACCATGGTGACCAGAAGGCTGAGGGAGGAAGGGATGCACAGGGAGGTGGAAGGATGGGGCCCGGAGCCAGAGGCATTCCCCACCTGGCCCAGCACTGGCACAGATTTGGCCCTTTGGAGAGAAAGAAGAAAGCTAAGGACCAGAGAGGGAATAGAAATGTGAAATGGGGCAGCTGAAGCCAAAATGTCTGCTGTGGCAATATGGCTGCAAGCCTAGTTCTTTGCACTTGATGCTGCCCTGTGGATTACTGACAGCAGAGAGAAGTGCTTGCTATCCTTGTGAGCTCGGAGGTTCATCCCTCCAGGCTCATGGTGACCCCGGCACCCTCTTCCTACCAAGGGAGACCCTGGTTCCCACCTTCTCCTGGAGCTCTTGCTTCTCCTTGTTGGCTTCTTCTAGCTGCGCTTGGAGGTCATTCATCTGAGCCAGGTCCCGAGAGGCCTGGGAAAGGAATGAGCGCTAAAGCGGGATCTCCCATAAACTCCGAATTCAGCCCACTCTACCCACCCTGAGCGCCAGGGATCAGAGGCACTGCAACCTCCCTAAAGAAACAGTTGTGCTGGGGACCTCTGAGGGGAACCAGAAGACAGTATCTGTGGCATAGGGGGTGGTGGGCACTCCTGGGCAGGGTACCTGAGCCACAGCTGCCTTGTGCTTCTTCATCAGCTCATTCATGTCTTCCTGATCCTCCTCTAGCCGGTTCTGGATTTCGTTCTTCTCACGCTGAAGGCGGCTCAGCTGCTCCTCCAGCTGGACAGAAACAAAGACAGATCAGAGGGCCTCAGGCCCGGAGTGCCTGATGGTCTCAGGTGGCAAGCCTAAACCTTCCCCATGACAACTCCATGGGGGAGGGGAGGGGGGTGATGAGGCTGGGACCACCGGCTGGAGCAGATTCCAAGACCAGTGACAGTCAGGAAGCTGCCTGTCCTGCCCTGGACCTGGGAGGTGAGGATAAGGGCTTTTCAGCACAGACAGACCCACAGCTAAATGACAGCTGCTTTCTGGCAGCTCTTTGGAGGTTAATGAGAAGTTAGAGAAGGTCTGCCCAGAACAAGTGACCCATCATCCTGGCACTGGCAGTGTAGGCTCTAACCTTCATGCCCTGTACACCCTTCAAGTCCCCTCAAATCTGCAAAGTCCTTTTGGCATGAGTTCTGGTTTCCCCTGGGACCGCCTGCTCCCTGGTTGTCCAGCCCCCGCAGCCAGTCCACTCCCAAGGGGAGGGGAAGAGACAGCCAACAGCAGCTTCAGGAAATGAATGAATCTATTAGCCTGTAATTCCAAACCAAAATGACTGCGTTGGCTCCTTCTCTGCCCCATCCATCTTGTTACTGGGCTGTGGGGAGCTGGGGAAGCCTCTGCCAAGAAATTTATTAACTCGGATTTAAATAAAATGGTAATTTTATAACAGCCTTTTTTAACACAATTAAGGAATTTGAATTACTCACCTGAAAACTGCTGAGGAGCACAAATGTCACGGGGATAAATCAAGCCTGGGAGATTGGCATCAGCAGCCAGGTGGCTAGCTAGGGGGTTGTGGAGCCCAGAGCCAAGCCCAGCCTCCTCCCCTGCCCCATTCCCTGCCCGAGGTGGTACCGGTGGCTGCATCCCAGTAATGACTTCTCGGCCAATAGATGGGCCGTGGGAGAGGTGGGAAATTAAAAGGGAGGCATTAAATAAGAGCTCTAATTAGCTGCCACTTGGGGTTGTCAGTGGGCTGGCCAGGGGAAGGGGAGGGAAACCAGCCATCCCATCCTCTTATCGGTGCTTCCGCTAATCTCTAGGCACCTGCTTACATCCCTTAGCCACATTAGCTGCCTTTATTTATGATGTTGGGGCCTGCGGCCAAACTCCCACAGGCAGGTGGTTAAACAGGGAGATGGGCCCTTGCTAGTTCCCTCTTCCACCTTGCCCCCTCCTGGGCCTTTGCTATCATTCGGAGAAACAGAGAGAGGCCTGATCTCCCTGCAGAAAGCCCTGGCATGAAGGGACCCGGCTGAAGAAGGGTCGCTGTTTGGGGTGAAGGAAGCCACTGTCACAGTTCTATTCTCCCTTAGCTGGGACCTGCACACCCCAGTTCCTCACCGCTGTCTTGGCTTTGGCGATGTCATCAATCTGCAGGTGCAGGTCTTCGATCTCCACCTCCATTGCTTTACGTGCTTTTACGGCTGCTGCACAGGTGAACTCTGATTCCTCCAGCTAGACACAGAGCCACCCCCACCCCAGGGAAAGACATCAGCCATTACCTGGGGACAGGAGGGCTGTGCAGGGTGTTGACAGGGGAAAAGGAACCGGGGTGCTCTCTTTTCTCCTCCTCTGTTCACTTCGGATCCCAGGGCCGGTGCATGCACAGGCACCCTCTCCCATGACAGGGGGCGGGTTCTGGGCCCTGACCATAGCATCCCAGGGCTTGGTGGTCATGTTGTACAACATGCATAGACCCTGTGGAGTCTGGTCGCTACAAGTGGCTTCTTCCCGCTTCCCTGTCACCTTCCTTCCCAAGGACTCAAGAACCACTGAGAGAGACAAGAGGGAGAGAAAGAGAACTGAAAAAAAAAAAGCTCGGTTGCCCCTTGACAATGTTCTTTCTGCAGATACCTGGTTCTTCAGCTGAGCAATCTCCCTCTTGCTAGGTGCATTGTTCTTCAGGTGGTCCAGCATGATCTGGGCATCTGCTAGCAGGGCCTTGGTGCGCTTCAGGTCTTTCCGAAGCCGTTTCTCTGACTCAAAGTCCCGCTGGTTCACCTGGGTGGACATAAGAATGTGGGGCTCTGGGCTCCACCATGGGGCCTCCTCCTGTCTTTCCCAAGCCCTCACCTCACCCTTGCTCTCATTCTCAGAGTCCTGCTAATGAGCAACCACAGTGCAAGTACCAGGATCACGCCGGCCAATGAGAAAAAGCTCTAGCATGTGCAATGTATGGTTATCACCCCCATTCCACAAGTGATAACATGGCCTACAGAGCCCAGCACACCTGCCCCTGTTGCCAGCTTTCTATGCCTAAGATTCTCATCCCTAAGGCTGGATGGGGTGCGCAGCTGGCCAGGCCCCAGACAACACTCTCCACTCACCTGGTCACTGAGCGTGGTGAGCTTGCTCTCCAGCTCCCGCTTCTCTCGCAGCACCTTCTGCTTGTCTTCATACTCTTCCTCGAGCTGCACCTCCATTTGTTTTAACTGGAGCACCGTGGGGACAGAGCCCATCAGTCCCTTTAGTGGCTGGTGCCAGCCAGACACCTTTCCTTCTGGCTTCCCCCGCCCAGGGAAAACAGTGGGGCAGAGATGTGCATGGATGACCTTGGAGGGGTCAGACCCCGAATTTGAAGTTCCTAGGGTTTCAGAGCAGCCTGGGAGGGAGAGGAGGAATGGCAGGCCACGCATAGTGGCCCCGAGCCAGTGTGGGACTCCATGTTCCAGAGTGGGCAGCTCCCACTGAGCCAGGCTGACTGCACAGGGTGGCACAGGATGGACTGTCACATGGCACAGAAAGCAGGGAACATTAGCTCCTCAAGGACCCGAGCTGCTTTACAAACCAAGAGCACACCTCCCAGCTAATGCCAGGAGCGGAGATTCCTGGTGCAGAATGGCAACGGGAGATAGTGTGGCTAAGGCAGAAATCCCCTCACTTTAAAGCAGTGATGGGGAACTGGCATTTATACTGGACAAGTAAGTGTCCACTGCTTCACCTTCTTCTGACATGACTGCCGGGCTTCCTCCACCTCCTCATCCCGACTCTCCATCTCCTTGGAATGGGTCTGTCTCATCCGCTCCATCTCCATCTCAAGTCGCAGCTTGGCCTGGAGGTGGGAGGGAGTAGGGACTGGGTTCCTTTCCCAGCAGTGCCCTGATCCCTGCCCACTACACCCTGATGGGCAGCTCTCCCCAGGCTCAGGAGCAGGGAACATCTCTGTAAGAGGTTCCCTTTGCTCCCATCTTGCTCCTGTGGCAGTGGGCTTCTCCCGAGAACCTGAACTCCCTTTCCAGGCTTCTCTAGCACAGGCCCAGAGAAGGCTGCTGGGGTTGGGGACAACCCTGAAGTTTTTCTACTTGGCTTCCAGGCTCTAGCTCCTTGAATGAACATGGTGGCTCAGTGGCAGGCTGGGTGAGCACATGGCCTCCTGAACCCCTCACTACTACACCTTGATCAAGACTTATTCTTGTGGAAAGTACCACGAAAGCTTAATTATCTTCACACTGTGGCTGGCACAGATCAGGTGCTCACTCAACATTTTGCAAAGAAGGGAATGAATGGAGCAAACAAATGACTGAATTTGGGATCTTGCCCTCCTCTGGCCCACAACCTGATTTAGCTCTGCGGGATGGTGGTGCCTCCCTTAGCCAAGCCCTCCAGCACCTGTTCCAGCATTTGGATGGTCCCCGCCTGCTCATCCAGCTCCTCTTCCTGATCCTTGACCTTGGCCTCCAGGTCCCTGAGCTGTTTCTTGACCTTGGCCAGAGAGGCTTCATCCTTGGACTCTTGGGAAGAAATGTCCTGGAGTTCAGCCTCCAATGAGACAACTTTCTGGGTGAATCCCGCAATGTCCATGTCTTTTTCCTAAAGCAAAAGAGAAGATGGGGCTGACCCTGGGCTGGCCCTGGCCTGGGAGTGGGACGGGGTGTGGGTGGTGGGTAGCCCCACGCACCTCTAGTTGCTGTTTCAGGCTGAAAGCTTCAGCGAGGAGCATGTCTTTCTCTCTCTGCAGCTTCTCCCGCTGCAGCTTCTCCCGCTGGGCCTCCTCGTGCGCCTGTGAGAGCTCACTGTCAAACCTGTGAGGGAGCATGGCCATGGTGGCTCCATCAGACAAAGGACGAGTCCGGGTCTCCAGCACCCAGAGGCTGCCAGGAAGTACCACAGATACGAAGAAGACACAAGCAGAGGGGGGACTTGCAGCCTAAACATTCAGAAGGGTTACAGGTCAGGCCATTGAGATCCTATTCAACAACCTGGTCTGGGATGTGGTGGGGGCATTTCATTGAGTGGGTCCAAAAGGCCTTGTCATCTGGTGGGCCTAAGAGGATCCACAGACTGCTGTCATGGAAGAGGGGGACATACTCTCCTCAGGCATGAAGTCTCAACCTTTTCCTTTCAAAGGTGAGGGCCCAGGGTGAGGGCAGAGAGGGCATCAGGATGGGTGGAAATGGACGTCCTGCCTCAACTAACTCACTTTCTGTAGTACGATTTGGCAATGGAAGACAGTGTGGCTATCTAGATGGAGCAGCCCGTTCCTGCCCCCGACCCTGGCACCAGAGTTCTGGCCCATCTGCCCCAGCCACACCCGTGTCACCACCAGGGCACCCCACACTGGGCTGGAAGCCAGCAGTCCCACTGTGCCCAGCTGGTGCTGTGCTTCAGTGGGTGTGCAGTCCGCAGTTGGGGGCCTCTTTCTTTACTCATCCACTTCCCAGTCTTCCATTTCCTGCCCAGTGACTTTAAATAAGGAGCAAATTGCTGAAATTCCTTTTAACACCTTCTCTGAATAGCTACTCAGGTTCCTGTAGCTTCCCCCTACCCCAACCCTATATCAAAAAAAAAAAAAAAAAAAAAAGAAAAAAAGAAAAGAAAAGAAAAGAAAAGTCCAGGCAGCTGAAACCTAACAAGTTGCCCAATGGGGAGGTGGGGAGGGCAGCATAGTAACTAGGCCGCGCTGGCACTGTCATCAGGGTGCTCAGAAGGGGGTCCTGCTAAGGGTGCTTGCCTCTAGGTAAAAGGGAGGGTGGGGGTAAAGATGAGAACCAGGGAAGCAGTTACGGTGCTGGGCTGGGAGGGAAGAAATATAAGACCTCATTTCCTCTGACTCTCTGCAAAACAGCAGCCCAGCCCAGGAGGCAGAGGGTAACCCGGACTCACTGGGAGGACTTGGCTCTGCAGGTGTCTTCCTCAGGGTTGTGGGTGTGGGGCTGCCACTTCGCCAAGGCAACTAGTGCCTCTGCTGAGAACCCCTTCCCTGCAGAGGGGAGCTGGGCGCTATTCCCACTCCCTGGGGCACCCTGCTGTTCCCAGGGTGTGTGGGTTCCTTGGTGTTGCTAATAAAGGCATCCCATCCCATCCCCAGCCAGGGAAATTAATTTAGATTGGATTTTCTCCTGTGAGGGCCCCCCCCTCCTTCGTGCCATTACCATAATGAGATGGAAGTGGCACGGTAGTTTAATGATATTAGGAGAGTGTATAGCTGAGGCAAGGGAGAGATGGGGAGCTGGGTGGGAATGAAGGGCAGGGTGCAGTGGAGTGGTTCCTGCACGGGGCCTGGCTGGTGCTCATCCTTACTGGGCGCAGGCAGGGTGGCAAGCACACCCTGGGGATAGGACATCTGCGAGCAGAGGCCTAGCAGGCCTCAGTGGGGATGTGGTCTGAGCGCTCCTCAGAGGTCGGGTGAGACCTGTTCGCATTCCAGGAGAACAAACGACCTTGTGACCGTGCAGGCAAGTCCTCTGGCCAAATTCAGGTCCTCCCTTCTTTCCTTCCTGGAGGAGGGGCAGGGAGCCCTGCCTGGGGCTGTTCTAGGAGGTTGTCTCTGCCCAGGGCAGGGACCCTACCCACCTCCTCTGCTTCTTCTCCAGCTCATGGTTGCGGACCTGCTGGCCCTCCAGGTGCAGCTTGGTGTCCTGCAGCTCAGCCGTCAGCCGCTGGCACTTCTTCTTGAGCTGTTGCAGAGCCCGCTGGCTCTCGTCACTGTCTGCCTGCAGGTCTCCGAGCTAGGGGCCAAGGTGGGGTACAGGGTCAGCAGCCATTGGGAGGCCCAGAAGTGTTGGCGGGGAAGGTGAGGAGAAGGAGGTGGGTGAGTGAGGAAGAGACCCAGAGATGAGGGCTAAAGTCAGGGACATCCAGGGAACTAAGATAGTCTAACAACAGTTTACCCCTGGTTGTCCCCTGCACCTAGAGGCTATTGCTCCCAGGGCCTGCCTGCTCAGGCCATTCACTGGACAGGTACGTGGTACCCAGCCTCCCAGTTCCTCCCAGGCACAGGCCTCTGCTACTTCCAGAGAGACTCACCCGCCTCTCCAGCTGCCTCTTGTTCTGCTGCTCCACCTCCAGTTTGTCTTCGAATTCCTGCTGGAGCCGCTTCTTGGTGAAATCCACCTCCCGCACAGCTCGCTCATACTTCAGGCGCCACTCACCACCTGTGGGTTGGGGGCAGACAAGGGAGGACTGAGCTTCTGAGAGTCCCCAGGAAGGGACAGAGGGGCAGAAGGATGGGACAGGGAGGGGCAGCAGGTGGAGTCAGCCAGAGGGACTCAGAAAGGTCTCTGAAATGATGGCTTCATCCCAAGGTGGAAGGAGCCACGAGCTGGGAGAAAGCTAGAGAGGGTGACGTGGCTGTATGTGCTGTCCTCTCCCCAGGGACTGCTGGACCTTGGCCCTCAGACATTGTCATTATCATCGTCATTACAGTCCCTCATAATCTCCTGCATTTATTGGCACCTCTACTTCCTATTTATTTCATGTTAGCCTATATAACAGACCTACACACAAGAAACAGGCCTGGACAATGGGTGGGGCAGGCATCAGAGCTTGCTACTCAGGCCACTGCCAAGCGCCTCTGGCCTCAGACCCACCTGTATCGTCATCATCCACTTCCCCGTTGATCTCGGCTGCCCTGATGAGACGGGCCTCCATCACCTCCATTTCCATCACCTCCATTTGCTTCTTCAGTGTATCGTACTGAGTCTGCAGGAGAGGAGGTCAGGAGGTGTGCCATTCCGCCCCCTCGTTCAGGACCACCCACACCCCTGAACCACAGACCGTGGCTGCATGCTTACCCAGGGCAGATAGGGGCGCTGGGCTAGTGGCAAAGATGCCACCGTCCTTGGGGAAAGTAGGTGGGCACGAGAATGTGGCAGCTGCTAGTATGGCTGTGTTCGCCCCAGCCCTGCCCTCACCTGCAGCTCGTTCATCTCTTTTTCAGCTCGGAGCCTTTCTGCGGTCTCCGCGTCCAGCAGCTGGGAGGTGGACTCTCCCGTGTTACGCTCATCTGTCAGCTCCGATGTCAGCTCTGAGATCTGCGGTTGGGGAGGGAAGATGCCACCAGTTGAAATGCCTGCCTCACTCAGCCAGAACACCCGGGGGCGGGGTGGGGGGGGAAAGGAGCTTCTGGGTCAAGCCTCCTTGCAGAGGTGGGCCAGTCTGTCTGGTGCTGGGAGTCACTCACCCGGGTCTCCAGCCGGTCACTGTTGAGCCGCAGCTCATTCCGCTCCTTCTCCACTTTCTCAAGCTTGCCCCGCAGCTGCTGGATCTCCTCCTAGGGTGCAGTAAGGAAGGCAAAGTGAGCCAGAGGCTCTGCGAGAGTTTGGGGCCCGGCGTCTGTACCCTTGGGATGAATGAAGCTGGTGAAGCTTGGGCCAGTACATAAGGGAACAGGAAGCCACTGTATCCCAGGAGCTCCTATCCCTAGACCCTCCCCATATGCTGAGGATGCCTGAAATTTTATCCTGAGAGGTTACTCGAGGACTCAGTCAGTACCCCAGATGGATGCCTTCTGTCTGTTGGGCATAGATCAAGGACGTTAGCTTTCTGAACTAAACAAAGGAGTCTTTGGGAGCCCAAGAAAAGCTGGTAATACTTTTGCCCACAAGGATGAACGATAGCCCTTTTCCTCTCAGTGACCTGGCCCTCCCTGGGCTATTACATACATCTCTGCTCCGGATTTGCTCCTCAGACAGCTGCACTTCAATAAGGGGTCGTACAGTGGTAAAGAGCTTCCACCAGGGCCAGTCCTTCACCCCTTTGTTCTTCCTGATGTTCTTCTGCACACAGCGGATGGCCAGGTCCTGGATCTAAGTTGGGGTGGGGGTGGCACACAGTAGGGCTCTTAGTCCCAGGCCCAGCCATGATCCTCCTTGCTGGGCTGCTCCTCTGACCTAGAGTCAAACGCTCCCGATGACACCCATTGCCCCCAGCCTCCTTCCGTCCCTCAGAAAGTAGGCAACAGACAGCTTGGCTCTGGGAACACCGTACTGGGCACTAACAGCTCCACGTCATTAGGAAGACCTTCATCTGCTTTATTTGCTGCCTGATTATTTCCAGCACCCTGGCCTGGACGTACTATAAAACCTAATCTTGCTGAAACACAAGAGGCGGCGGTGCCGGTTGTTTTATGGACTTGTTAATAAGAAAAGGAGCTGCTGACACAGCTCCTTAATTTTCATGGAGAAGTCTATGATCCAGAGACCACTTTTGCCCGGGTCCTGCTCCCCCACCCCACCCTAACCCTTGGCCCAGGCCACATGGCATCATCGCTGGGCACACTAGCACTCTCACTGGCACTAGGGTGCTGCCCATTCCCCAGCCTGGCCCAGGGAGGGCCCTGCCTCTTCTCCCCAGATAATAATAATTCATAGCCCCAAGACCAGTCTCTGCATGTTCCCTCGAGTCCCCGACCCCACCCACCCCAGGCACTCAGCTCTGTGTGGCTAGGATGAGACCTGGGATGGGGATGTCCCTGGAGCAGCACCTTTTTCTTCTTGAAGTGCTGGCGGGCCAGGTAGCCCCTGCAAGCTGCCTGGAACATGGTTAGGTTCCTGCTGGTTTGTTCATCTCGTTGCTCCTCCAGACGTGCCAACGTGCCTGCCCGGAAGAACACCTGTGGAGAAGCAGGCCAGGTATTGGCAAGAGACTGGGCCAGGGCAGCCTGGCCTAGGAAACCAGCAGGCCCAGGAGTGTGGCCCTTGGCCTGAGAAGAGGCTGAAAATCCAAGTGTCCAGAGTGGAGGGAAGAAGCAAGAAGAGGCCCCAGGGAGGCTGAAGGAGGGGGGGCAGGCTGGAGGAATGGGGACGTTTTAGAAGGTGAGGAATAAGGTGGGAAATCTAACTTCAAAGAGAGATGAAGAGAGAAAGAAGCCAAGGGAAGGGATTGAGACAAGAAGGAAAGGAAGCAGCCACTGGTCAAATGGGGTGAGGACACCCCTCAGGAACACCAGCAGTGGCTTCTTCCTTCAGGACTGCCAGCAGCATTGTCCATGCCCCCTGTGCCCACCGCCTACCACAGGGCCCAACTATGGGCTCCAGCTGCCTTTGGCATCCAACTGCCTGAGATCAGGTGCAGTGGATGCTGGTATACCTGGATAGGAAGAAAAAGGTCCAGAAAGCAGAGTGCAGAGAAAGGGGAGTGGGGAGGAGTCGGGGCCCTTTCTTGTACCCTGCCCACTTGGTTTCATTTCAGACATCTCCTCTTTCATGTGCCAACACCCCACCCCCACCCACACATCCAAGTTTCATCTCATGAAGAAGCCAGTGTGGTGGTGGGGGTTGGCTCCGTCAAGAGACCTGTCATACAGGTTTGGGGGCTGGAGGGCCGATGTGAGAGGAACCAGCTAGCTGCCCTCACACCCATATCTTTTCCTCTCACTCTTTGGTGCCCTGAGCTGGGGCTAGGTAACCGTTTGCCTATTAAGAGGGGAAGAAGAAAGGGGGACATGGTCAGGTGAAAAAAGGGCTCTAGTCTTCTTAGAGAGGGCAAGGGATACCTAGGTATATGACCCCCTTGCCCAAGACACAGAAAATTCCCTTTGGTGGGGCAAAGAGAAGATGTGGCCTCCACAGGAAACACTCAGAACCATTAGGCACAGTATCCTGAGGCCTCCCTTCATGGGAGCAGTAGGGAGAGGGCCTATGCTTTCTGCTGAGAAAGCTTTGCTTCTGGAAACTCTGGGGAAACCTAGTCCCCTGAGGCCAGCTCAGTCCTCTGCAACTCTTCCCTAAATCCCACAGGTAGGGCTGAGTGCCTGGGATCTCTCATGGGTCCCAAGCCCTACCTGAGCCTCGATTTCCCACAGTGTGTGAGCCTGAGATTCCACCAGAGGCTAGGGAATGACCAAGTCCTCCCAGAGGTGGGCAAACACATTAGTGGTCAGCGTGCATAGATGTCTGACTAGGGCAAAAGAAGCAAAGTGCCAGGTGGGGGTCCAGAGAATGGCTCCAGAACACAATGAGAAGAGAGAGCATGTTGTAGAGGGTAGGCAGCGAGCCTCAGACCTCTCTTGAAAAGCTGTACATTTGTAAAGAGTCCTTTTGAGAATTAAGTGACAAGTCAGGGCCACCTCCTCCCCCAACATACCTATGTATACAAACTTACAAACAATAATAGGAGGATCCAAGACTCCCAGACTCCTTGCTTCAACCCTCAAGGTCCTGTGGGCTCAGACCGAAACCCCTACTCTGAAGCAATGTGACAAACACAGGGAATAACTGCTTAGAAGTCCTAAAACTTTCCTCCCAAACCAGATGTGACCAAATATCTGCCTTTGCCCCTAATTCTGCCCGGAGCCGGAGTGGGCCCTGGGGCTCCACGGCCTTAGCCAGGCACTGGGATAATGCGGAGGGACTGAGACGGCAGCTGGGAAGAGGACCGGCCTGTGCAGGCCCTCTCCCGCCCAGGACATGCCTTGGAGGAGGTGCCACTCTCGAAGCCAGTCCGCCGCAGCTCAGCCTGCCAGAGGGGCAGGAGCCCATGTAGGGACAGACCGAGACACTGAAGTGAATCTTTGATTACAGGCTTCCCAGGGAAAAAGCTCAGCTGGCAGCCCCTGAGCTTAGTAGACATTTTGGGAGAGGGAGAGAGGAGGTGAGCCAGACAGCAGGAACCAAAACCAGAAAAATGACATGGAAAGAGGCGGGGGGGACACAGAAGACACAGAGACCAAGGAAAGAAAGAATAGTAGAACCAGAAACTGAGAAATACGGACCAGCAGGGACCTGTCAGTGCCAAAAAGACAAGGGAAAACCAGGGACAGCAGAGACAAAGATACAGTGAGGGGACGGGAAAAGGATTCCCAGTGAGGGAGGGGCTAGGAGAAACCAAGAATATGACTCAGAGTGCGGAACAGAGAACAGAAAGGACAAACGACACTTAAGCCTTTTTGGTGAACATCCCCTTCCACCTCACACTCCCCATGAGGCCTTGGGACCTACAGTTCCTTCCCTGTCTGCTGACAGACAAACAGGTCCAGAACCTTCCGCCTGGCTCCCAACGGCTCTACCTCCCACCGCAGCCCTTGGAGCACATACGTGGCTGCCGCCGGTCAAGCCTTGCAGTCTCAAGAGAGAGGGGTGTGTGGGGATCCCTGCCCCGTGGGAGAGACGCTCGGCTGACCCTTTGGTATGGCGTGATGAGGCAGACTGGCACCCGGGGCCGGGCGTGCCTGCTTTTTATGCACCACGTTCCATTCAGATGAGGAATTCGGCTTGTGGGCAGGTGGCGGCGGCATGGCCTCGCCATTTCCTGCTTGCCCTTCTGGGACCCTGGCGGTCCTAGCTGACTTGCCTGAGGGGGTTCTGCCCTCTGGAGCACTCTGTCTACTGCCTTCCTGTTTCTCCAAGCTGTCTTCTTTTCTGTCCTCCCTACTTCCCGGGCTAAGTTCTGGGCCACCTTACAACCCACTCCCTCCTTGACATCACAGAGGTATTCGTGGCACTGAACAAGCCAGTTTTTCAGAGTCAAGTTTGCAGTAGATGAAATATGTAACTTCCTGGCCCCCAGCCCTGAAGGGGACAGCCTGAGAGGAAGGACAGCCCCAGAGTGGCTGGCGGGTGGGAGGGCTGGGGGCAAGACTCGGAAGCGGGTCACAGGAGACTTCTAATGTTAAATCGAGCAAGGAGGGCAGGTGGGGAGGGTCAGCCATGTAGACAAGGTAGACAAGGGCAACCAGAGAGTGAGGGCTCGACTGCCTTCCCGTGGGGACCACTCACCCGGCTCAGGCCCATGCACCAGCTGCTCTTCTCTAGGTCCAAGGACTCCAGCAGCTCCTCCACTGCCTGCAGAGAGAGAGAGACCTCTGTCAGGGAGCCCACCCAGGGGCTCCCCATCTCCACACAGGGCTATGCCCAGTCACCTGGTCCTTCCCCATCCTCCATTCAGACAGTCCCTTATTTATTCAAAAAGCACTTGTGGTGGGCTTCCATAGGATCAGGCACTGTGCTAGATTCTAGGGATATAAGGATGCCCACGTAAGGAACGAGCGATCTTTTTGGAGAGTGAGACAAGTGAATTACTGAGGTGCACAGAGGAGGAAGCATCTAAGTCAGACAAGGAGAACTGCGGAAGGCATCCAGAAGGAAGAGTTGCTTGTGCTGAGTCTTTAGATACAAGTAAGAATTAGCCAGACAAAGTAGGGGAGAGGAGCATTTCAGGAGGGAGAGGGCATTTCAGGCAGAGGGACCGGCGTGAGCAAAGGCATGGAAACACAAGACAGCAGAACGCACTGAGGAAAGTAGTTAGCATAACTCGGAGCAAAGGTGGGGGCAGTTAAGGTACAACTAGAGAGGTACAGTAGCCAAAGTATGTGGAGCCTGTGTGCTGTGAGAGCCTCTGGAGGGCTCTCTCAGGGAGGGACAGGATCAGCTTTGCATTCTACGGAGATCCTACTTGAACAAGGGCAGAGAATGGATGAAGACCCCTTAGGCAGCTACTGCAGTAATCCACAAGAGAGAAGGCCAGAACCTGATGCAAAGGGAAGAGAGGCAGGGGAATGAGGGAGGTGTTAGGGGGAGAGGGAGCCTTGCTAGGTGTGGGGGACGAGTAGATGAGAGGAAGGAAATCAGAGGCACGTTGAGGTTTCCGACTTACGTAACTAAATGGATACGGTGCTGTTCTCCAAGGTATGGAATACAAGAGAAAGGGTAGGTCTGGGGGGAGATATCATCAATTTGGCTTGAACATGCTGAGTTCGAGGTGTTATAAGGTATACAGGTAGAGAACTCCAGAAAGACTAGATAGGAATGCATGTCTGGAGTTCAGGAGAGAGGCCTGGGTCAGAGATACTGACTTGAGAGTTGTCAATATATACATGGTAACTGAAGTAATGGGTATGAATGAGGTTGCCCCAGAAGAAGGTGTAGACTAGAAAACACATATGGCCAAGAAAAGAGTCTTCAAGAAGAAAGAGATCTTTGTTCCAGGGGAAAGTGGAAGAAGGAAAGCTCAGAGAGGCTGAGAAAGGAAGAAAAAAAGAGACAAGGGGAAAACCAGGTGTGGCGGCCAAGAAGTTGAGCAGAGAATGTTTCAAGAAGAGCAGAGTTGTCCAGCAGTCACATGTTGCCAAGAAGCATAGAAAAGTGCCCCTCAGCTCTGGCAACATGAAGGGCATGGAGAGACAGGAAGACGAGTCCCAGGGTGTTAGGGACAGGAACCAGGCAGATGTGGGTGGAGAAATGAGTGGTGGTGGGGTTGGGGGTGGCAGGAGGAGAGGAGGTACTGATGGTATGGAGCAGGTGAGAGAAAGACAATAGTCCGGCATGAGAGGGTTGACAGAAGGCTCCTTTCTGAAAGCAACATCTACAGAATGCTTCTTCACGGAGAAAAGAGCCAGCAGAGAAGGAGAAGCTGGAGAAACAGGAGAAATTATCACTGATGGAATAGGGAGACCAAACGGAATGGGTTCCAAAGCCCAGGAAGGTACTGGATGAGGGGAGGGATGCAATCCCACCCAGCAGGAGGGCTGGGGAAGAAGGAGGCCCCTGAAAAGCAGCGTACAGGAGACAGGACGAAGTTTGGAGCCTCAATTTTATTAGTGTTTGGAAGCAATGTCAACTGCTAGGAAGATGACCTGGGGAAGATTTGAGGAGAAAGGGGGTGAATGGAATATCAGGGTAGGAGCTTAGAATTGGGCCAGGTAAGGATGGGGCACATGGAAAATTTATCAGGTCACCCAAGGGCCCAGCTGGAGCTGGCGACCTCATTGAAGCTGTAGAAATTCAAGTCTACAGGGTTATATCATTTCCCCCACAGAAATTTGGGAGTGCAGGCACCCTAAGGCTAGCCCTTCGGGATGGGCTTAGGTAGGGCAGGTGCAAAGGGAGGCTCAGGAGAGTTGATGAAGGTTTAGTGACAGGAGGGTTGGACCACTGTGTCATGGCTAGGTGAAAAAGGAAGTGAAGTCGGAAGGGAATGGGCAGTGTGGAGAAAACGTATTGGGGCCCAGAAACGAGAGGTCTCAATGGAGTCAATGAGCAGGTGTCCCAAGAAGGAGAGAGGAGATGCACAGGTAGGAGGCGGAGGTCAGGAAGGCTGTGCTGAAATTTAAGTTTTCAGAGGAAGAACGTGTCCAGGAATGGCAAGGTGCTGGGTGTAGCCATGAGTGGGAGGTTGGAATGGAGGTCAAGGGTCAGAGAGGAGCTGTGGGACAGGTCACCTACATTCACACTAAGATCGCCCTGGATACGGCAGGTCTTGGATGGCAAGGATGGAGAGAATGTCTCTGAGGCCATGAATGTGGTCTGTGACTCTGGGGGCAAGGGGAAGAGGGGATTTCTGCCTTGTTCCGCACAGCAGGCTTCCTTTTAGGGAAGCCATCCTAAGGTCTGAGATGCTTTCAGGGTCAGGCTGGGTTCCTGAGGCCAGAGCACGGTGAAGGAGGGTTCCTTTGCTCAAGAAGCCCTTGACCCTCTGAGGAGCTGCTTCTGGAGGTCAAGGTGACAGACACCCACTTCTACAGACAGGTATTCACCAATCCAGGCTGACAAGGGGCCTGGAACCTTAGGCTTACCCTAGCACTGCTCCCTCTGCAGAAACTAGTTCCTAATGTGAAGGCCAAGGCTGAGGGGCCCACATGCTACCAGTGGTACAGCAAAACACTAGTTCTTATCTGCCACTCGGGAGGCTCTGGGAAGATTGTCAGGCTCACGAGAGAACAGACACCCCCCACTTGGGCCTTCAGAGAGGTGGAGGACTTTGACTTCCGCAGTCCATGTCTCAAGCGGCCTTCTCCCTACTGCCACAGCTTGACAGCCATGCACCCCTGTTCTGACCTTGGTTGGCCCAAACTGGGAGACTGAGCAAGGGCCAGCCCGGCGTCCTCTAGGCAAGGAGGGGCAGCTGCTCCGAGGGGTCTGAGCAGAGGGAGAGGGGTCGGGTGTGGCTCTGAGGCCCAGACCTACCCGCCTCTCATCCACCACGATGTAGTTGCGACCATGTTTCTTGGTCAGGTGTGGAGCCAGGACATCAAAGCGGCGGCGGAACTCGGAAAACACCAGGTGGTCAGGGTAACCTAGAGAGAGAACGGACCAGGGCCAGGTCCGTCAGCGCCTCGCCTGCTCCCGGCATGCCCCAACAGCCACTGGTGCCCAGGCAGCCTGCGGGGAGAGTCACCTGAAGGGGAAGAAACTGCTGGCAGAGGAGAACCTGTGGTGGAGGCGGGCCCGGGAAAGGAGAACAGAGAGGAAGGAGGAAGGAGCGAGGGACAGGAGGCTGAGAGGGCATTTGGGATGCCCCAGAGGGACTGCAAGGTTTAGAAAGGGAACAGGCTCTTTTAGAAGGAAGCAAGTTCCTTGTTGTGAGGCGTGCAAACAGGGGGTGGCTGACCATCTAGAAGGAATGCCATGGAGATAAAAGCCTGAATGACCTATGACCCTGAGTCTATGACTCTGTTATAACCCAGAGAGAACAATGTCTTGAAGACCTACTTAATAATAAGAAAAAAATAGCTGAGAAGATACTTGCATGGGTTTGGGTATGGAATCCTGGCCCTGGCTCCTAGTGTTATGTGACCTTGAACGAGTCAACCAACCTCTCTGAGCCTTGGTTTCCTCATCTTTAAATGGAGGCTCTACCACTTATTTTGCACAGTAGTCATGGGGCCTAAATGATAAAAAACGTAGAAAGCTTGGCTCACTTGGCGGGTTATACTCCCTTTCTTTCCTCAGTCCACTGGGGCAGGACATCAGAAAGAGCTCCTTTCCTGCCCCCATCCTGACCTTGAGCCCTAGGCCAAGTAACCAAAAACACTTGTAGATTCTCTCTCCCTAAAGAGTGTTACCTTTATTGTCTGGGCTTGTGGTTGGCAAGGGTGAGATGGTTTCTGACTTGCAGCAAGGTCAGGATAGTGGCAAGCAGGAGGTTACCCTAAGTCACCCTGAGGATACCAGAGCTCACAGCGGAGGACCAAGAGACTCCTATAGAATCGCAGGATTTCAAACTGAAAAAGGGTCTTAGACCTGATACAGCTCCTCTTCTAGACTGGAAACTGAGGCCTGCGAGGTGGAGCAACTGGCTTGCTCAAGGTCACAAAGGCTATGGCTGGAGGCAGAACTGGACTCCAAACCCGGGCTCCCGATAGCCAGTTGGGGGCTCGTTCCACTACACCGGCCAAGCTAGCTCTGGGAAACCCTCCAACTGGGAGATGAGGCTGATGCATGTGCCTGATAATTGAAACAGGAGGCGGGGGCCACTGAGGGGCCAAGACAAAGTGAGCTATTGATTGTATCTGAATTGCAATTAAATTGATGGGCCGGGATAGCAGGGCCGGATGCCTGGCATCTTAATTAATCATCAGTGCTATCGATGGTGGCTGGGGACTGAGTGAGGGGGGCCGTGCTGCTGCTGGCCTCATCGATCTGCTTGTTTGAGTAAAGCACATTGATTTTGGTTCAGAGCGGTAACAATCTGGTTTTGAAATAATAAACACCAACTCTGTATCAAGACGTAGGGACAGATCGATGATTTATTTAGAGCAGGGCAGGGAGCTTGTTTCCTGGCTTGGCTGCTGAGGAAAAGTGACAGTGCCCATGGAGATGCCTCAAGGGGACCTGGCTGGGTGGGTGAAACCCTGCCTGCTCTTTTAGCTAAGGTAAAAAGGGCAAGAACCTGGCAACTGATAACTTCTCAGGAAAATGAAACTACTTGAGAGGCATAAGCTGAGAAGCTGGTCTGCTTGGCTCAAATCTCACTCTGCTACTCATGAGCTGTGTGACCTTGGGCAAGCTACTTAACTTCTCTGAGCCTCGGTCTCATCTGGGAATGATAATAGTACCTACATCTCATGAGGCTGTTTTGAGGATTAAATAAGTTAATTTGTGTGATGAGTTTAAAATAGCATCTTGTAAATGCTCTAAGAATGCTAACTACTATTACTAGCACTCTCTGTCCCCTACTCCAGATGGGTCTATAAAAAGAGTTCGTCTGACCTTTTTGGAGAATTTTAGGGACTTCAGAAAGATTTAGCACCTCACTTCTCTTTGGGGGCTTTCCCAGTCACCTGCCTACTCCTGGAGGTAGTCACCTCACTGGGCAGATGGCTCTATGAGGGCACTGGGCCTGCTGGTGTGGGCAGAGCTGACCCATCCAAACCAGGGAGGTAAAGCATGTTGATTTTGTGTGCTTCCCTCCAGGGAAGGGGCGAGCTGTAGGAAGAAGGCATGTGGGTGGGAGGGCAAGGGGATGAAGCGTACTGGAATGTGGAAGGGAGAGGAGGGAGACAGGGGAGTCAGCAGAATAAAAAGAAACAGACTGGGCTGGGGAGACAAGAAGAGAAACCCCATGGAAGAGCTACCAGAGCAGAAAAGAGATCGAGGGCCAGAACAGAGATAAGAGGAAGGCAGCATCCCTGTGACCCCAGAGGCCCCATCTGGGAGGAGAGGAGCAGGGTCAGTTCCAGAAAAGAGAAGCAGGAGTCAAGCGAGCGGGAAGGAGGCCCCACCTTGGCGGTACATGCGCATGGCATCGAGTAGACGGGAGCCGCGGAGCTGGGCGCGGAGCAAGGGCACGTCCAGCTGTAGAAGCCCAGCCTCGCAGTGGTCTCCCGAAGGCAGGTCCAGCTCACTGCTGCTGCTGACTCGGCGGGAGGAGGCAGAACGGGGCTCCCCGGCCCAACCCTCTGCCACTGGCAGGAAGCAGTGCACGAAATGCAGCTTCGACTTCTTGATGGTGTCGATGAGAGCATCCTGCCGAAGGGCAAGGACGGCCCTCAGTGGACTCTGATGGTCCATCTCATGCCCAGAAAAGCAGGGCCTAGTGCTAGCATCTCCACTGCTTGCAGGCTGGCAGGTATCCCGCCACCGGCCAGGACAATTCTGTCCTCACTAGGCCTGAGTGGCCACACAGGCAGCAGCACTGAACACCATCAAGTCAAAGTGAGACACTGAGTGAGCACTGGGTGACCCGAGTGTGCCCAGAACGCCCAGGCTACCCACCAGGGGTAAGAAAGGATGCTGGAGGCCTGGGCTGGCAAACTTACCACCTGCAGTTTAATCTGGATGCACAGTGACTTCTTCTTGACAGCTGCCATGCCTGTGGTGAAGGTCTTCCGCATGCTGGTGGCCCGGCGCAGCGCCAGCTGTGAGCCGCCCTCTAGGCCCGCAATGGAGCCTGACAGCACCGTGGCGCTGCCCGCCCGGCCCAGAAACAGGTTGCTAATGATTTTCCTGCCAGAGGCGGAAGGGCAAAGGAAGGAAAGAAGTCACATTCACAGAGCAGGAGTGGCCATTCCTTCTCCCAGCTCCTAGGGAACCCAACGAGCCCCACACCACCACCACCACCGTGGCCAGGGGCCCAAGTTACCAGGGCTGGTGCTACAGGTCCCACACCCTACAGAGAAACTGTAGAGAAGTCTCCAAATAATGAGAAGAGAAAACCGGGGTGGGCAGAAGCCAAGGGGTAGGCAGGATCAGACAGAGTGGATGGTCTGCTCTTCATCACCAGGAAGGGCAAAGGTGGGGAAAGGGTTCCAAAGTGGCAGGAGAGAGCAGAGCTCAACATTTGACAGAAGATATAATCTACTGTGATGTTTGCTGGTCATTATTTCTCTCCCTCGACTGAAATGTAAACGCCACATGGGCAGGATCTGTGTTTATTCATTGTCACAGAGTAAGTATCCAATAATCATCTGTTGAATAACTTAATGGATGACAGGGCTTATATGAATGAGGTGTTTCTAAGGCTATCCCTGCCTTCTGTGAAGAATGCGGGAGCGTTAACCAAATGTAAAACGATAAGTCTTTTCAACCACGCCTGTCCCCACCTCTACTCCAGGAGGCCACCCCACGCCCTCAAGGCCCACTAGCCTTGGCTGTTGCCGCTTAGGAGGTGGAGCCTATCTACCCTGCTGGTGAGGGGCGAGAGGAGACTCAGATAGCCCTGGGGATGGAGCATGCGCAGAGTGAGTGGTTCTCTTACTTCTGGGAGTCCTGCAGGAGCCGGGGGGCGTTCTGCGTGGCTGGGTTCTGCTTGGTGTAGCTCAACCAGCCAGCCACATTGTACTCTACCCAGTTGGTGCGATGGCTGTGGCCCAGGAGAAAATGGCGTGGTTTGCTGCTACGCAGGAGGGGCTTTGGCCTGAGGGTAGAAGCAGCAAGGTTCAGGTCCTCAGGGCACCGGTCCAAAAAAGCCCAGGGACTCAGGGAGCCCCTACACAGTGCCACCTGGACCCATATAAATGGGTCCTGTGGAGAGGAAACAGAGGAGTTGCCCTCCAAGGGTGCCACCTACCTTTTTTCACCTTCCTGGGGGCCATAGTAGGAGAAAAGGCGTTCCAGAAGGGCATCCTCAGTGGCCCCTGGTACCAGAGCTTCCTCTTCCAAAAGCCATAGCAGGCCCCTTGCCTCATCAGTGCGGGCCAGTGAGCGGACCTGTGGAGAAGCAAAGAAAACCCACTGCGTCACACAGAGCTGTGGAGAAGAAGCTAGTGCCCTGTCCCCAACCACACACTATATAAACAGGCTCCACACACACAAACTGCAGCTCCTGCCACTCACTGCTGACACCTTGTGGGACAGGTGGGCAGCAAGGAGAAAGATGAGATAAGAAAGAGATCAGAGAGAGAAGTCCACAGCAAAGTATGATTTCTAGGACTCGTGTCCAAAGTAATCAAAGACTAAAGGCTTCTCATTAAGCCAAGCCCACACCCAGATGCTTTCCTCCATCCCTGACCCCTTGCAGGTCACACAAGACTTATGTGAGCCCCGTGTTGCCCTTACTCCCTGGGCTTCACCTCCCAGGTAGATTAACCAAGATAAAGTCTGTGAGGCTCTCAGAGTAGTGCCTGGCCCAAAGGAAGCTATCAATAAGTAACAGCTGTGGGGTTAACCATGGGCCCCTGAGAGGGGAGCACCCAGAGAGGGCTCAGAGCACTACAGGTGGGATCACTACAGAGTCATAAACTCAACTGCGAACAACGTAAGACAGGTGACTTAATGGATGTGAGAGCCCAAATGGGCAGAACTGAGATGACTAAAGAGCCGTGTCCCAGTCTAAAGAAAAGAGCCACCGTTCAGCTGCAGCCAACTGCTGTCCTGGAAGAGTGTTGGCCTAGTGTTGATAAATCCTCCAGGTTTTCAAGGAAGGTGGCAATATTGAATTCTTATTTCTAATACCCCATGCAATCCAAACAGCCGAGGTCTGTGGCCACGTCTGGTCTGAAGGTGTCTTTTCTATGGAATTCTCCTTTTTGGGGGCAAGAAGGACCTGAGCCTTCCCCATCTCCCATCCTTGCCTGGCCTTTAGGGACTAGGGGACAAGAGTAGTAACAGAAGTGCCATTCCTCTCTCTTGGACCCCAGCTGCCTGTATCTCCTCCCCACAGCTGACCAAGTGAGTCGGTGTGATTACCAGGAGGAAGCGGAATATGGCCAATGACTGATGGACAACTAAGGTCCCAGAGTGGCCGGAGCTGCCAGCAGGAATGAGCAACAAAGCCACTGGATAGTGAGTGGCAGGCTGGGCACTGAGGGGCTCCATCTCCAGAGGTGCAGCTACCCAGTGCTGAGACCCGTCAGATTAGGGAGAGCAAAGAAGGGAAAGGTTTGTCGAAGCCCATCCAAACCTACTGTCTGACCCACTGCTGCTCCTAAGCCACATGGAACGACTTCCTTATACCTCCTGGGAATGACAAAGGTGCTTCGGGGAGGCTACCACAGATGCCCAGGTGTCAGGGAAAAAAAAGCCAGCTTCCCTGGGGAGATGTGGAACTTGGGCAATTTAAGCATTTGTCCCGGGGGACCCACATGTTCCCTGGGGCCCTGCCCCCTTGCTAGCCCAGCAGGGCCTCACCACAAGGAAAAGGGAGAAGGAGATTGGGCTCAAAGCAGAGGAGGGAGATCAACAGCTTAGCAGAGATGCCAGTCGTCTAATAAAGTACCTTATGTAACCTCCTTAATTGAAGACAATCACTACGTGTCAAATGCTATGAGGCCAACCAGTCCCCAGGCAGCAAGGTGCCCAAGACACTGGTTCAAAGGGTGACAAGCCCACCCCTAAGGGTGAAGGGCGAGGGGTCACACATGACCCTCAGTGGGAGTCTGTAGCTGACATGTGTCCCTGTTTGGGGCAGTGCTGCCTCCTTACCCCACCTCTGCTAGGCTGCAGGCTGCATCAGTCCTCTTCTTGGGGACAATGGGAGAGAATGACTACAACCTCTGGGTTCACCTAGGCCTTCGCCTAGGAGACATCGGGGCTCCTGGCAGACATACCTGAGGCTCAGCCAGTCACAGGGCAGGGCTTGAGCCCTGGGTGGTAAGAGATGAGGTACAGGTTCCTGTCTGGCTCAGATACCCAGCGGCTGAGGCTCCCCACTGAACCACAGTAGAAGAAAGTACCATCTTCCTGGCCAGACTGGCTGAGGGCTGAGGGGTAGGACCCTTAGCTCCAAAGTGCTCAACGTCTAGACCTGATTGTTGGGCCCCACTCAGCCCCCAGTGACACCACTGGCAGCAGCTCACATGGGGCACGGGGGTGGGCGGGGGCGGGTGCAGGGGGGGGCATGCTCTACTGAAGGAGAGGAATGGGAAAAGAGAAGGCCAGCCTATGGCTTCATTAGAATTCCTACCAGGGACTGATGGGAGGCTTGGTCCACAGAAGCCACAGAATCATCTGTGGCCGGCTCCAAGTCATCAAATGCCAGCTCGATGTTCTCCTAGGAAAGAAGGCAGAGTGGTAGTGAACACAAGGCCACGTGTGGGGTGCAGCTCTATGAGCAGGATAGGAGGGGACACTGGGGTAAGTCTGACCTTCCCATCCCATGCAGGAACTCGCCACCAGCAGCCTGACTGACAAATGCTCACCACCTCCCAAGGCACCACACTGTATCCCTGGAGAGCTAAAATTCTTCTAACCTCCTTTTATACTGAGCTAAAGTCACATATTCCTGTTATTCACATCCACTGATAGGCTACATGAAGAAAGCCTACTTTCACACACATCCTTGAAACAATTGAAGAAATCTGTCCTTTTCCTCCTGAATCTTCTCTCATCCTCAACAAATAACCTCTCCAGGATCAATGTCCTTCATCGCTACGTGAGGTAGGATTTCCAGATCTCGTCCCATCTGGGACATCCCTTTATGAAGGGGTCCTTAATAATCAGTCACCACCTTAACAGATCAGGGGACAGAGACAGGGAAGGCCGGGCCCCACACACGTGGAAGCAGGAACTGCACGGTGGCAATTCGCAGGGCCTAGGTGGTGCCTTGAAGGTGGGCAAGGAGGGGCTCCCTAGACCCTGAATACATCTAGCTTCTTGGAGAGGAAACTCTCCATAGAGTGAGAATGAAACCTGGGGCAAGAAAAAACACCTAGTCTAGAAAGCACAGGCAGACAGAAAAGACAAGAGTAAAAGCTGGGAGGGAGCAGCCAGCAGGGAAGGTGGTTCCTTCCCTCATCCACAGATGCTCTCCCTGAGGAAGCCAAGGCCAGGGGGAAGGAGGGGTGGCAGGCAGAGGCAAAGTCAGGTGCTACCTCCTTGTATCTTTCCAACTCCTGCACAAAGGTGCGTTCGTGGAAGAGCCTCTGAAGCCGGTCCTGGGCGTAGTTGTGGCACAGCTCCTCAAAGGAGGCTCCACGGGTTGACCCACCCTGCTCAGGGTTCTGGAAGCCCGGAGTGTCCACAATCATCATAGAGCAGAGTGAATGTTGGCTGGACTTGAGAGCCCTTCACAGGGAGAGCCTGGGTCAGAGCTGGCTAGGGCAGCACCACCACACAGGCCCCACTTGTCTGCCCCTGGTGCCCAGGCAGCCCGCCCTGCCCCAAACCAAGTCTCCATTTCTGTGCAGGTGCCCAGGATCCTGGGTGTGCCTCTCCAGGCCTACAAGGACAGTGAGCCCTCTGCTGGTGGAGGATGGCTCTGCCTCAGCGATCACACAAGCTCAGAGGCATCAACTCCACCTTCGTCAAGGCAGGAAGCCAGAGAGCTCCTGACCCGCACTCACTCACCTGTTCACCAGAGAGACAATAAGGGTGAAGAGCTCGCTGTAGAGGCCAGACGCCATGCCCTCCAAGCATCCAGCGCACTTAGTTTGGGGCCTGTGGGGCAAGAGGATCAGCTCTAGCTCCTGTTCCCTGGGATCCCCACCTGGGTATGCTCCCTGCCTGCCCAGGGCCAAGTCAGCAGGGGCCTTGGGGCTAGGCGTGTCCCCTGATCTGAGCTCCTCACGCCAGCAGTCTCCCCACAGCAGAGACGGCAGTGAGCCCTGGATGAGGCCTCCCAATCACATCCTCCAGCCCAGGGTACCTGTGCCATCTCCCAGGCTGCTCTCCTCAGGGCCCTGGCGGAAAGAGGTGGAGCGCTGCAGGGTGCCACCCTTGTGCTGGTGCTTGAAGATGGCCGAGGAGAGCTCCTCCAGGCTGCAGCCCAACAGGTATGCGGCCTTCTGGGCCCACTCATGGCGGGCAAACTGCTTGCGCCCAGCTATGGGGTAGAAAAAAGGATCTGGCATCTTGGATCTTCCTCCTTAGGCCATGTGATGACCACTGTGCCCTTTGGCTCCCCATTCCCACAGAACTGGGAAGTGGGTATTTTCCAGAGAAAAAACCAGCCCTGATGACACTAGAGGGTTCAGGTAAAACAAGGCCAGCCAGCAGCTGCCAGGGTTTCCTGTGTCCCTAGGGGTAGAGAGAATGAGCAAGTCCTAAAAAAGGAGATAACTCCACACAGCTGCCACCAGAGGGTACCCAGTCAGCTGCAAACGCCCTTGTAGAGGGCTTAGCTCCAGGAGTGCCAGCCTTGGGAAATACAGTCAGAGGATGGATGAGCCAGCCCACCTTCAATAAGCATGAGAGCCACCTGTGCCTTGGGGGACACATCATGAGAAGTACAGTGCCTTCCCCTTCTGTGAATTCATTAGGATCCTCCCTCTTACCTCTAGGCATCTGCTAGGAGAGACCACAAACACCCACCATGGTCCAACACTGGGGATATGAAAAAGCCTCAGAGGAAAGGGAGCAGCCCACGCGGACAGACGTGTTTCAGCCAACATGCGTCTAATCATGGCAATTAGAGAAAGCTAACAAGAAACAAGGTTTTACCTTCAGCAGCTTCTGTAAGGCAAAGGACCAGCATGCAGCATGCAAAGAAAAACAGCATGTTACCAAATAGTCATCAACTGAGCCCGCCAGGCCCACGAGAAGGGACTGCAAAGGGTGGGGATTTGTGAGGATGAGCAGGCAGGAAAATAACCATATTCAGACTCAGAAACATAAACACACGCACGATCTCAAAGGAGTATGTTTATGAATGTAACCACACTGACACACATAGACAAAGAAAGACCTAAAAGACATTCTCACACACACACACACACACACACACTGGAAAACACTGGAAGCCTGAGGGAGTAACGGACTCTGCTCAAAACGGTCCATGTGCCAACACACCCAGAGCTCTTCACCTGCAATTGGCACTGAGTAGGGTTTATAGGAAACCTGGGTTTATCATCTTAAGAGTGAAAGAACTTCCACAAGACAGGTGATATGCCCACCCTCCTGCCCACCTACATAGTCTGGAGACTTCTTTAACTCAGAGCCTACTTCCTTTCTGGTAGGGATGCTACCTTCTGGAATCATAAGGAGCCTAAAACCCAGGTGCCTATTCCTCCATGCACCCACTCACCCACCCACCGGTGCTTCCTCATTCCTACCGAGCAGCCTGGGGCCCTTCACATCCCAAGGAAGATGAAGCCAAAACCCCAGGTGCTGTTCAGAGGCAGCACCTCTTTTCCTAAACTGGAGGAGAAAGAGGTGAAGCGGTGGGCAGAGTGCCCACTCATCAATATAATCTCAGAGGAAGGCAGCAGAGTACTCCAAGCCAGACCAAGCTTAGCCATTCACAAGCCCCCAAGCACAAGTGCTGAAGCTGCGACTCATTTGTTTCCACGGTGCCTGCTGCCCTCTAGTGGCTTCCACCCTGACATGCAAGGAAGAGACACCTGCTACCAAACCAGTGGCGAGAAAGGAAGACAGGGAAAAACTGGCCTCAGGAAGCCCCAGGAAGCAAGCCCACCCTACCCCACCTAAGCCCCATGGAGGCATCCTGAGAGGTTCCAGGATCTGGATGCAAAACAGATAGAAGCAGCTATATTTGGGGACTCTGAGAAGTCCCGCAGCTGGTGCCCTCTCCACCCTCAACCCTGGGGCTTCTCCCAGGCCAGTGCCCTCCATTACGACAGAACAAGCCCAGCCCCAGAGAGAGCCCAGGGCCAACACCAAGATGGGGCCATGTGGCCCCTGCACCCCAGGGAGGGGCCAATGTCAGTTACCCGCTTGCTCCTCGGGTCCTCTGTCAGGAAGGGAACAAGAAGGAGAGTTAATCCAGGGGGGCTGCTCTGAGTTGGGGCCCTTCTCTTCACTTCAGTCTCTGAGCCCTCAAAGCCCCCACCCCGATTTCACAGTGCTCTCAGTCACTGCCACCTAAGTCCAGCCCTCAGGCCACCATTGGCAGAGATGCTTCTCTGGGTGTTGGGGGCCTTCTGCTCTGATGTCAGGGGCTGGGAAGAGGCACAGCAAAAGAGGGGTGTCTGGTAATAGATGAGCCTGTGTTGGGTGAGGACAAACTGGGAAGGAAGGTCCCCACGAGGTCTCCTAGGCGCCAAGCCTGGCTGATGAGACCCACTGCAGGTTACCTTTGGTGGCTCCTGCAGCGCCCAGGTGGTAGATGGCAGCCAGGATGAGCCAGCAGGCTTTCTGTTCATCGGGGAGATGCCCAGCACTTTCATAGCTGTCTGCAGCTTACTGAACTGCTGAGCCGCCTTCTGCTTCTCCCAGGCTGCAGGAACAAATGGGCACATGGGCTCTGGATCTCAGAGGGGCCCTATGCCTCCCCACCTCACCTCTCCACCCCGCCCCCCTGCCCAGCATACTGCCATGCTGCTGGGCCCCAGGGAGGGCAAGGCTATGGCAGGGCTGCCCAACTGGAGCTGGGCTCCTGCTATTCCCACGGGGCACTCCAGGCCATCTGAGGGTCTCCCAACCCCAAGTCCCAGGGCTGCAACCTGGTCCCTCACCTTAGCCAGTGGCACAATTCCAAACACACTGTTCTCTGCCAAGTGGTTCAAGTGGAGCTCTGTCCTAGGGGTACAAATGAGGCATCAGCACAGCGCTTGGTCCCTACGCCAAGGCCACCTCCCTATCAGGGTGGAGAGAGACAAACTTAGCTTCCAGACTCTGAGTTCTGTCTGCCATCATGCCCTACTGTCAGGCAGCTGCTACTGCCTTTCTTAATTGGCCTGGATGCCTGGTCAGAGCACCAGACTCCCTAAGACAGGTCACCAGAGATGCCCTGGTGAGTGTCCAGCCAGACCCCTGGAAGGGACCAGGAAACCTGCCTAAAGGGTGAGTCAAGCCAGGACAGAGACCACGCCCTCAGTTACAAGAAGAGATAAGGAGGAAAATGCCATGGGGCTGCTTGCTCATCCTTATCATTTATCCCTCAGTGAACACAGAAAGCAAGTCGAAAGGTCTAAAGGGAGGGGCCCGCCAGAGGAGCCAACATGGGAGCATGGAGGGCCAGCTTGGAGGGCAATGAAAAAGAGTTGGGCTTTTGGTCCCAGTTTAGACTCAAATACCATCTCATCCCCATACTAGCTGTGTGACTGCAGGCAAGTCCCTGACCACCTGCATCTCAGCGTGCTTTCCTCTCCAGACCTGCTTTGGTGGGTGGCAGAGATCCCAGGTAGGCCCTGGAAAACTGAGGGGCCAATTGTGCCCTTCATGGTAGCCAGAACCCTGTGCCTGGAGCCAGGGAGTTCCTGACAGGCAGGGCCTAGGGCTCATTCATTTTGCCATCGCCAGGACCTAGCTCAGAGCCTAATGTGTATCAGGCACACAATAAACAGTACAGAATGCAATCGAGAGGCAAAGTCCAGGGGCTTTCAGAGGGCTGGAGTCCAAAGCACCCTCCCTGTTCCCTCTGTCCCATCTCACCTGAGGGTGCCATCTGCACAGGCAAGTAGGTAGTAGAAAACGTTGAATGTAGCCTCATTAGCTGGGCGTCGAGCCACGCGCAGCTTCTCCAGAAGCATCGTCTGTGCACAGCATGGAGGGTATGGGCAAGGAGGGCAGTGCCAGGTCAAGCTTTCTCCACCCCACAGAAGAAGGAATCAGGCACATGGGAACAAGCTGCTGCTTGCTATTCTCCAGGTGCTCAACCAGAAGCCAGATCACCTCAGGGGCAAACCCAGGCAGAGACCAGAGCCACAAGGAAGGAGACAGGCCCAGATCATGGAGGGACCCTGCTGCCCTGCCTAGTCCCCAGGAACAGCTTTCATGGGAGCTGAACACTTCGTGGTGAGAGATTTCATTTAGGATGGAAGGGAGTCAGACTTCGTGAGGCCTTACTCTACTGATGAGCCAGTCCTCCCCAGGTGAAACCTGCCTGACGAAGCCCCCAAACACAGGGCCAGGGCGTGGGCAGGACCGGCAGGAAGCTGAACTGTGCTCCTCCACCCAGGGCAGGAGGCACAGGAAGCAGAACGGTGAAGGCTCAGGCAGAGACACCAGCCCTGCCAGTGCCAGGGCCCATTTTGCTGGGGCAGAATTCCAGAAAAACGAGGCACAGAAGAGAGCCTGATTTCTAAGACATGAAATCAGGTAGCCAATCTCCTAGTACCCGAGTGTCCCCTCACCTGAATGGAGGCGAGGCCACCTGGCCAGCTTGGTCAAAGTCTAAGGAGAGGATCTGAGAGAAGCGGGTGGCATTGCTGTTCATGATGGTGGGGCTGTTCCCAAAGGCTTCCAGGACCGTGTATAGAGCCTGCCACTTCTCCGCTGCAGAAGACAGGCCCAGGGGCCATCAGGAAAGCCAAAGAGAAACGAGCTGGCACCTCAGAGAAGCTTCCACCACCCCACCCGCCTCTCCCCAGCCCATTCTCAATTTCTCAGTTGTCCCTGCCTCACCAGAAAACACCTTGTTCCCGCTGGTGCCTGCGATGGTGGCCAGGTATTGTACCAGATGCTGGCAGCTGGTGGTCTTCCCGCTGCCACTACCGCCCAGGAGGACAATGGACTGGTCCTGACGGCTCATCAGCATCGCCCTGTATGCAGTCTGGGCCACGGCGTAGATGTGGGGTGCCATGTCTTCTCGCCGACACCCCTTGAACATGTGCATCACCTTGGGTGGGAGAGGGATTGTGGGGAAGGGGTAGGCTCTCAGCTGGTCCCACTCAAATACCCCTCACTCCAAAGGTCTACATCTTTCTGGGCCTTTCACTCCAGGGTAACAGAGGGATTCTGAGGCCAAGGCCCTGTAGGAAAATGCAGATACCAGCCAAGCCCTAGCCTGTGTTAGAGATTGGGGGAGGGCCTTCTGTCAATACCCTTTGAGATGACTCCTTTCCCCAAGGTCAGCTGTGAGACTGTACAGGAGCCCAGGAGAATGCCCAGGGGAAGGGCAGAGCCAGAAAAGGTGGGGTAGAGAGTGGGTGGGTGGATCCATGTGGCACATGGTGGCCTGGGGGCATCGCACCTTCTCGGAGTACACGGCAGGAGCCCCACGGGGGCTGAGGACGAGCAGGCTGGGGCCAGCATATGTGTGCAGCAGGCTAGCGCCATAGCGCTGGCGCAGTGTGTGCAAGACGCTCGACTCATTGAGGTACACCAGGGAGGCCAGATCTTCTAGACGGTCGCAGGAAGGAGCATTAGCCTGTGACAGCACAGGCAGGAGAGCACTGAAGAAGCAGAACCTGTCTGCACTGCCAGTGGACAAGCCTGCCCGGCCCACCCCACCGCTGTGCCCTCTACCAGCCTCCTGCCAACCTTCTCTACGTCATCCTCGTCGACGTCCAGGATGGTTCCATCATGGTCTAGCTTCACGCGCACCTTCCCCTCGGGCAAGCTGAGCTCCTGGGATTTGAGCTGACTGGCTGCAGAGTAGGGCACAGTCAGACATGGGCCTGGGAAGGCTCTGCCACCCTTGGCCTCCTCCCCACTGTATCACCAACCTCTCGTTGCTCACCACCCAGCCTTCACCAGACCCAGAAGGCACAGCAGCACTGACACCTGAGAGGCCAGGCGTCTGCCCCTGGACCTCCCCAAACTCACCCAGTGAGAAGCCATCCTTATGGACCAGCCACACCTTCTCTGTCTCATGCCAGGCCTCTTCAGCTGCAATCTGTTCTTCTGACTTCACCTATCAGAGGAGGGGAAGAACAGATAGTCAGAGGCTGTTCTGGAAAACAGAGACAAGGACAGTAGGAAAGAGGAGACATGCGAAGGGAAGGGCTTCCAGATGAGCCACTGGGCGAGCGGGACAGACACAGAACAGGGGACATCAGAGGTGTCAGAGGAAGAAGGTGGGGAAGCTAGGAGGTAGTGGTAGTCCTGAGGAGTCTTGAGGACAAGGACAAAGCTAGGGGCCATGCCAACCTTGAGCATCTGGAAGGACAGGGACACAGGGAGCAGGTACCCAGGAGACAGCAGACCCCAGGAAGGCAAATCGGCAGGGTCTACCTTCAGCTGCCCTCTCCCTGACCTCCCTGTGAAGCCTGTAGGATTAGTGTCCTGAGTCCACACTCCCCCTGAGCCACGGCTACTGTGACCTTCCATGCCCAGCTTCTCCCCCATCCTGACAGGCCCTCCTTCACCAAGCTGGGGAAGAATAGGACCTAAGGAGAATGTCTACTGAGGACTTTGCAGTGCAAAATGAAAAGTGGGGCCTGAGTCCTGGCCTCGGCCTGGTCTTCCTCTCCAGAGGATGCTCTCCTGGGTGAAGGGCAGCACCCGGATGCACATGCCAGCCTCCCTGCTCCTCCTCCTCACAGGGTGGCAGGTGCACAGACCTATGTGGACATGCCAAGCCCATACAAGGGCACGAAGGAGCATGGCTGGAATGATATGAGGGAGATGGGGAGGGACAGCACTGTTCTGCTAAACACAGAAAGAGACTTGCATGCCACATGGATGGGCACTGGAAAGGGTATAGAGGAATTGGGAGACCCTGGAGGCCCCAAGTGGTCATCAGTCAGAAAGAAACATTTACAGGCACTGTCAGGGTGTGGGGCTGCCAAACCTGGCTCCCGAGGGACCTGAGCTGGGCAGAAACGGTGTCCAAGGATGCTCGGCAAATAGGAGACAGATAGTTCAGACTCCTTTTGTTGTGCGTGAGTGAAAGGGCAGCAGGGTCATCCAGTAGCTCTGATGCCCCATGGCATGGAGGAGCCATCAGGCTGGTCCTACCCGCCCCACCCTCATGAGACCTGGGTCAATACACTGCTTTGTGTGACACTGACCCCTGGTGAAGGATTGGAAAGGACCAAAAAAAAAAAAAAAAAAAAAAAAAAACATAGCAAGAGGAAATTTTTTTGTTACAATTCTTAGAGCTGCAAGAGATCTGGGTTCTACTTCCAGACTGGATTCTGGTTTTAGAGAACTCTTTCTCCCTCACTGACTGCCCTTCCCAGCTACCGGGTGGGAAGGCTGGACTACACCTGTGGCCCCTAAACTCCAGTAATCACGAACAGTGATATTCCCCTTCCAACTGGAGGATCACTCTGGGGCGTCAATATTTTAAATCGTTAAGTGAAAACATTAAACAAACAAACAAAAAGGTTAGTACATTTGAAAAACATATTTGAAAAAAATGTAACTTTTAAAACAAAACTATGTGTTCTTTGAAAATTACGTGAGACAAGTAACACGTTTGTCTTAAATTGGTACGTTCAAGAATTTGGAGCCTGGCACATAGGGTGACACCAAGGTGTCACAGCCTATAATTCGTTTGGAGCTTCTCTGAAGGTGGGTTTCCCACATTGGTCCGCAGGCGGAGACAGAAAGGGCCACATCTTCAAGCGTTGAGATGGGGTGGTAGGGATTCAGCCTTTTCAGCTTTCTCTACCCAGAGTGAGCAGAATGGAAGCACCTGGCAACTAAAACTGGCCCGGCCCTTGGGCTTCAGTGGCTCAGAACCTGGAGCCACAGAGGTCAAACTCCACTGGTGACACTTGGTCTAGGCATTCCCCAGGGGCCTGACACAGAGCTACCCCATCTCAAACTCCTGTCACCGCTTCCCCCGAGGATCTCCCCAGATACCAGGTGGGAGTAGGAAGGGAGAAGAGGCCTTACACTCCAACATGAGGCCCGAGCACAGATACCAGCCCAGGTACAAGCCGGGGGTGGCAGTTGTGTCACCGGAAGAAGTGGAGGGCTCCTGAGGGGGGCAGGAGCACCCTACCTGGCTGTGGGCAGGAGAAGCGGCCTCAGGGTCCAGCTACCAGCAGCAAGCAAATAAGAGAGAGAGAAGAAGAGGGGTGAAGACAAGTAGACAATCAGCATGTCCCCTTTGGCAAGCACCCTGGGCCAAGCGGGTGGCCACTCTTAGGTTGCCCAAGGTACAAGGTGGAGATGGGAGTCACTTAGCACCAGGAGGGGGTTGCTAGCCTAGGCAGGTGGATTGTGCTCTGTTAAGGATAGGCCAGACAAGGAAGAAAAGGTGAAGAGACACTTGTTACCATCAGACTTGTCAGAGAAGAAACTCTGGTAAATCATTTCCCGTGGCCTGGGCAGGAGTGTGCCATTCTGCCTCTGGCCCCAGTCTCTCCTAGGCTGGCCATTTGGTCCATTCTGAATTCGGCTTCTCTTCTGTGTGCCACCAGTCCAGGCCACCTCACCATACCCAGGTCTTGGGCCCCCCAGAAGCCTCTGGCCTTACCCAGGGCATTTTCCATCCTAGCTCCCCTATAGCCAACAGATCCCAACACAGGGCTCACCCTGGCCTCCAAACACACACTCAAGGACGCCATTCCCACTGCCAAGGACTGTCCTTCAGAGATGTCATCCCTGCACCTCTCATAGAACAAGACCACCAGCAGTCCCAAGTCTAGGACGCCTTCCTCGAACCCCACTGCATCCCTGCACCATTCCCAGGCAGACCCACAACCCCATGGCAAGTGGAGGCATCATCCCATACGGGTCCATATGACAACTGCCCAAGTACCAAGGCGCAGTGGGTGGACCCTGCTGCTAGCCTTGACCTCTCTGTCTCTGTCTGGTCACTTAAAAGCCTTTCTGAAGGGGAAGGGGAGTCAGCCAGGCCTTTGACCTTGCTTGTCAGAAATGGACAAGGAGTTAACAGGCACCTGGGTCTAGAGAGTCAGGGCATCCAAAAGGGGAGTGTCAGCTCCCTGCCTCGACACCTACCAGACTCTAGCATCAAGACATATTCTCCGGGGCAGGAGGACAGGGCTGGGGAAGGGGGCTGGATACCCAGCCAAGAGGGACCCCTCCCCCAGGCACACGGCTCTGGGCTCCCTGAAGGAACAGGCCTCACTGTGCTTGACCCCTCTGCAGAGCCCTTCTTCCCTTTCTTGAAGTGGAAAGACCACTGTGAGGGCCCCCAAGCCATCATGGAGCACTCTTCCATAGGCAGGTGCTCCTTCCAAAACACACAGACACACACAGTCTGGCCGCCAGCCTCAGGAAAGAGGAGTGCCAGGGACAGGGGAACCACACACGAGAGGTGGCATTACAGGAGCTGTGAAGATCCTCTCAAGCCGCTGGTGGGCCTCCTCTGCGGGGGTCAGCTGGACCTCGGTGGCAGCTTCTGCCTGGAGGTTAAATCACTATTAGTCATGGCCAGGGAAGCAGTGGGGGCACAGCATGCCAAGCTTCTGGCCTAGGAAGCCACTAGGACCCAGCAGGTAAATGAAGTAGGGTCAGGGAGAGCAAGCCGGGCACCAATTTGAGTTTTTAAACTACCAGATGAGAAAAAAGAATAGCTGTCTGCAAGTTCTGGGGTTAGTTCTTCCCACCGTCCTAACCATTCAGCACCAGGACAGTCCTGTTCTCCTACACACCCTCTGGCCCTTGCCGTCAGCCCAAGTGACAGTGGCTGAACTCCAAGTCAGAGCTCTTCTCAGCCCCCCAACTCCAGCCTACTGAGAGGTGAGAGGAAAGGGAGCTGGAGGGAGGGCAGCTGGCCTAGACAGACACATGACACGCTCAGCTCCTCAGAGGTTCTTCTCAGAGACTGATGGTTTGCTTCATGCCCTGCCCATCAGGCCAGAGATGCCCCTGCCAATGCCTGTTTGCCCGAAGGTCACCTCCCTGATTCAGAGTGGGCCAGGAGGGGTGGGGAAAGCTACAGCTTGCTCCTCTCTAGGTTCCTCAAAGCCCGAGAATGGAATGGGAGTATGGCGAATTCTGGAGCCTTAGGAATCCCAGGAGGGCCTCTAGGGCTGGGAGACAGGACAAGCCTTAGGCTTTTTTTGCCCTGCCCCTCATCCCTTTGCCCTCCCCTTCTTGTTCAAAAGAGAGCATGCAAGAGCACAGAGAAGCAGAAGGTGGAAACCTGATTGACCCCCTCCACATACCTATACCCACACCCACCACACAGGGCCTCAGAAGGGTCTACAAAATGTGAAAGCTTAAAGAGAACTGTCCCCAACCAAGAACCAGCCAAGCAGGCATCACCTTCCAATGGAAGGGGCTAGACTAATTGTCCTTGGGCCTCCCCTCTGCCTCTTGGCCTCCTGTCCCACACAGAGGAAAGACACTTTATGGACAGACAGGGCCCCAATCCAAAGGGAGCCCACTGTGTCCATTAGCCACCCAGGCTCAGGGCTCCTCAAGAGTCCTGCTGCCAGAGGGGACTGCTGGCAGGCCTGAGGAAGGTAGTGAGGACAATGATGATATTAATAACTCCTGTTATTAGCACTGCTATGACGCTGCCCTTTATGGAGCACCCTCCACACCAGGGACTGGCCTGGGAGCATTTACTACCTGAATCATTTTTAACCTTCATAGAAACACTTCAAAGCAGATATCATCCCTGATTTGCAATTCCAAAATCCAAAAGGCCCCCCCCAAACAAAAGATTTTTCTTAACTATTTTGGTGGCAAAACCTGTTTATATTCTATCTTCCTGCAATGTGAACGTTCATAGGTTTTATTAAATATAATGGGTTTGGTTACGGGTTGCTGCTCATTATATACACTGTATGATATCCTAAAATACAAAAATAACTAATTTCCAAAATAGTTCTGGCCCTAAGGGCTTCAGAGAAGGGACTATGGACCTGTGTCATCCCCACCCGACAGATGAAGGCTCAGAGATGGGACCTTGCTGAGATCCTGCACGGGATGAGTGGCTGGGATGTGAACGTGCACAGGCCACTCGACTTCAGAAGTTCTGTCTTTCCACCCTAGCCCTGATCTGCTAGCGCACTGGTCCTCGACTTGGGGTCTGGAGCCGCAAACTGACCCCATGTAGCTGGGGACCAGGCCCCAACTCCTACAGAACAGCAGCATGCTGGTTAGCAGATCCTATCCCTAAGCCCAGGCCACGACTCTGGCATTCAGTCCAGGAAAGCCGTGCAGCTCTGCCATCGGCAATGGCCTGGGCCCAGCCTCTCAGTCATGCGGGGCTGCGGAGACGTGGGGAAGCTGGTTGTGAGGGTGCCTGGCCCTTAAGCGAGGATGGTGAACAGCATGAGAGGTTAGTGACACACTCGGTTACCTCCCGCTGCACGTCAGGGACTGGTGACTTGGACTGCTGCAATCCAGTGAGGTTCAGCTTCGGACCAGCAGAGCCTGGGTCAGCCGGCTCTTCTGGTGGGGCTAGGGAACACTGCTTCTCTGGGGTTCCAGGCTTGGTGGGGGACACTGGCTTGGCTGAGGAGTCCACCACCTCTGGGAAGCCTGGTTTTCCCGAGGAGCCTGGCTCCTGGCTGGAGGGCTTCTCCCCCTTCCCAGGAGACTGCCTGCTGCGGGGCTTGTGGTCCTTGCCCCTACCCCGAGACATCAGGCTCCGCAGGCCCACGGAGAGCTCATCCTTGGGTGTCTCCTTCTTTGCTTCAGGCTTAGGTGGAGCAGGGGGAGGTGGTGGAGGTGGTGGCTTGGGACCAGAAGCTGCCTTTTCTCCCCTCTTGCCTCGAGCTGGGTGCTCAGGGGATTTGACCCCTCTGCTCAGAGTCTCCCTGGTGCTCCCAGGCTCCTCGCCAGGCATCACCTTGCTCACCACCTTCCTCACTGCATTTGCTACTCTTTTCCGGGATAGGCCCGGGGTTTCCTCACTCGAGGCTTCTGCTGAGGCAGCCCCCAGGCCATTCATGGCAAGTGTGGGTGCAGGGCTCTTGGTTTCTGTAGATTCAGAGTTGGTGGGAGGCTGAGGACTCCTAGATGGGCCACTGCTGTCCTTCGAGCTGCCCTCTAGCTACAGTCACAGATACAGGTAGATATTAGCATGAGCCCCTGCATCCCTGCCCACCCCATGCAGAGGAAGTAAGAAGTGTGACCTCACACCTAGCCCTGGAACAGATCATCCACTTATGCACCAAATAACATAGCTCCAAGAGGCTGTCCATCATCCGGATAGGACAACTGCATCTAAGAGTGTGGCTTCTCCCAGAAAGCACAAGCAAGTTCTGCTGTTACCTGCTGTTTATCTCCAGGCTTAGCATGGAGCTGTGAGATGCCAGCACAGAGGGCCTGGAGACCATGAGGTGCCTCAGAGTTATTGGCTTTCTGTCAGGGCAGCAACCAAGGCTGAGTCCTGGCGCGCCCACTCCCAGCCCACGCACAGCAGAGATGGAATATGGAGAAGTCAAACCACCAAATCCGATCATCAATCCTAGGCCTCAATCCAGGGCTTCCCGGCTTTGTGGTCCCTTCTATCGCCTGATTTTCTGGGCAGCCAGACCTGAGCCTACTCATCCTGACAAGAACAGAATGGTCCCTTCCCTTCCTCTTCGCACTCCCCTCTGTCCCTTCTAACTGCAGTTGAAGACAATAGTAACTGCTAACACTTACGCAGTGCGGATTATGGATCAGGCAGTCTTCTAAGCACCTTACACGTAATTTTCATTAAAAAATCGGGCATACTCCAAGGTCCCTCCCACCCATATCTCAAACATATCCCTTTGAAATCATAGGCTGGCCTTGCAGGATTGGTTATAGATCAGGTAGTAGTCACAACGCCTGGCTAATCAAATCTCCATCCAAAGACGTGGGGGAGCCGAGACAGGCACTATCTGGGGTAATGACATATGGACCAATTTTGTGACCCAGCTCTGCTCCAGGGCCCTGGGCACTCCCACCCCCTGTGTCAACAGCAGCTCTTCCTAACTACACACCTCTAGACTGGGCTCTTCTGAAACTGTCTCCCCTTTCTTGCTTTAAAAGAGCCCAGTTTTTTTCAGGGTTTCTTTCCCATGGCAGAATAACTTGGCTGGGGGATGTCTAGAGGGGCACTGGGAAGCTACAGACCAAGCAGCTGACAGGGTCTTGGGAAGAGACAGCAGCAGCTGCAGTGAAATTCCTCGCTGTCCTTGTCTGGTGCCACCCAGAGCAGGACGAAGAGTCCTAACAGCTGAGCTCTCATATGGTGCTCCCGACCTAACAGTCTGCCCATCTAAGCCTCTCTAGTCCCAAAGGTTCAGGAAACCAGAACTAAAGGTAAGAACTAAAGTGGGTGGAGGACTTTGGGGGAGGTCCGCAAAGTGCCTTGGCATTCCCATTTCCTTCCTCAACATACCCCAGGCTAGCACCATATAGGCTACACTTCCTGCCCCTTTACTGCCATTCCCTCCAGCCACCCAGTACAGGAAGTGGCACCCTACTGCACCTGCCTGCTCTGCGGAACTGTCTCCCAGGCTAGCCTATGGCAGGCACACCCACACACAGGGGTCTCACAGAAGCACTTACAGCCCCTTCCTCCTTGCCAGGAGGGCCAGGCTTCAGCAGAGTTTTATCTTCCTCTTTCACCTGAAGGAACAGACAAAGAAGTCACTGGCAGGTCAGGGCTGGGGGACCCAGCACTAAAACTGCAGAAGGCAAGCATCGAGGAGGCTGTCTCTCTGAGGGGCAGAGCTCCTTCAGTGTTCAGAAGTACTAGAGCTACAGACCTAGGCAACGATATACTGTCCTGGGGTCAAAACTGTCCAGTGACAACTTTAAGAATGAAAAGTCTCTGTGGGGTGAAAGCCAAGTACACTTGCCCTTAGTGACCAGCCACGTGGTCCCCTGGGGCTGTCCAAAGAGGTCCACCCATGGGAGTGACATCATGGCCTTGGTTACAGGTTGGATAGAAAGATCTAGCTAATTCAACTCGGGCTAACCTGCAAGAGTCACTCCTAGCTCAGACAAGAAGTGGTCTGAACAAGAGCCCGCTGACCTAGTGACCAGAGAGGGAATAAGCCGTGTTGGGGCCAGCAGAATTTGATGTAGGTGGCCCCATCAGGCTGGCTCCGGCTTGCTTCTAGGCTCCATACAATTTCCCCCAGCACAGAGCCCGAGTGTCTTCCCAACCAGACGGCTGAGCTCTGGCTGGAGGCAGGAAGTGGGGTGGAGACAGGGATTCAGGAGGCCAAATATCTTCCCAACCTCAGACCCACAAAACAGCCAACCATGCAGCTAAGCCAGGGAACCTCAAGATGAGGGGTGGGGTGTGGAGAAAGGAAATACGCTTGAGCTCTGGCTGCTCTGTCCAGGGGTTGCGCTCAGCCCAGGAGCTAGCTGGCCGGAGTCAGAGGGGAGGAGCAGAGTCAGGGCCCAATGGCAGATATCATAATGCAGACAATATAGATGTTCTGAAGGTTCTTTCAGTTGAGACTGGCTCAAAATAGACCCAGAGGGGCTGGGCCTCAGTCTGAGAGAGCTGTCTCTTCTCCCCCTCACGAGCGTCTCTACCTCCAAAGCTCAGGTAGTCCTAGTGGATTTCATTTCTCTTTTTATTCAGTCACTTAGGACTACAGAAAAAGACAGGTGCATTACCAGCCCTACCCCACTCTTGGCATGCCTTTCTTTACAGGCACAATGCAGTAGGAGCTTGAGAAGGAGTCTCTGATTCCTAAAGGAAAAGATCCTTAGAGTCATGCTAATTATCCACCTGGGGGGACTCTCCGTTTGTAACCAGCTTCCGTGGCTAATTTTGAGCTCTAATTAGCAGTGCCTAGGGCACTGACCAGCATGATGGCTGCTGCAGTTTTAACGCTGCATCTTGCTCATGGAAATATTTTCAGTGGCTCAAGATTCAAAGTTAATTCACACTGCCAAGGTCAGAGGGAGAAATGGCAATTCATCAGAGTGGACTCTAGTACTTTAGAAATGAAGATTGGAGCAGAGAAAGGGAAGGGAGGGGCTGGTGGAGAGGGAAGGAAGAGAAGTGGCAGACACCAGATCTGCCTGTGGCCCCCATGGATGCCCATCCCTCACTCCACTCCCGCCCCCAGGGACCACACCATGCACTAGCTTCAGGGCACACAGGTTAGAGGGGCAGCAAGTACTCACAAACCACACACACACATACACACACACTCATTACTGCACACAGTGCTGTTAGCTTGGGCTCAGGGATGGCCCAGATTCCAAGTCCACTCTGCGTCCTTCACCAGCTCCAAATCTGTCCTCCTCCCTCCAGTGGCTTGAGCTTGGGACCCCAAGAGTCTTACCCAAGTGGTGAGGCATTGGGAAACACCGCTGTCGCCCCAAATGTCTGGGATACTAGGCCCAGCTCTGAGCTCAGCTCTGGATTTAGCCTGAGGCTGACTCACTACCGCCCCTCCCCCCCAGCCCCCCCTACATGCCCGCAAAGGGCTCTGTCTGTAGTAGGTCATTGCCCAGCTGGGAACTGTGAGCAGCAAAGGCACGCCCAGGTCTGAAGCCTGACTCACCCTCTGGACCCAGGCAGCCAGAGGCCTGGCTCCTTCTCCTACCTTCCACAGCCCACCAGACTCGGGGAGACCCAGTTCCGAGGTCTCATAGCCAAAGTCATTCCCAGCGGTACCTCCACAGCAGCCCACATTTCCAGAGGTGAGTTAAAGCAGTAGAGGTGGGGGTGGGTGGGAAGGTGTGGAAGGCTGTGGAAGGGTAATTCGGAGGGGCACCAGTGGGACAAAAGGCAGCTCGCTTGTTAGAGGTGGAGCTCAGAGGAGGAGCATGACTCAGCGGCAGGAGCCCATACAGAGAGAAGAGTGAGCTCACTGGCCCCCTGGTCATTCTTGGCAGTCCCCAAATACACACACAGCCACAGTCCATCTTTAGCTTCCAAAGCTCCCTCTCTCACACCCAGTCTACTGTCTGCACACACCATGCCAAGCACATAGGAAAAGTGTAAAGATTTTGAAATCCAACTTTCCTTTTGCTCCCAGAAGGCGAACCTTGATGAAAAGGCCATAGCACCGAAAGTAGCCTGCACCCTGAGTCAGAGAAGAAACGAGGGTGGGCCAGGGTCTCGCAGGGGCTCGGAGTCTTCCTAAAGGCCAGGACCTGCCAGGGACAAACACCGTGGGCAGCAGGGGAAAGGCAAGATGGAGCAGAGAGGGAAGGATTATGAAGCTCAAAAGATCAGAGGAGAGAGGAATAAAATATTAGAAGAAGGGGAAGGTAAGGTAGGGTGCAGAACTTAGAACTTCCTGCCCTTGGAAGCTGTGTGCCCTTGAATAAACCACTTCACTTCTTTAGGCTTCTTTGTAGAATTAGAAAGTGCACTAGTCTAGAGAATGGCTAAAGTTTTTCCTAAGTCTGGCGCCCTAAGAGTCTGGGTGGGGAGAGGCACTCAAGCCCTCAGTTCAGGAACTGAAAGTTCCTGGCCTGTGACCTGGGAGGGGACTAAGAGGCTGCTCTAGGACCCAAGCAACTTTGCCTTTTGCCTGCAACACACCGTTCCCCACCAGGGGTAAGAGGTCTGGAGAACATACAGCCATCCCTAGAGGACCAAAGCTGGTCCTCTTGAAAATCACTAGATAGAATCTGCTTTAACCCAAGGAGAGACTGCATCCAAAGCAGCTGTTCAATTCAGTGGTGTTTACGAACTGGTTCATTTTTATTACTGTTTATAATGATTTAACAGCGAAAAATTAAAAGAAATTTTGTTTTTAATGAGTTATTTTTAATTTGCTTTGCTGACTTTTCTATTTTATTACCTAGTTCATGTCCTAGAGACTTTAAGTTTGTTTAATTAACTCATTTGTTCTTTGATCTCCTGCTCCAGGTTTCCTTCTGTCTGGAGGAGCGCATCTGCCCTGGGGTGTGAGGACACCATTCGCACTTGGGCCAGTTCCTTCACATCAGCTGTTCCTTATGAGCATCATTCTGAACACAAACGTGGGGTTCTCCCCAGAGGCAATTCGCTCTGTGGCTTTTGTGCAGAATAGCCCAGATCTTTATCCTCTCTTCCTTATCACTGGATTTTAACCAAGATTTGCTTAGAATCAAGAATAACCTATCTTCATCCAATACAGAACAGGTAAGAAACTCAGTCCCAAAGATGCTGGCATTGTCTCTGCTACAGTCTCACCTGCAGAGCTGGGAACTGTTGGCTTTCTGGAGCAAGGGTGGTTGGAAGCCAAGGCCTCTTTTCCTGACCTGTTCCCTCTCTAGAGAGTTCATCCATTTCCAACAACAGCATTACCTACTGACTATGGAACAACTTTCAATTAGATGGACTCTGTAAACTCCGTAAAAAAAAAAAATTAATATATGTTTTTCAAATATAAATCTTATAATGGTCTCATGACATGAGAATTATTGTGATTCCCATTTTACTGATGAGGAAAAAGACTCAGATGCTAGTAAGTGGTGGAGCTGGGATTTGAACTCCAGTTGCTCTGACTGCAAAGCCTGTGCTGCTCTCTTAGTGGCCCATCTTTTCGGCTGTATTAGGCAGGGTCAGAGGGGCTAAGTTATCCTTAGTTTCAAACTCTGGCTAATATTCTGCATCAGTGTCGAGGTTCAGGAGGTCCAGGTCAAGCCAAAACACAGATTAACAGGATGGCATTCGCTAGTGTACAACACGCCCAAATGAGTTTCTGGACTTGCAAAGGGAGACCCCACCACAATCCCACCACTTGCTGAGGTTCTGCCCTCCTTCCTCTCTGGCACTTCTGGCCTCTTCTCTTGAAGAAGGGAAGAGAAACTAATGCTCACTGTATACTTACTATGAGCCAGGCACAGTGGTAGCCACTTCAGACTGTCTCCATTTAATCTTCACAACAACTCACTTTCTAGATAAGGAAATCAAGAGGGTGAGTACTTTGCTGAAGACACTGGAGCTAGTAAGTGGCAGCACTGTGATTCACAACCAGGATGGATCTTGGTGAGCTGCTTGTGTGTCTATAAAGTTCCTTGAACTCTGAGTTCCTCAAGGGCAAGACTCTCTTTTACTGATCATACTGGAGACACAATAAATGCTTGTTGTATGACAGTGCTGCAATGGGGGTTCTTTATGCAAACCTCTTCCCCCAGCTGTGAAGTATGGAGAATAACGCTTCCCCATCCCGATTCCTAGGGATGTGGGGGGAAAAAAGGGAGGTATAGCTCTAAACTTAGCAACGATAAATAGATAGTAAACTCAGTGCCATGGGGTTGTGGAGAGGGCTGGGGCACTGAAATCGTTTATTAGCTCTTTGTGGAGCAACAATAGTATAAAATGCTTCATCCTTTGGCCTTGCCATTCCACCTTCAGGAATGTATATGCACTGAGCTGACTTAGAAAAAGGAAGAGAACGAAAAAAACCTGCAAACCCATGCAAATATTTTAAAAGATGTACTCTATAGTAATAGCGCCAAATGGGAAGCAACCCAAATGCCTAGAATTGGGGAGGGTTGGGTAAACTATAGTACTTTGGTACAATGCACTGTTATGTTGTCATTTAAACTAACAAATATGTGGACAATGTAGCCATATGGAAAACTCCACCAAAAATATCATCGATCAAAAAAACTGAAACCTAAATAGTATACAAACAGTGATCATTAATAGTCTTGTAAAGTGCATGAAGTAGATACAACAGAAACACTTGCTATTTATTTGTTATATATTTGCTACTTACTGTCTATTTCTACTGTAAAGATGACTAAATAGTCAATAAAAAAGAAAATGCAGAGGAGATAATAGTTAAAAACATTTGTTTTCAAAGAGGAGAAACCCAAGAAATGTGCCAAGGGATCCTTCTACACTCAGCCCCAGAAGACTTCCAACATTAAGGGGGCTGGGCCAGGCTAGGTTTTACCCTCTGCAATGCCGGAAAGGACTATCTACTCTGAATTTACAATCCTCTGAGCTCCTCACAGGAGAAACTGGGGTACATGCCCCCAGGAGAGTCATTCCACCCAGCAGGTACCCTTTCAGGCATGGAATGCCCAGCCTGGACCAATGCATCTAGGTCCAAGTGCCCATGCCAGATGTCCACATACTGTGAGACTCCAGGGGCAGCAAGTGCCCTGAGAGAACATGCCTAGAAAACGAGAAGATCCCCCTGCCTGTGCCCAAGGGAATTTGGCACATCTCCCCTCTGCCAACACACATATTCTGGGCTTCTGAACCCTTTACAGGCATTGTCTCATTTAATTCCCACAGCATCTTCTTCTTTCTCCTTTCCCAGTCTGAGGTACAGAGGGTAGGTCCCAGGTGACCGTCTCCCTGCCAGTCCTAACCTAGCACCAACTTATGTAAGGACTGGGGTGGGGGCAGGAAGAAGGTGTAGGGAAGAAATAAGATCCCTGTATTAAGTGCCAGGCACTAAGCTGAACCCTTTACAGGCATCATCTCATTTAATCCCCACAACATCCCTCTGAAGTAAATACTGGTATGAGTCCTACTTTACAAATGAGCAAAAGGAGGCTCAGAAATGACATGCCCAAGGCCTCACAGCAGTAAGTAGCACATGAGTACTCACATCCAGGTCTGTCCTCCAGCAAGAATCTGAGGCTCACCTACGAGATGAAAGCAAACCCTGCCCCCCATCTGAGTTCACCTGTACTGATGTCCTTCCATGACATCGCCTGCCATAACAACAACTTGGGTAGAAAGCCGGGGTTTCCATAGATGATCTGCCCCTCCACCCAAGATCTGACCAAGCTTCACATACAGCTGCTTGAGAATAGCGGTTCTGCAGGGAGTGGCCTGAAGGCCACACTGCCACACAGAGAGGGAGGGGAAGAAGAGCCTGGCAGGGACACCGTGGCCCCTCTGGTCCTGCCTCCAGTGAGAACCCTCCCCCACCCAGGGCGGAACAGAAAGCAGCCAAGCAAGGGCCTGCAGGACAGCCTGGAGGAAGCAGGTGCACTGGAATGGCTTCCTGCTGCCCCCGCATTTGCAGAGGGCCAGGGTTTCCTCCTCTAACGGCCAGACCTGCTGGAAGCCTCCCTTCCCCGGGGACACTCATCGCCCCTCTGCAGGGCACTCTGCCGTCTGTCTGGCCATCCTCACGCATGGCCCCAAATCTGCGACCTGGTACTGGTGGCCTGATGGCCCCAGGTGGAGAAGGCTGGGGAGTCGGCTAGACCAGGAAGCACCCGCCTGTCAGGGTGAGGAGTCTCTCTGGCCCCGCCCTCAGCCTGCCCACAAACCTCAATCCTGGTGCCAGTTTTGTGGCTGGGCTGGGACAGTCCTTGGGCACAAAGAGATACAAATGCACACAGGCACATCTCAGGCTCCCGATACACCTCTGCACCCGGCCAGCCCACACACTGCCAACTGCTGACACAACCGAATACCTAACTCTTGGTGGCTGAGCAGGGTGGCGCAGGGGGTAACAGAACAGACTAGGAGGCTGCTACGTCTCTCCTCACTTGCTTTTTTAAGGAACTTACTCCTCTGGAGTAATCTCTTCTAAAAAAGAGACCTACAGACAGACAGGATATCCCCAATATGGCATCTGTGCCCCTTCCAAGGATCTGACCCAAAGAAATGAAGAAGGTGGTGCCGAGTCCACTCCTGCGGACAGTGAAGGGAGGAGACCCTGACAACCCCAAGGGCCACCCCTCTTGAGCCCCTCTCTCTTGTCTGACAGGAGGAGGAGTGGGTAGAGGACTATGCTGGCAACACAAAGCAGGGACAAGACTTCCAAAGGCCTGGGAGGTGCTGGGGTTCCGGGTCCTGGAAGAAGAGAGCATTCCAAGGAGTATGGAAGCCTTAAGCACTAATGGTTTGTGGGGAGGGTGTGTCAGAGCCTGTGGGGAAGCTGATGCAGTCTCAGGACACTGAGGTTTGGAAGATGGTGCCTCCTCTGAAGCTCCCAAAGTCCTGAGTCAGCCCCAGCAGCCCCGGCCCTTACCCCGGAGGCCTCGTGAGGCTCCATGGTAAGGCTGCCTGGGCTGGGTAATTCCCTCCCCACCAAGAAGCTCAGAGAGGAGCCTCCAAGGATCTCCCACTCCTCCTTCCCCACCACATCAGCCACATCTGGTGAAATAACAAATAGGCTCCTCCTTTCCTAAATGAGGAAACAGCATGAGAAGCCTAGGGCATTTCCGGGGTGGGGGTCAGAGGGACACACTCACCCGCATGGCCTGGTTGGGTACAGCCCTGAGCAAGGAGACTCTTCTCCGATGCTGCTCCGTTAGCAGCTCAAAATAGCACTGGCTGCAGCCCCGCCCCCGTTCCCCTCCTTCTCCTCAGGCCCCTCCCATCTGGAACTGCCCGGCCCTGGCTAGAGCCTGACCCAGAGTGAGTAGCCTAAAGAACTGTGGGTACCAGGTAAGCTGAGTGGAGGGAGGGTGTGACAGCGTGCACAGTAGGGAAGAAGGAGGCTCTACGAGTAAGGGCTTGGATGAGGGGCAGGTAGTGTTGGGGGTTAGGGGAAAGGGACTGGGAGGGTGGGACTTTCCTACTGACACACACCCGAGCTCCAGGACAGCTGAGCTGATATGGCCCCTAAAAATAGCAGAGGAATTTAAGACTTGCGCCCCCGCCCCACAGGCCAGGATCAGGACAAGCACATATGCGTTCATGTACACATACACACACATATACACACTAGCGCACATGAACACTCAATCACAGCAGTGTTCTTCAGAATACACAAATCATAGGGTCACCCCAGCCATCTAATTACTGTGGCAGAGGCCAAGACAACTGGTAACATCACATCCACTACAGCACACAAGGCCCACTGCACACTGTGCCCAAACAGCAGCCGCACAGCCGTCCTGTAAAGTCCAGCGGGAGCAGAGACCTATATTATCAGTCTGAGGCCCACTGTTGCTACCTCATTATAATAGATACACTGGGGTCATGGAATCAAGTGCACTCTGTGAATACGCCCTCTCCCCACACAGCCGGTGACTGTCCAGGCATAGAGGAGGGTGGGGTAGGTAAGGGTATGGTAGGTGGAGCTTGGCTTTGAAGACAAAGGAAATTGTGGGTGTTTGGCCAATGAGCAAGGGCTGTTGGTGAAAAGTCAGGGCTCCTCTCAAAGAGAAACCATGGCCCAGCTGTCCAGTTAGCATCACAGAATGCTCAGACCTGGGCTGGGGACTCTAGAGAGGGCTGAAAGAGGAGTTGGGAGCAGGCAGGAAGGAGCCAAAAGACAGGCCTTTTGAAGCTGTCTCAGAAGCTGTCAGCTCTGCAGAGAAAAGGAAGCAGTCACTGCCTCTCTTCCTCTTCGAGAAAAAAAAAAATAATGGTGGGGTGGGGTTGGTAGGAAGCCCTGGAGCAGAGCTATCTCCCAACCAATGCCCAACCAGGGTGGCTGAAGACCCCCAGGCCTGCCACCCAGGCCAGTCCTGTGAGACCCTTGGGTCCTGTAAACAGTATTACTTTCTCTATAAAAGGTTGGTGAACACTGCCTGAAAGGACAAAGCCCAGCTCTGCCTCTTACCTGCTGCTCACTACAAGCACAGCTACCCTGGGCCATTAGGACACTGGGCTCCCTCCCGGCTCTGCTGCTGAGGAGTGGGTATCTTCCCCAGAAGATGGTCTGCCTCTTCTGGGGCATGTTCTGTGTCACAAGTCTTCGCATCCCTGGTGCTTACTTGAAACAGTGATGCCGACCTTCGCTGTACACTGAAATCCCCTTGGGATTTTAAAATACTTATGCCTGCATCCCCCCTGTCCCTCCCTTTCTGATTTAATTGGCCTGGGAGGGAGGCCTGGACACTGGGGTTTTTTTAAAGCTCCCCAAGGTGATTCTTATATGCAGTCAAGGCTGAGAACTACTCAACTCAAAGGCCAGGATAAGGCCTAGTGCCGAGGTACTCATTTGTTTTGTCGATGAGTGTGAATCAGTGAATGAATGAATAAATGAATGACTTAGCTGTGTCACTATGGGCAGGCGGCTTAAATTTTCCCCATATGTAAAATGAGGATTATGCTGCATTGACTCTTTCACATGGTTAGTATGACTGGTGAAATCTCAGTGAGTGAAAGGGCTATGGTTTTCAGTGCGTGGTCCCCAGACCTGCAGCATCAGTATCATCTAGGAATTTACTAGAAATGCAAATTCTAGGACCCCTTCCTAGACCCACTGAATCAGAAACTCTGGACATGTGGCCCAGTATCTGTGTTTTAACTCGCCTCTAAGTGATTCTGAGAACCACTGCTTTGAAGGAATTATTTCTCGTGTACCACGGTTAAGTTAGAGCATCCAGAGCCAGACTGTCTGGTTTAATCTTGGCTCTTTCATACAGTAAACTAAGCGACTTAATCCTGGGCCTCAATTTCTTCATCTGTAAAATGGGAAATCATAGTGTCTACCAAATAGGGTTATTATAGGTGTTAAATGAATTAGTACTTGCAAAGCTCTAAGAACAGTATCCAGCACATACGTTTTCAATAAGTTTTAACTATTATTACCTATCTGTGATCTTTAGGGGGAAAAAAGAGGCATCATAAGCAAAATTACCAGTACCCACTTTAGGAACAATATATTTCCTATCTTCAATAGTCTTCTAAATTCTACTGCTATTTCCAATCACAAAAATAAAATTTTTATAGACTCTCTAACTTTCTCAAGTAAAACACTGAACTAATCTCAAACATCGCAAACTCTGAGCTTCCTCTGTTGAACCCAATTGTTTCCACTCCACCCTGTTCCAAAGGGCAAGCCGTCCCCATGCAATGACTCCTGATTTCTTAACCTGGCTTCTGCCCCGCCCCCCGCCCGGCAATGCCCCCAGCCACTCTCAGAGGACGCCAGCTCAGTATAAGCACCACAGTCAACATGAAGTCTCACTATATGCCCATGTTAGGAAAGCCAGACACCCCTGTGTCCATATATCTGCTTTTTAGCTCTTTTGTCCCTACCTCTGTCAGGCTATACCAGCTGTCACTCTGCTTGTCAGCACTTCTATCTCTAGCAGTCTCACTTCTTCCTAATATGCTGTTGCTGACAAAGGTTAGAAAACCAGATAACTGAGCCTGAGAACAGAGTCCAGAGCGGAGCGAGTGAGATGTCAGAGCCTGCTGGCTCTCCTGTGAGTGAAGTGCCTGGGTTTTCACATACAGACTCGGTGTCCTCTACTCTGGACGCTCAAGGGCCTTCTTAGGCCCACCTGTCATTCAGCAGTACTCTAGAAGATGATTTCTGGATATCTGAGGTGTCACTGTATCTGCAGAGTCTTGTTCTGAATTACTAGTAACCACGTGACCATCCACTCCTTTCCTATTCAGATGACGATCCTGTCAGTTCTGTCTCTGAGATGACTGGTGTTACAGATGGAACTCGTCTCAAATCGGTTTCACTTTCCTTCATGAAAAGGACGGACCTCTTCATTCACAGGGGAAATTTGAGGCCTTGGCAACCTGCTCAGCTTCACCCACAACCACAACCAGTCCCTCTGCTGCTCACAGGTTGGTGCTATCTCAGTAAGCTCAACTGATGGTTCTAGGGGTGGGCCATGTGATCACTCCCAAGACCAGCCAGAGCAGACCACCTTCAGGACCCTCAGCCTGACTCCAAAGTCAGGCCCTCCTTGCACTTCACCTTCACTTTCCTATCTCCCTCTCCTCAGACCACTTGGCTTTCACTCTCTCAGGCAGGTCTTCCCACAGTTGCCTTCCCTCATTGCTAGTCTTGACTGATGAATGCTTCTCCACCAGCCCCTCTACCTTCCCAAACTTCCCCATCTCTCAAAGTCCATCTCAAGTTCCACCTCCTTTATAAAGCCTTCCCCCAAACCCAAGGCCTATATGGTAGTGTAGTGAAGAAGCATGGACTCATAGTCAGATATACCTGGGTCTGAGCCCAGCACAGCCTTTTTCTTGATGTCTGACCTAAGGGAAAGTTACTCAGCTTCTTAAGTTTCCATTTTTTTTGGAGTGGGGTTGTGAGAATTTTAAAAGAAAGTACATGTTAAGCACCAGGCAAATTGTAGGTAGTGATTAAATTATAATTTAAAACCATAGCATTCACTGTCTACACCTAAGTATCACTACTTACGTATGGTAGTTATTGATTATACTTACTATGGTGCTCTCTATTAGATACAGTGGAGTCACATACTACCTGGGATTAGAGTCTAAAGTCAGCATGTAAGGCAAAAACAGAATATAGTCAAAATTACTCTTAAAAATCCCTTAAATTGTCTATGGCTATGCTATCCTGAACAAGCCTGATCCCGTCGGATCTTGGGAGCTAAGCAGGGTCGGGCCTGGTTAGTACTTGGATGGGAGAACACCTAGGAAGACCAGGTGCTGTAGGCATAAAAAATAAAGAGATTGTAAGCTGACAAGGTCCTTGCAATCTGTAAGGATAACCAAGAGTTGCCTCGCCTAAAGAAAAAAAAAATCCCTTAAATTGCCCACAAATTATAGTATACATGGTTTTGTATATATTATTCTATATATCTGCATAAAAGCATAATGTATAGTCAAGGGCAGCTTATAACAAAAATACACAAAATACAATGTTTACTATTTTAGACAACAGTATTACGGGTTCTTATACAACCATATAGTTGAATTTATTGAAGTTTAATGTGTATATACCATGACTATACAGTATAAACTAATGTTTTGACAATAATCTATTTGTGCCATATGTTTAAGCCTTCTTTCCCTGGACGGCAGGGGCCATTTCCTACTACTTTTAGATCCCATCCTATTCCCCAGCACTAGGACCATAGCTGGTGTTCAAATGCATTGAATTTAACTAACTGATCTGAAAGGTGCAGGTAAGAAAAGCCAGGTGGAACAGAATGGGGAGCAAAGGGATATCTAGATAAAGCTAGAGCTTTAACTACTCTCCTCTGCAATATTGGTGGTGTGGGGTAAGTGAAAGGTCCTTGGCTCTGTTTCAGGCAGTGAGCCAGGCAGAGTGGCCAAACAGAGCTGGGGGCAGGCAAGACAGGAGGCTCTGAGAAGTAAAAGAAGTCTTTCATTTATTCAACTAGTAGTGATGTGTAATACCTCAAGGTGAACACTGTGGGGAAGCACAATGCTTGCTTCTTTTTCAGTCTCCACACCACTAGACTGAGCTTGAGGCTAAAGGGAGATAGTTTGGAAAACATTAGGCTGAGGTCTAATTGACATCTTAACAAAAGAATATTCCTCTGACCCTATTTGTCTCACTAGTTCTCCTTTAAACCAAACTCCTTTTTAAAAAAAGCTATAAACACTGTTTCCATAAATGTACACTAATTGTATGGTGCTTGTATTATTACTAATTTGTAATGTATAAAATGTCACTATGGAACTTTTCATTTAGGGAAAATCAGGGGTGTCCTGTTTCAAGCACTCAGCCCACAGGGTGGGGGAGGGGCTGGAACACTTATGCTTCCTACAGTAGGAGGGCTCCCCACTATCAAGGTGACAGATGCATTCTCTCAGTTCCTCAGCACCAGTGCCTTTCCTCTCTTGGGAAGGATTATCCTTTATTCCTTATTTGTTTGTTTTTGGTAACAAATCTCTTCTCCTTTATGAAGTACCAGTTTTAGTAGGCAGTGACTGGTACCTTCTGAGATACCAAAATTATTTTGAAATTTTACTGGGCATTGAAGACCGACCAGTGGATACCAAAGTGGAAGAAGACCGACGACCCCTTTGAAGAAGCCTAGGGATGGCCACAGGAAGGGAAAGGAGGACCAAGAGGCAACCTGCCTCGATAAAAGATGCACACTCAGGGTTGGGCCGCCCAGAGCTGGGCCCAGACACTCCAGCTCTCCGAACTCCCCAGTGTTAGAGTGGGTCAGCTCCAGGCCCACCCTGCCGCCTGTGCTTCCGGGTCCTGCCCAGCGGCCGGCGCAGGGGCGGAGCTGTGGGCGGAGCCAGGCCCAGCACATGCGCCGGAACCCCGGATGCACCCGCCCTGAAGCACCACTGGAGCCCAGCAGAGGGCAGCCGCCCCCTTCTTACGGGCCCACAAGCGCCGAGGCCGCAGGATTTCACCGCCGCAGGGCTGGCCTCTGGGCCCCGCCCCCAAGAGACACCCCGCAGAGCTCGAGGCTGAGGGAGCTGAGGGGGCTAGGTGGCTCTGTCCTTACCCTGAAGGCACAGGGCAAGAGAAAGCAAGGTATGAATTCGAGGATGACTTTGCTTTCATTACTGCTCCATCCCCAAAGCCCAAAACAGTCCCTTCATATAGTACACACTCAATAAATGCTTATTGATGGAATAAAATGGATGAAGGGAAGACTACATGAACAAACAAGACTCCAGGGATGCCTTGAGCCTGTGTGGTAGGGAGAGGTCTGGGACAAGCGATCCAGAAAGATCAGTGGGCATGGGGCAGCCAGCACCGGATCACTGCTCCAGAGTGGTCTCTGAAGTTTAGGGCTCCATACTCTCCCAGCCCCTGCCTTGGCAAACCCCAAGGTCTGCTCAGAGCCTGGTGACACCACACCATCTCATAGGCACAGAGCCCAAGCAGGGATATCTGGGTTTGTTCTCTGCTAAGACCAGAGGTCTGTCCCCTCAGATTCGGGTCCTGGCTGCTTTCAGGGACCACTTGACTGGCAGCTCCAGTCCGGCCTCCTGCTCCCTGCTGACTCCTCAGCTTGGGGATTTCCTCATGGCCCCTGGGGATTTCCAAATTGCCTCTGCTTCCTCAAGCTCCCACAAGGCCCAAAGCCAAGGGCCAGGCTTGAGGACGGTTTCCCAAAATCCTCCGCACCCCTGCCCCAAATCCCATTAAGACTTGGGTCACTTCTGAGTCTGCTAAATGCACCACAGACTCGATATTCCCACCCCCTCTGGCAGACATGAAAGAATAAGCATAATGAAGTATTGTTCATAAATGACAACTCTTCTTTATTTCCATAGAAGAAAAAAAGAAAAGCCAGTTTAAGGGTCAGCCATTCCAATTCAAAAAATATATCAGGAAGGTCTTCTGGGGTATGAGAATTGGAGGCCTGTGGTGTTTATTCTCAAAGTCAGAGGCTCCTTTAGGAAAGCAGTTTCCTCTAAACACTGAACATTCAAAAAATGTTTGAGGATCTGTGTGTTCACCTCTGCAGGGCCCTGCTGGAACTGTTTTTAGGCCTCTTTGAAGTAAAAATAAAGCACAAGCCCAATCCTACAGAAGCAGGAAGGAAGAAGCAAAAGCTTCTACTTTTCCTACCAACCCACCACCTCCGCATTAACAGCCCTGGCCAAATCCACTGGGGCATGTGAGCACCTGCGTTTTGACGCCAGGCAGAAAACATGCTTGGTGAGTAAGGAAGCACTGCCCCAGTGGTGGCACACAGCCAGGGACCTGTTGGCTTTGGGATATCAGGATTCCTGAGTTGGTGAAGTGTAGAAATTGCCAGAGAGGACAAGACTTCCTTCATGAAAGGAAGGGAAAATGCCACCATCCTGAGCCTCAGCAGGGAGCTAGCTGCAAGAGGAGACAAGCCTTCCAGAGCACCTCACCATTTCTTTCTGAGAGCTGTCTAGAGCTGCGCTGTTCACTATGGTAGCCACTAGCTATGTGTGGCTATTTAAATTGAAGTTAAATAGAAACAATGAGGATAATTCTGATTAAATTAAAATCACGTCAAATTTAAAATTTAGTTCCTTGGTCACACTGGCCACATTTCAAGTGCTCAACAGCCGCATGTGGCTAATGGCTACCAAGTTGGAAAGCACAGACTACAGAACATCTCCACCCTTGCAGAAGTCCATGTGGCCTAGAAGATCCTCCTTTTGGCTTGTTCTGGTCATCCTTGCCAAAGACTCCTTCAGGTGTCGCCCTTGACCACCTGCTGTTCTCTCTCACCCCTGCCCAAGAGTCTGCTTAGACGCTGTCCCCAGGCGCCTGGCCTTGATCTCTAGCCCTCAGAAAGAAGTGGGAGAGGGGACTTTGGCCACACGTTAACACCCAGCCTGAGAGCAGAAGCCTAGGATGCAGAGAGGCTGAAAAGGCAAGGCTGAATGGAAGCCAGACTCAACCCCCGACCCCACCCCAGGGCATCCCAGGCTTGGGAGAAAGCCCCTCAGTGCCATACAATCCTTCCTTGTTTCTGCAGTCTCTGGACCATGTACGGGTAAGACATCTGGAATGTAGTGGCCTGAGGGCTTCCCCACATCACCCACTGCTGGGCTCATCTGATATTAGTGCTCCCAGAGACGTTCCAGCAGAACCCTGAGCTTTCAAAGGGCAAACAAGTCCAATGAAGCCTTGTCCCAGAAACTCTGCCATGGGGCAGTGGGGGCCATAACTGGACACCACCCTCTGTCACCAGCTGGATGAACCAAATGAGGAAGGAGAGAAGGACATGGTGGGGAAAGAACTTTGGGGCATGCTTAACATGTTAGAGAGGTTCAAACGAACTCCCCCAATTCTGAATCCTCAGGGAGGACAAGAGAACGGGGGGTATGGATCCGACTGCTATCACATTCTATCACGAGCGCCTAATTTAAAAGGTTTTGCTACAGTCGTTAGAAAATCCAATGGGAGCATCTGGGCAAGCTCATATATGTGATGGAAGGAGCAGAGAACAGACCCGGGAAATGGCAGGTCAGGGCTGTCTCTGTTCTGTGCCTCAGTTCCATCCTCAGTTCCTGCTTAGCCTTAACACAGGTGGGCAGTCAGAGGCAAGACAGGCGTGAAGAAACAAAATAAGTTGGAGAGATACCACAAAAAAAGTAGTTTGTTTGTTCAATTGGAAAACTAATAGGTAGAAAGAAGCCTGATATTCCAAAGGTGTTAGCATCAGCTAAGAATTTGACTGGAGGAAGTCACAGGAAAAGTACCACAATTTAAAAAAACTGGCATCAAACTACAGACTAGATTGGAAGCCCAGGGCAAAGCGATCCCACTCTGAAGCTACCCTGTGGCCCTGAGTAAATTTGGGGACCAATCTGGGATTTATTTCCCTACCTCCACCTGGAAAGGCCAGTAAGCCAAAAGCACCATACTGGTGCCAAGAGTAAAGCCACCCCTCCCTCTACCCATGAGCAGAATTGAGTCATTAACAGGCCTGTGGGCAAATGACCTATCCAGCTCCCAGGCACCAAGTGCGCCCAAAACTCAGAGACAGATTAATGATGATGATGATAATGTTATTCTAAGCAATTTCTATATATTGATTCATTTAATCCTCAAAACACCCTTATAAGGAAAGTACAATTATTATTTTTACTTTACAGATAAGGAAGTCGAGGCAGAGAAAGTGAATAATTTTCCCAAGGTCACCTGCTAGTAGGCAGCAGAGCCAGAATTCAAACCCAAGCAGTCTATCTCCAGAGTCCATGCTGTACCCAATATATTAATAATCCATTAATAATCATATGCAACTCCCAATTTGTTGACCCTTCTGCCTACATTGCCATCCTCCTCTTTCCCTCTCCAAAATGGGCTGAAAGCAGTTCCTACAGCCCAAACCAGCCTTCTAGCCAACGTCATATTTGCCAAGCTTCTGTTTATCCAGCAACAATAAGCTGAAGTTTTTAGATTTTGAAGGGAATGGGTTGGGAGGGAAGATATGGGACTTTTTAGGGCAGCACAGAAGAGAGACATCAAAACCAATGATCTAAGGAAGACACAGGGCTGGGTGGGGAACCCAGGGCCCTGATAAAATCCAGAAAATTCTGTCTTCCCCAACTCAGATACCAGGTCCTCTGAGTTTGAGGCCAGACTTCCTCTAGACAGAGAAAGTGAGGGCTGGTTAGGACTGGAAGCTAATAGCAGAAATGCTTTGGAAGAGTCTGGGAAAAATGGACAATCCAGACTAAGTTCTGCAGGGTGTGTGTGTGTGTGTGTGTGTGTGTGTGTGTGTGTGTGTGCGCGCGCGCCATTTCCAAGCTGGGTGTCCCGTCACAGAGCCTGGTTCTGCCACCCAGGTCAGGGACCAGTAATGATGGGTGAGGGCAGGGAATAATCAGAAGCCCTGGGGGAGGAATGCAGACAGACATCTGTGTGCCTGCTTGATGGGGCAGGGGCTTGCATCCCACCAGGGAGAGAGAGGTGGTCAGGCTGATCGATAGCCCTTACCTTCTCCAAGCCTAGGCCTCATTCCTGCCTACTGCTCTCAACCTAAACAAGAAACTCCTGTCATTGCCCAGAAATCCTGAGGCCACTGGAGATTGCCCATGCAATGGTGACTCTGCCTGGCAAAGCCAAGTGCTAAAAGGAATAAGGATGTGTACTGGTCACTTGATTCCAGGAAGACAGCACACAGCAGTCCCTCAGGCTTCTCAGGTAGCAGGCCCAGTTTCCCTTTTGCCTCTATTCATCTTGATGCATGGTCAAGTGAGTGGGGACCTCACCTTGTGCCTGTATATCCTTTAGGTAACCTAAGCTACCTGTGGTGGAGGATGCAAAGCTGTGCCAGGCCCAGCACAGGCTGGGTCCCTAGTGCCTGAAGTGCCAAGCACAAAGGCTCTCATAGTCTGGACAGCTCTGGGGAGGGCGAGGTAGAAGATGCTAGCCGACTCAGGGAGGAAACCTTTCACTGTCTGAAGCCAGTGTTTCTTCAATCAGCTCCATCACCAAACCAGTCCACAGATGAGGGAGGCAGGAGTGGGAAAAGACAGGGTGCAGGCCCCCAGCAGAAAGAACTAACACAGGAGATAGTATCAGACTCTCCCCTCGCCACATCCCTGGAAGGCTCCACTGAATCTCCAGACACTTTTCTCTTGATGTGATGGGGCTGGGCATGAAACTGCGTATCCGAGAGTCATGACTGTCTCATGCTGCCTGACAGTGCTGTCACTGCTTGGCCTTTGGCCCATGCCACCCTGAGCTGAGATCTTGTCGCAGATGTCTTCTGTTCCAGAGAAAGCACAGGCTCCCTGATCACAGGGACGGCCTCTTCGGCTTCTCTCCTCCACAGAACCAAGCCCACAGTGTGACAGGAGCAGGCGCTCTTCAAGGATTCCTGACATCCGCCCTTGATTGTGCCAGATTCTGGGGCCATCTGCACCTGGCCTTCCCTGCAGCCCAGAGCCATACTCCCTCCCCACTCCAACCCACCCCCAGCCCTCTTTTGCTCAGAGCCAGGGCAGCTTTGGTCCTGCTGCCAGAGAAACGAGCCCAAGAAGTGCCCTGTGAGAAATCTCCCTCTTTGTGGGTACCCTTGCATGCCACAGGGCCTGGCAGGAACAGAAACGGGGGAGGAGAGAGGAAGTGAGTCAGCTCCTTGCAGAAAAGGGAATAGAAGGGAGGAGCCGGCAGAAGGAGGGGGCAAAGGGCACAGGGGACTGGAAAGGTCACTAAGAAAGAGAACAAGGCCTAGAGGTATGGTGGGGCCCAGAGAGTGAAGGACAGACATAGGTGACAAACTCCGCAGTGCCACCTCCCACCAAGGCCGGGTGGCCCCCAGAGAGCAGAGAACCTGAGTCTGGCAGGCACATCCCCACCTGAGGATGGAATCTGAGGCACTCCCCTTCATGACTCATGTATGGCTGGAGGAAGTAAGGCTGTGGGATATGGCCACAGCCACATCTCTCCTCACTGAGGTAGAGTCTCTGGTCCCCAAGGCCTCCCACTGCCTCTCATGAGACCCCAGCAGGAAGCCCCAGCTTCAGAAGCTCAGGTTCCCCTCGCCTGGCCCAATGGGGAGAACGATATCTGCATCTTCCAGAGAGGATAGGAACTGAGCCCAGCCAGGAGCTGTCCCCAAACTCCAGCTGGCTCTGACTGGGAAAAATCCTTACTGTGAAAATTCCCAGCCTGCAGACATTCCAGCACGGAGGCAGCCCAGGGAAAGCAGCAAAAAGGAAGAGAAAGCTTTGAACCCTGCCGGGCCGCATTCCACCCCCTCAGAGACCTGAAGCCAGTAAGACAGGCACATTCTTCCAAGGTCCCCTGGGGAATCTCAGGCAACAAAATTTAGGCAATTACTTAACCTCTCTGTATGTAATCCAGTTCCCAGGGCTGGACACTGTACAACCCCATGTGACCCTGAATCTGCTTCTTAACCAATCCTGGTGCCTTCCTGGGGGCTCTAGTTCAGAGGCAGGAGGCAGGCCATCCCTGGGACCCTCCTCCTAGAGCCCCTTCCCTAGGCCTTGACTCCTGGGTACCTGGAGATCATCTCTCCTCCACTCCTGTGGGAGATGCTGAGTGCCCAGGTACACAAGAAACACGGTAACATACTGCAGACAGGTCACCAAGGCCAGGGGAGAATGTTCTAGGAACCCAAACTGATTCAAACATGGAAAACTAAACAGAAATGGGAAACCAGTACTTCAACAAATGTCCCCTACTCTCATGAAGTACTCCAGCCCTGGAGAAATAAGATAACTAATTAATTACAATCTTGATGGATGATATGAAGAAGATGGGATAATGCCAGGGTGCAGACCTGACATGTTCTGAGAGGATCAGGGAAAGCTTCCCTGAGGAGGTGAAATTCCAACTGGAGCCAATGAGTATGAGTGAATGAGGGCAGGCAGGGAAAAGCATTAGAGACGAAGGGAACAGCAGGGACTCGATGGCAGAAGTGAGTGAGAACTCTGCGTTATACACCCACTACCAGCTAGGCACTCTGCCAGGCTGCCCTCACCTTTTCCCCTCAGTGCATACTATGAAACAACAGTGCTCAGCACCTCGTGCAACCAAGAGGACCTGTTCTTGGTCATAGATGACAGTCTGGAGATCCTACCACCCCAAATGCTGCAGAGGTCAGTACTAGCATGGCTGTAAGGGCCCAAAAGGCAAGGGGCAACGTTCCTGCCCTCTAGGATCTCGCATGGGAGATGTGTAAGGGACGAAAGTACACCCCTCCGCCACCCCTGGGAGACCACCTAAATGATGCCATTTCTCTTCCTAAGGCTTCCCTCCGCCACCTTTCCAGAATCTCTCCTAATTCCTGCCAGATTAAGTCCCACCTGTTGCCCTTTGGGCTCACTGCCCATAGTTAATCCTCAGGAGAGTCTGAGAGCAATGGCCACACCCCTTCCGTGGTTCGTCATCCACAGAGCACGAACAAGAGTGGCCAGTCACTCTGGCATCTCCTTCTTTTCTAGAGAAGGGACTTCTAGGGCAGCAGGCCTGGTCTGGGCACTGGATGTATGAGGATATCCAGATACTGCCTTTCCCTATCCTATACAGCAGGTCCTCGAATAACAAATGACATAATTTCGTTCAATGTCATTTCATTATAACGTTGGTAAGATGTCATAGGAACTTAACTCCTGTTTATATCAATTAGCCTATGCTAGAATCAGTTTTGTTATGTTGTTTCGTCTCAGTTCCAAGAACCTATCGATGCCGTTAAGTGAGGACTCACTGTAGAGCACACTAGTGAAGAGCAATTAGATGATGCCCTGAGTTTAAGTCCTGACAAGTCATTTAATAGCCTTTAACCCTTAGGCAACTTTCTTAACCTTAACCTCTCTATAATCCAGTTTCCTCACTGATGAAGTAGAGATTATTATAATAACTACTTCAAAAGGTTGTCGGGAAAATTAAATGAGTTAGTATATAAAAAACACCTAGAACATATAGAACATATTGTGAATGCCTAACATATAGTGAATGCTAGCCATGATCCTCATCCTTGCTATTATTTCCCATGCCTTTCCCTCAGGGCATTTCTGTTCAGCTGACTTTTTACCAGATCAATTAAATACCACTTACGGAGCATGTATGTGTTACGTGCTACACTGGACACCACACAGAATACTGGACAAACAGCCTAGCCCAGAGTCTGCGTAAAGCAGCCGGGCTGAGCTGTGACAGGGCAGAATGCCATGCTGAGGAATGCATAGTGAGAGATTAAGGGAGCCGGAATGGTGACCCAGGTCTCAGGAAGCTGTTTCCCAACCAAACTAGAGCCAACAACTGAAAAAATAAGCTTGGCTGATACTGTCCCCTATATTTAACAGAACAGAAGCTGCTGCCAAATACCCCGCGGGACTCTAGGGTAGACCTACCTCCCCGCCACCAAACTGCTCGGCAGGAAGTGGGGAGCCATGAAGACTCCACTCCTTCGAAATGCTTGTCTGGCCTGGTGGGTGCCCACCGTGCTGCTGGATGCCTGGGGCATATCCGTACCCACTGCCCAGGACTCACAATGGAGGCACCAGGCAGCTTGCCCAGGCAGCAGGGGTGTCCCCTCCCTAACTGGGTCACCGGTCCCCACCCCCCAGGATACGGCATGGAGAACCCAGCAGCTTCGTGTAGTGTAGTGGGGCGGCGGGAGCCCTGCTGGCAGGCAGAACGTGTGCTTGTGGTTTCTGGGAAACGCTGTAGAGATTTGCAGCATTTTTAAAATACTTGTGTTCCCACCCGCCACACACCCCCTTCACCCCACTCCTCACCCACCCCCAGTCGGGTTGTTTGCATATCTGGTATTTTCCAGAACCATTTCAATGTAAATAAGAGTGATTAGAAGGGAGCAGAGGGCAGAGTGGCCAAGGGTATCAGGGTGAGCCAGAGGGGTTCTGGCCAGGGCTGGAAGGGGCCAGGGCGGGTTGCCTCAATCAAGGCCCTACCCCCGCACCAGGGCTCCAAGCTGTGCCTGCAAAAACAACCAATGACCATGACATGTACCCACACCCAGTTCAATGTAGCCTGGGCACTGTGCCCACCACCCACAAGCTGGGTGGTCAGGGCACTCTGGGGCTGCAGTTTGTCTAGCATCTCATCTGGAAGAAGCCAGAATGGTGCCTCTGAGGACAGAGTAGGGATGCCTAGCAGATAGAAATGACCTGGTCCACTATTCTATCCTGCTGGTCCCTTGTAGCCCACTAATCCAGGGAAGATAACCCAAAAATGCTCCTAAAGACAGTTTACCTACCAGTTCTCACGCTCTAGACACCTACCCACTGGCCCCTCATTACCAAAAGAACTCAGTTTGAGTCCTACTCTGAGCCCCCAGGATGGGCTCTCACATGGTGAGAATCTGATGCCACAAGTGCCTGAAGCTTTGGCACAAAATAAAGTAAAAATTTCCTGCTTAAAAACAAAAGACAAAAACAAAAAACCCTCCAAGGATCATTTGCTGTAACATTAGGGACAGAAGCATTCTAGCACACAGCCCAGGTAGCACCCAGCCGTGTCAGCACCACCAAAAGCCCCAGGGAAAGCCCATCACTCAGCAGCTGGCCCAGCAGACCGACAATTTCTAGGGTCTTCTTGGAATCCTGCAGGCCCCACTCCTGCCAGTACCCAAGGATCCTGGGAAAAAGGTTGATGAGGCTCATACAGTTTCTGCTGAGGGATCCAGGGCTTCCACTATAGCAAAGGGGCCCCTGACTGGCCAATCTTCTTCAGGGCCACTGATGTCCATGCCTGCAGGCCTGAGAAGCTGGGCTCCAAGAAGCTGAAAAAAGCTAAGAAGCACCCAGTGTCCCGTCTCTCTCTTCAGCTGGTTATCTTTCAGAGCTACAGTGGAAGTGTTTGGACAGAAGCATCAGGAGTTCCCACTGGAAAGAAAGCCTTACCAGGAAAAAGGATAGGAGAGCACTGGGATGGATTAATTAAGGAGGCTGCAAAATTACCTTCCCTGGATGACTTTAGAGTCTGGGCAGAGGGAAAGATACCAATTTACTACCTGCCAAAGTCTACATAAGTGATCTCATCTAATACATAAACATGTTGACCTTAAATAAAGACCCACAAAATATAGAATACAGAATAAAAGCCAAGTTTCCCTTTAGCTCCAATCTTATTCTCCTCAGAGAAAACTGCAGGGAGTTGGCTGGGTGTGCACTTTTTTCCGATTTCATCTTCCATATTCTGGGAAGAGAGAATAAGGCCCATTTATAGAGATCAAGGGTCATGTCCTCTAAGAGGCCTCTCCTAATTGTCACCCCTTCTCCTTAGATGGCACAGGCCCTTTCCTCCTTCCCACCCACTATTTACCTGTACAGACTTCTCTGATGCAGTTATGGTTCATGGTTGCCTTTCTTTACTTAGGTTTATGCTTCCTTAAGGAAAGATACTATTTTATTAATTTATCCCCCAGTGCCCAGTACAGTGAGCACTTGGTTCTTTAACAGACTTTATTAAATGTATAAGGGAATGAGTAAATTGAGGGTCAGAAAAGTTTGGTCACTTTAGTAACACTCAAACACAGGTCTTTCTGGTTCCACAGTCTATGCAATTTCTACCATAACATGCCCTCTTCTAGGTTCTCCTGAGTGTGGAGCTGGTTTAGACTGGTATGACAAACTCTTCATGAACTTCACAGCACTACATTTGTGAGCAAACCCCAAGGTCCAATGGAGAAGAAACTGTATCACAGATCTCTGGCAAATGCCTGACAGCTGGAGGGAGCGGGGGGTAGGCTTTCCTTTAAACTCCCACCTCTCCCTCCCACCACATCCTCAAAAGCTCAGGGAAGCAGGGCTTTCTGGGTAGGGCTCCCATGAAGACAAGCTAGCTCCTCTGGCTCTTGGCAGTGGGACAACCACATTTTGGCAGGGGTTAGCCAGGTGGGCTTTTCTGCGGCCAGCAGAAACGTCCTACATTCCTAGACAATCCACTTGGCCCCCACAATGAACCTGCTGAGGATACAAACGTAAGGGACTGGCTCTCCTTTCTCCCGGACCCTAGTCTCCACCCGGCCTCTACCCCTTCTCAGTAGGCATTGACTTTCTCACCCAGACTCATGGAACTGGACAGAAGAATTTTGACCCAACTGGGGTTTTAAGATCCTCATTTTTACCAATACCTCCGTTAATCTCACCAGCCTCATGTAACTCTTTGCCTTTAGAAAATTTAAGAGTAATTGATCTAAAGACAAATGACCCCAAAACACTTTCCCTGAAAGAACTTAGCAACTTCCCCAAAACTTGGCAATCACACTTGACCCTTCCTCCCTTCCCTCTCCCACACTAGTAGGTCACCAAGACTCCAGAGCCTGCCTTAGTTGCTCACCTCTGATCTCTCTCCATCTCCAATGCATCCACCTAAGTTCAGGCCACCATTCATTGTACTAGAAAGTACTACAATAGCTCTCTCACTATTCCACCAACAGCTACCCTTGCTGCACCTGAAAGCATGCTCCATAAGCAGCCAGAGAGATTTTGTAAAATCTGTCCCTATCAGTCCCTGATTAAACTGCTACATTGCCCTTAGGTTAAAGTTTACATTCCCTAACATGACTTGCAAGGGCCTTCACAACCTGGTCCCTGCTTGCTTCTCTCAGTACTGTCCCTATATACTGTCCCCCAGCCTTAATCCCCAAATGTGCCATTCTCTCTTGCACCTCTAGGCCTTGACATGTGTCTAATACAGTAATTTTCTTTCCTGCCTTTCCTATACTCATCTCCTATCCAAATGTCAGCTCCTTGACTCATTCTAAAGACTGTACTTGAAGTCCCTCTTCTGTGCTCCCTAAGACCCTATACTGGACTCAAATGGCATTGTTATTGTCTGCTACGTGACCACCTCTCTCCTTGGGGCTGAGATTATGTGCTGCTCACTGCTGCATCCCAGGACCTAGCACACAGTAAGTGCTGAGTAAATGTTTATTTAATAGGTAGGTAAGTAGAAGAATAGTTGGCAGAAGAAGTGTTGCTTCTCTCAGGCCTGCTGAGTGATTTCCACCAGGCCCTAAATCTATCCTACTACCGTGGCTCACTCCTACTCCCAATGAAGCCCTGTTTAGAAGCTGCAGGGACACACAAACAAGGTATGAGCCAAGCATTCTGGACACACACCATGTGAGAAGGAGACCCAAGGGACCGTCTCTCCCTGAGGCCTTCTGAACAGGCCATGGACAGGAGCCATGGGGCCTGGCCCCCATCTGTGTGCAGAAAGAGAGCAGATGGCTAGCCAGCTCCCTCCAAGCTCCCTGGGGACAGGCAACGTGTGGACACAATTGATGGATGGCCTGAATGGCAGGGTGGCCACCAGGGCTGTTCCTGTGGGGCTAGAGTTGTCAGGGTACCCTACCCAGGAGTCTGGAGGAGGCGTGAAGACTCTTTTCTTGGCGTGGAACTGGGATTGGGACTACTGCCAAGAAAAGGAGCAGGAGTAGGAGTGAGAAGAAGAGGAGGAGATAGAGCATGAGAGCCTCCGAAGAGGCTGCAGCACTCCCACACTGGCTCTGGGGTCTGTCCCAGGAAGCTGGAATGCTGCGCCTCTCTGCCGTAGCATGCGTCCCTACCACCTACCCAGGTAAGAACAGATACGGGGCTTCTCTCAGCCCTGTGCTTCTTATTGTCCTGTCAGATGGCTCTAGGAGACATGTGAACATGGGGCTTTCTACTGTGTCCACTGCTGGATTCCCAGGTGGGGGAAGAAGTCTTCTGGGTACCAGCTGGTCTTGCCCAATGGGGCAAGAGCAAGCCAGCATGTCTGGGATACCAGCCGTGAGGTGGGATCCATCAGGACCTCTAAAGCTAAGCCATTCACCTCCCCAGGGATGGGGTAGTTGCAGCTAGTTGGGAAGGAGAGTGGCTGGGAAATATGAGATGCCAGGATGATCCCTGAGCCCCACAGAGGCCTGTGCCGTGGTTCAGCAGGGAGCTGGCAACAATCCCCTAAGGAATTCATTCTTTAAGGAGAAAAAAATTCCATCTGTTGAAAGCAATGGTAGCCTGGGAGAAAGTAGATAGATATGGCAACATAGTATGGTCTTTGGTTCTGAGATAAAGACCACATTCCCTCTAAACTGTGGTTCCCTGAGTTCAGTCTAGCCTGGTGGCTAACATGGTAGGTGCTCAATGTGTTTCTGGAATATGTGTCCAGGTCCTTTCCTGGATTCCACCTCAGGCTCCCTCCCACTCACTACCCCTTCCTGACTAGCAAAGCTGCCTGACCCCACCAGCTCCAGGGTAAAGGAAGGTCTGGAAGCCAATTCCAGCGCTTCCTGACAGAGTCTGACCCTGCTGCTCCCAGGCCCTCCAGGCCTGATCTGCTGCTAGGCTGAGCAGCCATCTGAGCAGCCACTTCCCCTCTCCCCGGGAGAAAGCTAAGACTGGGACTCTGCCTGCTTCCTTAGCATTTCCTCCCACTTCTGACTTGGACACAGCTGACTGGTCACTTAGTGCTGAAAGGTCCTGGCCAGACTGTGCACTGGTCAGTCTTCAGGGACCAGATGTAGACAGTCCTAAAAGACACAGCTGGGAGAGAGGGATGGCCAGAGGCCAACTTGTCCTTCATATACTGTCTCCAGGCAGAACATTCCAAACTGATATCTAGCCACCCTACCAAAAGGCATCTAGGGGTAGAGATGTCCATCCCCCTAGAGACCATCTTTTCAGGAGTCAAATTCAGTTGGTCCTTGGTAAACAAACAGATATCTGCTAAATCTGATAGATGCTCCTAATTTAAATCTCTTCTGCTCCTATGCCACCCCCTTCCACTGCTCTTTTGCATAGGCAGGATAACAGTTGTGTCTCAGAGATAGTGAGGTGACACTATCTCTGTAGGCTTAATCTCTGTTGCTTTTCCAGGCCATGCTTTTTCTTCTTCTAGGAGAGGTAATAAAACTCTTGGAGCTCAGGTGATTTTTATATATCAAACCTAGTCATTCCCTGCTTCAAATCCTACAATGGTCCCATTTCACTGGGATAAAACTTAAACACCTACCATGACTTACAAGGTCTTTCATAATCCGGCCTCTCTATCTTTGCAACCTTACCTGGTATTCAACTCTTCACTCACTCAGGGATAAGAGGAGGCCTGAGGTCATGTCCCTAGGAGCTACCAAAGCAGCTATATATCCCAAATGTTCTATGGTACCTCCAATACCTAAATAATATGGAAATTCTATATTTTAGTTCCAATACCAGTTGACTAGTGGTACAGACTGTCTCTCCTATCTGGAATGGCACATGTTAGCCTCCATGCCCCAATGTAGGGCTCAAGAATAATGGTGACCAAACCTCTAACGCACCCTTGTATCATGAAGCCTGTATGACCACGTCTCATCGCCAGTAAGGTTACTCCTTCCCACAAGCCAGGTAAGTGGTCCCTGTAGCCCAAGGAGTGGCTCAGCTTCACCATTCATACACTCACTAGGTTGCAGCTCTTGGTCATTCTAATCACCTACCTAAGTACAACTGCAGGAGATGCCAGCAATCCCCATCCCTGCTCACCCCCAGCTGCCCCGGGAAACACTCACATCAGCTGGCTCCCTGCGGGGTCCCTCGCTACTCCGCAGCCAGCTCCGGCTCAGCTCGCTGAGCTCCGGGATGGGTTGCACCTTGAGTCGCACGCAGTCTCCGGACTGCCGGATCATCTCCACAATCTCATCCCTGGACTTGCTCTCCACGTTGTGGCCATTAATCTCCACCAGACGGTCACCTGGCACCAGCCCTAAGGCCAGGTCCTTGGTGCCCGCACCAGGCTCAGCAAAGTGAACCACCCTCCGATAGACCTGGCCCTCAGGGCCCCGATCCAGCATGGTTTGCGCCTCAGGGAGAAGCCAAAGTCCCCAGTGGGCCGTCGTTGCAGCTCCAGTTCCCGGAGGGCAGGCGGTGGCAGGGGCACCACTGGAGGCAAGCGTAGCTCAGCTGGAAACCTTTTAGTCACCAGCTCAGGGACTCGGGACCGGGGCCCTGGTCGAGGGAGGCCTGAGCCAGGATGCTGCGCCAGCTGTCCCTCTAGAGTCCTCACCTCCACCTGCGGAGATGGGGCAGCGGAGTGCTCTGAGGGGGTGGAGGTCTCGGAAGCACTCTCATCCCTGCTACGCTGGGAGAAAGAGAAGCGCTTGACAATCATCTGTGAGTTCTGCTTGGCCAGGGAGCCGAACTTGGCTGCCCGCTGCAGCACAGAACCACGAAAGCTGCCTTCTTCACCCTTGAGGTCATCGCTGGAGCTGGCTGTGCTGAGGTGGCCGGAGTCTAGGATGACACTGCCCCTGTTGCTGTCGGAGTCGATGTCCGTCAGATGTAGGTCCGAGCCGCTAGCCACCTTAATGGGGATGGGGTTGGAGATTTCCAGGCGCATCTTAGATTCACGCTTGGAGGAGCGGTTCAGGTTGAAGAAGCCGCGTCGCAGGCTCATCTCCTCTAGGCTCTGCAGCTCTGCCGCTGACATCCGCTCCTTCTTCTCTTTTTTCTCCTTCTTCTCTTTCCGCCCGCCATCTTTGTCCTTGTCTCTCTTCATTAGGTTAAACATGGTAGGGGTGATGTTTTTAGGGGTGGCAACCCCCAGAGGATTATGTGTGCTTAGCACTGGGCCTCTGTGCCCCACCTTGCTGCTGCAGAAAGACAGAGAGAGAGAAGATTATTTGGAGCTTCCTCCAGCATTTCCCATCCAGACATCACCATGAACTACTTAGCATAATTATCCCTCACCAAGGCCCAGCTATGTGCCAGGTGCTCTGCTTTACACAATACTGTCTCAGTTAAGCTAAGAGTCATAACATTGCTTATGAGGACATCTATTATTACCCCCATTTTACATTAAGGAAACTTGAGGTTTAAATAAGGTTCTAAAGTCCAAAGTCTCTCATTTCCATGATTCCTGATAGACTCAAGCTTAGGTGTTCATGGAGGTGGCATCTGAGAGATCTGACCTCCTAGCAAGAGGATGCCATCAAACCAACTTGGGACTTAAGATTCAAATACAAGGGAAAAAGGAGAGGGACTCTGCACCACCAGCTTCCCACAGCCAATGTCCCTAAAGGCAACAGACATCACATGCTACTGGGCTCCTTCCTAAGCCTATTATCCCTAGTGCAGCAGCCTTAGCCACTGCTTGACAGAAGACCTCAAAGAACCAATACTTATTTAATGACTACCACTTGCCAGGCATAATGCCAAGCACTTTATACAAACTACTTCATTTGAACTTCACAGCATCCCTTCAAGGTAGGTATCATTATCTTTACAAATGAGAAAACAGGGCTCAGAAAATTAAATACATGTTAGTTGTCATACAGCTAGCTAACAAGTGGCAATGCCAGGATTCAATAGCAAATATTGTTTTCTTTCTAGGGCCTGGGCATCCAAAGTGAAGCAGGGAGGGAAGTAAGTGGAAGTTCCAGACTGAACAGAGAGGACAGACAGCTGTGAGGTGGGAACAGAGGTGGGTGGGGTCTGCTGGATAAACAGGATCCTGAAAAACTCACATCCTTTTCCAGAGACCAACACCTAAATATAGAAGCCTGAAAGAAAAACCCAGCTCCAGGGCATGTGAGTCTATGGAGTCAACCTACTCCCACCCCTATGAACACCTGATTGGGGTCAGACTAAGAAAAACCTGGTGGGAGTGGAGTTGAGAGAGCCTGTCTTGTTCTAACCATCAGGGAACAAGAAGTAGAAGTAGAAGTAGGCCATACCACCTAATTAGAAATTAAATGTCATTTTTTTTACTCTCCATAAAGGCCTCCTCCTCTGATTTCCGGACACAGGACCCACAGGCTTACTCTTTCCAACGATGACCTATTGCAAGGCCCTGGAGATCCCTCTCCCCTCTGTATACCCAACCCCCACAACCAAGTAATCCTTACCCAATCCTGACTCTTTCCTAGGGGCTCGATATTTGATCAATATCAACGGAAAACGGGCCCCAGAATTCTAGAATGTTAGGGCTGGAAAGGTCCCTGAGGAGTAATTTCATATAAAACCCTGTCTCGGCAACGGCTTGCCCTCACTCTCATTGAGACGGGCAGAACAGTCATGACAGCTGCACAAGGGACAGTGCTGGCTGGAAATGTTATGAGATTTGGTACCTAGACCCGATTCTGCCAACAAGTCGCCAGGGGACCTTGAGCCTGTCACTTTGCTAGATAATCTAGGTCTCTTCTAGATCTAAAATTCCCAATATCTAAGTCTCTTGTGGACACAGGTTAGTTATTAACTTTCTGCCAAAGTCACCCCTCTCATCCCAACCCTGGGGCCTTTGGAGACTGAATCCATTTCAGCCCTTCCCTCATCACCCATCTTGCCACTGTTATCTACAAAGCTCACAAGGCGCCCCTTCCCCCACAACTGCCAGGCCTGGCGGTGGCCTGGGTTCTCCCCTGTGCCACATGTCTGGAGCTACCTGCAGCCTCCCCTTCCAGGGTCAGACTGGCAATGCAGCTGCAGCTGCTCCTCCTATGCTCTCCTCTCTTCTCAATTCATTAGAGATCTGGGTTCTGTCACATTTTTGTAGACCTTGGACTTTCCAGCATCTCTAGTTCTCAGGTCCAAAGTCTTCAGCAACAACAACATCACCACCTCCCCACTCTCCATTCCACGCTACAGTTTCTACCCACCTCCCCTTCATCTCTTAACCTCTTCAGTGAAGGTCACTTACAGTTTTTCTGACCTTCTCTGCCTTTCTCCCCTCACCCTACTCCGGGAGGCCTTTCCTAATTTTAAGTGGAGGAAAAGTATACATGCAAATTAGAATATCTATATAAAGTAGGGGATGTACCTAAATCATCCGGACCCTACTATCCTCAAAAATCAAAGCAAAGTACAATTGACTCAGTCAATGCAATTGCTTTATCACTCTAAGACAGAAAGCATTTTGAGGGCAAGGACCATTCAACTCAAATAGGTATCTGTCAGTTTATTAACAGGAGAAATGATTTACATATTCATACAATGGAATACTATTCAGCAAAAAAGGGAAGCAATTACTGATATACATAACAGGAATGAATCTCAAAAACATTATGTCAAGTGACAGTAAAAGAATTCTTTGACAAAAGAGTTCATACTGTATGGTACTATCTATACAAAGTTCTAGTATAGGTGAAACTAACCTAGGGTTAAAAAGTAAAAAAAATAGAACTGTAGTTACCTCTGGGAAGTAGGGGTGGGGATTGCCTGAGAAAGGGCATGAGGGAACTTCCTGGGGTGATGCTCATGTTGATAGGGGGTCTGGATTGACAGATGTATACATGTGTCAACAGTTCATTAAATAGTACACATAAGATTTGTGCATTTCATTGTGTGAAATATTCACCCAAAAGAAAAAAGAACTATAAATAAATATTGAACTCTAGTTAATGATATGTATGCTAAAGTATTTGGAGCAAAGTATACTGATGTCTGTGATTTACTTTAAGATGCATCAAAAATGTAAGCTGGCTTGATGGATGATAGGTCGAGGGGTAAATATGTGATAAAGCAAAGGACAGTAAAGTGTTCATTGTAGAATCCAGGAGGTAGGAGGTTGTTCACTATAAAATTCTTTAACTTTTCTAAATATGTGCAGAGCTTTATAAAATATTAGAAAAAAATATGTATCTATCAAGCACCTATTAGATGCAAGGGATATGACATAACTAAAACTAATGAAAAAGCTTAGGTTTCAGGTGTCAGGTAACAAATTTGGAAACAAATCTGAGTTAATAGTTATACGACATTGGTAAGTCACTTAAGGCCTCTGTGCCTCTGTTTTCTCCTTTGTAAATGGAGATAATAGTACCTACCACAAAAGACAATGGGAATTAAATGAAATATGTATATAAGCCTTTCATATAACACTTAGCCCAAAGTAAGCCTCAAGAATGGTACCCAATAGTAGCAAGGCACATTCTTATCATCTCAATGAGTTGTAGAGAAGATAGTACTCAAATGACTGTCAGCACAAGTGTGACTCAAATAAGTCTAGACAAAAATCTTCATGCTGGATAGGACCTTTGTATATGGAAAGTAAAGTCCAAAGAAGTGAAGGTAATCCAATGAGCACATGGCCAAGCTGGATCACACTGGATCAAGTCCAGAGGCCCATTAAAGCTATTGCCAGAATAAGGACAAGCAATTCATTGATGCAGAAATACAAATGGCCAACAAATACAAACAGCTATTCAGCCTCGTAATATTCACAGACATGTGAAATAAAAGAGGTATACTACTGTTCACTTAGCAGTTTAGTAAAACCTACCACGGTTAATAACATCAATCAATTAGAAGATGGGAGGCAGGGTATCTCATACGTAGTGGTAGGAGTATCAATTGGCATAAGAAGGGCAAGTTGGTGGTACCTATGAAAATATTTCAGTATACATATTCTTTGGCTGGGCAATTCCTCTGATAGGACACCTATCTATAGGTATATTTATACAATAAACATGGCTAATTTTTGCGCATAATTTGTAATAGCAAAATTCTGTCAATATAAATGGTCTTCACTAGGGGAATAGCTAAATTATAGAACTGGTTAGTTATTAAAAAGAATGAGATAGATTTGTGTGTACTGACCTGGAATGAGTCAATGCTATATTTATTAAGTGAAAAATGCAAGTTGCTAGATAATATGTATTTTTATTAAAATTTAAAAAACTATATGTATAAGTACGTATATACATACATGCACATTATGTATAATATTCATATATGCATAAAAAAATGTATACTCTGGGGCAGAGAGAGGAATTTCAGAAGGGTCAAAGCAAACTAGTGTTTTACCTATATTGTTTTGAATTTTTACAATGAGAATATTTAGATAGTTGGTGTGTGTACATGTGTATTTAAGCCTAAGGGATTTAGATAGTGGAATTACATGTAATTTTTCTTCTACTTTTCTGCACATTATTTATTTCCTATAGAAAAAAATACTTTTAATATTTATATAAATTATATTTATGTAACATAATATATTAAGCTATATACAATATATAAGATGTATATAACTAGTAGTCCGGAAAGATCCATTACAAAAAATTTATCCATGGTTATTTTCTGTGAAGTAGAGGCAAAGAGAAGTAACACTACCTTTCTACCTAGTATACTTCCTTTGAATTAAACCTTTCAGCACATGTTACTTTTGGGATTGTAAAGATTTTTTAAAAAATAAAGAAAAAGAAAAAAGGTTTGACAAAGTAGTAAGTAATTCATTTAGCATTAAAGTTGTAAACAGAGCTTACAATGTTAAGTTCAAAGAATGCCCTCTCATGCCTGGAAAAAGCTTCAGTGACTTGGGGGGACTCGGATCTTCTCATTGTTGCTTTAAGTGGGGACAGATTTAAATGGGTCACCCTGCATCTGGCAAAGTAGAAATCCCAGGAAATGGAAACTATAATGTTAGAGTCCTAAGACAAGGGCGCCTAGATTTGTCTGCTGTGGGTGGATACTTAAAAGGGTCAGTCCCCCCAACCCCCACCCCTCACACACTCATAAGTAAATACAACAAAGGAAATACTTTCCCAAGAGAGCTGGCCTCTCTCTCTTGGCCTCTGACCTCCCTGAGCGGCCGTTTCCTACAGCCTTGAGGCCTTTATCTCAGAGCTGGCCCACACCGAGGACTGTAAAAGTGGCCGGGCGGGGCTCACAGGACAGACACCTGGCCCAGCTTCACGGCTCCAGCTGGAGCAACGCAGGGTGGCTCCTATCCCCGCCGCTGCTGCTGCCGAGCTTCTTCCCGGCAGGTCTGCTGAGCTCCGCAGCAACTCGTGACTCACTGCCAGGTCACACGGAGCTTATCCGGCTCCAGGTGTGCTCCCTCACTTAGACTGCACGCTTCTCACATGACATCAGCCGGCCCGCCGCCGGCTCGCAGCTCCCTTCCCCACCCGCCGCCGTGCGGGGAACCACCCACCCCCAGCGTTTTCAGGCAGCGGGGCGGCGCGCAGCCGCAGCTCCGAGGCGCCTCCCGCTGCGATACCGTTTCTCCCGGAACGCAGCGATTCCGCAGGCCCCGGGAGAAATGGGAGTGGGAGAGGTGCCAGCAGCCAGGTCCTCCAGGTGCACCTCCTAGGTCTTCTGTGGAGCCTGCAGCAGTCCGCTGGGCGCTAAACCCAGCTAACACTACCCACCTCCACCCCCACCTTCTGTATGACCTTGAGCAAGTCCCGACCCCTCTCTAGGCCTCAGCTATTTCAACTATAAAATCTCCATAGGCCTGAGAGTTCAGTCTTGGCCCCAAGCCCTTGCTTTTGCTGGAGAGGTATTCTGCTCAACCACAAACTGCAGGTTCTAATTCTGCTCTGCCTCTGACTTGCTGTGTGACCTTGAGCCCATCATCCAATATCTCTGAATATCAGAGAATAATAAAAATAATCCCTTGTAAGTGACGATAAAGGACCTAGCAAAGAGAAAGAGCCCTGGGCCCTGTAAAATCATCAGTCCACAATTTAAACTGCTGCCTGACTGTAATAAGCTATTTGAAATGTCAAAGGAATGTGGGTAATTTATAAGCCACACAATTCCTATCTCCAGAGAAAGGGCAAGAAAGTAAGGTGGGGGCAGGATCGGACACTTTCCAGATCTGCTCCCCACCCTCCTATCCAGCTCCTACCACTATACCATCCCACCCTCTAATTCAGTCCACCTCAAAAAATGGTGATGGGGGTGAGGTGCAGTGGGCAGATCTTAAAGTACCCAGGGCCTGACCCAAAGCAGAACTTAAAAACTCCATCCAGTCCCCAACTCAAAATCTGGGGAACCTGTTCATCTTAGCACAGAGTAGATTGGGCCCTCTTATATCCCTTCAAACCTTTAAATGACCTTAGCTTTTCCCACCATGCCCAGGAGAGACCTGGCACAAGGCCTGGGGCCCAGGGTCACCAACAGGACTCTGCTCACATGGATGCTCTGGTTCCAGTCTGTGGTGTCCACTCCAGGTGTGGGAGGTCTGGTTGGGGACAGACAGACCTTTGGTTTGAAGGAGCAAGAATAGCAACTGCCGCCCTGGAGACCGGTGACACACCAAGTCTGGATCAAGGCTTCCTGAGTTCCAACAACTCCCTGCTCCACCCAAATAGGGTGGATTCTCTCTTTCACCTAAACCTCAGCTCTGTCCCACCCAGTCTACCTTTAAGTACCTGCCTCTGGGGGACCCTGGAGTTTTCAGGCCCAACTTCTGAAGACACAGTGAGCCGCAAGCTGGGTCAGCGAATGAGGCTCCAGGCAATAGGCTGGCAGCCCAGGCTGCCAGGGAGTCAGGTTGGGGGACCAGGCAGGAGTAAGGAAGGGCATAATCCATGAGAGGGCATCTGAGGAGAGCCTGGGGCATGGAAGGAAACCCTTAGGCACACACCCTGGCACCTAAGCCAGATCAGGAAAGAGTAAACAAACTAGATAGTCAGAGCTGCCTGGCACCAGGTCATCAACTGTTCAAAGTTCAAAGCTCCCAAAGGAATTGACCATCAGCATTCTACCCCTCCCACCTCCACCCTTCACCCTCACCTCCTACCCTTCTCATTCCTCTAAACCCCCAGCATAATAGTTTCCCATACTGTCTTCCTGGAATTGAGGTAGCAGCCCAAATGTTCACAACCCCAAATGGACAAGCATACCTCCACCCAAGGATATATATAACCAGTCATGTCCAGCAACCAGGAGGATGTTTCCTGGAAAGCCCTCATTACAAAAAGTCAGAGCGGAAGCTGAAGAGGTGGCAGGCCACTGACAAAGGGCCAGCAAGGTCTGCCAGGAAGCCAGAGACCTCAGGAGAGCAACTTTCAATATCCACAAATAGAAAATAGCCCCTGAACCTAAAGGGTGGGGGACCCTTAGGAAAGGCTGGGTCAATTGCCATGACAACAGGATACCGATCTGTCCAAGAAAAGGGCTCCAGACCTGGTAAGTACATGGAAAAGCAGCTTGAACTTTTAGAGTCAATGTCTTGCTAAGGTGATCTTGCTCTTAGCTACCTGGACATCCTTCCCTCCCTTCCGGCATGGCCCAACGCATATATATTTCACACAGTTCACTCTCCATGGGAGGATTTACAAGGCCTCCTCAAGCCACAGACATGTCAGGCACTCAAAAGTCAAACCCACGGAAACCGGCAAACCAGACCTAATCGTTGGTAAGGTGAAGCAAGGAGGGAATCACATAATTTGGGGGGACCATCTGCAAGCAGGAAGTCACTAGGAGAGCTCCTCCTAGGAAGCATTATCCTAGACCTCCCTACACAAATGCAAACCACGAGGAGGTTGCCAAACACATGCCAAACCAGGCAAAAGGAGCACTGCTTAAAAAAAAACTGGCTGCCTTCCCCCACCACTCCCACCCCCCAGCTCATTCTGGCGGGCAGCATTTCTAACCAATCAGCAGGGTATATGTGCCTTGCAACAGGGTGACACCTCCCCACCCCTACAACAAAGCCCCAAAGTGTGGTGTGTCCCTGTAGGCCTTATCTCAGCCAGGAACATGACCCACTCCTCACTAGGCTTGGTACTAAGCAGCAACCCCCAACATGAGGTGGGGGACAGCCAACCTTACCACCTTCCCTTCGCATTGGCGAAACTACTGGCATGACAGGTTATCAGGGCGGGGTGTCAGGGTAGTCTCTCCCAGAGGCCTGGGGCAGGCTGTCCGACCTTCCCACACACACCCCACCCCTTTGCAGGGAAAGGTGAGGTGAGTAGCCAGTCTCAGGGGACCGCCTGCACTGAAGAATCTCCAAAGCCTACCATTCATCACCACCCCCATCTTCTTGTCCCAAGGGGAGGGGGCTTGTGGAAGCGGGGTCTCCATTGTTTGGCCAGCTGTCTAGCAGCTGCTCCTTTGAGAGGAGCCCGCTGTCGGCCTGGCAGTGAAAGGGTGAAGGCCGCTGGGAGGGATAAAGGGCTCGGCGGAGGTGCTCGCCTTCCCCGCAGCCTCCCTCAGAGCCTCCGTGGGTCGGTCTGCCTGGGAGGCCCTGGGCCTGGCCCCGAGAAGCCCCCTACCCCGAGGCTGCAGCCTCCACCCCGCAGCTCAGGGCCAACTGGGCTCCCCCAATCCCCAAATTCCCCCAAACTGAAGGCCACCCTGCCCTGCCTCCTTGCGTTCCCCGGGCTGGCAAAAGGGGCCAAAGCTCCCTCTCCCCGCCCCTGCTGATCTGACCCCACTCTCCGGGCGCCGAAGTCCGCGGCGCGGCCGGGGACGGAGCCGGGAGTCCGGGCCGCTGCTTCCAGGGGACAGGGAAGGAGGAGGAGCAGGCGGGCCCCGCCGCCCGCCTGCCTTCCCAGCCCAAACCGGCCCCGCCACCCCGCCGGACCCAGCTCGCCACCGAGCGGCCGCCCCCGCCATCCCGCACTCACCAGCCGCCGGAGCCCGCCCGGCAGGCAGCAGAAGCTGAGACACGGCATCCAGCGGCCCCGGCCCGGTCCGGGCTAGAGCAGAGCGCAGCGCAGCTCAGCGCCGCGAAGCGCAGCGCCGCCCCCCCGCCGCCGCGCGCGAGCCGAGCCGAAAGGGAGCTCCCTGCTGGCGGCTCCGGGGATAAATGCCCCGCCTTCCGGGCAGCGCCTGGGCGCGCCTCCAGAGAGGGCCATGTGGGCACCCGGCACTGCCCTGGGAAACTTCTGTCCGTGTCCGAGAGGCCCTGCTTGCAGATCCTGTCTGCACTGGGCACTGGAGGCTGCTGGACACGCCCAGAGAAGGCACCAGGGCAATGCTAAAAGTAAAGAACAATTTCTGTCCAAGGCGGGCTCTGGACTCCGCTGGCTGTGTCCAGGAGGATGCTGCCCAGGGCAGTGCTGTCCAGAGGAAGCAACTGAGTCTTGCTGGCCACAGGGTGGCCCAGGGTGGCTCTGCAGAGTCAGACATAGGGCTGCTGGATGGTGCCAGATGGCTCAGTCCAAAACAGGCACTGCCTGCCATGTCCAAGGTGAGACAAACAGAATATACTCTCAAAGATGGGCACATGCCTCTGGTGACTTGATCTGAGAGAGCCCTGCTCAAGGGTGTACTAGGGCTCCAGGGGTTACAGCCAGAAGTGGCATTCACTCCCTAAGAACTCCAACAATGTCAGGATTAACACCTTTCAGAAGCTCTTTGGAATGAGGTCTCCCTCTGGGTCTCTCATGTCCTGTAAATATCAAGTGAGCTTCTCTACTAGTGAGAAGGAATTGTAGACATCCTGAGAGATAGAAGCATAGAGACCAAAAGAGAGAGAGAGAGAGAGAGAGAGAGAGAGAGAGAGAGAGAGAGAGAGAGAGAGAGAGAGAGAAATGGGCACTTCTACAGGCAGCGTCCATGCTAGAGTTGGGTACCCCAGAATATGGAAGAAACTGAGTAGAGTGGTACAGGAAAAAAGGTGTGCAGACAAGGGCAGCTGCTTCCATACAGTCCAATGAGGAGCTTTCCAAGCAGGGGTGGCCCAACCTGACAGACCAGGGAAGGTTGGAGGGAGGGGGCTCAGGAGCAAAGAGCTAAGTAAAGAGCTGGGAGATCCTGAGGAATAGAGTACAACCAGGATGTGCATTGTGGATAAAGGAACAACATACAACCAAACTCAATTCAACAAACTTTTACCGAGAGCCTGCTAAGTGCCAAGTGCATCATCAGGTACTCTGGGGACACAGAGAAATCAGATATGGAGCCTTTTTTTTTTTTTTTTTTCAGGGAACTCACATGGGGATGGGGGATGAAAGAAAGTTGCTCTGAAGACGTGACCTTTGAGGAGAACTTTGGAGACTAGTTAGGACTCTATCACTACCGCTTCCTGAGCACTAGACAGGAAGTACACTTCCTGTGCTAGACACTATCTCTATTCCTCACAACAAACCTAGGAGGGAGACATTATTATTATAGGTAGGGATTGAACGCATGGACTCTGGAGACAGGTTACCTGGGTTCAAATCCCAGCTCTGTCAAGTTCTAGCTGTGTTACCTTGGGTGATTTACAAAATCTCTCTGTCTCTCTGTAGATAATAACTGCCTGCATCAAAGTTTATTTTGAAAATCAAATGAGTTTAGTCTTTTCAACAAATGGTGGTGGAACAACTGGATCCACAGGCCAAAAAATAAATAAATAAATGAACCTAGAAACATACCTTATACCCTTCACGAAAATTAGAAACGGATATAGGTCTAAATGTAAAACACGATATAAAACTGCTAGAAGATAACATAAGAAAAAACCTAGATCTTGAGTATGACGGTGATTTTTTACATACATGATTTGTGGAAGAAAAAGTCGATAAGCTGGACTTTATTAAAACTAAAAACATCTGTTCTGCAAAAGCAGTGTCAAGAGAATGAGAAGACAAAGCCACACACTGAAAGAAAATACTTGCAAAAGATACATCTGATAAAGAAATATTATCTGAAATACCCAAAGAACTCTTAAAACTCAACAATAAGAAAAAAAAAATCTGATTTTAAAATGGGCCAAAACCTGATAGACACTTCACCAAAGAAGATATACAGTGGCAAATAAACATTTGAAAAGATGCTCCACATTGCATGTCATAGAGAATTGCAAATTGAAACAACAATGAGATATTTCCACACACCTATTAGAATGACCAAAATCCAGAACACAGACAACACGAAATGCTGGTGGGAATGTGGACCAACAGGAAGTGTCATTCATTGCTGGTTGGAATGCAAAATGGTACAGCCAATTTAGAAGATAGTTTAGCAGTTTATAACAAAACTAAATATGCTCCTACCATATGATCCAGCAACTCCACTCCTTATTATTTACCCAAATGAATTAAAAACTTATATCCATACAAAATCCTGCACACGGATGTTTAGAACAGCTTTATTCATAATTGCCCAAACTTATAAGCAACCAAGATATCCTTCAGTAGCTAAATAGATAAACTTGTACATCCCGACAATGGAATGTTATTCAGCACTAAAAAGAAATGGGCTATGAAACCGTGAAATGACATGGAAGAAGCTTAAATGCTTAATACTGAGTGAAAGAAGTCTATCTGAAAAGATTATATGATTCCAACTCTATGACATTCTAGAAAAGGCAAACTATGAAGACAAAAAGATCACTGGTTGTCAGGGGTTGGGGGAAGGGAGAGATGACTAAGTGGAGCGCAGAGGATTTTCAGGGCAGTGAAACTACTCTATATGATACTACAATGATGGATGCATGTCATAATACATTTGTCTAAACCCACAGAATCTACAGCACCAAGAGTAAACTTTAATGCAAACTGTATAGACTTTGGGTATATGGGAACTCCTGGGAGAAGTAGGAAGTGCATAGGCTTTGGGGCCTCACATTGAGAGGACACTTGGTCTAACAGCTGCTAGCAAGTTGCTTAGCCTCTCTAAGCCTCAATTTCCTCATCCATAAGATGGGGATGATAATAGTGTCAATCTCATAAGGACATGAGAAGATAAAACGAGCAAATTAATTTAAGGCAATTAGTCTACTACTTGACACATAGCAAGTGGTTAACAGATGTGTTAGCCCTTATTAATCTCTCTGATCATTCACTTCTTCATCTGTAAAATGGGAAGCTGATAATCATATATAAGTCAGAGTAATTGTGAGGCTTGGAAGAAATGGCAAATATGAAGCATGCAAGATGATATTTTTGTCACATAGTAAGCTACTGCAGTACGACCCTCCATAGATGATGACAAACAGGTAAATTAGCTTTTTTAAAACCACATGGAATTGGAAGTCTGCCTCATGGCAAGTGTTGTTCAGATGAGAAAGAACATCCTTGAATATTATTCCTCAAATGCATTTATTAGCTTAAGATCCCTTATTTCTTAGCATAAAAACTTGGAATGTGGGTGGAAAATACTCTCCAGGTAACTTAAAAGCTAAATTTTTAGAAGAGGGTAACTGCTAAAGATTAAGTCCCCACCTCAAAACAAACAACAACAACAACAACAACAACAAAAATGAACAAACAAAAAAAACAAAGAAAGAAAAAGAAAAACTGCATCTCTGAAATGACATAAAAAGTTTTATTTTGAGAAAATTCAAATACATACAAAAGTAAACAAAGTAGTATAACAAACCCCAGAGTATCCATACAACTTCAATAGTTATCAACTCATGGAAATCTTGTTTCAACTATACTCCTTCCTACCAGTATAGTTTTGAAGCACATCCAGAGACCATATCATCTCATCTGAAAATATTTCAGTGTATATCTCTAAAAGATAAGGATTACTTTTAAAACCTTTATTTACAGTTGGCATACAATATTATATTAGTTTCAGATGTACATCATAGTGATTAGACATTTATATAACTTACAAAGTGATCACCCAAGGATTATTTTTAAAACAAAACCACAATATCATTATCACACCTAAAATTTTAAACAATAATTCATTAAAATAAAAAAATTAATGTTCAAATTTCTAATTATATCCGTAAATGTCCTTTTAAAAATTGCTTTTGCTTGAATCAAGATCTACGCATTGCAGTCAGTTAACATGACTTTTAAGTATCTTTTAATCTACAGTTTTCTCTTCTGTCTCTTTCTCTCCCACCGCCACCAACCGGCAACTTGTTTGTTGAAGAAACTAGGTCATTTATCCTGTAGATTTTCCAGTCTGGACTCTGCCAATTGCATCCCCATGGTGTAATTTAATATGATGCTCTGGCCTCTGTATTTCCTATAAATTGGTAGATAGATCTAGAGCTTGAACAGATTTTAGTTTTATTTTTTGGCAAGAATACTTCATAGGAGGTGTAGACTGTTTTCTTCAGGAGGTACATAGGGCCCTATTGTCTCTGAAATGACACTTGAACATTAAAAATATATGATTGCCTTTACTAGAAGTGTAAGGATATAAAAAGAACCCACCCATCAACAGATGAATGGATAAACAAAATGAGACATTTACACACAATGGAATATCGGTCAGCCATAAAAAGGAAAAAAAATTCTGACACATGTTACGACATGATTGAACCTTGAGAATATTACACTAAGTGAAAAAAGCCAGACACAGAAGGACAAATATTGTATGATTCCACTTATATGAGGTACCTAGAATATGTAAATTCATAAAGATAGAATGTAGAATAGAGGTTTCCGTGGGCTTGGGGAGGAAGGAATGGGAAATTATTGTTTAATGAGTACAGTTTTTGTTGGAGATGATGAAAAAGTTCTGGAAATGGATGGTAGTGATGGTTGTACAACATTGTGAATGTATTTAATGCCACCAAATTGTACACTTGAAAATGCTTAAAATGGTAAAATTTATGTTATGCATATTTTGCCACAAAATTTTTTTAAAGAGCTCAGCTATTGCATAAAATATAGCCCCACTTACAAACCTTTAAAGTCCTTGGTTTATGTATTAGGCTTTCTCTGAATCAGCAGACTTACTACTGTAATGATCTACACATAGCTGTGGTTTTCTTTCTGTGCTTCCAAGAATATCCTAGCCTCTGCAATCACTCTACGATGATCAGGGGATCCACAGCTCCCCAGCCACAAGCCCAGTGTTTTAGACTATAGACATCTACAAGCAGGGATGTAGAGGCAGCCAGGCACAACCTTCTGTAATCACAAGGCTTAAGGTTGAGACTGTCTTTGCTTACTTACTTGCCATGAAAGCTTAGTCAAATGACTTGACCTCTCATTTTCCATTTCTGTAAAATTAGAGCTACAACCTCCTACCTCCCAGGGTTGTTGTAAGAATCGAATGAGGTCATATCATGGTCAAGTGCTATACAAAAATAGGGCTTTGTTTTGTTATTATGTTTGGAGTGATTCAAAGAGGATCACACTAAGACATAGATTTATCAACATTGGGAAAATGATGTTTCCAGAAGTTAGTTACTTTGTAAACTAAACTTTTCTTGACATCGTTCTTGGCAGGGTCCTCAGTAGAGTGACCAACTGTCCTGGTTTGCCCACAATTGAGGGCATTCCCATGATGTGGGATTTTCAGTACAAAACAGAAAGTCCCAGGCCAAAGGGGACAAGTTGGTGACCTAATCAGTGATCTCTCAATTGCTAATTCTAGGAACTGCCTCTCAGGCTTGCTCACTACTGATTGTTTGACCTGCCTTCCTTCTGGAAACTCTCTTTTCAACTTGGCCTCCAGTAACAATTCTTTTGGATCTCCTTGCTGGATATGCTTCCTATGACCTCCAATTCTGGTGCTTCCCAGATTTTTGGCTCTGCCTTCTGCTCCTATAATCCTATGGCCCCTCTTTGGGAGATCTAGTTCATTCCCAGGACTCTCAACATCTCCCACACAACAGATAACTCCCAAATTCCATGGTAGACATCACTCTAGAAGCTAGCCTGGTTCTTTCACCATTTCTTGCAAATACCCCAAGTGAATCATGTTTAAAGCCAAATATACAACCTTCCTCACTGACTACTTTCGTTTGGTTCATGATCCTAATGATCAGTCCATGAAGTCAAAAGTCCACTTTTCCTGCCTCTTCTCTCTCTCTTAGACCCATCCACTCAGGCAAAGAGTGCTATTGGTTCTACTCCATAAATATCTCTCTAATCTAAATCATTTGCTCATCTCCACTGCCATCCCTTCAGCTCAGGCCTCATCAGCTCTCAGCTGGACAATGGCAACAGCCTCTTTCTACCTCTTCCCTTCCAACCCCTCCTCCATGTGGCTGCCAGAGAGATCCATCTAAAGTATAGATATGACCATGTCACTTCCTAGACTGGAATTCTTCAAAGGCCCCAATGGCCAAGCACAGGGGTCAGCACACTTTTTCTATAAGGGCCTGATAGTAAATATTTGAGATTTTCCAGGTCAGATGGCCTCTGTCTCAACTACTCAACTCTACCATTGTAGCACAGAAGCAACCATAGACAATACATAAACAAATGCTTGTGTCTATGTTCCAATAAAAATTTATTTACAAAAAGAGGTGGAGGGCCAGATTTGGCCTGTGGGCTATGGCTTGCAGAACCCTGGCCTAGGTAATAATCAGGACCTACGTATATCAATAGCCCAAGGCCCAAGGAAAATAGCTTCCACCACAATTAGATCTTGGAAAGAACTTTCTTCACTGTTAAAGGATTGTTAAAACCAGCCCAAGTTATGGGGGGGGTTGGAGGAATGTCCATCTCTTCTGCTTTTCTGACATGCCTCAGGTGTAGCCCTCTCTGGACCGACTCCTAATTCTGGCATAAAGATAGCAAAAACTTAAAATGGCATATTTGAGTTGAGGCCCTTTTCCATGCAAAGCACTCAGCTAAGAGCAGGATGGTGTGTTCTCTTCCTGTAAAGCATAGTATCACCACACTGCATGCAACTGTGGTACAAAGACCAGTTAGAGACATGAGAAAGTCACACAGCAGGATGGATTTATATTACCACTTAAGGCTGCGCAAAGGGGAAGTCACAAAACAGTACATGACTAATTATTAAGTGGAAGCATCATGGAGGCTCAGAGGAAAAAAAGACCAAAGGAAGGGTCAAGGAAGGCTTTAGAGGAAGAGGGTCAGATTTGAGCCCATAATAGTAGAATTTAGATGATAGTAATAGCACTTACTGCTTGCAAAGAAACATTGTGCACTTGGCACTATATGTACATTATCTTGTTTAATCCTCACAACAACCCTGTCAAGTAGGTATTATTAGTTCCTTTATATACAGAAGGAACCTGAGCTGCAAAGCACCAAGCAGCTTGCCCAAGGTCACATGGCCAATGAGTGGCTGGGCAGGATTTGAATCCAGTTAGTTGGGCTCTGAAGCCTGCCAGGGCAGAGCTCCCCAGAAGGGTGAACAAGCAAAGGTTGGGAGGAAGCCCTTGATGGTGCAGGTGTGGCAACTAGTGAGGCTAAAATGGGAAAGGCTAGAGTGGGTGATTAAGCTGGACAAGGAGATCCTGGCTGGCTCATGGAAGCCTGAATGCCAGGCTGAGAAGCTTCAAGGAGAGATGACCAAGAGGAATGTGCAGGTTGAAAGGAAGGGAGGGGACAGTGCCAGCCGGAGGTGTTTGGTGGCTTGACCAGTAGCACTCCAGGAGAGTGAGAGTGAAAGTCTAAGCCATGGAGATGATTTGGGAACTGGAAGGTGGTGGGGAGGACAGGTATAGGAGAGAATATGAAGGAAGATGAGCTAACAACAGTCATAGGAGAAAGTGAGGGAAGAGTTGACAGTTGATAACATGATTCTGGGAGGACCAGGCAGCAAGGCAAAGCAACACTCTAGGCAGCTAAGGATAATATAATGGCTAACGTTTATTATGACCAGCTTCTATTGGTAAGCATTTTACATATATAAGCTCATCTCATCCTCACAATATTCTTATGTAGTAGGATCTATTATTATTATTTCCATTTTTCAGGTAAACAAACTGAGGCACAGAGAAGTTAAGCAACTTGTTAAAGGTTATGCAGCTGGTAAGCAGCAGAGTTGAAATCTGAACGCAGGCAGACTGGTTCCAGAGGCCTCTCTCTTCATCACTTCACTATCCTACATCTATCTGTTCAGATAATGCTTTCAGGAGGAAGCAGGATTCCCCACTCTCACTCCACATTCCTCATCCTCAAGGATCAACTAGGAGAACAATGGTTATGGCAGGATATTTTGCCAGGTGGCATTGCCCAGTCAGATCTCAAGTTCCTGCCTCTACCCGGAGCAGCTGCCTCTCATCACTAGGCAGGAAGCCTGAGCACACCAGCTGGGGACTGCACTGCCTAGGCACTTACTAAAGGCAGGAAGACACCTGGAGCCCAGTACTGTCCTCATCAGAGTAGAGCAGTGGAGGATGGACAGGCTGCCCACAGAAGTGGCAGCAACTGGTGCAGGCTGCAAAGAGGAACCGGCAGGTGAAGACCCAGCCCAGGTAGTGCAACTCCGCCAAGTTCAGGAGGAAGCAGCCCACCCCGACCCCAAACATGAAGTTCAGGAAAATCATCTTCTCTGTGGCCCTGGATACAAAGCAGTCAGTACTAGTAGGACAGGGATAGGAGTGGCAGTGAAACAAGTATGGGACATCAAACCCAAACAGATAGTATTGCCCCACCAGGAAGGCCAGCTCCATGAAGGCCCGCAGCACCACATGGGCAATGTAGATGGCCAAGACTCTTTGTGACCACAGGCCTGGATTCCTGGCTGCAGCCCCAAGGCATTTGGGGAGAACCCTCTCTCCCACCAGCAGCTGTCCCTCTAGGAAGTGAGAAGACCCCAAGAGCCCCAGCCTGGGTCTCTGTAGGGCTCCCCTGGATGCTAGCTTTTGCAATGTATCCAGCAGGTACTCCCTCTCCATATCTACTCTTTCCTCCCTTGCTATCTGATGCAGGACATAGATGACATAGAAGATAGAGGGAGTGGCTACCAGCACAATCTGAAAAACCCAGAAGCGGAAGTGGGAGACAGGTGAAAAGCGGTCATAGCAGACATTTGTGCAGCCAGGCTGCAGCGTATTGCAGGTGAACTTGGACTGCTCATCCCCATAGACTGCATCTCCCACCAGGGTGACCAGCAGAATGCGGAAGACCAGGAGGACGGTGAGCCACACCTTGCCAACCACGGTGGAATGGTTTTGCACTTGCGTCAGGAGCCTGCTCAGGAACGACCAGTCACTCATCTGTGGACACAGAAATCACAAGCCTTAAGGAAAGAATAGAGGTGTGGGGGTGGGGAGTAGAAGTAGAAGGGGAAGGGGGTGAGAATTAAAGCCCCAGCAGCTAGTTATTTGCATCACTATTTCTAGCCCACAGCAAGAGCTCCAGTTCCATCTGTGCCTGACGCCCAGGCAGGCATGCCACTCATTACCTAACAAGGACAAGAACAATCTGGCAGAGAAAAGGACACTGAAGAATAAAGGATGGAAGCAGAATCTCTCAGGAGCCCCAACATAATCCCAAATTAACCAAGACAGTCTGCACACTTATGCTGCAGATTTCTAACTAAATGGGCTTTCGAAACTTCCAAATGACCTGGGAATTTTTAAAAAATACCTAAATAGCACCAAGCATATTTTCCCTAAGATTCCACAGCTGACTATTCATAACTTAGCTTGTCTTTCCTCCAGGTTCCAGGGTAACATGTAACTTTTGGTCACCCCCATCCTTGCCCAGTGGATGCTCTTTAAGGCCTCACATTGCAAAAATCTCATCTTTGCATTTCTGTAGCTTCTGATCCTGAAAATTACTGAAAACGTTTCAAAGGCATACTTTGGGGGACATTTACACTCATTATCTTCATCAGCATCCTCTTTCAGTCTCCCAAATACACATGTGATCTAAAAATAGCAGCATGCTTAGTGTGAAACTCAGGGTCAAGACATGACCCAGCCTCCACTGCCAACTTGATTGTCTTTCTTTATCCCCTCCTAAACAGAATCCTGGAGCTGCCACGGGAACCTCCTCTTCCCCCTAACCTTCAAAAACCAAGTTCTCTTGACTCTTATCTCCCTGGGTCCTCCATTTTAGTCAATGTGCTGTTCTTCATTCTTCATCATGTAAACATCAGTGTTCCTCAAGATACCTCCAACTTCTAACTGATCCTGGAGGATGCAGTCTGTTAGGATAGCCACAAGCATCTCCAACTCAGCATGTCTAGACTGAACTTATTTCCTAGAGAAGGAGCGACATAGGGACTACAAGCACCGGCTTAGATTTAGATGCTCAGAGCTGTGTGACCTTGGCAAGTTGCTTAGCCTCTCTCTGCTTCTACTTGCTTATCTGTGCAATGAGGATAATAACAGTATCTACTTCATAGAGTTGTGTGGGTTATCTGAGTTAATAAATGTAAAGGACTTAGAAAAGGATCTGGCACATAGTAAGTATTTCATGAATATTAGGTATACTTATTCTTCCTCCACACCAACTCTTCCTGTCTTGGTGAATAGTACTATCATCCAAGTCAGAATCCTGATTGTTACCCATAATTCCTCCCTTTTGCTTCCTCTCCACTTCTAATTGCTAATGGAGCCCCTTCAATGCTACCTCCTTCATATGTCTCTCATCCATCGCCTTCTTATCAGTCCATGGCAAAGCCTTAGTCCAGCCTTTTTTCTTCTCTCACTAGGATTATTATGATCCCAGTAAGTTGCTCTGCCTCCAGTTTTGTTCCCACTGGTCTACCTCTCTCAGTGGCTGCTTTCCTAAAATGCATATCTGGTCATTTCATTTCCCTGCTTAAAACTGTTTAATGGCTACCCATTGCCCTCAGGATAAGCCCAACTCCCTAGGATGGCATACAAGACCCTTCTCGATCTGGCCTCTGACTATACCTCCAGTCCCATCTGGGCTCTTCTGAACCTTTAGCCCTCAGAATTCCTGGAAGTCTTACACACATCCAGGCAACTTCATGCTCCTCAGCAGTTACTGCTCCCTCTGCCTCTCCAGCCCCACTCTCGTTCCAGCTAATTCTTGTCTTATTTATCTCCAACATTCAGCTCAGAAGCACCTTCTCTGAAAAATTTTCCTGACCCCATCCCAGAAAGAACTGACCACCGTTATGGTAGTCTCCTGCTTAGTGCATTGTCTGTTGTATATAATGACTGTCATTTCCATTTAGTCACATATAATCACATTTATTTACATAAAATTTATCTCTATCACTAAATGTGAATCATTTGATGACAGGGACTATATCTTATTTGTCACTACTCCTGTGCTTAATATGAATTAGGTGCTCAATACACATTTATTGAATGAATGAATGACAATCGACCTGAGTTCAAATCCTGTCTCTGTCAGTTAGTTGCTAGTTATATTCCTATGGGGCCATTACTTAACTTCTGTCTTTTCATTTGTGAGGTAGAGATGATTACATATAATGCATTAAAAAAACAAAAACTCCTTGCCCAAACTTCATAGAGATAGAAAGTAGAATAGATGTTACCAGGCAGGGTCTGGGGGAAGGGAGGAATAGGGAGTTATTTAATGTGTACAGAGTTTCTGCTGGGGATGAAGAAAAAGTTCTGGAAATGGACAGTGGTCATCACTGCTATATGTTGTGAATATATTTAATGCCACTGATTAAAACTGATTAAAATGTTATGCTGTATGTTCTATATTTTACCACACACACATACACACACACACAAAAATGGATAACCAAGGGTTAAAAAACCCTTGCCTAGTAGATACTCAGCAACAAATGGAAGAAGCTACTGGAAACCTCCAGTCTGACTTCCCCCAGGAAGTAGGACCTGCCACAAAATTGGCATTCCATTCCTGCCTCCTCAATCAGAGAGGAGGCGCTTGGGAGATGGAGACCCCTGGGAAATTTCTTCTCTTCTGGCCAAGCAAAGACAGCCAAGAGTCAGCAGCAAGAATAAACTACTTGTCTTTCATTCCTCAAATATTTATTATTCATCAGTAGGTTCCCCTGCTTATCTCCCAGCTCCCAAGCCTACCTCTCCATAGAGCAGAGAGGCCAGGATCCTTCTCAAATTCAAGAAAGGAGAACTGAGCCCTTCCCCCTCTTAATCTGAGCTCTGGAAGAAGAAGGGTGGAGAGGACTCACAGAGGCAGAGAAATAATGAGGAAAAAGTGTCAGTTAGCTCAAGAAGAATGTGAAGATTGAGAAACTTACTTTTTATATCCCTCGAAGGCGAAATGGGGAAAAAGCTCTAAAATAACAATGTGAGTGAATGAAGTTAGATGTTTCTGGTTGCCAGGGCTTTAAGGCAATGGATGAGAACATAGCCTCTCAGGAGAACTTTGAAAATGGGACACAGATCTTTCTGTGTTGGCCAGGGTTTCTCAACCTCAGCTTCAACTTCATGATTTTTGGACAGGATAATCTACATTATAGGGAACTGTCATGTGGATTGTAGAGGTTTAGCAGCATCTCTGTCCTTTATTTACTAAATACCAGTAGCACCCCACCCCCCAAGTCATGACAATCAAAAATGTCTCTATTGCCAAATATTCTCTAGGGAACAAAATCACTCCCCATTGGAACTACTGGTCTAAGCTAAGCAATTTTTTTTTTTTTTTTCATGCTTGGAGAAAGAGGATGAAAGACTTGATCTTAAGATTCTAGGATCCAAAAAAGAAAACTCCAAAAAGGGTAAACAAGATGCTATGTGCAATTAACTAGAAATCAGGCCCTATATCATGAAACTGTGATGCTCCAGCCAGCCGCCCAAGGTCATGAGCAAGGACCTTGCAGAGTCAGAAGCAGTGCATCTCCAAGTTTCCAGCAACTAAGGCTTTCTCATGCAAACTGGCTCCACATCTGGTAGATCCTGCTCCTTCCTCCGCTGAACTCAGATCTTCTGGGTTGGGGAGGCTGCTGGGCAGACTTCACTGGGCCTTGCTTGGAGACACACAGATCACAGAAACCTGCAAGAAGAGCCAAGGCCTAGAAAGATTTCCAGCTCCATATCTTAGAGTATCCCCATCCTCCCCAAGCCCTAGGACACAGGGCCAGAGAATGACACTGATGGAAGGGTCCTTAGCTCCTCTAGTCCCAAATCAGTTTTATGGATTTTTCTTTTTGCCTTAGGCTTCAATGTGGCCTGCCACAATACTGTTACTGACCCTTTCTTCACAGAAAATGTTATTTTGTACAAGGATTTTTGTTTGTTTGTTTTAGTTTTAATCTTTTAAATATTGCATTAAAATATTCTTTATCTTGATTATTGAGTTTTTTGGCATCTCTTAAATTTTGTGCCTGAGACTAGCACCTCACTCACCTCACTCTCATCTTGGCCCTGCTCACTGAGTCCCCAACAGGACAGCCCATGAGGCACATGTGCAGGCAGAGGTCACAAACAGAAGTCCGTGGGCTGAATTCTGCACATAAATATGTTGGTTTGGCTAGCACTGTGTTTTCAAAAATGTCTTGATTTGTTGCCTTTTTTTTTTTTTTAAGGCAATAGAATCACATAAAAATTTACATTTCTGGCTTCTTTTGAAAAAATGGGTGATCCAGGCCAATTTTTAGTGATTTAGCCCTATATCCCATGGACAATAACTGTTGGGACCAGGGTTAGTGGCCTTCTCATTAGGGTAGGTGTGCTGTCCAATTTCCCTCAGCCACACCCAGCCCACTTCTCCCACTTATAAGCACACTGATCCCCTTTGCAGTGGTGTGCTGGAGTTGGCCTGTATCAACTCACAAGGGCTGATTGTCAAATTTCCAGAGTTAGTTGTTGAGCACAGCCATCATAAACAATAAATTATGTAAACTACAACTAAATAGATTATATTTAAAACAAAAGTCCTAACTTCCTAATTATTTTATCCCATTTGATTATCATCTATGTTCTTGAAATTATTAACATCTATCGTATGTTGGAAATAGTACATATTGGTGTGTTATTGCGCACCTCTTCCCAAGTCTGTTCAGTTATGTCACGTTGGCAGCATGAAATTGGCCACAGTAGGAGTATTTATACCATGGAAATCGGAAAATACTACAAAACAGAGCTTGATTTACTGTTTTGTTTGTCTAGACTTAAGATATTGATGAGGAAAATGTTAATAATGTAGATTAAACCTAGTAGTGTCAAGTCTGTGGTTGTTACATTGTGAATAGCACAAAAATTTAAGGAAATAGCCTTCCAGGTTTGAAAACTACTTTGCAATTCAGCAAAGTTGCTCAGTCATTGGCTAATTTGTGAAGTTCAGACAAAAATCATTGTTTCACATTCATCTTTTGCCTTAACTTAAACTAAAACATTAACTAACATTCCTGTCAAAACTACACTTGTTTATCATTTGTAACCTAAGTTTTGTGACTAATACAAGTGGACCTCAAAAATCAACAGAAATCAACTATGAGTTCTTTAAAATCAGTGAAAGCATTTTGTAGGAATAAATTGGTTATATGGAATTTACAATAAAGAATATTATATATTTTATTATTTCTATAAATTATGTGCTACAATCCCTTATACAAATAAAACGTTTAATAAACTTATATGTTTATATACATCTTTTCAGAGAGCCAGTTTTTAAACACTTACGAGCACACCACTGCCTGTTGGCATGTTTGCCATTCATAATCTTCAGTTTCTGGGCTGAGAAGGCAGCAAGTTTCTCTTCTGTATCTCCCCAAATCCTTGTGCCACATGGCCCCAGGACGGGCAGCCAGGAGTTCCTCAACCAGCAGAAAACCTTTCTGAATCCACCTTCTTTCCAGGAACCACCGGCACCATGCCGGGCTCCTCATCCATGTTCTTATTGAAATCCTCCCAACAGCTCATTGAGGTAGACATGATTATTCCCATTTTACAGATGAGAAAACTGAATGGGAGAGCCAGGAATTCGATTCAGTCTGCTGCCTTCAAAGCCGGTGATCTTTGTACTATGTGGTCTCCCACAGGAGAGAAACATGGTTTAGATAAGGCATGGGAGAAAGGCCTGTACAACTCTCTGACCCTGGGGTGGGGGTGGGGGACTGCCATTGAACCAGTCCCATAGACAAAGCCTGCTGGGAGCCTTATCGTTCTCTCCATCAGCAAGATATTCCTTTGGTCAATTCTAAATCTCTCTTATGATGGCTCTGGATTCTGGAAACCTCCAGGGCCAGGCCCCTTACCTGTAAGAGAGCGGTTGTTGCTGAGAGCTGGAGGCCAAACTAAATCTGCTGCCTGCTCCAGGCTGCTGCAGACCAGGAAATGAGCTGAACATGGGCTGTTTATCCCCAAGCCTTGGGGGCCCTGCAGGAGGAAAACTCAGAAAAGCCTGGGACAAAAGCTGGGAAATACAATGGGCATCCCTCGTGTCCAGAATCCTGCCCACTCTGCACTACAGAAGCCACGAGAATCCCCCACCCCTCCAGCACTCAACCTAGCTGTGGCCATGGCCTACAGATTCAGGAAATTCCCGCTACAGGTGGGGATGCCCTGGAGAGTCTATGTGGTCACCCCCGTGGAGACAGGTGAGGCCTGGCTTGAGACCCCTGGGCTTCCAGGAGAGCTTGGCCAACACTAGCAGGGATGAATCAGGGGCTGTGGCCATTCCATCCCCAAAGTGGAAGTTCCTCTGAGTGAAGCCCTTTTCTCCTGGCTTGTGGAAGGGCCTTGGGGAAGCTTGGGGATGAAATTTAGGAGTCCTCCCCAGAAGCAAGCCCCCTTCCCAGTTTATCTGGCTTTCCTGACCTGTCTCAGCAACTGAGCCTGAAATCAGGGATCCAGGGCTTTATCACTTTCTGTGTGACTCTGGATCACTCACTTCACCTCCCTGGACCTCATTCCTGTAACAGGCCCACAAGTATTGGATGGCTTCCCAGTGCCAGATACATAGGAATTTTATATTTCTTGTCTCATTCGTATCCTCTCTCTGGCCCTGTAAGGTTGATATCAGGAACCCTACATTGTGGCAGAGGAAACTGAGGAGCAGAGAGGTTAGGTAACTTAGCTGGGGTCACAGAATTCAAGCCCAGGTCTGGTGACTCCACCTCCACAGCTTCCTATTGTAAACTATAAAGCACTCAAAACAAGCACAGCAGGAATGACCCTGCCTCTCATGTAGGGTCTAAGAAATAGATATGAACTTTACACCTGTAAAACTGTGTTACACTGTATCACTCAGCTTAAATTCCAGTACATTTTAGGTTCTCCCTCCTTCTGCAAACACCAGCATTTTGTTAAGGTGTCCTAGGACAAGGTGTGCAACCATTTGTCCCTCTATGTCTTCTGCCACTGGTTGGTATTGCTGGGCCATTCACTGTCCATCTAGTCATTGACCTGCACAAGGGTTGCTGCTGAGATGTCCTTTATATCTTGTCTGCTGACTTTCTTCGCTACATCTATGCCAGGACTGAGGGTCCTGGACTCGTAGCTGGCCAAGCTCCCGTCTGCCAGCACCCCCATGCCCCAGGCTCCTCAGTATACCATAAGGTTCTTCTTGCTGGGACTCATGGCCACCTACACAATCATCTTTGCCCCTCTGTCCCTTCTCCCCTCAGCCTGGAGGAATCTTTTCTCGTTTCGAAGGGAGCCCCACTCCCCTCAAATTTACCCCAGCTAGCTTTCGCTTGTGGTATTTTCCTCAAAAATTCAGTCTATGTTTACAGGCCTCTCCATTCCCCAAAGTCCAGATGTCTAGAGAGCTAGGCCAGAAAACAATTTTAATATTGAGGTATCATCTCCTAAGGTCCAATGAGCACAGACAAACCAGCTCCTTGAAAAGGGGCAATGGTGGGGATGCAGTATTAAAATACCAGTAAGGAAAAAACGGGTACTATTTCAAAAAATTTACATCAATAATCATGTACAAATTTATTATTATTATTATTATTACTCTTTCTCCCAATTCTCCTTTGCCTGGGGAAGCGGATGTTAGAGCCTTGCAGGGCTTAGTAATAGTAGTAGTAGCAGTAGCAGCAGCAGCAGCAGCAGCAGCAGTAGTAGTAGTAGTAGTAGTAGTAGTAGTAGTAGTAGTAATAGTAGCAGTAGTAATAAACATTGAGTACTTTTTATGGGCCAGATACTATGATAAATGCTGTACCTACATTATTTCATTTAATTCTCAGAAAAATCTTATGAGGTAGTTCTTATAATCCCCATTTTACATATGAGGAAACCAACCCTCAAAGAGCCTTGTCCAAGACCACACAACCTGTAAGTGTAGAGTCAGACTCTCATCCAGTTTTGACTCCAACCAAATTAATTATGTTTATCCAACTGTGTAGCAACCCACTGACCACACTGCCCAGATGCACCATAAAGACTCACTAGTTGGCTAACCAGTGTCACTCAGGCTGTTCATTCACCAGCATTGAGAATTGCCTATGAGCAAGTTAAACAGGTGCCTCCCACTGGTGATGAAACATTGTTGTTAACTGGTTTCGGCATGCAGAAGTAGGAAGCTGGCTGAAAGAGAGGTTACTCCCTAGGACCAAAGACCAGACTGTAGGTCCTTGGCCCACCTGGTAATGGGCTCCGCAGGCCAGGCTCAGAATTCCAGGCTGGAGCTACCTCCTGCCTGTCTTTTCTCTTATCTGGGGGATTCTGGGAAACCAAGGTCCCCCTCATCTACCCAGAAGTGAATGTGGATAGAAAGAAGGGGTCAGGTGAAGCAGGTTCCAGTAGGCTGGCCCTGAGAGGCGAGTTCAGGCAGGACCAGAGCTACACGTTCCAAGTCCAGTGCTCCCTGGATGAGTATATATATACACACACACACACACACACTCAGTGACAGAGCCTGCTGACCTTCCCTAACATGAGATTCCTTTTCTTCCACAGTGATCGAAGTTTTCATTTAACTGGGCAATGTCCACTTGGAATAAAGATCTCATTTTCCAACCTTCTTTTCAGCAAGGGGTGGCCGATGACTACATTCTGGTCATAGATGTACATAGAAGTACATGTGCAACTTCCAGGCAGGGCTCAGCTGGGCAGATTTTTTCGTTTGTTGTGTCATTGACTGAGTGTTTAGCTGGTATGTGGGTTGGCTTGGATGGTCCAAGACAGCTTTGTCTGCATCTTGTCAAGAAAGCTGAAAGAATCAGCTAGGACTGTCAACTGGAGCACCCACACGTGGCCTCTCCAGCATGTTGGCCTCAGGAGAGCTGGACTTCTTACATCACAGCTCAGGGCTCCAAGAGCAAGTGTTCTAATGATCAAGACAGACACTCCATGACCTTTTACAACCAAACCTAACAAATCACTTGATGTCACTTCTACCTACTTCATTGGTCAAAGCAGTCACAAGCCTACCCAGATTCAAGGGGAAGGGACATAGACCTGCACTTACTAATAGGAGGAGTGTCAAAGTATTTGCACCCTTGTTTAAAAAACACAACAGTAGCTCTGGACCACTTAGGTCTGGACTTGAAGTCAGAGAAAAAGAAACTTCTATCTTGTTTAAACCCCTGTTCCTTTGGTTATCTGTGACTCACAGCTGAATCCAGTCTGAACAGACACACGTGTACGCAGACATTCACAATATGTAGTGCATTTACAGTCCACAAGGTACGGGGGGTAAATCATATCAAAATCTCACAGGATTAAGAATACTCTTTTACTCACACTCACTCATTCAACGCACCAAGTTCGGTGTCTGTCTTAGCTGAGGCTCTTATCTCACTACATCCTTCCCTGTCATAGCACTCACCATCATCTATTGTAATTACTTGTCTTTATCAGCCTTGTCCTGCTCATCTCTTGTTCTTTTTCACTTAGCACCGTGTGCAGGACCACAATGAATATTTGACCAGGTTCATATTTCACAGACAGCAGGGGACACTTTGGGATGCTGGGGACTGGAGGGTGACTGGAGAGTAGCGAGACTGGTGAGAAGTCTGTAATGTGCCTGGAAATGATGAGTCCCTGGACTGAAGCCTCAGTAGTGGCAACAGAAATGAAATGGAGAGAGAGCAGAAGGTAGAATTGTCGGGCCTTGGTGATGATGGGTGAGCGAGAAGCAAGAGTCAAAATTAGCACCTAGATTTCTAATCTGAGTAATGGAATAATAAACAGTGGCACTATTTGCTGAGAAAAACCGAAATGGAGGTGGGAGACTCAGGACGAAGGTAATGAGCTTGGTTTTGGCTCTCTGCATGTCAAATGCCAGGGAGACACTCGGGTAGAGTCGTGTAGGGGGCAGCTGGTATGGGTGCTGCCGAAGCAAGCACAGTGTAGGAGGGAGTGGGACACAGAGTTGGACAGAACAAAAGACTTGTAAAGATCTGACCACAAGTTCAGAAATAGTCTCTTGTATGTGCATTCATTGCCCACCCAAATGCAGCAGAGAAAGCAGGGTTCTGGGTAGGAAGTAGGAAGGCCCACATTCCCCTCTCTACTACCACATGACATGTCATCTTGAGCAAGGAACTGTGTCCTTCTGGCTCATAGTTTTTTGCTTTGTTATGAAAATGAAAGAACTGCCTCAAACCTCTGATTCCTTCCAGCTCTCTCGTCATGATTCCCAGTTGAATATTTCAAATATTTGAAGGTCTATGACATGTGGGTTACTAGACTAGACACTGACCCCGTTGCTGATTCTCACCAAATTAACAACAAAAAGGAGGCTGGTGGCAGGAGGAGGCTGGTAGGTAAAATATATTATAAGCTCCCACCTCAGCCTGTTCTTTCTTTAACCCATTCCCCACACCTGGTTCTCTGTCCACATGATACGCCACAGCATGTCCACCTTAGGTCTCCAGGCTCCTCCTGCCATTCCTGGCCCAAATGTCTTCTCTATCCCACAGATCAACTTGGAATATAATGTATCCTAATTCTTCATATTTGTGTCACACTTTATATTTCTACTTTCCTCAGTATAAATGATATTTATTACAAGGAACCATGTGGTAGGCAGTGTGCCAGGCTCCGAGTCCCTGGGATGAAGAAGACATGGGCCTTGCCCTTTTCACGAAAAGCAGGAAGAGAATTAACAATGTAAACTGATGCAATACAATCACACAGGGGCTAAAGAGGTGGGGTGTGTGTGTGTGTTCAGGAGGGTCTTCAAACCCATGTTAAGTTTTCATAAAACATCAGCCATAGAAGGGATCTCATAGGACAGTTAATCCTACTCCCTCATTTTACATGTGTAGAAACTGGGGCTCGGAGAAGTTAAGTGACTTACCCAAGGACACATAGCTGGTGAGGGTAGCAAAGCCTAGACTGGAATTTTACTTCTCAAACTTCTTTCAGTTCCCAACCATCCTGCTCTTGTCTCCTTATCACACTACCCTTCTAAGGTTATTCAATAATAATAACTTTTTAAGCTTTATAAGTGCTACGACAACTGCCAGGCACCATGCTAAGCTGTCTGCATGGATTGTCTCATTTACTATTCATGGCAACTCTAAGAGTTAGGTGTGTTTTTCTGACCTCCTTTTATGAGTATATTGAGTGTTGGGTTAACTGACTTGCTCAAGGTCACCCAATTAACATGTGACAAAGTCAATATTTGAAGATAGGCAGTCTAAATACAGAGCCACGGGCATGAAAAAAGTCACCGGGCAACTTTGGTTAGCATACAATTCCAGGCCCTAATCCCGGAAAGTCTCATTCTATAGGTCTGGGGTAAACAAGCAAGCTGAAACCTGTGTTTTATTATTTTTATTTTTAATTTTATTTTAGTTTTAAGTACACAGTACATTGGTTAGACATTTATATAGTTTATAAAATGATCTCCGATTGCTCTTCCTCTCTTCAGGCTCTACACCTAGTCGTTATATTCCCGCTGACTACGTCCCCTGTGCTGTGCGCCCCATCTCCATAACCATCGCTCAACTACTAATTTGCACTTCATTAACCTTTCACCGCTTTCTCCCAGCTCCCTCACCTCCCTTTCCTCTGGCCATCACCAGATCTTCTATATTAGTGAGTCTGTTTTTGATTAGTTTGTTCCTTAAATTCTGCATATAAATGAAGTCAAAAGGTATTTCTCTGTCTGGCTTTTCTCGCCCAGTAAAATAACCTCTAGGTCCAACCATGTCATTGCAAATGGTAGGATTTCATTTTTTTTGTTTTGGCTGAGTAATATTCCATTGTACATATGAACCATAATTTCTTAATCCAATCATCTGTCGGTGGGCATTTAGGTTGTTTCCATATCTTGGCTATTGTGAATAGCGCTGCATGAACACAGAGATGCATACATAGATCTTTATGAATTAGTGCTTTGGTTTTCTTTGCATAAATACCCAGAAGTGCAATTTCTGGGTCAAAAGGTAGATCCATTTTTTATTTTTTTGAGAAACCTCCAGGCTGTTTTCTATACTGGCTGTAGCAATTTGTTTTATTTCCCACCAACAGAATATGAGGGTTCCCTTTCTCCACATCCTCACCAACACTTGTCATTTTTTGATTTATTGATGATAGCCAATCTGACAGGTGTGAGATGATATCTCATTGTGGTTTTAATTTTCATTTCTCTGATGATTAGTGACCTTGAGTATCTCTCTATATGTCTTTTGGCCATCTGTATTTCCTCTTTGGAGAAATATCTATTCCGGTTTTCTGCCCATTTTTAATTGGATTGTTTGATTTTTTGTTGTTTAGCTGTATGAGTTCTTTATATATTTTGGATATTAACCCCTTATCAGACTATCATAAAAGAATATCTTCTCCCATTTAGTAGGTCGTCTTTTCATTTTGTTAATGGCTTCCTTTGTTGTGCAAAAACTTTTGTTTTTTTTTCATTTTTTTTTTTATTATGATGACATGGGTTAATGAAATCCAGTCTCAGGTAAACAATTCAACAGTAAGGCATGTATATATATTTTCATTGTGTGTTGACTGAAAACTTTTTAGTATGAAGTAGTCCCATTTATTTATTTTTTTCTTTTGTTTCTCTTGCCCAAGGAGATATATCTGAAAAGAAATTACTGGGGAGGTGGGAGAAGAAATTACTAGAAATAATATCAGAGAGTTTACTGCCTATGTTTTCTTCTAGAAGTTTTATGGTTTCAGGTCTTACATTTAAGTCTTTAACCCATTTTGTCTATTCTTGTATATGGTGTAAGAGGGTGGTCCAGTTTGATTTTTTTTTTGCATGTATCTGTCCAATTTTCCCAACACCATTTATTGAAGAGACTGTCTTTACCCCATTGTAATAGTCTTGCCTCCTTTGTCATATATCAAATGAACGTATTGATATGGATTTATTTCTGGGGTCTCTAAAAAACCAATTCTCGTATCTCATTTTTCTAAATTTAGAATTTCCAGCAGAGCCCCTCCCTTCCCTGGGACCCAGTGAACTGTCCTCAGGTAACTGGCTGTGGGAGACTAGACATGAAGACAGACATGTGCCCCTGGTGGTCAGAGATTAGAGGACAGGAGCTGCAGCCCAAAGGCCTCTGGTCAACAACACAGATGTGAATTTTTCTTCAATTCTGTTCAGCCACTGTTACTGAGGTGCCACTATGTGCCAGCACTGAGCCAGCGTAACTCAATGGCACACCAGGCAGAAACAAGACTTTTGGGGGCAGAATTTGTCAAGGTGACTGCTCACTTGTCTTTATCCACTGATACAGAGATGTGAATTTCAAGCTGCAGTTGGGCTAATTTCATCTGGTCCAAGAAGTCAATCTGGCAATATGTGGCTCTGTTAGAGACTTAGAAAAGCTGCTAAAGTTTTTTTTTAAAAAGGCTGAGCCCACACACTGGAATGAGAATGCAGGAGCATATTTGCAGTACACCGTGAAGAATCCAGGTTTCAGAGTCAGGATGCTGCTTCAGGCTCTGGGGAACTGGGCCAGTTATTTCATATTTCTGGGTTGTAGCTACCTCGCCTGAAACAATAACGATACCTACCTCAGAGGGTTGTAATGAGGATGAAATGGCATCTTAGAACAGCACCTGGCACACGGTAAAAACTAAACAACAACAACAACAACAACAAAAACTGTAGTAATTTTGATGTACTTTATAGTTACATGTCACGAAGTATAAAAAATTATAAACCAGGGGACATGGCATCAATCTTGATTTCTTCTCCTATACAGTAATAATTCTCATCTCATATAGTTGAGGGACAAGGTCTCCTTTGGTTCTGAATTCTCTATATGTCCACAGACATGAAAGGTGCTCCACACTGTTGGTGGGAGGGTAAATTAGTATAGCTTCTGAAAATGTTTTGATGATGTCTGCTAAAACTGAGCTTATGTATGACCTAGCAATTCCACCCCTAGGTATATCCCTCAAGAGAAATGCTTACATATCTTAACCGAAAACATATATAAGTATATTCATGGCGATATTATTTATAATAACCCCAAAGTGAAACTACTCAAGTGTCTACCAACACTAAAATATACTAAAAAAACTATGGTATTTTCATAGACTGGAATATCACCCAGCACTGAGAATGAACACACTATAAATATACACAGTGACACGGGAGAATCTCACAAACATGAGAGAAAGAAGCCAGACACTGAAGAATACAGACCATATGATTCCATGTGTAAAAGGTACAAAATGGTCAGAATGAATCTAATGCTTCTAGCAATTGGGATAGTAGTTACCTTTTGGAGAGGTTGTGACTGGGGGAGGTATGAGAAGCCTTATGCAGGGGCAGCCAGTTCTTTATCTTGATCTGTGTAGCAGTAGTTTATAGAGTATGTGCACTTTATAAAAACTCATAAGACTGTTCACTCATGATTTGTGCACTTTTTTATAAGTATGTTAGATTTCAACGGAAAACTTATCTAACAAACTCTTGATAGGTCCCTCATGACCAGGCATAGAATACACTCAGAACTCACTTATCACAGGCTGAAGCCCGGAGTCCTTTAAGGTATCAGAATCAGGAATTTAATGCCTCTCTAGGGATTGGAGACGTGACCTCAGGCCCATGAGGTGAAGCCAGGTTTCCTGCTTAAAGCAGAGAACAGAAGGGCTGTCCTGCAGATAAACAGGTTCTAGAAAAGCTGCATCATTGGCCAATGGAGCACAGCAAGAGAACTCCGTATCTACCTGGAGTCTGTGAATAGAATAATCAGAACTCTAACTATGTGCCAATCACAGGGTTAGACTTGTTATTTGAGAATCCAGTCCAAGCAATTAGCAAAAATTGGTCCAAAAGCAATAAAACTCATAGAGTACTAGCAAAGAACACAAAATAACCCCTATAGGAATTCCTCCAAAGCCTAGAGAATGAGCAAGAGCCTGCCCCCTAAAGAAACAAATAAATAAGCAAATATCATGACAGAGAAATGGCAGATACAATCAATGAGAAAAACTTCCCCCTGGATTTACAGACAAAAGGACAAGTTGAAAAAAAAATGCTTCAATTTATGAAACATGAAAGTTAACTTAAAATAAATATGTTTAAAGTGTTCAAATACGTAAAGGAAGAAATAGAATCCATATGATAAATGAGATATTGGAGGAAAAGTAGGTTTGTAAAAGAATCAAATAGAAATCCTGGAAATTAGAAACTTGTAGAGATTAGGTTTTTTAAACAAAATTTAATAAAGTTATTAAACAGTTAACTAGATTCTGCTATAAATTAATAAATGGAAGACAAATATGAGGAAATCATTCAAAATGTGGTACAAAAGGGTAAGGAAATAGGAAATAAGAAAGAGAATAAAAGACATGATGTATAGAAGTTCAAAGGAGAACAAGATAACAATAATGGAAGAGAGGCAGTATACAAACAAACAGATTATGATGGAGAAATTTCCCGAACTTTTCCCGAACATAAGTTTGCCAAATGAACAAGCACAAGTCCCAAATACAATTCGAAAAACAAAGTCCATATTTAACACATCCTGTGGAATTGCAGAGCATCAAAGATGAATAGAAAATCTTAAAAGCTACTAAATAGAACAGATTACCTATGTAGGAAAAATATTCAGACACATACTGGATTGCTCATCATTGATGAAGTTTCCAGAAAACAATGGCATAATATTATGAAAGTGTTATGAGAGAAATAACTATCAGTCAAGAATTTTATTTCTAGCTATACTTCTCTACAAAAATAAGGGTGAAAAATTGCTCTATTATCCTCTGCAAGGACTTCCACATGGGCTGTCTCATCCCTGCACTGTCCCATACATACAGCTGAGGCAGAGGTGGAACAAGCCCAGATGTTCTAGAAGGGGCTGAATGTCCCCATGATTCCCTAAAAGAAAGGGTTTTTCCTTCCTTCACTTGATGTGTGTCCACAGAAGTCTCTCTTGCTGGCCGCAGTTGGGCCACTAAAAGTCTGGACAGCTGCTGTGATTTCAGATGGTGAAGCATGAAACGCATATTCTGTACTCCTTTCTGTGGTGGCTGAGGACCATGTGTGTGACTGACACATGCACAAAAGGCCCATGAATGAATCATTAATAAAGGCTTGTGAAATTGCAAAAAGCAAACAACAACAACAAAAAAAGGTGAACTAAGTGGTTTTCAGACATATAAAGATTTAGAAAGTTTATTAAATTTAGAAATCTGCTGAATGAACTGTTAAAGGATTACTTTAGTAAGAAAGAAGACAAATCCAGAAGGAAGGAGTGAAATGAGAGGAATAATAAATAAATAAATTGGTAAATTTAAATAAGTATTAGTTACTAAAAAAGTAAAATAAAATAATAAAGAACCAAACAGTAACATAGAAGATGGGAATCAATGTTCAGAATTAGGTCTTTATCGACTCAGAAGGACAGAGAAACTAGATATTTAAGATTAAAGTATAAATTCTAAATACTAGAAATAGAATGTATACTTTTCCAACCAGTGGAGAGAAAAAAAAGATAATTAAAAATCTCAGTCAGTACTACCAATGAAATAGAATCATATCAAAAACCTCCCAAAAAGCAAAAGTCCTGGACCAGATGGCTTCATAGGCAAATTTTACCAAACATTCAAAGGAGAATTATCGCCTAATCTTCTCAAACTATTCCAAAAATTCAAGAAGAGGGAAGGCTTCCTAACTCCATTTATGAGGACATCATTACCTTGATTCCAAAACCGGCAAAGACATTACAAAAAATAAACTATAGACCAATATCTCTTATGAACATTAATGCAAAAATCCTCAACAAAATATTAGCAAACTGAATTCAGCAATTTATTAAAAATATCATACACCATGATCAAGTTGGATTTATTCCTGGGATGCAATGTTGGTTCAATATCTGCAAATCAATTAATGTGATACACCATATTAACAAATCGAAAGATAAAAACCATATGATCATATTAATAGATGCTGAAAAAGCATTCGACAAATCCAGCATCCATTTATGATAAAAACTCTCAGCAAAGTGAGAATAGAGGGAACATACCTCAATATAATAAAGGTCATATATGACAAACCTACAGCTAACATCATACTCAATGAGGAAAGGCTAAAAGCATTTTCCTTAAGATCAGAAACACGACATGGATGCCCACTTTCACCACTCCCTTCAATTGTATTGGAAATCTTAGCCACAGAAATAAGACAAGAAAGAGAAATAAAGGGCATCCGAATTGGAAAGAAAGAAGTAAAACTCTCGTTATTTGCCGATGACATGATACTATATAGAGAGAACCTTAAAGGTTCCACCAAAAAAACTGTTAGAACTGATCAATGAATTCAGTAAAGTAGCAGGTTACAAAATAAATATTCAAAAATCAGTGGCATTTTTATACACCAATGATGAACTTCAGAAAGAGAAATTGTGAAAACAATCCATTTACAATTACGTTGAAAACTATAAAATACCTGGAATCAAATTAACCAAGAAAGTAGATCTGTTTCAGAAAATTATGTCATTGAAAAAAGAAATTGAAGAAGATGCAAATAAATGGAAGCATATACCCTGTTCATGGGTAGGAAGAATCACATTGTTAAAATGGCCATACTACCCAAAGCAACCTATAGATTCAATGCAATCCCTATCAAAATACTAATGGCATTTTTCAGAGAGCTAGAACTAAATCCTAAAATTTATATGGAACCATAAAAAACCCTGAATAGCCATGGCAATCTTGAGAAAGAAGAACAAAGTTGGAGGTATCACACTACCTGATATCAAACTATATTACAAGGCTGTAGTAATAAAAACAGCATAGTACTAGCATAAAAACAGATACATTGATCAATGGAACAGAATAGAGAGTCCAGAAATAAATCCCCACCTATACACTCACTTAATATATGACAAAGGAGGTAAGAATATACAGTGGAGTAAAGACAGTCTCTTCAATAAATGGGGTTGGGAACATTGGACAGATATGCAAAAAAAAAGAAAAAGAAGAAGAAGAAGAAGAAGAAGAAGAAGAAGAAGAAGAAGAAGAAGAAGAAGAAGAAGAAGAAGAAGAAGAAGAGAAGAAGAAGAAGAAGAAGAAGAAGAAGAAGAAGAGAAGAAGAAGAAGAATGAAGAAGCAGAAGCAGTAGCAGCAGCAGCAGCAGCAGCAGCAGCAGCAGCAGCAGCAGCTAGACCACCTTCTTACACCGTGTACAAGAATAGACTCAAAATGGATTAAAGACTTAAAGTAAGACCTGAAACCATAAAACTTCTAGAAGAAAACATAGGCAATAAACTCTCTGATATTACTAACAGGAATTTCTTTTCAGATATATCTCCTTGGGCAAGGGAAACAAAGGAAAAAATAAACAAATGAGACTACATTAACCTAAAAAGTTTTTGTACAGCAAAGGTAACCACCAACAAAGCAAAAGACAACCGACTGTTTGAGAGAAGATATTCGCTAATGATACATCTGATAAGGGGTTAATATCCAGAATTTATAAAGAACTTATACAACTCAACAACAAAAAAACAAACAATCCATTTAAAAAATGGCCAGAAGACCTGAACAGATACTTCTCCAAAGAGGAACTACAGATGGCTAACAGACATATGAAAAGATGCTCAAGGTCACTAATCATCAGAGAAAGGCAAATTAAAACCACAATGAGATATCACCTCACATCTGTCAGATTGGCTATCATCAATAAATCAAAAAACAGCAAGTGTTGGCGAGGATGCAGAGAAAAGGGAATCCTCATACATTGTTGGTAGGATTGCAAATGAGTACAGCGCTATGGAAAACAGTATGGAGGTTTCTCAAAAAACTAAAAATGGGTATACCTTTTGACCCAGCAATTGCACTTCTGGGTATTTATCCAAATAAAATCAAAACAATAATTTGTAAAGATCTATACACTCCAATATTCATGGCAGCACAATTTACAATAGTCAAGATATGGAAGTAACCTAAATGTCCATCAACAGATAATTGGATAAAGAAATTATGGTTCGTATATAAAATGGACTATTACTCAGCCATTAAAAAAAAATGAAATCCTACCATTTGCAATGACATGGATGGACTGAGAGGTTATTATGCTGAGTGAAATAAGTCAAACAGAGAAAGATAAATACCACATGATTTCACTTACATACAGTATCTAAAGAACAAAAAGAACAAACTATTCAAAAACAGACTCACAAATATAGTGGACAATTTGGTGACAGACAGAGGGAGGCGAGCTGGGAGGCTGGGAGAATGGGGTGAAAGTTAAAGAAGTATAAATTAGTAGTTGATAGTTGGGCACGAAGATGGGGAGCACGGCACAGGGAATGCAGTTGGCATTAAAATGATGGCTAAGTGGAGGGCCAGGGCAGAGAGGGAGCAATTGGGGGAATCGTTTTATGAACATTATAGATGTTTAACCAATCTCGGAAAGCAGGAGGAAAGGAAAGAAAGCACAGAAAATAATGATAAATAGAAGATGTAAAGACTGTAAATTGTAGAATATTCTATATTTTATAGTTCATAAAATGAGTGAACATGATCTACATGAAAGAACATGAACAGATTTCAAAAATATAATATTAAAGGATGAAAGCTATTTGGAGTGACAATTTATATGTGTCATATACATGTACAGGCATACAATTTACATGTGCATTATTTATGTGCTTTTTAATTTTTATTTATTTATTTATTTATCTTTTTTTTATTTATTTAGTTTTAGGTGAGGCAATGCTTGGTTGACCTCACAGATTGCAAGGACCTTGTCAGTTTACAATCCCTTATTTTTTATTTTTTACGCCTACCGATTTATACGCTTTTTAAAACAAAACCTATACTTGTATTTGTGTAAGTATGTAGTAAAAATATACGAACATAGATGGGAAGCATATCTACCAATTTTAAGAAAGTGGTTGCTTCTAAGGAGTAGAAGAGGGGAGTAAGACTAGTGGAAAATACAAAGGGATCTTCAATATTATCTTCAAGTTTTATTTCAAAATTTTGAAGCAAATACAACAAAATGTTAGCTCTTGTTAATTCTGGCCAGAAGGGCACAAGGTTTGAATGTTGGAGGCTACTAGGAAAGTTCTTCCTTACTCTTTAGAAAGCCACAGGAAGCTACTCTCTCTTTTTCTCCTGATGGATGAGAACAATTAAGTACACAGTCCTAACTGCTACTGGAAAAACTCCAACAATCATGAAAGCGACCAGGCTCAGAATGAAGCGAACACTGAAGTCAGTAGAATAGAGATGGAAAAAACCCAGATCATTGAAACATCATTGCATCAATCAAGCTTGAAGTTTACCTTACTGCATTATTGCCTGTTAAGTGAACTAAATGATTTTCTTATCGTCTCAGCCAGTTTGCATTAGATTTTCTATTGCTTACTTGCCGACAAACTAATACTAACTGATTCAATGGGGATGGAGAAGTGGGTATGTATAGAACTCTCAGGGAGGTAATATTAGCAAGATTCAAAGGTTGCATATGATGGTGAGAAAGGGAGAGGAGTCGAGATTGATTCTCAGATTTCTGGCTTGGTACTGGGTGGATGGTGGTGTCATCCTTGATAGAGGGAAATCCAGAGGAAGATCGAGTTGGGTATATGGGTGACAGTGGAGATAATCTGAACAGCTTGGCCATGTTGCGTTTGAGGAATCTTTTGTAAGCCATTTAACTGGAGCTGTCCAGGAGGTTGCTGAATACGCAAAACTTGGATTGAATAGGGAATAGTCTCTCTCCCAAATTCATGTTCACCTGGAACCTCAGAATGTGACCTCATTAGGAAATAGGGTCATTGCAGATAAAATTAGGAAAATTTAGGTGATATCATACTGGATTAGAGTTGGCCCTAAATCTAGTGATCGATGTCCTTATCGAAAGGCTACATGAAGACACAGAGACTTACAGAAGAAACTCGTGTGAACATGCAGAGACTGAATGGTGCACCTATAAACCAAAGAATACTAAGAATTGCTGACAGCTACCAGAACCTGTGAGAGAGGTTCTGCCTCAGAGCCTCCAGGAAGAATCAACCCTGCTAACACAGTGGTTAAGACTTCTGGTCTACAGAACAGTGAAAGAATAAATTTCTGTTGTTTTAAGTCAAGACCATGGTAATTTCTACAGTAGCTCTAGGATACAAAGAGAGATGTCTGAATTTAACCTATGGACTGGGAGTCATACGCATAAAGCAGCTGCCGAAGTCTTAGGAGTAGATGAGATTACCTACGGAGAATACAGAATGAGAAAAGAGGCCAAGAACAGATCCTAAGGAAACTGACAGGAAGAGGAAAAGAAATGGACTAAGAAGATTCTGGAAGAGCAGCAGAGAGCAGTGACTTGAAAGTTGAGGGAAAAGAGTGTTTCTAAAGAAGAGAACGTTCAACGGGCCAAATACTATAGAGAAAAAAAAAAGAATACATTGAGTGTGGCAATATGGAAGTCATTAGTCTGCCTTGCCAAAGTAGTTTTGGAAGAGTGGCAAGGAAAGAAATAAGATTGCTGTTATTGAAGAGCGAGAGGGAGTGAGGATGTTAAAGTAGTCTGGTTGTTGTTGTTGTTGTTGCTGTTTTTTAGAGCCTGTAACTATGATAAACAGGAGGAGAGTGGGTGATGTCCAGAAGGGGAAGCAGAGTTTTAGGTGAACTTGTAATTTTATGTTGAGATGAGGGAGGCTTAGCCTGAAGAAAAAGAGTCAGTAGGAGAAAGGTTAAAAATTATAGGAACAACATGGAGAGCAAAAAACAGAAATGCAAATTTCATTGTTGATGAAACTAGCAGACATATACAACTTGTAGTCAGATATTTAAGACAAAAAATGAATGGGAGCCGTTAAGGAGGTGGAACTTAACTCACCACTCCCTACACGTGGGCTGTGTGCACAGTGACTTTCTTCCCAAAAGCACTGTAAGAAGAGTTACTTTTCAAGTGGAGAAACCTGACAAATACTACCTTAAGCCAGGTAGTCAAGATTAACCTCAAGGGTGATGAGTCATTTGATAATATGTACCCTTGACATAATATGAGAATGGCCCTTTGCCTCTGGGGATCTTGCTCCCCCAAACACAGTACTCCAGTCTAATCAAAACATCTGACAAATCCTGAGGGACATTCTATGAAAATATCTGACCTATACTCCTCAAAACTATTAAGGTCGTTGAAACCAAGGAATGTCTGAGGAACTGTCACAATTGCCTATGGTGACATGGCAATTAAATGGAATGTAGTATCCTTACTGGAATCTTGGAACAGAAAAAAAAATACATTTGGGGAAAATTGAGATCTATATAAAGTATAGACTTCCGTTAATAATAATGTATGAATATTGCTTCATTAATTGCAATGAATGTACCATACTAATGTAAAATGTTAATAATAGGAAAAACTAGGAGTGGGATAGATGAGAACTCTGTACTATCTTCTAATTAATTCTGTAAATATAGAACTATTCTGGAATTTTAAATAAAAGTTTACTTTTAAAAAGTGAATAAGGGAATGGTAAATATCTCAACAAAAAGGACAGTTAAATTTGGGAAAGAACAGCGAGGAGCACTCGTTGGGACTTTGAAAAGGGCAAAGACTTGGAGGCACCAAATACCCATGAGAGGGGGTTTCACAAGGATGCGCAAAACGGGAGGACTTTGGGAAGACCTGTGTAAGGAGCGGCTAGCTTTCAGTTTCCCCGACCCTCCCACCCATTGTTTGGTCAAAACCCTTCAGGAGATATGACTGCATAGATTTTGAATAAGAGGGGCCCAGGAGACAGGACATTGGACGCAGAGGAGGGTAGAGGTGAGGCGCTGAGCTGAGACTAGGGGAAGTCAGTGAAAGTTTTTACTACATCTGTCACCTCCACTCAGATCCAGAAAACTAACAGCCAGAAAGGTATCGGAGAGTCATTCTCAGGAGAAACTGAACTAACCCAAGGAAAATATCTACAGAAACTGATTCCCAACAAAAAACATACAACATACAATTCCCATACAACCACCTGTTGTTGTATCATAAAGTGCTATCAGATGACACTCTTCAGCCAGGCATCCAGAACTTGCAATTAGTTTTTCCCAATCAGCTTTTTCTTCAATAAAAAAGCATACTCACGGATTATAACACATTTGAGAAAAGACTCCAATATTTAAAAAACCAAAATGAACATACAGAAGTAAAGGAACCTGAAGGGAATAGAGATAATGTATGAAGAAGAAAACTTCAAAGAAGCAAAAGTATTCTCAGAGAGATAAAAGAAAATATTGCACCTATAAAACAAGAACAGAATGCTTTAAAAATGAAACAATCAGAGGAAACAAACATTTTGGACATTAAAAATGTAATTCATGTTGGTTAAGCCACTATGTTTGTGGTAATTTGCTAGAGCAGCAATAGGACACTACTAACATAGGATTAAAAGCTAAATTCAAGGAAATCTCTTAGACGTCAGAACAAACAAGACAGACATAAAAATAGAATACAAATACAAGAAAACTAGAATATTAGTTTACGGGGTCTAACACCTAATAAATAAAAGTTGTAGGAAAAAAGACTTCTTAAACAGAGGTAAGAAAGTGATCAAAGAAATAATACAAGAACATTTCCAAGAATTAAAGAACATACCTTTCTTGAGGTTGAAATGCCCAGAGAAATAAAGGAAAGAAGACTTTCACCAAGGCACAGCCTCAGGAAATTCAAATCAATGGCGAGAGAGAGAAAAGAAGAGAGAGAGAGAGAGAGAGAGATTTCAAAAGCTTCCAGAAAGACAAAAAAAGCCTCTTACAAAGGATCAGGAATGGCATTGCACTTCTCAACAGCAACATTGCACACAGGAGACAAAGGACACACAGACAAACCTTCAATCAAATGTCACTGTATGAAAGAAAATACAGTTTTAGATATTTGGATCTTAAAAATGTGTCTCCATGCACCTTTTCTCAGAACGCTGTTACAGAATGTGCTTCATTAAAACAAGAAGGTAAACTATGAGAAAGACAGGCAGATTCAACCCTGAACGAAGCAAGAGGAATTCCTAGGATGTCAGCAAGAGAAGTCTCTGGGAAATACCTGTGCAGCTGCATATGTAGAGAGAAACTTCTTCAGTCTGGAGCAGACAGAAGTCTCTAGGGAGAAAAGATGGAGACAACAGATGATCTGATAGGTTTGAGCATGTCGAATATGGTATTAAGAGGTATTTAATGAATGTGCTGGAAAAAACCTGTGAAAAAACTAGGCAATTTTTAACTCCAGGAAAAGCAAAATATGTTTCAGGAAGGAAATGTTATCATGAATTACTTGGTCTAGTAGAAACAATATTTACAAAGTTACAGAAATAGATTCGCTGAATATGAATTTAAGCAAAATTTGTAATATATCTTTGGGAGAGGGGAGGGGAAGAGAGCTAAAATCCTACCTGCCAAGATAGCGAATCAGTACGTACTGTCTACAGTCAGTGAATGCCAGAAAAAAACACTACAAGAGTTGAAAATGGTAACCTCTGAGTACCAGGCTGCTGAGTTCTAAAAAGATTTATTACACATCTTTTATTAACATTTGACTTCTGAAGCTACATATACTTTTGTAATAAATTATAAGAGTTATTTTTTTAAAATACTGTAGATCTGAGAGGCCTTGTTGATTAAATGACATTCCTTGGAAGGTAGAAATGTATGTTATCCAGGAAAGGAAGTGATGGGCATCTGAGACTGGAAGCGAAGATGTGAGGGTGGGTGTGGAAATAGATAGTGTCGCAGGTGCTATAGATTCCAGGGCCAAGAAATTGAGGAAATGCATGCTTGATGAAACAGGAGATAAGGTCTCCTTCTGGGAGTAAAGGGAGCGTAGGTGAGTGAGCAGCACGAAGGGGGCAGTGAAGTGACACATGCAAGCAACAGGATGTAAACCTGGGATTTTGGCCACGACATTTAAATGGTAGATATCAGAAACCAAAGTGAGTGATGTGACAGACCACTATACAGAAATTTCAAAGGTGTTTGGAACCGATTTGATGGCTCTTAACACTCCTTACCCCAAAGTTATAAGGAGCTGGAGAGATTAGAGACAGAACTGTGAAGAGAATTTTTGAAGAAAGCTGTGCTGTGAACCACACCGCCCTTCAGGGGAAAGAATTAAAGAGGCAAAGCAGAGGAGGCTGAATCAGAATTTGCCATGGTAAAGTTCATGTTTCTCATGGACCAGAGATGGGTCACGCCTCAGAAGGACTGGTGTGGGGCTGGAGCAGATTTAGTCACTAGAATTCCTGGAGGGTTAATGAGTCCTCAGCAGAGTGAAGCTAGGAGTAGACCACAGGTGCCCAGGGGCTGTAGAAGGAACAATGGCCATAGTGGAGATGCATAGCCCTAGGTCAAGGTTACTGCGGGTGGGGCTCTCACAAGAACCTGTAAGTGTTCATTAGATAGGTAGCTCTAAAGAGTTAGCAGGCACAGTGTGAAGCCATCTTACCAAACAGGACCATCAGGTAAGAAATGTTCTGCTCTCCTTCTCCCATTTTCTTCAACTCTGGAAGGATCAGAAACCAGTGAGGAAGTGGGAGAAAGAAAAAAGAGTACTCTTTCCCTCGGAGCAGTCTTTCTGCCTAAAGCAAGTCCTATCTCCTAGCAAGGAGATAACCTTTGAATTGAGATGGAAATTTTGATTACTACAGTGGAGTGAACATTCTGATTGAAAATTGAGACTGTCTTTTGTTATTTAAAGTAACCATCCAACTTTTTATTAACTAAATGTGGCCAGGAAAAATTATGGGACTGCCCAAGTTTACATCCAGGACAAGGGAGAGAAACTAGCTGCACCGAAGAAAGAAAAGGGGCAGAGGAGATGAAATAAAGTTGCTTTTATGGCTACTACCTGTGAGTCGTGTCTGGCACACAAATGAAGGGTAAGGGACTCCTATAAGCCACATGGTAAAGAATACAGATTTGGTACCAAAAAGAATTGAGTTTGATACCTGGCTCTGCCTCGTCTTAGCCATATGACCTTGGGTAAGTAACATAAGCCCCAGAGTCTGTTTTTTTTTTTTTTTTCTATTAGAAAATGGATCTGTCACTTCCTAGCTATAAGAGCTTGGGTAACATAAGCTCCCAGAGTCTGTTTTTGTTTTTTTTGTTTTTGTTTTTTCTATTATAAAATAGGGTTAGTTAAGCATATTTCACAGGGCTTGGGAGGATTAAATAAGATAAGATTTGGGAAAACACTTAAAAACACATTGATTCTCTTCCATTCTCCCCTTTCTTATAGGATGTTGTGGGGTGGCTGGTGGGCCTCGGTATGCCAGGGAAGGCTTTCTGAAATGCTTACTTTTTACACCGTCATATCTAGAGGACAAAAGAGAAGCACATTGGCAAGGGGCATCACAGGGTGCTCCAGACAAAAATGGGAGGAGACTAGGGTTGACAGATAAAATGCAGAATACCCAAATAATTTTTTTAGTATAAAAAATGTTCAGAACCTATTTATACTACAAAATATTCACTGTTTTTCTGGAAGTTAAATTTAATTGGGTGTCTTGTATTTTTATTTGCTAAATCTGTTCACTCTAAATGAGACAGAGTTGGACTGCTCAGCTGTAGTTGAGAGAGTGGGCTGAACATCACCCAGTAGGATAAATCATCCTCATACTTATTTTTCTAACAGTTTCATAAGGTTCCAGTTAAGAGGAAATGACTTAAGCTGCAGTATCAAGAAATTCAGTTGACTGAATTGAGTTGAAATCCCCTCAAGCCAATTACATACAGAGAAAACAAGCTAGGGAGGCTGGGCCCTTAGGACAACAGCTCCCCAAGAGGTGAGCATCTGTTGATGCTTGGAAAGTGGAGGAATGGACGACTGCAGGAAGATCTCAGAAAGCACTGGAGGCTTGAGATGTCGCCCAAGTTCTCTCCCAGTTCATGCACCTTCTCAGGCTCCCTGGGCGCTGGCACTCCTGATTGTTTAAAGGAGTAGCAAGGGACAAGGCAAAAAAGGTCCCCCAGAAGCAGCCCCTTGTGGGGGAGGTGGGTGCTGCCTGAACGCTGACTGGGCCCTTTGCTTTGTACCCATCCTGCTTATTCCCAAACAACAGAAGTGCTACTCAGCCGCCTGGTCAGCCTCATTATGCTCTTGCCACAAAGTGCTGAGTCCAGGAGCTGTCCTGGCCCCATGACCTCACCCTCCCATACTGGGCCTCATCCTGTGAGGCTCCCTGGGCCAGAGGGAAGGCCAGAGGATTCAAGCCATCCATAAAATTCTACTGAGCTTCTGCCATGCTTGGCATGTAGCCCTAGTGCTGAGGAGCCCGAGGTTCAAACTGACCATGTAGCATTTGGGGGGTCGTCTCATTCCCTTGAATGTCAGTCATCGCCACCAAATCTAATAGCCTATCCCACTAGACAGCCAGTTGCCCAAACTGCTTGTGCAATGAATGTGTGGACTGAGAACATGGTTTGAAATCCATGTCCCCAGTAGATCAGTGCCCTTTGAAAAATTAGACTGACAGAATGTACTGCTAAAATTGAACAAAGAAAAATATTGGAAACAAAGAAAAGCTGAATGAATGTGGTCTTTTCCAAATTCAAAGAAAACATTTTTGATCTGATAATTTTTCTAAAATCTTTGCTGCTTGCTCCCACTTGTCTCTATGAAACCCTGGCAGAAGATGGGTATCTGCTTTGGACAATTAATAATGTAGTTACCATTTATTGAATTCTAACTGAGTACCTAATGATGCTCTAAACGCCTTCATCTCCCTTCATCTGACAGCAGTTGGCCAGGTAGATATTATCATCCTACTTTATGCCAGAGAGTCAGAGTTGCCCAGAAGAGAGAATATGGGCTTTGAGTCAGATTAGGCATATATTCAAGTCCCTGCTGGTTTCCTGGCCCATAATTTGGCCCTCAAAACCTCGGTTAACTCATCTATAAAATGGGTATGATAACGATCAACTTGATGGAGTTGTTGTGAGGATAAAAGAAGCACTGTCTGGTTCATAGTAAATGCTCAGTAAGCTGGAGTTACTGTTAATAGTGGATGAACAGGAAAGATCAAAACTCAGCTTGGGAAAAGGGATTATAAGCTGGTTGCTCTCTACATTCCCACTCCTGGAGTGTCTGTGTCCAGACTTTCCTGGGAGGAGACAGTGGTGGGGATTGGAGTTCCAAAGCCAGAATCAACAAAGGGCAGGTGAAGCAACAGTTCGGACAACATCAGAGGGGGAATCCTCTAGAACATAGTTAAAAACCATGTTACATGATATTTAGAAAGAATGGCGGTTAGTGCTGGACATCTGACAATCCTTCTCCAACTTCCTCAGGCTTAAGGTGGGGAAGACAGGCTGGGCCTGCATACCACTCCAGGAATATCAGATGGATATTGGTGAATTGTTTGCACAATAACCGTGATTTCTTCCCCCCCCCACCCCCACACAATAGTTTTGTTCATGTGTGTCTGGCTTCTCAATCAAACATTTAAAAAGCCCCACTTTTCTGTAAAAATAAAAAATTGGCTCAATCAGTCTTTTACTGTAAACTCTTCAGTAAAGCTCCCAAATTAAACTGCTAAGAGTGTATGAAGCAGAAGTACAACAGAAGCAGCACAGTGATGGGGAGGGTAAGTAAGGACCGTACCATGGATACGCTGTGCCTCCAGTCACAAAACGCCATCATAGTTTGTCATCCACTTATTCTTTCATTTATTCAAACCATTTTTTGAGCTAGGAGTTATGCTGAAGATATAATGATGAACAAGACAGATGAAGTTAGAGCATGAAGGCTAATGGAAGAAGCAGATAATTAAGCGATCGGATTCTTTATTTAGAAAAAATTAAAAGCACCTAGCATGCTTGATTAAGATGCAGGTTCCAAAACTAATCAAAAACAGATTCACAAATACAGAAGACTATCTGGTGGAGGTCAGAGGGAGGGGGGTGTGGAGGGCTGAGAGAAAGGAGTGATGGGCTAAAAGAATACAAATTGGTAGCTGATAGTTGGTCATGGGGATGGGGAGCACAACAAGGGGAATGCCGTTAGCACTAATATGATGGCTACGTGGAGGGCCAGGGGAGGGAGGGAGCAATTGGGGGAAATCGTTTTATAAACTTTGTTTTGATAGAAAATATGTTCACATTGTTTAAAACTCAAAAAGTACATAAAAATATACAGTGAAAAGTTCTGTTCTATACCTGAACCCCAAGCACCTCAGTTGCCCTCTGTTGAGCCAGTATTTTCCAGTTTCTAAAGTAAGTTCTATAGCATGATTGATGCAGTAATGGGGAAGTACAGGGTTCCATGGGAGCACATCGAGGGAGTACCTAAGCCAGCCCAAGAGTTAGAGAATGAATGAATAAATGAACACATGACCAAGTAACTGTTTCCCCAGGACCCTCATTCTGTGAAGGAAGAGAAAAAAAGTGAGGAAGAGCCACCAGCCATGGACAGCTGATGCCTTAAACCGTTGTATAGCCACCAGCCAGCCAGAGTCTGCCATGATCATCCCCATGGCAACTCTGTCCCTTGCCAACCATTGATCCAGACATCACCGGTTAATTAAGTAGCAGAAACCTTCTGGGGTAGTGCATCGTGCTTAGCATCATACCTGTACATCTGAAAATTTCCACCCAAATCTACAAAATATTTAGGTCCATGCCAGAACTCACCACCTGATTTTTGGTTCTGGGAAAAGGGACTCCAATGAACCTTGAGTCATAGGCTAGAGAGATTGGCAGAGGGATTGAGAGAACATCACTGGGAAAAGTTTCTTTCTCTCTCCAAACTGCTATGAGATTTTCTTCAGTATCTGTCACCAGGAATAGAGTAGGGTAATAAGTAATAATAAACCTACAATGTGTCAGACAGATATTACCTCTTTTTTTGGGGGGGGATTGTGTTGAGAGAGGCTGAGTAACTTGCTCAGTCACCCAGACAGGGGGGCTGGGATTTGAATCTGTACCTGCCAGGCTCAAAGTCCTCCCCATGCACTGCACCCCGCTGCTTCTCACAGTAGCTGAGATCCTCCCCTTCAGGGCTCCTGGGGCAGGCCACAATTCCCCTACACTACCATCAGCAAATGCCCCGAACTTTCAAAGAGACATAATTTTACCCTTTAGGGTACTATAGGTATAGTGCCTTGTGCCTGTGAGACCGCCAAGGCCCTAAAGCAGTCTATTAAAAACCAAAAAAAAGTTTCATTGGCACCAAATTCTAAAAAGAAAACTGCAAAATTAAAATGAATAAATATTTAATAAAATAGCTACAGAGATTCATGTCTACTAGTCAACTGCAATTGAATTTAACTCTTACATATTTATATATAAATATAGTATAACAAAGATTCCCAAGAACAGAGTGAACAACTTTTTTTCTTAATAAAGTTCAGAATTGTAATAACCCTTCACATTTTTTAACAACAACAACAAAGTACATTTTCTACATGGGAGCAAGGTGCAATTTGATGTGTTCACTGTGACACGGGGTCTTAAGAAGGTCCTGGGGTGGCACGAGGAACCTGGAGGATAGCAGACAAACACTCACGCAGAGACCTGTGCTCACCTCCCAGCTGCTCTAAGATCAAGATCACAGTAAGGTCTGCAGCCGCCAGCCTCACCCACAGCAGTGGGGCCTCTCTGGATTTCTGTTTCCCTAGTTTAAACAAAGGCCTGAGGGATGCCTGCCCAGCAAGCTGAGCCACCAAAGCTCTAGGGATCAGGGGGAACAAAAGCAGAGAAAAAGAAGAGTGCTGACAGGGCCAGAGGCCATCAGTCTGCAGGGCTATAAAGAGCAGGGCCACAGAGAAAGTGGCACCAGATGGAGACCCAGACTGTGCAGCAGGAGCTGGGTGAGTAAGGTTCTGAGGGGTGCTCTGGCCCTTCCTTTCTTTCTCCTGCAGAGACATGCCCAGGAGGGGGTCTAGTTTTCCTGCCTTGTGGTCAGAGTCTTCTAGGATGGGGTAGAAAAGTGGAGAACTCTGTGGGGAGGCAACCTTTTCTTGTCACCCCAACAGGAGACACTCAAATGGCAATAACCACTGCCCTAGAAATCATGGCTGGGAGGGGGAAGGGAGTCCCAAGAAATAACAGCCTTCTGGGGTATAGGGAGAAGGTATGCAGGGTAGGAGCTGGGAAATGCTTGTTCAGAGGTTCAGAATGGAAGGATATATTATAGAATTTACACGCATCAGTCCCTAGGCCTGATAGCAGCCAGAGAAAAGGGCCATGAATGGCTGTTGTGAGTCAAGAAACCTGATGCACCCCTGCTTGACTTCTTTCTTCCCTCCCTCCCTCCTCTCTCTCACTTATCTTTCCCTTCTTTACTCTTCCTGCCTTCCTTTCTGTCTACCTAATCTATGAGCTTCAGTATATAAAATGGGAAAATGATAGTATTTACCTTACATGCTCATTGTGAAGATTAAATGTATTCATACATGTCGAAGATGTGGTTCCATAGTGTAGCAGTTAGCATGTCTGCTTTACACGCAGAAGGTCCTGGGTTCATGCCCCAATGGAGCCACAGTCCATGCATGGCCTATGGCCGTGCCACATTGAACAAGTCTGATGTCTGATCTTGGAAGCTAAGTAGTGTTGGGCCTAGTTAGTACCTGGATGGGAGACTGCTTAGGAATACCAGGTGCTGTAGGTGTAAAAAAAGAAAAAAAAAAATATGTAGAGCATTTAGAACAGGGCCTGGCATAGAGTGATCTATTGCTAAATGTTAGCTATTACTAACCTCTTTTCTTCCTCATTTTCCTTCAATAAGTCTTTTTCCACTGCGCTTATACCCCCACTTCCAATTCACCACTGCTTCAACGTGGACCCAGCCTAGTGCTACATCAGTCACTCAGGAGACCAGAATCCTGCCTCTGAGATACTCACCAGGATAGATTCAGTAAGGACACATATCAGTACTGTGATGAGTGCTAGAAATCAGGAAAGAAAGCAAGTCACTGCGGGCTGGGGAAAGCAGCAAAGTCTCTCTGAGGAAGCAAGGCCAAAGCTGGGTAGGTCCAGAAGACAGAGGAGTAAGGAAGGAATGGTAGCATGGCGATGTACCACTGGTTAGTTTGAGGGCTGTGAGGATCTTGGTGAGGGCGAGACCACACACTGGTAATATAAGGGGTCACAATTAGATGATTGCCAAGGAATTTATATTGGGGTATGTGAGACTGAGGCAATGCTGCCACCTGTAGGGGGTGCCTGGAGGCAGGCAAGAGGACAAGAGCTGCATTTATCAAGGGGTCACCTTGACTATGCAGTGCTTTATCTGCATTATTGCTTCTAATCCTTACAATAAATCTACACATAGAAGCTTTATTGATGGAAGACAACTGAGATTCGGCTAGTGAGAGGCGGAGCCAGGATCCCAGTCAGTCAATTGGACTTCAAACCTCCTTTACTTTCCCCTATGCTCTACCACCACATCCCCCATCCCAAAGGTCATGTCTTTGGTGTGTGTTCTGTCTTCTAGAAACCCTTCCAACCACCAAGATGGCTCAAACCAACCCCATGTCAGGGTCCGTGGGGCCATGGAAGGTAAGCTCACCCCTACCATATGGAAAATTGAGAATTCCAACGGAGCAGGGGGTGAGATGCTGCCACAGAGCAGGCTGTGCTTTTCCATGGGACAGTGACCGACCAATAAAACACCAGTTTGTAGGGGAAGAATCCAATCAAGGTCCAGATGCTCTTGCAGAAAGGATCTCTTAGGATGTCCCATTTGGACAGAAGAAGGATGACCCCGGAAGCCCATGATGGGTGGGATATGACATCGTTTCTTAGTCCAATGCTCCTCTACACTGTTAAAATCATCTTAAAGTAGAGCAGCCCAGAGTGGATTATTCCATGGAGAAACTGAGGGCCCAGAAATGAAGAGAGATTTGCCGGCAGGTCCCAAGTAAGTGATAGGATCCAGGTCTCCTGACTCACATCCTGAAGTTGGTTGTAACCATTGCCTGAAGTGGCCGATCCTCAGGCTTTTCATTGTTTTTCCCAACACCCTTACCCTCTTCATTGAGTCAACTTTGAGGGCAGCTTACAGCTTTGGGACTTGTTCTCTAGCCAGATTTAAGAGCCAAGTTCTAGTTCAAGGCATAAAAGGGATTCATTACAACTCTCTTTCTACACCTTAAGTTTCTATAGCAAGTGTGGCTAGAGAAGCTAAGAAATAATCTGCAGGGAGCCCTGGGACTCCCAGAATCCTGCCTCCTGGGTCACACTTATGTAGGAAGCATGGTGAATAAATTCATGAGTCCTTGGTCTGTCCAATGGGCCAGCTATCACCCATTGAAGACCATTCCTATCATAAACTCACCCCACACACCTCATCCTTAGCCTGGGCATATTAACACCACCAAACAGTGGTATTCAAACCCCTTCTTACTTACTCTGTCTATACTGGCAGAGACCTCATCAGGCATCCTGGGCTACAGCTAGTGATAGAAAACACAGGGTCAGACACAAGCTAAATTGTTGACCAGGTCATCTGTTCTTTCTGATGTACCACATTCTTGCTCTCTTTTCCTATTCAATCCCATTTCAGATAACCATCTATGACCAGGAGAACTTCCAGGGCAAGAGGATGGAGTTTACAAGCTCCTGCCCAAATGTCTCTGAGCGCAGTTTTGATAATGTTCGATCTCTTAAGGTGGAATGTGGCGCGTGAGTATGGACCTCAGTAGAACCTCAGGCCCCTTATTTCCAGTCCCTTCAGACATAGGACTATAAAGGTAGAGATTGGAGAAGAAAGATGTTCCCCCAGACTCTAATCATTTGTGTGACAGAGGCCTCCATATTGATGTAATCTTAAAAGAGATCACTATATGTGAAATTTAGTAACTCAAAGTTAGAAGAAACATGAGGTTCTTAGTGGCTTGGTACTAGATTTGGGGGAATTAAAGAAACATATACCCTGGGGTAGGGCAGCGACAATAATTAAATCTGTACTTCTGGAGCCCATAGGCTGTTACTTAGGATTCCCTCAGAATAGCCACAGGACCCTTGAGCTTTTGTTGCCTGTAGAGACTAGAGAGGTAACTGTCAAACTGCAGCCTCTTTATAGCTAATTCCCCACAAGCATATCCCAGAACAGACACCACTAGCTGATTTCTCTGTGTAAAAAGGGCTCAACCCCAGGACTTGAAAGCCATATTGGTTCATAGTAAGTCTTCCAAGACTTACTTTGTCTTCTGACACTTGTTAGAGTAATTTAGGCCTTTATCCTCAGTCCAGAAAACACAGAAGAAAGGACTCTCCTTTGCCCAACTGGTTTGCAGGTGGATAGGCTTCTACAAGTTGCTCACCACCACAACTGAGTTAACCTTTTAAAAGGAGTAATACTTTAAGAGACTCGGCTATGAAAAATTCACCTGAGGTGATTTAATAAATAAGGTATAGGTATGTGACAGCAGGAGAAAGAACCCATAGTGACAAAAAACAAAACAAACAAAACAAAACAAAACAACAAAAAAAAACGAGAGACTGGCAATCCATCAGCTGCCTATTCATCCCTTTGCTTCCTTAGGAAGAAGCCAATAGGTTTGGCTGGAGCCAAAGCTGTATGTAGTCAGTCACTTTATCCTGAACCTGGAGCTCCAAGTAGAGAATAAGGTAACTTGGAGAGAAAGGAAATATAACTTTAGACTGATTGCTAATACTTATTACTCAGGCCAGTGAAGTAGACCCTTGCAATGGATAACCCCAAAACAAATATCACATTTACAAACTTGCTTAGTGCAGCTGCCAGCTCATTCTCCACCTTTTGAGATAAATGTGTTACTTGTATGGCTCTATTGGAATTGGCTTGATATGTTACCCTGCTATTAACACCTAAAACAAAAGATGCTTTCTCCATGAGAACACATAGGCTCTGAACACTGCAAACAAATGCCACTACTTGTCTTTGGCAGCTGGATTGGTTATGAGCATACCAGCTTCTGTGGGCAACAGTTTATCCTGGAGAGAGGAGAATACCCTCGCTGGGATGCCTGGAGTGGGAGTAATGCCTACCACATTGAGCGCCTCATGTCTTTCCGCCCCATCTGTTCAGCTGTGAGTCTCTGAAATTTTCACTCCTGTGCATGTGTGGAATGGGGCAAGAGAGGGTGCATATAGACTTGACACATTACTTATCAGTTATGCTGAAATGTGGCAGGAAGAAAGATAAAAATAAGAGAAAAAACACTGCCTCCTGTTTCTAAGACTGTCATTTGATTTTTCTCTACTAGATGGTATTTTGATTAAGCAAGAAGTAAAGGCCTCCTTATAGGTGGCAGGAAGTGGATACTCAAGAGCCCAGACTATCAAAAGTGCAATAGGATAACTAGTGAGAGCACTTACCTTGCAGTGAAAAGTAAATCCTTGACCAGTTAAATTTCAATCTGTGTAACATTTTGCTGAGAAACAGGTTAATACTGAAGTTACCTGCAGTAAGTGGTATGCTAAAGAAATAGGCAAGTCTTCCTGTGTCTCTTATATTAGATTCATAATAACCTCGTTTCTAAAACTAAGCATTATTCAATTCTACATCAGATGAGGATGCTCCCGAGCTCTTTAAAGAGTTCAAGCAGAAGCAGGATGATCTTCAAGTTTGTTGAAAATGATCCCTATACTGGGAAACAATTTTTCCAAATATTAGTCTACATCATGTGATTTTCTCATGATTTTTAATAATCTCACCTTAAAGTCCTACCAAAATTTAAGTAGTGAAGGTACTCTGAATAGTTATATATAAAAAGTACTGACTTACTGGATGTTTTCATCTCACTTTAACTTCACATTTTCCCTCTAACATAGAATTTACACATAAGATGCACAGACCCTAAATGTACATGGTAATGAGTTTTGAAATATGTACACCCATGTAACCCACACCCTACTCAGAGATGGAACATTTCCCTTACCCCACAAAGTCCCCTTCCCAGTCAATTGCTCTTCCCCATGTTCTATCACCAGGACTAGTTTTAACTGTTTTTTTTTGTACTTCATACAGGTTAGTCTTTACCTTAATGCTTGTATTCACATCCCCTACTGGTCTTTAGGTTATTTCCAACTCCATGCACACATACAGAGGCTTATTTGCCATATCAATTTGTGGGATCATTTTCCAAATTAGTGAATGTTAATCCCTTGGTTGGCTATGTATTGCAAGTATTTTCTTCTGCTGTTATATTTTCATTTGTATTTCATATTCCAAAGTACTATATCAATTTTTCTTGTACATTTTAAATGTCGTATTAAATTGGATTAAACAGGATTATGGGTAAAAAATTTTCTTATAAATCTCCGTGTTGTCTGAAATATTTTTATAATCGAGATCATGTACTTCCTTCTGTAAACCAGGAGTGTTTTGATTTTGAAAAAAAAAAGGCAATTAAAAAATTAAGATAGCCATAACACTTGTACTAAACTTAAAAAAAAAATTCTGGGTTACAGAATCATAAGGAGTCCAAGATTACCATCTTTGAAAAAGAAAACTTTATTGGACGCCAGTGGGAGATCTGTGATGACTACCCCTCTTTGCAAGCCATGGGTTGGTTCAACAACGAAGTTGGTTCCATGAAGATACAGTGTGGGGCGTAAGTGCAAAAACATGGTTGGAGCACATTTCAAAATAACTCTTGTAGGTGTAAACCTTGTGAATAATTAATACATCAATGGTCATGTCTTAACAAATTTCATACATTAACATTACATTGGTATGGCTGTCAGTCTAGTTATTAGTAATTCTGAATCTAGAATTCTTGGTATCAACTACCACTTAAGGTCAGTTTTATCTCCCCCATAACAGACTTCTATGGAACCATTTATGTTGACTACTCTTACACCTTTTTTCATGATCAAGGTTAATTTTCAATTCACTGTAGCCATATCATGCTCACAAGCAGCGCCTGGCACATTTTCTAAGCCTAAAAGTATTCTGTACCAATTGTGCTGAGGCAAGAGGATCCAGTTTAGGGGTGTTGATCACATTCCTAACTGGTTTTAACAATCCAATGTGCTTTGGATTTTTCTAGCTGGGTTTGCTACCAGTATCCTGGATACCGTGGCTATCAGTATATCTTGGAATGTGACCATCATGGAGGAGACTATAAACACTGGAGAGAGTGGGGTTCTCATGCCCAAACTTCCCAGATTCAATCAATTCGCCGTATCCAACAGTAGTGGGTAAAAAGCTCCAAGAGAATTTCTCAAGAATGAGACCTTGCTTAACAATCTAGAATGAGTTTTATGTTATACTCAGACATTGCTTCCAAATGTTAGCTGCTGAAATCCACAATAAATGTCATTTAAAAAAAAATGTTGCAGCCTGAATTAACTACCATGCTTTACATAAATTACAGTTAAGTGGCTGAGAATTTTTAAAGACAATCTTTAGAAAACCTCAAATTCCCTTGTATCCTTTAAAGTCACTGACCAGGCCACGAACAAGTATTCCTTATTCAAATAACATTAAACATATAACCCAAATATATCAGTCTATATAGTGACACACTTTTGGTAATTGTTTTTGCATCTTTTCTCCTCATTCTACTCTAACGATGATGACGTCTGCATTTTTTATCTTGCAACAAATCAATGCTAAGCAAACTTAGGACATCTCTCAAATATGCATCACCATATAGTTCTACATAAAAGTTATGAATAGTCTACAGTCGTGCTACCCTGAACATGCTGGATCCCATCTGATCTCAGAAGCTAAGCAGGGTTGGGCCTGGTTAGTACTTGGATGGGAGACCACCTAGGAAGACCAGGTGCTGTAGGCGTGTAAAAAAAAAAAAAAACTTATGAATAAATCCAGAATCTTGGCAACTTCCGAGTTGCTTAATTGCTTAGCTCAACTTTGGTTTCTTATTTCAACTGGAAGAACGTAAGGCTCAATGTCAGGCAAAAAGGGAGGATAGCTGCTCTCACAGTTAACTTTTCAATAAACATGTCATTTCTAAGCAAATTAATACCTGTTCACCCTAGACCTATAGAATCAGACTTTCTGGGGGGTAGGGCCTAGAACTGTATGTTAAACAAAGTTGCCAGGTGATTCTTTTTTCATGCACATGGTTCTGTATTCAGACTACTGGTGTTCAAATATTGACTTTTTTATGTTAACCAGGTGACCTTTAGCAAGTCAATTAACCTAAGACTCATATAATCATAATAGGGGAGCATAAAAACACACCTCTTAGAGTTGCATTAATAAATGAGACAATCCATTCAGAGAGCTTAGCATGGTGCCTGGAAGTATCTTCGCACTTAAAAGAAAAAAAATGACATGTGACCATGGTACATTTAAGGCTTAAATTTATACATTTGACTCTTTGAAAATATGTTATCAATATCACAATATTGACTTAGTTTTCAATAACTGGTTAATTAAAGCACACAAAAGATAACACAAACACCTCAGAAACTTTAAATTTTTTTTATTCAACAATGTACACTTATTGTCTCTTAATTTGATCTACAAATTTCTCAATTTCTTTTCTGGTAAAATAAGTAAATCTGGGTATGGATGTAGTGTTTGAAATTTATATTTTTAAAACACTGAACATGAAGTAAGACATCAATAAAGGAAGATCATCACGTACTGACACTTCCTCAGAATCCATGATATCAAAAACAGCTATGGCAAATACTTAAGCATTTAGCAAAAGGGTAAATTTCTGGCCACTGTTCTTTTTACCTAAAAAAGGCCTTTTTGACTGGGCAAAAAAATACTGGAAAAATTTTAACTGGGAGAGGGAAGGAAAAACATCCTCTAACATAACTGTAGTCCACTAATTATCCTTTCCCCTAGATTAAGAGGTAACTCAGCTCCTAAATGCCAATGCACACAAGACACAGAAATTACTTTGCTCCTTCAAATGTGTTCTAAGTGAACTACTTACTTGTAGATTCTGAGTAGTAGCCATAACCATCTCAGATGATGCTAAACCCCTACATTTATGCCTTTTAAGGCCATGCATTATAGGCAACCTTTTGAGTCTTGACTAGTAAGATTTAGTTTTTAACTGTCACTTTCAGTGAAGATACAGGATTTTGCTGTGTTTTCAAAGTCAACACACATCAAGAGCACACTCGATGACAGAGAAGTAACCCTCTTCTATACATAGGAAAAAGCTATAAAACAAATTTCTTTTATATCTAGAAGCATGGGAAAAAATACCATTAGTATTATCTTCTATCTAAACTTATTAGCCTCTTCTACAAAGGTCCTGAAGAGATTATAAAACAATCTTTTAAAAATGACTGACAAAACCTGGCCAGTACATCTACACAATCTTTTAAGCACACATACATGTGAAGTAAGGCTATTTAGTACATGCAGACTGCAGCAATTTCACTGAATTTGCCCAAATTCTACAATTGTTCTAATTGGGCAATTTTTAAAAGACACATATTATCTTTAAAACAAGCTGTGCTTAGATCTTTAAACAACCTAATGATTATAATCTCAAGTCAATCAATCGTTCATTTATTAAACTAAACTTATACCAAAGTGATCAAGGTAAAAAGGTTATCCTACCTTTAAACCAGATTTAAGTCGTAAAATTGTCACAGAACTCCATGTGGCAAAGGACCTTCCTTCATTTCAGTCTGAATTACTTCCCATTTGATCAAATAAACCAAAAATTTCACTGAGGAAGTAGAGCATCCAACAGTTCGTAAAACTGATGAAAACTGCCCTGTTTCAAGAAAAGCCCTTTAGTAGATACAAGTCAAGCTCTCATTTAAACTGGTTTACTAAAAAGGTGTCAGTTTTCTTCTTTTCTAGCTCCACTGATGAGCTAGCTCAGAACCGTAACTTTCAGCTAAGTTTCTAAAGATGGTGACACTAAGAACAGCAAATAAGGATAGGTCACTTTTGGTAATGACACACAAATTAAACTTTCAAAACATGTGCATAGCTTTATTCGTCTACTTAGATCTAACCTTTTCATGGAGCTTCAGCAAAATTCTAGTGTGCAAAATGCATTTCTAAAACGTAATGCAAGCAAAGCTTTTTCACATTTACACTGGCAGGAAATACAGAGAAACTAACAAGTCACATTAGGGAGAGTTCAGATCTTTTTTTTTAATGACAAGAATTGCACAGTTCATTATTTTGAGACAATTGTTGCAGACATAAGTATTTAAAATTTAGGCAAGGTGCTTTAACAATAAAAAACTTTTTGAAAGAGCCAATAACTTGGATCATAGCTCACACAGAATTCCAAATTAAAGCGGACTCCATTATCTCCCTAGATTTTGCAAACAATGCTTTTTATAACACTTTTTTAAACAACACTAAAGGAAACAGCAAGCTAAATTTTTTTTCAAAGCACACAAGAAATGGTGTCATCACATTACTTGAAGAAGGTGCTGAGGGGGAAGGGAAAGGAAGTGAAGAATCCTTTTACTATTTCCCACTACAGAACAGCCACTAACGGACTACAAACGAAAAAAGAAACAACAAAAAAGTAAATTAAATCATTTCCCCAGTTTATAAAATAGTTCCAGTTTGTGACAAGATCTGTAACTTTAAACAGAGAGCACCAGTGGGCGATAGAATGAGCATTTCATACTGCATAAAAATTAGTGAGGTGGTAAGAACCATTAACTATCTCAGGCATTACTACATGGCCTTTCCAATGTTTATTTTTTTAATATACATGCAAGGCACATTGATATAAAAATAGATCTCTGGCCAACAAATATATTAAATAAGCAAATTAAAATTTTGGCTTTGCATTATTGGCAACATCAAAATATAACCAGATAGCTTTGGACCACATATCTTTCTCATACTTCACCCCATTTGGTGTTTTCTTCCTCCATTATTTTGGGTTCAATCTCCTTAAAGTTTGGGTATGTGCTTGAGAAATGACTTTCCTCTTGTTAAGTAGCATTCCTACTATATTTAACTTTGCTAAGTAAAAATATACTAGAGAAGCAGAATAATTGAAATTGATTGATTTGATTAAAATAAATTTGATTGGCTTAGGATAGCACTATTTCTTCTGTATACAAACAAAAAAATAAGTCCCCAGCTTATATAAGTAGACAATTGTTTTCTTCCTAAAATAGATTAGCAACAAACCAAGGATACCACTTGCATTAAGCCATTCTTCCCAGCTCCTTTTTTTGAGGCAGAGAGGAATTAATAAAAATAAAACTAAAATTTAAAAAGTTTTCAGTAGTAGAAGACATTTTAAGGCCAAAAAGTATACTAACAGAATTTTTAATTTCCTAAGTTATTGTCCTTGATAGGCCAATACCATGAAGTTATTTGTACTGATTCCCTCCCAAAGAGAATTTTTAATTCACTCACTTTTGTTAGTGGCTGTGCTACAGGAAATGTATCAAAGCAACCAATAAAGGTATGGTATATATAGTAATGTAAAAAGTGCATCACATTCTTGATTTTCAGTTTCTCATAGCAGCAGCAGGATTAATCTAAGACAGAAAAGTTGTATTTTCATTCTAAAAATGCAACAATACCTAATGAAATGTCTTCAAGATCATGAAAGGATCCTCTTCTCTAGAGGATAAATGAAAGAGTAATAATAGACAGGGGCAAACTAAAGGCATCCATTCATATTTACAGATTAAAACCTTGTTAACACAAATCTTTACATCCAGCAAAAAAAATATTTTAAGAATAAAGCAGACATTACTAAAACAGTATCCATTTTTGGAGCCTTGTTTAGCACCTGAGGAAAAAAAGGACAAATGGAAAGCTATATAATTTACCTCAAGTTCGTTTGTTGGTCTGTAGAATAAAACTTCAATATACAACAAAAGTGAAACTGAAATGAAAAATGTTTGTAGCTATTTTAATAAGGCTGTAGAAAAGGGTTACTGCATTGGAAAAATGTTTGTAGCTATTTTCATAAGGCTGTAGAAAAGGGATACTGCAGTATTATAAAATGGCTTTAGAACTCTGGACATAAACAAAATTGTATGATAAAATAGGGAAGTCCGAATCAATAATCCCATCACATGAGGATAGCTTTTCCATAGGTTTCTAGCTCATAACTGCTATTTAACACTCCTAGTAATGCAAAATCAACATACCACTCATGTTTCACTGGGTGTTTTGATTATGCAGACAATTTAAAACACTATTTATTCATGAGACCTTTCTTGAGTAGCAAAACCATGTGAAATTTAAAACTCATTAAAGCAGTGTTTTTTTGAGTGAAGCCAATGATTCATCATTCTTTAAATTAACTCAGGTGTATACCTGGTCTTGTACATCTGAACAGACTAATATATTTAAAAAGAAATTTGAAATGACACTCAAAGTCCACCTTTTACATAAAGAAATCCTGGTACTGTCCATTAATTCCATTAATAAAAATAGCATCAGCATTAAGAATAACCTATGTGTCTCTGCAAACTTAGAACTGCTATTATACTTCTAGTCGTGTCCTTTGCTGCTTCCCTTTAAACAAATATGAATACTTTTTGGGGGAGATAACAATCCTACCCTTTTAAAATCCAGCAGTTAAAGTTAGGTAGAACCTAATAAAAGACAATGTTTGATCAGAATCTACCTCAAATTGGTACAGCATCAACATACCTGATCACAAAAACTATTGTCCAAAAAACATATCTGTCCTACTATATGGTCAGTTAGTAGGTTTATACAAGAGGGATCATGTGTTATTTGAGAATATGGTCCAGTGGTATAACTATATTCATAATCCCTGGAAATGAGACTTAGTTTCTCTAAATAAGAAAGCCGTGAAAGAATGACTCCCTCTTATTTAGCGGAATTTAAAATCAAGTAAAGTTCTCTTACAGATTTCCTTGCCTGTGGTCATTTGGTACATGACATTCGACTTCACACTAAAAGGCTTTTTCATATTTAAAAAAGTTTACAACGAAAGGTAAACTATTTGATGCCTCTGACTGGGTTAGCAACAAGCCTAATGACCAAGTATGAAACTACTGCTGCCATGTAATGTTTTATGAATAAACATATCTTACATAATAGACAACACTCATAACTGAGATTTGTCGTGTTTTCCCTAAAAACTGTTATTTGAAAAAACAATGCAGCACTTTTTTTCCTTAATAAAGTTTTTGCAGATTCTGAGTGATGACTAGGTAAGCAGATGGTTAAGGAGAACAGCAAAATTCTAAAATGGAGAGAACCTCTCCAGCCATTTATTTTGAGGGGGAAAAAAACTGGCATTAACAAATTCTTAGTTATTATTATCTATCCCCTCCTAGAAAGTAGAGGAGGAAGGATTAAAACTACAGATGCTGTAAATACACTTTATGTGAAAGTTCATTACTAGGAGGTCAGGGGAAAGGCTATGCTATTAACTACAGTTCAGCAAAGTGGGGGTGAATAGAGAGAAAGATAAATACACCCTGTCTTTTGTGGGGAAGGGAAATTATTCAAGACATCTACAAGAGTGGTATGTGACACAGAAGCCTACAATTAAGACAAATTTAAAAAGAAATCTTCACCCATAATTAGTATCTTCATAGCTATTAAAAAAATAGGTCATGATTTCATTCTTAGTGCCATTTTTCAAATACTACCCTTTAAAAAGGATTAAAACCACCTGACTTTATTCTGTGTAATGAAAACAAATGGCACAAAATAAATACAAGTTCATTCTTTGAATACTAATATAATGTCTTACACACATTCATTTACTAATTTTTAATATCTCCTTTCCCTCACACACAAGCACTCCACACGCACACAGACACACACCTTTTTCAGTCTTTATAATGGAGGGATGTTAAAAATCCCCTCGACTGTATTTGGTTTATGCTACAGTACTAATACTCTGAGTTGAAGGAAAATTATACCAAACAATAACACATTAATGTTATTTAAATGTGCTAAATTAATCACAGCTGAAGTTTAGAAGCTTACACAAAAATAATCAGAAAACAGATCAACTCTTAAGTTTTTTTTTTTTAATAAGTGCTCTGTAAGGAATTGTGTGAGGACCTAAGGAGAAAATTGCGACAAGTAGGGAGTTAAGTGTTACCAAACAGCACAAAAAAATATCTGTCCCAAAGTCCTGCTTGTACCTAGGCAATTAAGTCCATTAACCCAATGCCCCCAAAATACTGACAGTTAATATAATGGGGCACTAGGTTCCCAGAAGTTTAAGAGACATTCCTAATTCTATACCTCTAACCATATAATCAAGGAAATTTTAGTGGAAAAATCAAAGTGAAATGTTGCATTGTTTCAGTTAGAAGTGAGACTCTCAAAAACCTTTGGACAGAGAAGGGATACATTCTTTTTTTGGCTTCTCTAAACATGGAGGCCTGAGGAATATGGAAGGGAAGTAGGAAAGCAACAACAGCTTTCTAGAGATAGTTTGTAAGTGTTGATTTAAAAGCCCAATTCAGATGAGGCTGTTTGTTTTTGTTTTGTTTTTCCTTTTTAAAGTCATTCAACCTCTCTATGTCACAAACCCAGAAAGTTTCTTGTGAGTTGTGAGACAGAAGAGCTTTAAAACTCCAGGAAAGCAAAATGACATTAAAAAAAAAAAAAAAAAAAAAAAAAAAAAAAAGGACGGGGCACAAGAGTCGGGGTGGGGTTGGAATCTGGCCCTAAGGCGACAAGTGGTTACACAAGGCAATTGAACACACAGCAGAACTTTAAAACCTATAAAACAAACTGGAGCCTTTTTTTCCTTTAATCAACCTTATATCTTTTTTTTTTAACTTTTTGAAAATTTTTATTTAAAAAAAAACACAAAAACACAGACTTCTTTCACTTCAGTATGTGGTATGTTGCATTTTCCAGTTTGTTCAATGCTTTAAAGCTCAAGGATGCCTCTGCTTTCAATTGTACATGGGCCTGAAGCATCCTAGCTTTTGGCAAGCAGGCAGGAGACTCAACAAAAATCAAAATAGGAACAAGGCAGACTAAATGCAGGGCACATCTGTAAACATATTATACATTTGAAAATTACAATATCAGTAAAAGTGATACAGTTTACAGGTGAAATGAAACTATCTGGAACTGGCCTACCACAAGTTTCTGAACCTGGACTGATACAATAAGTTATTTTATATATATATTATGTATAAAAAATTTTGTTTACATCAAGTGGAATTGGCAATCCATGCTTATACTTTTAAAATCTAAGCAGGGCAGAAATCCAGACGATAAAGATGTTTTCTCTATTCTATGTTGAGTCCAACAGCTTCCTTCACAAACTACTTGTTAAAAGCCTCAAATAGTCAACAAAACAAGAAAACTCATCCATACTACAGTCGCTCAAAACCGGACATTTATTAAGCAAAGGGGTTGAGCAAAAGTAGTTACTTTCTCCCCAAATACCCCAGGGGATCCAGTCTACTTTTATTAGAAGACTACACCTCTCTATATAAATGCCCAGCTATTGTAACCTGTATTTGACATACATGGATATACTAATTTCTGTGTGTGTGATGTGATGCTACGTCAGGCCAGAGAACTTGTTTTTATGCCACTAAACATCACCCAATCTTAAATTGGACCCTTCATTTCTTCACACACACAATAAACTTATTTTAGCATGCTATATACAAGCTGCAGTGCAACAGGATGGCAATGTGATGATACAGGGCTAATGCTCTTCTCTGCCCAAAAGAAAATTTCCAGAATTTCACATTATTTTCCTTAAAAAAACCATTTTGCTCTAGTTATAAAATATATTTATTAAGATATAATTAGAAGCTAATAAGCTCAGAAGTATAGTTTGCATGAAAACATACCTTCTATAGGCAGGGTTTATTACCTCCTCACTGGCTAAAAACATGAAAAATTTTTATCATTTTCATGGAATTTTTTCTTCCCCTTTTAGATATTTCTGAGAAATTAAAAGAGAATTTACAGAAAGGTACAGAAGTTTCTCTTTAGATGTTTGATGAAAAACAATGAAAACAGCACATTTAGTGTTAGTGACAGAGCAAATGTGGAGCACCTACAGTTGAAAAGCAGAATATATTTTTGCTCCCACTTATACATTAAAATATGGGCACAGGAGTATTTTTCCATATGAAATTTCTAAAGCCAATTGTTTGTTCTGTAACTTTTCTTTAAATGACACTCATGGATTCTTCACTTATTAAAGTCCAACATGTAACCAAAGCCAACTGAACTATGTATCACCAACTATTCCAGAATTGTAGAACTTCAATGCCCTCCCCTATCCCTACCCCACAAAAAATAAAAGAAAATATTTCCCCAAAACCCCACAGAGGCTGCTTAACTCCTGGCAAGACATGCAAATCATATTCGCTAAAAAAATACACCCCTGCAAACTTCAAGGCATTTATCCAGCATTCTTGCAGGGCTCAAAGTATAACCAAAACATCAAGGGAGGATTGGGGGAAAATGTTGAATCATTCTGGGTTCCCCCTGATTAGTGTATCATTTAGTCACAGAACGAGATACAGAGATCTTAAGTGGATTTGCCTTTCCAGTGGGTCATTTGTTGCCCAAGTTGATGACAGCAGGAACTTTAGAACCACGCTTGTTAACAAGTCTGTATTCATTAACCACTTGCATTCACACTTAAAAACAAAACTAACAAAAGGAAAAAGAAAAAAAACTATTCAGTACCGGAGATTAAATAACCATGTGTAGTCTCTTGAAATAAATTTGATTCCTTAAGAAGTCTAATTACTTTCAGTTGCCTTTTTTTAAATAACTATATATATATATGTATATATATATATGTATATATTATCCTGTGATTCTACTTATGGTTCCTCTGCTGCGTTGAAGATCTAGGAGCATAAAAGCCTTGTGTCCCCCATGAACGGTGGCTCTAATGCTGCAGGAAGGTTACAAATAGGCAGTCTGGTCCTTCATTGATCTGGACTATCCATGGCTTCATTGTAAGTGATTATCCTTTTGGGATCTGGAGGGAAGGTTAAAAAATAAATACATTAATAAAAATAAGGTCTAGAATCCCCAAATACCCATGTTCCAATAACAAAACCCAAATAACCATCATTTAACCTGAATGAAAATACAATTTAAAGACCATTTCTTCTTTGTATTAACAAATGTGCGATCCACTTTTTCTCAATCTAATAGTTCAGCATCCCAAGAGACTCCTAGCAACAGGGTCCTCTCTAGTCAATGAGGACTCCTAGAGATTAGAGAGCTCAGTTAACAAGGGGTTCCTTTCTGTTTTTCCTGATTATAAAAGTTGTACATTTGAAAAAGAGAGACCAAAAAAATAAAGCTTAAATCATCCAATACTAAACACTTTGATTTATTTTTTGTTCTTCTCAGCAAAATGAAGTCAAATTTTATTTTAACCAGTGTTGACTGCCTAGCTTAGAATTGCTCAAGTAACACCTATTACCAAAAACTTCAGGTTAATTTGGCAAAACAATCAGTTCAGTCCTAATCATGACGTAGGTTCTTCCTTCTTCCTAATCTCCTATAGCACCACCAGCCTTTATCCTCAGAAACAGAAGACCATGGTTCTCCTGGGTTCAAAGTATAAAACGGAGTATGTCTGGGCAAAGACTCCAGTGTTCTCCTAAATTCATATTTATTTAGCTGTATGCTCCCCTATTCTCAAGAGGCAATGATTTTATTCCATACTCTTGCTACTCATAAGTAGATAACAAGAACTTTTTAAAGTGTACATGCTTTAATAAAAAGAATAGGCAATCAATAAAACCTGTCACCTAATGGAAATATGTAAAGGCCTAAAGATAATAATGAAGAAATCAAGCTCACCCAAGCCTAAGAGACAATCTAATTTAGTCCAGAGATAGTATCTTTTCAAGGACTATAAGAACCATCTACTAGCAACCCGCCATGAAGATAATGCTCATTCTTAAATAGCAGCCATTTTACAGTTAAAACAAAGGTCTACGTTTGCAGGATATATCTTCCAGTTTACCTTTCTTTCATGTGTTTAAACAAAAAAGATACACAGAAAGCAACTCAAAATAATTTAAGAACTTGCTAGTTATCATCAAGCCACAGCTATTAGACAAAAAAAAAAAAAAAAAAAAAAAAAAAAATCTGGCTTAAGACAAGAATAAGTTGGAAGGAGGAGCAATGTTGGGAAATCTAGGAACCCTATATTCCAGTCCTGCCAGTTTCTAGTTTACATAAGTAACCTCTCTGGGCCTCAGTTTCCTAATTTGTAAAATAAGATAGAAGAGAGTTTATAACATTCTTCAAGTTCTAAAATTCTAGGAATTTCACATTCATCTGAAATTCAATCATATTACTGAGCAAAGCAGATGGGAAGTGAGATACAGTTAATTACAGGTTCTGAAAGACCAAATCTCTTAGTGACTAGTTCTCCAAACCAAAACTCTCACTTTATTACAGGTATTTCACAACTACCATATTTTAATATATTTGGAAAGAAGGCACACAATAATTAGGATAACTCAATATCATTTTTTTGAAAATTCTAAATAATCCAAATGTGGATTATCCAGTTCCTCTGCCCTCCTGCTAGTAACATCTTGTTTATGGGGGTGGGGTATTCTTTAGATTTCTCAGAATATACAGCCCTAATAAAATTTCTAAAACAGTTAATATTTTTTTGAAATGTGAATTTCAGTTCTTAAGCAACCTCTCATCTACCAAATATAAAGACCAGCCATAGGGAAAACTTATGTTGATTTCCCAGATGAAAAAATACATGGTCTGTCTTACTTTCATAATCAGGGGCAAAAGAAAATAATCATGTTCTTCATCTAGCAGATAAAGAGTACTTTCATACATTCTTTCACTGACTGTGTTTGTTATTACCCATCCTTAGCGGTCCTGGTATGGTAGGTAGTGCTTTTTGACTGCAATTATTAAACAACTCAAAAGACAAAGTCTACTTATTTGGCAGGCCACTATTCACATTATTCCCACACAAAAATAATGTACATAATTAGTGATTAGTATGAACACTTCAGGTAACTTAACCATTCTTACCTTGCTTCTGCAAATTCCAAACAGATTCCATTTCTGCAAAGGAAAAAAAAGATTAATTTGTACACTGAATTTTGCAGAGAAAGTTTAAAGCTATGCTTTTCACTTTAAGTTAAAAAACTTACACTGGTTATTGCTATGCTGGAAGGAGAGTTGAAATAGCACAGTTCTATAAAGCTCAGACAGAACAATTTGTATTTTCATATCATTCTTAGAAATGTCATTCAGATTGCTTTAAGTGTTGATGACACAGTCAAATTACTATCTAAAATCAAATTGCCAAGAGAACAGTTTTGTCTACATGAATAGCAAAGATATTCAGAGGCACGATATAGATAAAATAATATTTAATGCTCAGTTATTTAAAAAAGCACCAAGTATTTTTGGGTAACAAGGTACCCAAGTAATAGATCATTAAAGATATCAAAGCAATTCTGCAATTAAACAAAGACTGGGAAATAATGCAATGGTTGCCACTTGGCCCAAGAGCTTAGTTGGATGAAATGGGCTTTAAAATGCTGGAGAGATGCCTATCCATCCACAGAAAGGAAGGAAAATTCCTTTGTCCTAGAAGGTCTAAGAGGAGAGAATTGTAATCAATCTACTCTGGAAAAAAAGAAGGTATAACAGGAAGGGAATTTTAGTCGTAGTGCTCATATTTATCACTCTAAAATAATTTAGACAATCTGGAATAGCTGAAAAAGTCATTAGAGCTGTTACCTTAAAATTTCTATTATCTCAGAATGGCTTATTTTAAGAAGTCCAAAGATAAGCCTTTCATTGGTTGACCTAACTACAAAAATCATTCAACACACTAACATTTTTTCTTTTAGAGAAAGTACAGGAATCTCACATTTTGCAACAAATAAATTCCTGAGTTCTGTATACACAGATTACTTGATACTCATTATTGTTTAAGTTTGCTTAATGCAAAGATAAAACTATATTTACTTTTATGTTGTTAAAAAAAAAGTAATCAAACTTTTCATTTTAACCCACCTATGCTATAGCATTTCCTTTTTTCTTCCCCACTGCAATCTCAACCTGCCTCTGTCCCTTTTTTGGGGCAGCGGGTAGGGTGGACAATACTCAAGTGTCACAGTAGCAACCATACTACTTTCCCAAAAACTTAGGTTGTTCCTCGGTATCCACAAAGGATTGGTCCCAGGACCACCCATGGATGCCAAAATTCCCAGATGCTCAAGTCCCCTACATAAATTGTCACAGATCAATACACACAGTCAGTCCTTCGCATCTGTAGACACTTAACTGTGGACGGAAAACAGTACAGGTATTTAACGAAAAAAATTCACGTATAAGTGGGCCTGCGCAGTTCAAACCTGTGTTGTTGAAGGGTTAACTGTATTTGCCAACATCCAATTTCTTTAATGGACTGAAGACATTTCCTTAGCTTAAACTAGAACATTCAGCTTTAGGTTTTACTCTTAAATATTAGAGATTTTAAATGATTTCTGATAAGAAAGTTTTATTATTCTCAAATATGGGCTCCAAAGCAGTAAATCTGATCATGACTCTTAAGAAAAGGGAAGTATGACTTAGTTAAAAAACTAGCCATGGGCCAGCCTACCCTGTATCCAAAAAATAAATCAGCATTATCTACAGTGTAATAAACAATTTCCCTTCCTGTTATTTAATATTAACTACTTCTGCAACCAGTAGCAACTTGATTTCCTTGACTAGAATTTAAAAGTTTTCATGAAACACAAAGTTGAAATGAGAAAGAAGGGGAAATATAAAGTTTGCATGATTATGTGCATGCTCAAACAGCCTAATACTGGAGAGAACATATGAAAATAGTGAATTACATTTTGTCCTCTTTTAGGCTATGAAGTCTCGATTCAAATTCTAAAAATGAAATGGGTTACTTTGTGTAATTTTGTTTTAATTATCATAAGAAGCTGAACATATGAATAGTATAAATAAGGGTACAGAAGGCACATTCAACTATACAAAAATCATAACATAGTAATTAACCTTTTTACTTTAATACCACCCTCTCTTCACACACACACACACACACACACACACACACACAATCTTTAAACCTCTCAGTTTAAGATGGATCACAGCATCCAATCATACAAATAATTATTGAAAAATGGCCACAGGGCTAAACCTGCTAACTGTAAGGGGTAAGGCTTCTTCTGTTCTCAAGATACACCAAAGTAGGCAATTTGTTAAAATTTAGTAATTCAGATCACCATCCAAATTGAAATTTTCAAATATTTAGTTATCCCTCTCCACCAAATGAAGAACATTTAATATTCAATTTCTAAAGCAGACTTTCTACATAGCTCCTTATCATAATGTTTCCTGTAGTGAATGGCCAATTACCTGCAAGTTCTTAATCCTAAATAGATTAAAAGTAATATTTATGGGTTAGGGACATAGATGCAAAAACAGGCAGGCTCTGCCTCAGCTTTTCTAGATAAATCTATCAGCATGAATAAAGCTTGATAGTATTAAAAAGAACAAGGTATGCTAGAGCAGGGGTCAGAAAGTAGGTTCTACCACCACTTTTTTCAAAATAAAAGGTTTTATTGAAACACTATGGCTGCTTTTGTGTACAAAGCAGAATCAACTCATGAGTAATTGCCAACCAAAACCCTATGGCTCACAAAGCCTAAAATATTTACTATCTGCTCCTTTATACAAAAAGTTTGCTGACTCATGTGTTAGTGGTCCCAAATAGTTTAAGGCTGAAAGACACAAAGATTTAGAAAAATGTTCTTCTGCTATTCAGAGGATGTAGCACAAAGGCATACATAAAGAAAAAGTTTATTATTTAATCATATAGGTGAAGGGAAGCCACTGAAGAAATCTAAGATTAGGCACTAAATATCAGTAATGATTCCTTGAGGCAACTGAAGAGAATGGATGAAATGACAATAACCTAATGAAAAGGGTTATATGTTAATTCACTGAGAGGGAAGGCAGGAAAGAGCAGGATTTGAACAAAAATGAATTCAATTTTATATACGAATAATTGGAATGATACAGAAAATATGTGCTCCAAATTCAGAGTAAAAGCAGTTGAAGTGTTAAGCTTAATACACAGTGATAAAACTGGATGAGATTATTCAGAAGAGTTTGAGTAGCATGAAAAGGAAACTAAAGAAACACTATCATTTGAGGAAAAGAGAATGATACCAGAAAGGTTATATACTGAAGATGTAAAACAAGAGTGTGTGTAGAATTAAAGAAATGCAAAACTAGAGAATTTAGGGAGGGAATGTTCAGCTACAGCAATTCTTACCCAAAGTTAAAGACACTTGTAACTTCTCAGTCACCTATCCCTTTTTCTCTAGCCCAATGCTATTGCCATGGTTCAAGGAATGGCATCTTTTATAAACATTTCTGTAGCTCTTTTAACTGGCCTTTTTTGCCATCAATTGAACCTCACTTTCTGTCTTCTACACACACCACGGCTATTATTTTCTTCTTTTAAATATATGAATTTGAAAGTGACCACAATGTTCAAAACATTTTAGTGAATTCTCACTGCCTACATGGAGATTGGATCTGTGTTTGTCTTGCATAAAATTTATTTCTAGCATTTGACACAGTGGTTGGTACATCAATAAACAAACAAGATGACTAAGTTAAAGAGTTTTAACCTTGCACCATTCACCTTCCTTGAAACAAATGAGTAACTGTCAATCTTCAAACACTATTCCATTTCCTCTACCTAAAATATTCAGACTCTCTGTACAATAAGTAAGCCTACTTCCACTTATTTTTTAAATCCCTCCCCAGTAGATCCAGGTCCTACTGCCCACCTTAGAGGTTTCTCTATGTTCCAACTGTATTTTATATATTTTATGTTTTTCTACAGAGCTTTCACACTAGTAATACATTTCTTTCCATTTATGTTTTCCTATTGGAATTCCCCAATGACATGAGCTCTCTCTTTTCATCTACTTATCGCCATTGCTTTGCACAGTGCTGGGCACAAGGAATAAACATTGATTTGAATGGACTACTCAGAAATCAGTAGGGACTATAAGTAAATAATATTAGGTAGAACCCATCTGAAACTGCTGATATGCAATCTTTTTTTGACCTACAAAAACAGCATTTCATATGGTCCAAACAAATAGATTCATCATTAAAATCTAAAATCTTTTGAAGAAAAAGACTGAAGCTAAGAAAGTTAAAGCCAAGTAGAGGCTTATTATTATTATGCCTTTAAAATTAAAAAGAGCATTTAAAAAAATCATTTAAAATTTTCAAACATTTTTTTAAAAAGCATATGATGACTCCCCTTCACCTTCCCCCCCAAAATTACACCAAATATAAGGGCAACCAAGCTGACTCCCACAATTGAGAACCCCCAGATCAATTTACCACTAATATGCCTTCTAACCCTTTCAAGCCATTTTATTTCAAACTTGGTAAAATTCAGCTGGAATGGTGACTTTTTTTTTTAACAATTTTATTTTACTTTATTTAAATTTTTTAATTTAATTTTTACGGTGACATTGGTTAACAAAATCCAGTAAGTTTTACTTGTACTGAAATGGTGACATTTTTAAATTCTGGGATTCCCCCCACCGTCAGCATCTAATCCAGATCAGCCCATCTTTGGGTGATTACTGGATATCCCCAAACCATGTTTTACTATTCTGATTTCCACTTTTTCAAGCAGTCCATTGTACCTACTTATGCTTTTCTTGCAATTCAAAGTAATTTCTTTGCAAACTTTGTCAGAAAAATTTCTCTACTCTTTTCTTTTACAATTTGACTATACCCATAGAGATATGCAGTACATTTTCAAGCAAATTTGATTAAGGTAGTTAGAAGTCACTGCCTTTCAGCAGATGCTTAACAAACGCTTCAGTTTATCAATTTCAATTCTACAGTCCCAATTTGGAGCTACACCAAACCAGACTAAAAAGAGTTGTCTGTATCACCTCTAAATAAACACAGTAAAAATTCAGAGCCCAAGGGGTTTGTTTTTTGCTCATTTCTACTGCTGCTATATTTATTCTAATCTGGTTTACTTTTAAAGGTAAAATAAGCACAAATTGAAGTTCCTTAGAATGAAACTGCTACTACAAAATGATAGTAATAGACAATTTGTTTTCATAGCATGGGTAGTTACTTAATCTAGGAGTTAAATTTTAGCTTCTGCAAATTCCTTATAAGTTACTTTTCGGACTAATACCAAAGTAAATTCATTATAATTGTACTCATAAAGCAGACTTAATGAGAATCAAGCACCCAGTATAGATGCTAAAATGGCAAGTCATTGGGGGAAAGGAAGGATCTTCTACTGTTACATATCCCTACATGTCTCATTTTACACAGGAGGGAAAAAATACCTTTCCTAAATCTAGGAACTTTAACTAGGGCTGAAACCAAGTCAAATCTGTAGGTACCTTTAATAAGATTATTAGAAAGACAGCTGAAGAAATCATGAAGCAATTGCAATAAAATGCAGTAAAGGTGAAACTACTTATTAAAAATAAATAATACATTCACATGACTGTGAATACAAAAGGGAAAAATCTTTGTTATTTCTCTGCCTAGACTACTGAGTTTGGCTGATCTTCCACTTTTAGTCATCAGAAAAATGGCTTCCAATCTACCCTACAAATTGGTGCTACATTAATCTACCTGAACACAGATCTCCAAGTCAATTGCTTAATACCAACTCAATTTTTAAAGCACTTGAGTACAATCGGATAGAATGATTTTATAAAATCAGGAAACCCAGGCTTAAAAGTGACGAATGAGCTTTGAGAAGAGGGTCATCAGCTCAGATAATGAAACAGTCCTAGAGAATTTCTAAGTGTCTTACCCAAGACCAAACAACAATTAAGTGGGCAAAAGAGCTGGAATTCAAATTGAGGTCTTATCCCAAAGCTTGTGCTCTGAAACACCACCAAACATTGCCTCTATTATTGAAAGCTTGACAAATACAAGGAAGGTCTGAAGAAATCATGCAGCTTCTGACTTGGTCTATTAAAATGCTGTCTTTGGAAATTTTATACACTCTGACCTCCACCTTGTGAAAAAGCTCAAGTTAGCCACTTGAAGAAAGAGAGAAGGCTGGCCAACACCCAAGTGTTCCAGCCATCAGACACCTGAGTAAAAGAAGCCATCTTGAATATTTAACCAAATTGATATTGAACTTTTACATGAAATAAATTCTAGACAACATTTGGTGGCTGTAACTGCATGAGTGATCCCAGATGAGCCCACTAAATCCACAGAACCATGAAAACCATAAATTGTTTTAAGTCAACAAATTTTGGAGAAGTTATACAACAGATAACTAGAATGATTTTAACTTGATCCCTTGGTTAAGACAGTGTCTGCCTGGTTTCTTCATTCTAGTTACTATTTTTACTTTAAAAATGATAATTTGTGAGGAGACATTTAAGACCTTATTAATGTCCTTTTCTTCATCAAACTTTTAGCTACTAGTTTTAGTAAGCTAGAATCAAATGTACTGTGATGGGTGCAAAATGTGGATTAAAAAACTTAATTTAAAAAGTAACATACGATTTGCCCAAGTACATAAACTGGGGATAGCAGCATTAAAACCCGTCTTCTGTCAGTTTAAATTACTCTCACTCCACCAGCCTATTTCCTTAATATTCAGTGACTCCCTCCACATCCAGACTGAAATTAAAAACCTCCATGACCTGGCAGCAACTTACCTTCCTTCTTTTTTAGATCCCCTCAGCACATCCAAAGTGGATCCCTTCCAATATTTACATTTACTCATGATTCTTCAACTTTTCTCTTCTTATATTCATTCCTCTTCCTTGCATTTCCATAAGTCAGAAATGTTTCTCATCTATCAACACCCAGTTTAAACGTTGCTGCTTCCAAGAAAACATACCATGCACTTACTCTTTCCACTTCTACTCCATTAAATTCTCTCTCCCAAGTGAAATCTTCTAGTTAATTTTATGCAATAGCCTAGGGTTGCCTCAGGGATATTTTACACTAGATAACTTTTACACTGACTCACCCCGACCATCAAGGATTAAACTTCAATTCATCTCCCCTGAATCAATATGTGCTGGGTAAAATTTACCGGTATCGTTATCTTTTAATGAACATTCCAAAATGATAGCTTTTAAAGGCTTGATATTCAGTGAAATATTTAAATTAGCCAGGCAAGATAAATCAACCTGATTTAAATTAACATGGACCAAAATGCACAACTCACATCAATCTACCTTATTTCAATTAACTCAGCTTCAAAAATCAGACCATTTCAAAACTAAAGATTCACTTCAGAAAATTAGGATTTAGTGTTATAAGCTTATGACAACAAATCAAAGAATTCCACTAAACTAAGAATTCTGAGTAACTGCTTTGAAGGAGACAACAGTTATATGTCCTGGGCATGTGCATTAAAAGCTATCCTCTAACATACTCAAAGTATCAACTAGCAAAATGTTATAATACCTGGAATTTGTTTTTAAAAACTCCTAAAAAAGGAAGCGTGAAGGTGGGCAGGTGAAACAAAAATGATGTTTTTAAATGCCAAAGCTAGATGCTAGGTACACTGGGGTTCATTATATTATTGGCTCCATTTTGTGTATTACTTAAAATTTTTTCATGATTAATTCAAAAAGATATCACCTTATTAAAGCTTTCCCTCAAGTGTCACTTTAAATAAACAAAAAGACCTCTTACTTTAAATATTGATAATGCTATGTAATGGTACTATATGCCCCAATATATCACAAATTAGCAGTCTTATTTCTTTAAAGTTAGTAGCATAATATATATCAAAAGCTAAAAGAAAAATCCCAAGAACCAGAATCTCCATCAATCCTTTATTTGTCTCAACGTACCTTCATTTCATATGCTCTACTGTACTGAGCATTCAGATTTTTTTTTTTTTATCTCTGCAGCACTTCTAAAGCTGCAAGTATCGTTTAAGCTAAAAGATGCACCATTCCAACTTAACTGACATAAAGCATCCTCCTACCTATAACTTTCAAATAAAGTTGCTGAAGGCTTATTTTTGAAGTTAGGAGGTATGCAAAGACCTTCCAATTCTAAGGCTAAATTCAATTCACTAAGAGAGTACTTCTGAACATTTAAAGACTACATTAAAAGACTAAAAAAATAATACAGGTGCTCTTTTATGATATTCCAAAAAGCCCAAGTGATTTACTTCTTTTAGAGTTTAACTTAAAAGAAAAAAAAAAAAAGCAAGCCTTCACTTATGAACAAGATCTGCAGATCTTTAAAAGGTTGTGCTTTACAACAAATTCAAATGATTTAATGGACCACTCTACATTTGGCAGGAATTCAAAGAACCTGCCATTTTGGGACCTAACTGAATTGCATATTACCTATTACTCTCAGGAGAAAAACAATCTATACCAATTTAACCTCAATAATGTTCAACTACAAAACTCAAACTGATATTTTACTAAAGCAAACCTTTCAGTAACACCACCAAAAATAAATAAAATTGCATTCATGTAGGGGCATTTAGTTTACCTAAATACCACTGATTTCATACTTACCCTATCGATAGGGAAAATGCATACGGAATACCTAGAAATAGGAGTTAATACTCCCATTTTAAAAGGCCTACAATTCTCCATAATAAAAACCACACATAAAACCACCAACCACCCACCAAATGGAACAACTTGTCCCAGAATTTTCTGCAAGTTGTGGGAGAACTTAACATAATCAGATTTCCTCTCAGGCTCACACAATGACCACTAGTACATATTCTTTGGTAAAGATTTTTCAAGTAATAGTCTCTAAAAGACAGATGGCACGGAAAATAACACCAAAAACACCCAACTTCCCTGACAGAATTCAACTTATAATGAACCACGTCTTAAGACTAAGCATTTCTTTTTTTGCCCTAATTTTTCTAAAAACCTTCGGCTCCTGGTTAACTCATGTTTACTTCTAAAGAGCAGTGCTGGAGAAAAGTGAAGACAGGTAATTTTATCTGCCAAGATTTCTATTCCTAAACTCCCGTAAGACAATTCTACTTACCCCATTTTTTAAAAAAAAGAAAAATAGAAAAAGGACATCTGTTTATTTCACTAAGTGTCTTACAGTTTGCAGATAAAAAAAGGAATGCAGACTAGGTAGTTTGCTTAAAAGGCACATAAGTAGCTTTGTTATTGATCTCTGAGGCAGAGATTCTTCCAAGGAGCATATGGTAATTACCTCATCCCCACAATGCATGTTGATCCTACCTATGTGTAATAGCAAGTGATTGCCTGAATGAGCCACTGTTAAAAATGGGAATGTGCATGAAACTAATATAATATATGTCAACAGTAATTGGAAAATAAATTTTAAAAAAAATTTAAATGGAAACGTGGAATATATACTAGGAGTGTGCATGCATGCCTGAAGTATGCATTTCTATTAGGGTATTGGGGGATCAAGGTAGAAGACTGAAAACCACTGTCCTCAAAACCAGAGGTTATAAATATCATTCATTAAACCCCACTAGCTTTATGAATTTAAATCAGTTTATGCCATACAGTAAATTTTAAAGACAAATAAACCACATTCTAAAGAAGTTATTGCTGGCATGGAACTTGAAAGATAACTGGTTCCTTTTTAATATGGGCTTTGGGGCTATGAGAAGTATAGCCTCCCAAGAGCCCGGTCCTTACAATGCTAATTGTGCTTGCCATTGTAGTTTGTCTAAATTATTTTCTAGTTACCATCTGGCATCCATTTTTCCTTCTTATAAGAAAAAAAATAGTTTGACATTATCTTTTTGGACTCCCCTCCTTGAAAACACTGATCCTACTCATTTTAAGCAAAGTGAAACTATAAAGTGAGCTCACTACTAAAGAAGCATTACAATAGAAAAAGCAAAGGAGAAAGGTATATCTGTTGAAAGAAAAATTTTTGAAAGAACTTTTAAGAATGTTCAAGAGAAAATATAACATTCCTTTAGGAACCCCTCCACCCTCACCTCTACCCTTTATTCTTTGAACCAGGCACATCAATTATACTTGTCTATATAAAAAGAAATGCTTTCTAGCCGGAAAAGTGAACATACCTCCTAAATTTTAACTGTACTATTTCCAAAGACCCTGAATTAGTTTATCAGTCGCTTATTCACATTATTATTCTCAACTAAGCTCTGAAATTATTAAAGAAATCTCATAATTTCCAAATTTCACTCTTAATACAATAGCTAATAAATGCATAAAAATAGGAATCTTTGTACAGGAAACAAATGAGTTACCTTTAGTGTGATATACAACAGCAGCCCTCAGGTCAAAAGAACCCCAGCTATCATTCCTTTCTAGGCCTCTCTGGTATCTCTGTTCTTTGGCGGAGCCTAACAAAGTGTTCGTAGGAGATGCCAGAGGATTTTGATTTTCTATCTCGTAGTCCTTTGAGAGAAACACTAAAGCACCTTGACTACTGGTGTCTGCTTTTTGCAGGTCACCTATATGACTGGGTTCCAAGGATAAGGCTCCACTCTCACTAGTTGTCCCAGATTTTAGAATGTTACCCAGAACTTGAGGACTAGTCCGTTTTTCCAGCTCATATGCCTTGGGAAACACAGGATGCTCAGTTCCTGAGGGGATTATTTCAGCACCCTGTGAAACCAAAGTGGCAGGATATTCCCTTGAAATGTCACCTCCATCACTTTATGATCTGATGACTTCCCAGTAACAGTCTCAGGGCCGGCACTGGGCTCATTTATAAATGATAATCCCCACTGATTCTGGAAGATATCCCCCAGGTTTTGCTGATCCGTCTGAGAGGGCAGATCCACTTGTGCTGTGCTCAACAGCACAGCTTGCATATTTGAAGGGTAGATAAAAAGGCTAGACTTAATTTGTTCAACAGCTGCTGAAGTTAGACTCATGTCCTGGAGAACTGAATCAGTCCCAGAAGAGGTGGGTGTTAGCGTATTAGCAGCAGTAGTTAGCAGTGGCTGACCCCCTGGAGAATATACATTTGCATCAGTCCCCGCTAAAACAGGTCCATTAGAAAAGTTGGCTGAAGTAACCGATTTCAGCGCTGACATAGGGACTTGGGATAACCGACTTGAAGATTGCGTCTGAGTTTCCCCAACAGATGACGAAGAGGATGAAGATGAAGATGGTGACACAGAAGAGTTCTGTACAGTTTTGTTGAGGTTTTCCTTAACTTTGCTTGCATAACTTATTTTAGGAACTATTTTAGCACTGCTATTGTCCACTGGAAGAACTGGGGGTGGTTTAAATAGGGTCCATGAATCCTCTTTGGAGGCAACAGCAGAAGCATGCTTTCCTTTGGGCCGGTCATCAAATTTTTTGCTGCTCACACCAGGTTTAATATCAGAACTTTTCCGCAGCATATCACCCACAGAAGGTTTTCCTCGACTTGTTCCGCCAGGCCCAGTTTCATACTTCCAAATGGGCTTTGAACCATCTACTCTATTTCCCTTTTGTTCACTATAGTCAGGCTTGAAAGTTTCAAGTCCCTGTTTTAAGGTTGGGACACTGGTCTCTTGTTGCATTATTTTGTCCTGCACTAAATTAAGGTTTTCACAACCCTTGGCACTATTGCGCCTAGCTTTCCTTTTTTTAGGAGTGGTATATCCACTCTCAGATCCACTACCATCATTATCTGCTCCTTTGCCCATATAACCATTAGTAATATAGCCAGAATTATTTGTTACAACACCATTTGGAATTGCTACAGCATCACTCTTATCTACAGACTGGTTCTCTCCAGATTTATTTTCATAAGACTTTCCATTCTTTTTGTCCATACTGTTCTTCTGAATGAAATTCCTGGTTTTAATTCCTGCTTTCCCAAAGGTGCTGGTCTTTACAGTCTGCTTCGGATTAGTGTCTACAACTTGTTGGTTGCCATTGAGGACCCTGGAAATAGGGCTGGTAGCTTCATCAGAACCCAGGTTCTTTAAAGATACTTCTCTTTCTCCAGCGTTACCATTTAGTTCACCATAGCCTAGGGAGGAAAAAAAAGTTTTTAAAAATTACAGTATGTGCATTATATTACAGTAGTACCTAACATTTAAGCACTGTTTATTTACTGTGTGTTGGACACTATGCTACGAGCTTTAGCTTTATTTTATTACTTCATAGTTCTATGAGAAGATGATAACCCCATTTTACAGATTAGGAGGTCGACTAAGCAAGAAACAGAACTAAGCAGGGATTCAAACCAAAGTCCAAGTTCAAAAAGAACATGACCTCTTAAGCAGCATGCCATAATACATCTTGTTTAATAGAATCAACCTTCTCATCATTCTCACATGGCTGTTATAAAAGTTTCCTTACATTAAGAGCAGAACTACTCTCTGGGAAAAATCAAGTTATATTGATAAAGGAATTTTAAGTATTACAGAGAAAATAAAAATTCCATTTCTATGAAACCATAAGTGGCTGGTGGTGACCATAGCAGTTGATATTGCATTCTGTCAAACAAAAATCTAACACCTGTGAACTTACTGATGTAGTTAGTTTTGGCATTTCCCAATTAGATCATAATACAAAACCAAAACACCTATGTATCAATGTGTCTAACTTATAAGATGTATTTTCTTCATTTTACATTTAGGTAAACAAACTCAGAGAAAGTAAGTTACTTGCCCAAGTTACAAAGTGGGAGAAATGGAAATCTAAACTCCAGTCTGTCTGGAACATGGGTCCCTATCACTGTCATACTGCCTACCCAAACGATGCAGTAAGAAAATATTTACCAGTAAAGCTACAATGAAAGGTAACTTATTTTAGAGTGTCATTGTATTCAAGTTTAAGACCTTCAACTTCCACGAACAATTTATTACTATAGGTGCTTCAACTGAGTCAACAACCTTTCCCATTTCCTTACTAGTAAAATAGTGATATTAGTTATCTACTTTTCTATGAAATGTTCCCAAAACATTTTGAAGTTAACTCACTAGAAACAGATACACAATAGGATACACATGCATGCATGCATGCACACACACGTTTAAAGCAGTTTTCCAGGGGAAGGAGGATCCAAAAGGAATACCAAATAATTTGCCTTCATCACTTTCATTCATTCTCTTGGGCCTTTACCCTGTGAAGGTTCTTAGGCACATGAGCTTGAATATTGTTTTGAAATTTTAATTTCCAATATAATAAATATAAATAAATATAGCTCACATTAAAAGCTCCTTGCATATTTTAAAAGTAGAAAAAATACAAAAAAAAAGTTTGAGAATCATTGTTTAAGAATAACTTGTGGAACAGAACATAATTTGGGAAGATTCACAACGGGGCTTACTATAATTTTAAGTCATTTTACATCAGAGAAAAAGGTGGGAACACTAAAAATGAGTATTTAAGGGATTTCCTTCTATTGTATTACCTTTCAGTAAATAATCCAAGAAAACATATATAAGCTTAATCATTCCTAATAGAGTGGCACAAAACTTATAACACGAGAGAACACATTTTGTAAAAGTTCTTAACTTCTGTAGAGTTACATTTTAGTTTTTTCGCTGCTGAAAAAGCTATCATAAGCCAGTCAAGTCAAACTTTTGGTGGAAAAATTCTAACCATGAAAGAGTAAAGAAGAGATTACCACTTAGGATGTTTGCTAAAATTTTCTTTTCTTTTTCTAAACAGAAAGTTCCAATATAAAGGTTCTCAACATTTTTAATAGATATCTAAGTTTACCCGTGTACATACAGCTCTAGATTAGAGAACTACATGTACATTTAACATGTTAACAGGCTAAACAGGTACCCTTGGGACCTTTTGACAACTTTCCACATCTCAAAGGTAAGCAGTTTCAAACCCCCCCAAAATTCAATGTCCAAACTAAGTTGGACCAAAGCCAAGACTTGGAGTGAGAAAATTATTCCTAAAACTACTAACATATAGTGGCTCTGATATCAGAAGTGACCAATTTAAACAGTTTAGAAGCCACCATACTTCTACCCCCAAGTTTTAATGACAAAAACATTTTCTCATTCAACTATATAAAAATTTTACCAGGGTAACCTTGTTGGTATGCAAAATTCTGCAAGAGACATTTTTTAAAAACTTAAGTATTTAAGAAAAATGTAAACACTATAGAATTACTTGAGAGAAATCAAAAGACTCCTAGTGCCTTTTTTTAGGGTTTCCTTGCTAAAGCATCTAACTCTACTTCAAATAGGTCCAGCAAAATTTAAGTCCTAATAAATCTAGCTTTTGAATTAGAAACTGAAATTACTGAACACATTTGGCGCTCTCTTGCGCCCTCTTCTGGGTAAAGAAAAACTGTTCCTCTTTATAGGTTTGTGGGTAATGGGTCATAAGGCCCCACCTCAACATATTGCAGATCCATTTTTTAAACCCTCACAAGTTTTCTTGGTAAATTAGCATTATGCATGTTGAGGTAACAGTACTGTGACCAGGCCACACATGAAAAACTGCTCAGCTTAAATTATGTTCTCTCAAAATTGCTAAGCCCAGTTTCTCCTCTTTGTCGTCTCCTGGGGTTAAGACATACTAATTTGAAGGATGCCACCTTTAATGGTTCAGGGACATATTAATACCTGATGGATAAAATAAAAATTCCAACTTGCCTTATATTCTAAGCAATCATAAGGTAAGATCTTCTTACCTTTTAATTTAAAATGTTGTAACGTTAAAAACTAGTGTTGTACATTTCTAAGTTTTTAAACTGTCCCAAATCCTTAGGATTAAACACTGAACACATCTATCTGTTCATTTCTACTGCACACTATCCTCCAAAATGGAAGGTCTGACATTCCAATTTCAGTCTTCAAGTCACATTAAATCTACAATAGAAAAGTAGGGTTTTTTTTCCTCTCAGTAACTGCTTTTATCACACTTGACATTCTGGGTTTAATTTTCATTTTGCCATTCCCTTCATTTCTCTTCCGTGTACAAAGAACCCTTATTTTTAAAAAATCTGCCTGGCTACAAACGTCTAAGTTCATTTCTTCTCAAATGTTTTCTAAAATGACTTTTACCCTCAACTTAACATTTGTTAAAAACAAGAGTTTGGAGATCAATATTGATTGAAAAAGAGAAAACATCTTTCAACATGAGAAAAAAAAGCCTCATCCGAAGCAAGATGGTAGTGAACTAACCTCATGGATGAACCACCTCGGTTCACCCTTAAGGACAAGAAATAGGGGTCAAAAACTCACCCTCTCCCCATCCAATCAAATCTCTCTCCTCAAAAACATTACTTAAGCCCAGAAGGTAAATGTTGGGGCGGGGGTGGGGGAAAAGCGGGGAGTGAAGGGAGATAGAACAAGCTTTTCTTGAAAAATGAGCCGCTAGAAGGGCCCAAGTGAAAGCCTGAGAGCCAGAATCGTGAGCGAACCTGGCAGGAGATGAGGTTCCTGTGGCAGAGAAACTCGTGACCGCGGAGCCCGGTTCCCGCTGGGTACCCCACCCGGCCTTCAGGCACCGCCTCTACCCAAAACGTGCTCCCCCCAAGCCCTTCTGCCCGAGGAGCGCCGTGGACGCCGCCCGCGGTCCGCGGCCTCCTTCTCCCTCGGCTCCGCTTCGAGGCCGGCTCCCGGCCCGGACCGCCCGCGCCTATCGCCGCACCCGGGAGCGGGAAACGCGGCGGTCGGCGCGCGGGGCACGAAGCAGGCCGCTCCCCTCGTGGCCGCTTCCCTCCCCCACCCAACCGCCCCCGCCCCTCACCCCAGGGACCCGCCCGGGGCCGCGCGGCCGCCACCGGGTTACACAACCCGGCCGGCGACGGGGGAGGGGAGGCCGCGGGCCGGCAGCGCCCCCGCAGTGATGGGGGGGCGGGCAAGAAGACCGCCAGTAGGGATCCCAAGCCACCCAGCTCCGAAGGGCTGGGTGCCCCTCGACACCCTTCCCCCTTCGCTCCTCAGTGGGCCGGAGTCGGTGACAGGAATCGGCTTCCAACATGGCGGACAGGAAGCGGCCCCGCGAGGAGGAGAGAACATTCCAGCCGCGCCGGCTCTGGGGGGAGCGAGCCCGGGGCGCGGGCCTCGGGAGGAGCCGCAGGGCCAAACGGAGGGGTCCGGTGCCCAAAAGGGCGTCTAAGGGTGGAAATGACACGAGAGACAAGGGTACCAACCACCCCCCAGACGGGGAACCCCAAGGCCACAGGTGGGCTTGGGGTGGCGGGCGAGGGAGGACACTTCCTCAACTCAGCCCACCTACCCTCTCCACACTGCTTGCAAAAGGGTCTCGCGACACCACCAGAGTCGGGATTCCCTAGGCTTTACTGAGTTACACCCCAAATGGTTTTGGGGAGGCTAGGTTCACCCCAACTCAGGGTCCCCAAATAAAGGTTCTCCAGGGCCGTAGGGAGGTAAACGGGGAACGAATAAGACTAGACTTCCAAGGTCGACCCCCTGGGTCTCCGTTCAGCCCGAGCAGGGGCCGGGAAGGTCACACTGGCCTGGTTGGGCCTCTCCCATGCTGAGGGGAAGGAGAGGGCGCTGCAAGCCCCGCGGCCCAGCCCGAGCTTTGAGAGAATGAAAGGGGGCTTCCCCGCACCCACAGGACACACACAACACACACACACGCGCGCACGCACGCAAGCACCCCGACCCGGTCCGCGCTTTCCAGATCCAGCCCCACCCCCATCCCCCTGCCCCCCACCCCCATTCCCCTTCCCCACTCGTCCTCCCTCCCAGACCTGTTTTCTTCTTCGGCGTTTCCTGGTGCTGCTGGAGGGCGTGTTTCTGCTCATGTTTCAGCGGCTTTGGCTGGGCCTTGGGGCTGCCCTCGGCTCCATGCTGTAGGTATTGGTGAGGCTGCTGGTGATGGTGGTGGTGATGGTGGTTGTGGCTGTGGTTGTAGTAATAATAATGGTGGTGGTGGTGCGGCGGCTGCTGCTGCTGCTGCTGCTGCTGGGGATGATGGTGCGGATGATGGTGGCTGTGATGGTGCTGAGGCTGTGGCTGGCCGGGCTTCTCCTCCATTGAAAGCGGCTGGGACTCCCTGGCTGAGGCTGCGGGCTGCTGCACCGTCAGGATCTGAGACTGCTTCTTCAGGCTCACTCAGTATATCTGAGCGCGTCTCGCCAGCGCACTGGTTAACCCAGCGATTCTGCGAGATTGGCAGCCACACTGCAGCAATCAGGAAGCTCGCTGCGCCGCACGCCCCGCCCCTAGCCCAAATCTTCTTTCCTTCCCCTTGGCCACAGCCTCCTGGCCAACGCCACTTACCCTGTGCAACCTCACAGGGCCGGGCCTTCAACGTCAGCACTATGGTTCTCTGTTCTGTCGCTTTCTCTCCTTCACCTCGCAGTCTGCGAACAGCACTTTCTACACTTCTCGCCAGCAAGCAAGCTCATGTCGAATGTAGCAGATTCCACGGGTGATTCCACTGGCTTTGGGAGCCATATGTTGGTTTTGCACCTCCTACAATCTGTTGGGGTTTTTTTCTTTAAATCCTTTTCCGGGTAACGAGAGGGGAAGCTCAATTCCCTTAACCGACCACTAAAGGGACAATACAAAAAGAGGAAATAAATACATTTTTAAGAATACAAGAGCTTCACAAATCAGTAGATCATTTTGTATTCGGGATTCATTTTGCTTTGTATTCATATGCTAATCTCTTCCTTTCCACGAAGGGATTATAGGGTTCCACAATGGGGTATCTGTGTAATTTTCTAAAAGGACACAAAGGGTTTAAATCATTGTTTCTTTGTAGTTGGAGGCAGTGGAGAGCGGGAGGAATCAAAATCTAAAATATACACAGAATTAGTGTTTTTGTTTTTGTTTTTTACTCTGCAGGTGAGGTCAACTGTGGAACTAAGATAGGTTTTAGAATATGAAGAGTTTCAAGAGCGAAAGAAGCAAAAGAACACTTTAGAAGTTACTACGTTAATTTTTTTTTGTATTTATGGAAAATATCGGGATTTAAAGAAATACTGTGTTGCATTTTGTAGTGTTGATTTAACTTATCCTGCATTGTCACATCACAGCCAGATTTTTAAAAGCAAATGTTAGAGCCAGTATAGAGGTTACTGTGGAAGAAAAGGGTTGTGATGGGGAGGGGCGCAGGGGTACCTTCTGATAATGTTTTTTGACCGAGGTGATGATTTTACATATATACATATATAATAAAAATAAATATTTATATATTTAAATTAGAAAAATATATATTTATAAATATATATTTATAATTATTTCTTAAACTGAATATGTATGCATAATACACTTTTTTTAATGTATGTTATTTTGGGGGACTTTGCGTTACAAAAAATGCATAAAATTTACTATTTTAACCACTTTTAAGTATACCCTTCAGGAGCATCAGGTGCATTCATATTATGCAACCATCACCACTGTTCATCTCTGGAAGTTTCTCATCATCCCAAACTGAAACTCTGTGCCCATTAAACAATAACTCTCCTTACCCACCTCCCCCAGTCCTCTGGTGTAAACTATTGTATTTTCAATTTCTTTGATAACTCATACAAGTAGAATAATACAATATTTGTCTTTTTGTGTCTGGCTTATTTCACTTAACATAATGTCCTTCAGGTTCATCCATGTCGTATGTATCAGAATTTCCTTCCTGTTTAAGGCTGAATAATATTCCGTTGTATAGACCATATTTTTTTAATCCATTTATTCAGAATATACATAAATTATTTACTCAATGTATGTTATAGTTTATAATTTTTAAAATGTGGCTTGAATTTCTCCAGCAGGATAATGTTAAAGGAACAAAGTAGCTTAAAAGGAAGCGTTTGTGCTCTGAAATCATTGAATGTCAACACAATAGCATAATTGAAAGGTAAGAACCTATTTCCAACAGCAAATGTCACTAAATCCAGACAACCATGTCCAGACTGTGACCTGTTCTATATGTTGAGGATTTGTATTGCCTTGCTAAATTTTAAAGAAAAGTCTCTTTTGAGGTAGAGTATGTTTACCCAGTTTTGAGAACTAAAACTCCAATAATAATACATTGTGGCAAATAAGTCTTTGCCATTAAATGGTATTCCACCACTCTCCACCTCTTAAAGAAGAAATAAAAGTGTATATAGCATTGGGTTTTTATTGATAATATTTTATATTCTTTTGTTGATTTAGACTTTTAGTTGGAAGGCAAGAATTCCTGAGCTCTAACTTCTCTTTCTACATTTTCTACATTCTGGTTTCAGGCAAATCAAAAGCACTCACTCTTGAGTTTCTGATTATCACATCTCAGTCTGCCTTAGTTTCTTCACACATAGTAGTATGAAGTTTAGGAAACTAAGCCTTACTCTCAGATGTTCTAGTTATTATGAATGTTTCATTAATATTATGTAGTAGTATGGAGAAAGGCTTGTGATGTAATGTAAGAAAAAAATGCTATTCTATCATAACTTTGTAAAAATATGAATTTTTAAATAAGTATGGAAATACAGCAGTAGAATGTGTATCTTTTCTTTCAGTTATGGGTGCTTTTTTTCCTTTTTTCTAAATGTTCTACTATATAGCTATTTTCATAATAACATTATTTTTAAAAATTAAAATAATAAATATTGAATCTGCACAACCCTTTGAAATTCATTTTACACTGTATTTTATCTACAGTCAATGTGGAAAGCGGTAATGGAGAGATAGGCAGTTCCCATATGTAGTAGATGAATGTTTTAACTGTTGCTATAATCATAATAACTAATATTTATTGAGCATTTACTATTTGTCAGGAGCTTTACCAAGTATTTTATCTTTGTTTTCATGTGTAATTCTTTGAAATAGATATTAAGCCCATTCAACAGATGAAGAATTTGAGGCCTGAAGAAATTAAGAGGATTGCTTATAATTTAAAAGCCACCAAATTGATAGTGGGACCTGAAAAAGGTCAGCTGGATAGAAAGAATTTCTAACACTATCAAAGGGTGATATACTTTTCTAAAATTCTAGTAAACCTCTAAAAAAATTTAAGCTATTCCATGATGATGTTTGATTATCAACAGGAGCAGACGTACTGTGAAAGTAATGAAGTTTCAGGGTCCTCAAAGCACAGGTCCCTCCCAGGCTCTGGAGGGACCCTAGAAATGGTCTTTTGGAAGACTTAGATATTTTTTCATTATGGTGTACATTTTTAAAAGTAACATATTTTTTAAATTTTTTCCTTAATGAGGGCCCCCAAAACCTTGATTTACCCTTGTTAACAGTCATTTGGGAATCTGACTCAGAAGTGTTGTAACTTCAATATGTACTTTAAAAGGTTATAGTCATATAACAACATGAAAAATTGTTGACACTATAACTCAAGTGCAAAAAGCAAAATAAATTATACATTATGTATACATTATGATTGGATATAAAATGTGAATTCGAGGATCATGAGGGAACTTGAAAAATAAAAGCAATGAAATCTTTTTACTCATTTGTTCATTCACAAATATTTGTTAGGCCCTTTTTGTGTACCACATATTAAGCTTTTTGTTGCTAGGGATTTTAAAAATCTATTTCTCTTATTGATACAGTTTAGAACTTGGTTAAATATATTTGCAAGACTATTAATTATCAAGTGAAAATCACTTTTCATACACTTTTAATCTTATACTTGTCTACTATGATGAGTTAAGAGATACAGAAATATTTAACTGTTTAGACCTCAGTTTTCTCCTCTCTGAAATATGGAGACTGGGCAAAATTCCATGATCATATTGTGGCTCTTTCTTCCTAGATTCTCTTTTATTTCATTATAATAAAACTATACAATAGTGGGAAATTTAGCAATTGTATAGTTTTTCAACTGTAACAATTAGCTATAACTTCATAGAAATTATTATCAGAAACAGTATTATGTAGCTTACTTTATTTATTTATTTGTTTGTTTGTTTTTTAATTTTTTTATTCTTTAACTCCAACAGCACCTGGTATTCGTAGGTGGTCTCCCATCCAAGTACTAACCAGGCCTGTCCCTGCTTAGCTTCTGAGGTCAGACGAGATTGAGCACATTCAGAGCGGCATGGCCATAGGCTATTATGTAGTTTTATAGAAATAGAAATTGTCTCTCTGATTATTCTTCCAATTTCAAAATGAGGCAAATCACTGGTAATATCTACAGTTTTATTTCAATGGGGAAAGAATTTTATTCATGTATATTTCATTTAGATCATAATATTTTTGCCTAGAAACACTAACTTCAAAAAACTTTCACAAAGGAATTGAACAGAGGTATGGGTAAATTAGGTCAGTCTTTTAATAAGTAGAATATGAGGATTTTTCTAAATATGAAAGTTTCAAAAATGACATTTTACTCTTATGAAAAGTGTATGGGAAAAAGTTTGAGGGAGAAACTATAGTAGAATGGTATAAGTCTTGTCATCAGACAGAACCGAAATGCAACCTCTGTTCTGAAACTGCTTAGCTTTGTCACCTTGTTTGGACAAATCATTTAACCTCTCAAAGTCTTAGTTTACTCATCTGAAAATGGAAGTAATATTAGTGCCTAATTCACAAGGTGTAGTGAAGTTTAAATAAGATAATGTAAATAAAGTTGTTGAGCATTGTATTTAACAGTAAGTGGTACTAAATATTAAATATTGATGTTGCTAAATTACTGAATATTAGACAATAAAGCTAAACTTTCAGACATGATATTTCATTTAGGAAACTGAGTTTTAGAGAAATCAATTATCGAGTTAACCAAGAAAAGAGTTATTTCTCAATTAAAAAAAATTGGCAAATAGCCTTTTGGCTCTCTGAGCAGCACCATGGTGATCTGCAAGTACAAGTACCTTATGAAAGACCAAAAGGCTGCCAAGAAGAAAGTGGTCAATTCATTTTCTTTGAAAGTTTGGTATGATATGAAAGTACCAGCTATGATTAATATAAGAAATGGTGGAAAAACACTAGTTACTAGAACTCAAGGAATCAAATTTTATCTGATGGCCTCAAGGGCTGTCTTTTTGAAGTGAACCTTGCTGATCTGCAGAATGAAGTTGCATTTGGGAAATTCAAGTTAATCACCAAGAATGTTCAGGGCAAAAACTGCCTAACTTTCACGGCATAGATCTTACCCATAACGAAATGTGTTCCAATGACAGACCATGATTGAAAATATCATATTGATGTCAAGGCTAGTGATGATCATTTGCTTTATCTATTTTGTTAGTTCTACTTTAAAAAAAAATAAGATTTGGAAGATCTCTTATGCTAAGCACTGACAAGTTCACCAAATCTGGAAGAAGATGATGGAAATCATGACCCAAGAGGTGCAGACAAATGACTTTTAAAAAGTGGTCAATAAATTGATTACAGCTAACTAACTAAATCAATTGATTGATTGCAGACAGCATTAAAAAGACATAGAAAAAGCTTGCCAATCTATCCACTCCATCACATCTTTTTTTTTTTTTAATGAGTTTATTTGAGTCAAAACTGAGAACATATGCAAGGGAGCAAGATCTCAAATGCTCCTTCCATGATGTCTTTATTAGGAAGAAAAAAAATGCTGAAGAAGCCTAAGTTTGAATCGGAAAAATTCATGGAGCTTCATGGTGAAGGTAGTAGTTCTGGAAAATCTACTGGAGATGAGAGAGATGCTAAATTTGAACAAGCTGGTAAAGATGAGCCACCAGTCCAAGAATTTGTTTAAAATTCAGATTTTTATTGGTGACATAAAAAGTCTTATTTGTAATGTTAAAAAAAGTAAATGTGATGGGCAAATGCTGTCAACTAAAATCAGTAGTACATTCTGTCTCAGTAGCAGTCCTCTCTGAGTAGCAAGTTCAATGTTGATTTTCACTTTCTTCATTTTTGCTTCTCTATTTTCTCCAAATGTACATTAAACCTTATTGCTTTTTAAAAAATGAATCAATTCAGCATTCGACTCCTGTGAACATTAATCCCCAAAAAAGACTAACGAAATTAATATGCTATTTTGGATTTATTTTTGAGTCTCCAGTAGGCAAAAAGAATTTATGTATAAATGAATCAATAAATATTTAGTTGTCAGTATGTACATGCAGTTTGTTGGCGTCCATAGTTAGATGCATCCAGAAGTTGAATAAAAGGTCACTTCCTGAGAACTGAACTAGTAAGATTCAAGACAAACTAGATGAAATTAACCACTAATAGAGAATCTAATCAGAGTGATTAGAATGCCTAAGAAGCTAGAAGAAAATAGTGTAACCATGAAAATTACAACATATTAATTTTATTTCCCTCCCTATTATTTTATTGTTTTTAAATTAGTACAGTATGTCAAAAGCTATATGACTGGTATTGTGTTAGTTATTTATCGCTGTAAAACAATTTACTCTAAAACTTCATGCCTTAAAACATTTATTATCTCACAGTTTCAGAGTGTCAAGAATCCAGGTGCTGCATATCTGGGTGCCTCTGCCTCAAGGTGTCTCATAAGATTGCTGGAGACAACTGTTTCCGAGCTCATTCATGTGGTGTTGGAAGGATTCAGTTTCTTGTAAGGTGTTGGATCGAAAACATCAGTTTCTCACTGGCTGTTGTCCAGAGGCCTTTCGATAAAGCAGCCCACAACATAGCAATTGTCTTCTCTCAGAGTGAGCAACAAAACAAGAGGGAGCACTGGAGATGAAGCCACAGTCCTTTTGTAACCTAATCTCAGAAGCGACATCTCATCACTTCTGCTGTTCATCTATTCATTAGATGTGAGTCTAACCTACACACAAGAGAAGGGACTCACAGGAGGGTATGAATATTATACTTTTGTTGAAGGGATCATTAAAGGTCATCTCAGCCTGCTTAATATTAAGACATTCATCAAACTTATTCCTCTGATGTTATCAACTATCTATATTCTGAATATAATCTCCCATTATATGTAACTTGCCTATAAGGAAAGTATACTAATCAGCACACATAAGTTCCTCATCATTTATGAAATTAGTAAATATTTTTAAACATTTGAATTTTGTCATTTGCCAGACTTGTGAGTTTGGTTAGTGCAATTCAGTGCCCCTAATGCTGGTCAGCATCTGAACCTAAACTTGTGACCAGGCCCAGGACTGTAGTCCAGTCTTAAGAGGGACCACCTGAGCTGCCTGGAGGCCTCCTTGTACAATAGAAACAGCACTCTAAAATGCCTACATGGGTCAGGCAGGTAACTTAATCTTGGTTACTTGGGTATAAGTAAACTCAGATGTAAGAAACATTTTTCTCAATACAGCATCAAATTCTACAGAGGTAAATCTATTAAAATATATACATACCTTAAGAACTGAGTAACTTAATTACTCAGTCTAATATCTGCATTTGGCTTGCTTAAAAATAATCCGATACACATTCTCAAAATTTTCAATCACAACTTTTCACATAAGGTAATGTTTACTCCTTTAGCATGAGGTTATATTCACAGATTCCAAGAATTAGGATGTGTACATATATTTTGGGGGGGGGTCACCATTTAGCCCACAACGGGGACATTGTCTGTAAAGAATTTTAAATAATAGTAAAACTGACTAAATGTCAGTCTACTTTTTATTTCACCATGTGTGGGCAATTTTAAACAGTGCCAATGACAAAATACTTCCCGTGGGGGCAGACCATTCCCAACACCTACTACTACTGAATAGTCCAACATGAGCTATTCAGTTTACTTTAACTTTTCAGGGCCAAAAACTGTATAAGACAATTTGATGGTTCATCAATTGCCAGCCATACCCCCTAACCTTGGTCTGACTGACTCCTCATCCTTCAGAAATCAACTTAAATAAATGTCACCTACTAAAGGAAGATTTCCCTAAATTTCCTATCTAAGACTCAAAGTGTCACCCCAACTTATTTCCTGTATTTGTTTGTTTCTTTCATTAAACTTGCCACACTTTGCAGTTATTTTATTCATAGGTTAAATTTTTTTTCCATCTCCCTTATTAGTCTGTAAGCTCCATGTCTTGTCTCTTATTCTCTCAGTTATCCCCAGAGCCTAGCATAGTGCCTGTCACATGGTAGATGTTCAGTATATGTGTAGTATAGTTGTATTCTCCTCAGCTTGTGTGCTATCAGTAAAGTGCATTTGCTCAACATTGGACAAATTCTTCTTTCTTCATCTCATGTTCTTTACTAAAAAGAAGTAATAGCCACATATTTTCTAAGACTGGTGACATAGAGAATTTATCTCCATAATTCAGAAACAGCTGCAGTGTCATAGATCTTAGTAGAGTTTTTTTTTTTTATTCCACACTCCTACTCAGGCATGAGTAGGAATGTTTTATTCTGAAAATTTAGAAATATCATAGGACTGATTCATAAAATAAAATATAAATCTGAGGTTAACATTATGAAGGGGGACCTACACATTCTGCCCAGGCACCACAGTAGAAATGACAAGAATTTAGTCAGTATCCTCAACTTGACAAGTTCCAAAGATAAATTATCAATTTTCTCTCTAAACCACATACATGCTCCTCTTAGTTTCTGTCAGTATTTCTTTTAGTAGCACAACTATTCACCTGACTTGTTCCTTAGCACATTCTGTTTCCTCTGCTGTAATGTTTCTCTTCTGGCTCTTCCCATAGCAGGTTCCTTCTAATTATAAAACTTAATGTAAATGTCACTTCGAAGACGTTTTCTCCCTGCCCTTTATGAATAGATCCCTCCTCTCCTCCTCTCCTTTGCATTTATTACATCCTATACATTTCGTTCATAACCCGTTATCCAATTAATATATTTGTTTAGTCTTCCCTGATAGATCTGAAGCTGCATGAGGGCAGGAACTATGTCTTGTTTACTGATATATACCTAGCTCCTAATGCAGTATCTGGCACCTAGCAGGTGATTAATCAGTTGTAGAACAAATCAAGGTGCCCTATTCTGTTTTGCTTTACATTACAAGTGTGATGCATTTGCATAACATTGCACCAAAGGGAGAAATTCTTATTCCTCCATTTCATGTCCATTACTTTAAAGAGTCACTTGTCTGAGACTAACGACATAGAGATCCATTTATCTCTATAGTGTAGAAACAGCTGCAGTGTCATAGATCATAGTGAACACAATATTTTTCCTCATGATTAGGGAAAATTCCTAAATCTTTTAGGAATTTCATAAATAAATTGAATTATAAAATACAAAACAGATAATGATATGAAGGAGTTTTTCCTGGGGTAATAAGATATTTAAACTTCTCAGATAAGCATATGGATATTTCTTTTTGCACATTTTCAAACATCTCACAAAGATAGACAACATCTGCTGCCTATGCTGGCCAGAAAAGTTGTTTACTAAGGTTTGACTCACCCACCCCGAAGGCCTTCATTTCCATGAAGAGGAGAGGTCAACTAATTTCAGATAAGCCTGACATAATAATTTGACCTGAAAAGTGGATTTTTAACAGAAAAGTGGATTCACATTACCATTCTTGGATCTTATGCCACATGACAGTGTTCAAAGCTGTGTCCCTTCTCTGCTACACTTCAGAACTGCTTTGCATATCCAGGCTTTCTAGCAACCAGGCCTCATTTGCTATCCTTCAAGCAGACACACTGGGTTAGCTTGAAAGTGCTCAAAGCAATAATAGCATTTAAACAATAACGAAAAGTCCTCAAATTTCCTTAGTGTCTATCTTTGAACAGTTCAAAGAGCTTCCATACTTTTTTTCCTGGTGCCTTCCCTGTCACGCTATGACGTAAGAAGATCTGAGATTAGAGAACCTAAAGTCCAAATAGTTTGTTCAAAGCACAGTGAAATTACATGTCATAATTAGCTTCCATTCTCTTGACTCTTAATAGGATGCAGCTTCCAAGGGGTTTGTGATCCTTTATGGAAAACTTCAAAAGTAAATATAAGTCTTGAGCATTTTTCTAATCCTTTTAACATAGAGAAAAAATTATTTTGTGTTTTTTAAATAAAATGGCTTTGTGAGGACAGGCTTCTAAATCACCTCATTCTAAATTCACATAGAAAAGATTAAAGGAATAAACATAGAGGAAAAAATTCCATATGCCACAAACTTTGAGGTATTTTTGCTAGTTAGACTGTAGACGGGCTCAATTAGAAGGAGGGCCAGTTCAAGATTCTACTTCTGTGAACTATATCATCACCCTGATGGAATTCCACGAGCATCTCCTTACTCAGGGTTGAAGGTTAGGTAAAGGAAGATGGAGAGATAGTCAGGATATACACACATACCCATTTCAGTCTCTAATAGAGCCCACTGCAATTTCTAAATAAGTATTAATCAAAACTGGACACACATAGACTCTCCTCTATGTTAAGATGAGCAAAAAAAGAAAACTCGTTCAGTCAAGATCTCAGCAAGTCAACAGAAGTGCACCCTGAGCTCCCAGGCAGTGCTGGTCGTGGGCAGGTGCTCCTGGTAGTGGACGGGTGTTCCTGGCAGCAGAGAGTTGAAGTAAGGCCTCCAGCACCACTTCCAATAAGGATGAAAGTCCTGGACAGACCGATTGTGGAGTCATATGGTCCCCTGGAGAGCAGAAGGGGAGCACAAAAAGGGGAGCAGAAGAAGTGCACACAATACCATGTGCCCTGTGCAATAGACTGCACTTTCCCGGATAGAACTGCGCCCTGCACGATAAAGTTGGGCCTGCCATTTCATTCTCATGTCTGCCTCTCGTGCATTCTTCCAATTGGGTGTCTCACCATCAAACCTTCCCTTCTCGATCAGCTGCGCTAACACTTGGCATAGCCAGCGGGATGAGATGAGTATGACCCCCAGCACTCCGGATGTCCCTGAATGGAGGAAACCCAGGTGGAGGACATGTGGCCCCCAGCCTCCCAGTGGTATCCCGTGACCACATATCTGGCCACGTGGATGCCCCTGGAGAATTGAGATGCAGTGAAGCCTTGTCTGGAGAACATCCAGAAAACCCTGGAGATGTTGGAACCAAATGTCCCAACCGCTCACCGGAGGCAGCGGGTTGGGTGGCCTGGATATTCCTGGCGGTGCTGTGGCAGGCCAGCCTGGAGGTTCAGGATCAGGCACTGCGGGTACAGCAGCTACAACACCAGGAAGAAGCACTGGGAAAGCAGCTGGTGGCAGCGGAATATATTCTGCAGGGTCCTGACGGGTTGCTGCCATCATCCCGGTCTGGGAGCCCACCGGCGGTACTGCGGCAGGTGCGGCCAGTGATACAGCAGCAGGTTGAAGTGGAACAGCCATTGGGCTGGGGTGGGGGGCAAGCTAATGGTGCCCCCCCCAGGTTAAAAAGCAAACCACCTTGATCCAATATACCCCCACGGAATTCTGGAACCTGACGAAACAGGTACCGCAGAGAGCCGGGGAAACAGTCCCAGGGTGGCTGCTTCGGCTGTGGGATGATGGGGCAAAAGGGATTGAATTATCTCTGGAAGGGATGGTTCAGCTAGCCTCCATAACAGTGATATTGTCCCTCAGGCAGAGCCTCCAGAATGTGGCACGTAGGGCGAGGGGTGCAGGCAATAACTCCTTGATTAACTGGCTCATGTCCGCTTCACAGACAGTGTGAGCTGACCCAGGGGAGCCGCCAGAGACAGTGAGCAGATGGACCAGATAATTAGGGAAATGGACATGTGACAGATGATGTTTTACACCCAGTATACAAGCTCTGATGAAGAGGGATTTATAACCCATATAAAGGACTTGATTTTGACTTCTAGCCCGGCCGATACTTTGGGCAAAATGGCAGCACTGCTGGCCCCTTATGTGGATAGGCGGATCCACGAGGTGACGCCCGCTATAGCTAGGTTGGCAGATATGAAAATGAAACGCAAGGAGCGTTCCACCCAAGTGTGCACCCAACTGCCCGCTGCACTCCCAGACCAGCCAGTGCACAGACAGAGGTGTGGCTGAAGAGTGGGAGCAGAGTAGCGCCCAGCCCAGCCCGTTAGGCTGAGACAGTGAGCCACAGGCAAATACGGTTTGATCTTGAGGCAGGAGTTACTGCAACAAAGATTGAGCAGCAACCTACGGAAGTGCTGCTGGTGCTGTGGAATCAGCTGCGCCCTGACCAGCAGTTCACTCCTATTTCTGGAAAAGCCACAACCTGTGAGGTGTGGCTGGCCAATTATCTCCCTGATTAGGGATGTGGCTGGAGCACCAGGTTGGCTCCTGGTGCATGACAATTGACTACTGGGAGCTGAATAAAGTTACACCGCCCCTGCTTGCTGCTGTGCTGAACATTAGGTACATCATGGATCAGTTGTCACATGAACTTAGACAATACCATTATGTGGTAGACTTGGCAAATGCCTTTTTCTCTAGCCCTACCCTGTGCCATAGTCTCATGGCTCAAAATTCAGCCACGTGGAAACGACTGCCCACAGTGCACTTGTATCATCACATTGATGATAGAATACTAACCTCTGATTCTCTTACAGAACTAGAAGCAGCAGTGACCATCCTGCAAGAAGCTGTCGCTGACTGGGGATGGGCAGTCAGCAAGGACAAGATCCAGGGGCCTGGGTTCTCTGTTAAATTCTTGGAAGTTGTCTGGCCAGGTAAGACAAAAGTAATGCGAGAGGCAGCGATTGATAAGATACAGGCATATCCCTGACCTGAGACTGTGAAGCAGCTCCAAACTTATTTGGGACTACTGGGGTTTGACCCTTGCACCATCTAGTGCGATGGGTGCCCAGTGAGATAGAAGAAACCTTTAAGGATACAAAGCAAGCTGTGGCACAAACCCAAACTCTACGTGTTGTAGATCCAGCCCTCCCATTCCTGCTTATGGTGCAGGTGGACAATGCAGGGTTTGGATGGGGCTTGTGGCAGAAGCATGGGTCCCAGAAGGTACAGATAGGCTTCTGGTCCCAATTGTGGAAAACCACGGAAGTGCGGTATTCTCTGAAAAATGCAGAAGCGCGATATTCTCTGATAAGCATGGAAGTGTAGTTTCTGATACAGAAGTAACTGGCTGCCATATATGCAGCCCTGATGGCCTGTGAGGCCATCATTGGCCATAATCCCATAATCCATGGAGGGGTAGCTGCAGTCTTAAAGGAAGACTCCTCGTACGGGAATTGCTCAGACCTCCATGCTGACGAAATGGGAGGCTTGCCTGGAGCAACGGGCGCAGTTTCCTGCGAGCTCCCTGTCAGGTCAACTGCACCCCCTATTGGGACAAGTTCAGCTCCAAGCAGAGCTCCTGGTGGAACCTACTGAGATGGGAGACATACTGAGTTCCTATGCAGAGAGGGTCAGACTCCCATCCCTGAGGATGCCTGGTACACAGATAGCTCGTACCATGGAACAGGTAGTGAAATGATGGGGGCTATCGTTGATGCAGGCACAAGTACAAGTTGCTGTGTCACAGTGCCCCTGGTGTGCTGAGCAGCACCCAGAGAAATGGCAGGTAAAGAGAATCCTGGGGGTGATGCCACACGGGACTAAGCCACTCCAGAAATGGCAAGTGGATTGTGGGCCCAAGGTAGCACCCTCCAGGCCAGATCCTATGCTGTGACCCAGTAGGGGTGGAATGTGGGTGCCAAGCCCAGCTGGTCCAAGATCTGGCTGGTCCAAGGCAAGGGTCTCTCTCCAAGGTCTGGCAGGCTCCCGACTAGGAGTAGGACCCGGATTTGGAATGTTACATTAGTGTAGTAGGGCACCTAAAATATGTAAACATACTTCAACTTGTTGTATCATGCATGTGTGGCTGAATTACACTATTGTACTCTGCTATGTGTGGAGCCATGCAGTGCCCTGGAGAGCAGAAGGGGAGCATGAGAGAGGGGAGCAGAAGTGTGCACAATACCACATTCCCCCCAAAAGAACTGCACTCCCACATAAAGTTGGTGCCTGCCGTTTCATTCTCATGTCTGCTTCTTGTGCATTCTTCCAACTGGGTGTCTCACTATTGAACCTTCAATCAGCTCGCCGCTGACACCTATCACAGAGAGAGAAGAAATACAGTCACTATGCAGCCACAGAGTGTTCAGGGGCTCGGCAAAATCAGTGAGGAGCCTTCAACATTCAGTGATAAAAGGGCCTCGCTGATCAAGAAGCAGGTCCATGGGTCCCTGCCCCACCTAGCTGAGCCCTCTATCCCATACCCTGGGGCTGTGTTTGCCATGGACCCCAGGAATGGTTACATGGAGCCTCACTACCACCCTCGTCAACTTATTCCTGCATTCCATCCTCCTGTGCCAATCTATGCAAGACATCAGGAGGGGCGTACCATTATAATCCATCTCTGATTCCTCCATTGCATGTGCCCTTCCACCTTATATCCAGTAGCCCAAAATATTCAGACCGGTTCTTCATTAGGATCTACCTGCACCGGAACCCCACTGTAGCTTCTGAGTCCCCCTTCAGCCCTCCAGATCCCTACATCAATCCTTACATGGACTTCATCCAGTTTCTGCATAGCAGCTTGTATGTCGACATGATCTCTGCAGCCCAGGGGCGGAGCCCCACAGATGCGCCCCACGCTGGAGTCAGTCCAGTAGAGTACTATCATCAGATGGCTCTGTTAGTTGGCCAACGCAGCCCCTATGCAAACATCATTTCCTCAGCTGCAACCACTGGCGCTGGGGCCATCCACATGGAATATCTTCATGCCATGGATAGCACTAGATTCCCCAGCCCCTGGCTGTCAGCCAGGCCAAGCCAAAAACATACACTGTTCCTATCACCACTGTTCGATCATAGCCTTGACCTTCAGACCATGATAAGGATGTCTCCCAACTCTTTGGTCACAATTCTCAATAATTCCCACAGCAGCTCTTCAGCAAGTGGCTCCTGTGGTTGCTTATCTGTGAGTGCAATCAGCCCTGCCTTGAGTTTCATCCACCCTTCTGCACTCAAGTCTCTCCATATGCATCAACAAAGCTTAAGCTGACAACAGAGCATAGGCTCTGTCTTTGGACATAGCCCTCCACTCATCCATCCTGCCCTAACTTTTCCAGCACAGAGGCCTATTCTTGGGGTTCCTAAGGTTCTGAACCCCATTCAGGTCAGCTCTTGCCCTTCTAAGTCCTCATAGCAGAACAAACCCATGAGTGAGTCTGTGGTAAGCAGCACTGGTGACCTGATGTACAACAAGCAGTCCAAGATCAAACCCAACGAAAACCTCCTCAGCCCCGGGCCTCAGGGTCAGCAGGAACAGCCAGAAGGAACCACCCTGGTGAAAGAGGAAGGAGACAAAGATGAAAGCAAGCAAGAGCCTAAAGTCATTTATGAGACAAATTGCTACTGGGAAGGCAGCACATAGGAGTTTGACACCCAGGAGCAGCTGGTGCATATGACCTCCCATTAGAGGGACTGTCATGCCATAAGCCATGGCTGAGCTCAGAATATCTGGTCCTCATCTGCCATGTGTGGAACCAGCAACATCTCTGTGCCTTCAGTATATTTTATCATCAGAAATTCCTGACAAATATTAAGAAATTTAGATGGGTTAAAAGAAGCAAATACAAATAAACAACTTTTTGCCTCAAAAAGAGAGAGAGAGAGAGATAAGAAAGAAAGAAAGAAAGAAAGAAAGAAAGAGAAGAGAGAGAGAGAGAGAGAGAGAGAGAGAGAAGAGAGAGAAAGAAAGAAAGAAAGAAAGAAAGAAAGAAAGAAAGAAAGAAAAAGAAAGAAAACTCATAGGACTAATAAAAGACACTGCAACTCAAAGGATGAAGTCCCCTTGAAAAATCAAACAAAAGTAGGTGATATGTACAGTGGATTCAGAAGATCCAATCAACAAAAATGTAAGCATTTATGTTCCTTAATGATATATCCCCAATATCTAAAATAGTACCCATCACAGAGTAGTTGCTCAATAAATATTTGTTGAATAAATTGATTGACTATAGTAGAAATCTCAGAAGGGGGAAACAGGGTAGGGATAGGTGCAATAATTAAATTATTCTCCTCAGATTTAAATGAGCCGGCAAAATGAATGAAAAGAAATCAACATCTAGACTGGCCAGGTGGTGTATTTCAATATTTCAAGGATAAAGAAAAAAAGCCTTTGAGAATCCAATCAGGGAAAAGTAACAAACAAAAAAGAACAAACTCAGATTATCTCCAAAGGAACTAAACTCTAGCTGGCCTCAGAATTATACAATTCTGTAAAATACAAGTCAATAAAGTATATCCTACAGAATTCTGAGGATGTGTGTAATTTAAGAATTCTATACTCAGCCAAGTTGTCATGCAATTGTGAAGGGCTCAGTACCGAGATATAAAAGGGGCAAAAATGACACCACCCAGGTTATCTGTCCTGAAAGAAGAAACTGCTCATACATATACTGCTGAATAAGGACTCAAGAATAAAGAAGAAAGCCATGGCATAAAAAGACTTATGCATAAAAAAATGTTTATTTAAATATCTAAAAATAACTCTCCTAAAAGAAAATACATAATGTAAGAAAAGAAATTACTTTTTCCAAGAGGAATAATCAAGGTTGAAAAGACCAGATTACATGGACAAAACCAGGCTGGGAGGGGTAGGGAGTGGGAGGTAAAGAATAAGAGGAAATAAAAGTGTGCTAAATATCCTATCTTGCACAGGAGAAATCAAAAGCTATTATTTCATTGTAATATTGAAAATGAGATGTTTTTCTTTAATTTGAAAGTAAGCACTTTTAGAATAAAAACAGTATGTATAACTTCCAAAGCATTAAATGGGACTTGAAAAGCAAAGAATATATATAAAAGGAAATACATAAAAAGAAAAAGAAAATCATGCAGAATGTGAAAAAAAGATTAAGAAAATAAGATGATAGAAAGAGTCAAACATCAGAGAATCTACCCAGTCTAACCTTTACCGGAGTAGTGTGTGATGACGATATTTCATTCATTCATGTATTATTTTAATAATCTTAAGACACATCATAAAACCATTAAAATTAGGTTAGTAAACAAAATGAACTGCTGTAGAAAATATAATAGAAATTACTTCTATGGTAATTCCAATTTGATTTAAAACATGGAAATGTACAGGCAGTCCTGTAGCATAATGGTTGAGATTATAGACTTTAGTATTGAATCTAGGTTTGTATCTCAGATCTACCATTTACTAATGACCTTAGGCAAATTTACTCTGAGTCTCATTTAATCATCTGTAAAATGAGAATAATATTTTCTAACAAAACTATTGAGAGGATTACGAAAAACAGAATATACAAAATAAAATTAAAGTATCTTACATACCCCTTAAATAATAACTACACTATATGTTTATATTATTTATATTTATTATAAGCATATATTTTATATATTATATGTATAAATGATGTTTTTATGTACATATATTGTTTATACATACAAATATATACATTATATGTATTACATATGAGTGTGTGTGCCTGTGAAGATATACACACAGAAACAGGGCCAAGAGAAATTATAACACAGTGTTAACAATGGTTATTTCCAGGTGGTGGAATTTTGAGTGATTTTTGTTTGTTTCTTTATACTTTTTGTTTCTCCTTCATGCTTTTCTGCATTTTCCAAAAATTCTACAAAGAATATGCTTGCTTTTACAATTAGGAAAAAAGTTATTAATTAAAAATATATAGTAAAAAGTTTGTAGGATAATAATACAAGTAGAAGGAATATATTATAATCATCCAAAAGCCATACCCATTCTTAGATACCTAAAATGCACAAAATTATCTATAAATGCAGCAGTGTCTTTCATAAAGCTTAAGTTCAGTTCTAGCAAAACAAAACAAACGTCCTTTCCTCTGAATGGTGAATGCCTTGGAGTTATTCCAGAATAATATTGAATCATTCACATTGAATGGTGAATGCCTGGAGTTATTCCAAAATGATATGAAATCAAACTTTCTTTCAGCAAGAACTTTTAAGACTAAAATCCTACTAATCGTATCAGTCCTGGTAGATGTATCTGTTCCAAAAACCAGTCTCCAAATTTATAGAGACCAGATCTGGTACTAGGAGATTAGATGTACTAGAAAAATGCTACTTGTTGGTAAGAGTAGAGGTTGAGGGGAGTAAAGGATGATGAAACCAAACACTAATCATTAAAATATTGTTAGTAATATCTGTTTTCACCCCAAGCTATCTTTCACCATAGTAGTGCGTGATAAACATTTCATTCATTCGTTTATTTTTAAATTAATATTTATTTAAGAGTCTATTATGTATGCAGCACTGTGCTAGGCACTGGATTTACAGTAGAGAACAAAACAGATGAGGTCCCTGCTTGCATAGGGCTGAGAGCCTAATGAAGAAGACAGACAAATCCGTACACGAATAGATAAATAATTGCAAATTGTGATGAGTGCTATGGAGGAAAGTACAGAATGTTATGAAAGAGAATTGAAAGAGAGGATGTTTTAGGGTAGGAGAAGGGAATGGTCAGACATGACCTCTCTGAGTGACATTTTAGCTAGGACCCAAAAGATGAGTAGGAGTTAGGGAAGGGATGTATAAGAGTATTCCAGGAAGAGAAATGACATACGCAAAGGCTATAAGGTAGAAAAAAAAACTTGGAGCCTTTGGATAATTGAAGGAAGACTAGTACAATCTCTAATGGAAAAGTATGTCTAGGCTCCGCTGTTCCTCATCCTAGTAAGAACAGAGAACAATTCAATGATACAATGCACAGGTGGTAGCAGAGAGGTCTTATTCAGGTTTATTACTTAACTATTTAACTTTATTCCTGGGCCTTGTTTCAGCATCTTTGAAATGAGAATTATAGGTTTCCTTTTAGAACCTTTTGTGAAAATTCATTATATTTCATCTGTAAAACACTTGCCCATTCTATGATGTTTCATAAACATATGTGTACTGTAATAATCAACAAAAGATGGCAGTTTTACTATGAAAGTGCCCATTCTGAGGAAAAATAGGTGCTACTTATCAGTTCAGGAAAGTAAAAAGAGAGAACTGTTTCACTTATTTGCAATTGTCATCCAATTCCAGAAAGCTAATTATGATCATGAGCTAGGTCATCTATTTTTGTGAAAGTAAACTGTTATTTGCAAGAAAATGGTCTATTTGAAGCTTTCTCAAGGGGAATCCAGTGGCTTAGCCTGAGAATTTCGTTGTGTGGTTTCTAGATTTTCATGGTTTTCAGTCAAATATACCTCTGTTTTGAACCATGTGATAAGTGTCAGAATCAAACTGATAAGAATATATGGAGTCGTACCCCCTCTCCATTCTGCATTGGCCTAACCCCTATGTGCCAGGTGCGATGCTAAATACTGGTACACAATAGTTCAGTTAAGCTCTGCTATAGCAACCTTATGAGATATAGTCAAGTTTCATTATTTACAGTAGTTATATTCCATACATGGTCCTGAACACTGAATTAGTGAAAAACTAACCTTTGTTCCTAAGGGAAATACAGGGTTAGCTTCTTGCAGGCTTCTAGTTATATTATTTTCATGAACTGATCAATATATAACTTTGTTTAATGTGTTTCTGTTTAAAACCACCATATGTAATATATATTGTTGATTCCTTAACATTGAACTCATGGTCAATGGTACTATATATAACTCGTGCCTGAATGAAGCTTATATAATGTGTGTTTTCTACAGCTTTTCTCCACAGCAGCCTTCGTGCACTTAGGAACAGTAGACAGCAATTTGACAATATGCTTGGGAGCTATTTTAAATAGTGAAGTCGCCAACAGAAAGCACAAAATTGCAAAAAACATGGCACTAAATAGATCATAAAAAGGACACTTGTTTTACAGTATGATTGCTGAAACAAGAAGGCAAAGCATTGTTTTGTTCAACCTCAGCTGGGAACATGCAGACTGGGCAACTCAAATTTTTCACTGCTCTGCACATGTCCATAAACATGCACAACATCATCATGAGTATCAATTTGAAGATTACAAAGAAATTTTAGCAAAGAGGCAAATTCACTACTACAGAACCTGTATATAATGAAGATCAACTGTAGGTTTATGATTTTCATTATTTAGATGAAGAAATTGAAGGCTAGAGGGGTTAAGTCACTTCCTCAAGATCATTCTGATGAAAAGTGGTAGAGATGGGATTTAAACACAGTTCCACTCAACTCCAAAGTTAAATACCCTTAACCACGATTATTTCCTGAAGTTCATTAAAAGGGAACTAGTTTAACAAATTATAATAGTAAAATTCTACAAAAAGTTACATAAGATAATACATAGGTGATACTTTATATTACATTCCTATTATTTAATAAGAGTTATCAAATGATGTCTTGGGTGCTATACAAGGAACTTTCTATTTATTTTCTCACTCAATTATCACAATTACCCTATTAGGTAGGTGCTATCTGAATCCCCATTTGATTGATTAGAAAATTGAAGCCCAGAGAAGTTATGTTACATTTATAATCACACAGAAAAAAAAAATCACATAACAAAGAAGAAAACCCAAGTCTCAAACTTTTAACCACCATATTATTCCATATACAAAAATGGGCACATAACCAAAAGAATAACAAAAGCACATAAATGAACATTGGGAAAAATATAATAAAACAAGTGAAGATTATTAAAAATAGAGTAGAAATAATAAGTCTTTTTAAGCACTTATAGTATATGGCTGAGGAGGCAGGATAAGGAAGGGATGTGCTTATTCAGTGAGAATCTATTATGCAGTTACCAAGGATTTTCACAAAATTTTTATTTATGACTCTTAAATTTTGCTATACATAAAGGGATGAGAAAAAGTAAACAATAGCATATATCATTGGTATTACGCTGAAGAATGAACTGTACCATATAAATCTTGGAGGAAATTTTTGTAATCTATCAAGTAGAATAGTCCAGATCATGAGAAGTGTCATGTCAAAGGCTTATATTTAAGCCAGCACAACAATATTAAGTTACTAGAAACCTCATGTCAAGCTTTGTGTGTGAGCTAAATAAGTGCCCAGCTCATTGTCTTCTTCCATTAGCTCAAACTCTATCCAAGTTTGTGGAAACAAGGTGCGTGTTAGTTTATCTAGGCAGAGGAGTATTTTTCTTAGGGAAACTAGATCTAGCTAAGAAAATCTGTGAACTAAAAATTTCTTTTGGCTGTTTTTCTCAATTAGGCTGCTTTTAGTTTCAAGTAACAGAAAACTCTAGCTCAAATTATTTAAATAAGGAAAATTTATCTTCTATAATGGGCAGGAGATAGGGGTTACTAGGTTGGTTAATTGTCAAAGATATGGGGTTGTTTTTCTATTTTTCTGCTCTGTTAACTTCAGTGTGTTGGTTTTTGTCTTTGGGTTTGTCTCATGGTTGCAAAATAGCTGCTGCAGTTTCAGGACATCACACGTACAGTGGTTCTCCCTTATCTGCAGGGGATATGGTCCAAGACCCCAGTGGATATCTGAAACTGAGGACAGTACCAGATCATATACAATGATTTTTTTCTGTACATACATACATACATACAGGCACATGATTAAGTTTAATTTATAAATTAAGCACAGCAAGAAATTAATAATTAATAAAACAGAACAATTAATACTATAATAAAAGTTACATGAATGCTGTCTCTTTCACTTTCTCAAAATATGTTATTGTACTATATTGATCCTCCTTGTGTCAATGTGAGATCATACAAGCCTGTGTGGTGAGATGAGGTGAATGATGTAGACATTGTGATATATTATTGGGCTACTATTGGCCTTCTGATAATACCCAGAAGGAGGATCATCTGCTTCAGGTGATCCTGGATCATCAAGCCATGACAAGCTAGTAAATGACTAATGGGCAGGTAGCATATACAGCACGGACCACTAGGCAAAGATATGATTCACGTCCCAGGCAGGATGGCGCAAGATGGTATGAGATTTCATCTCACTACTCAGAATGGCGCTCAATTTAAAATTTACGAATTGTTTATTTCTGAATTTTCCATTTAATATTTTTGAACCATGGTTGATGGTAGGTAACTGAAACTGAGGAAGGTGAAACTGCAGATAAGGGGGGACTGCTATAGACATGAAGACATCAAGAATAACCGTTTCGTTCTGTGAATGTCAGAGTAGTGAGGAAAAAAACTTCCCCAAAAGTTCCTCCCCCCTCCCCCTAGCAGATCTACTTTCATGAATTATAGCTAGAATTATATTACATGCCCATGCCTAAATCATGATTGGCTTAGATTAATAAAAGTTCACCTCCTAGAGATAGGAAGGACCCGGATACCTAGATCTTGTCAAAATTGTGGTTCTGTTAGCAAGAAAGTATGGGAGCAAGGAGCAACAGTTAAGTAGACAACATACTGAGTCCAGTACGCTGCTAAATAATGATTACTTAACATCATCATGCCCGTAGGCTAGAGTCAGAAAATACACTGCACGGATATTAATATCCTGTACAGATCATAGATGTCATTGATTCATAATGGAGTTCTTTAATTAGTCATTTTTTTCAACATCATAGATTTCCTTTTTTTTTTTTTTGGCAAGAATAATAAAATAACTCCTCCATGCCAGTCCATCTGGGTGAAAGTTGCCAACGTGATGCCCATTATCCACAAAGACTTTAAAGGTTAATTCTTACAAACATGGATATTTTCCTATATATCCACAATACAACAATCAAAACTGATACATGACTATCATCTAATACTCAGAATCTTTTCAAATTTCAACCATTGTCCCAATAATGTCCTTTGTAGCTATAGAATTCAGTCCAAGATCCTATATATGGCATTTAGTTGCGACCTTCAACCTGGTACAGAGTAGTTCCTTGATCTTTTCTTGACTTTCAATACTATACATTTCTGAAGACTACAGGTCAATGATGTAGTCTTCCTCATTAGGATTTGTCTGATGTTTCCTAAAGATTAGATTCAGGTATTGCATTTTGGGGTAGAATTATCACAGAAGCAATGCTACATTTTTCTTATTGCACTCTATCAAGAGGTACCCAATTTCAATTTGCCTCACTACTAGTTAGTGGTAATAAATTTGATTACTTGATTAATGTGGTATTTGCCAGGTTTCTCCATGGAAAAGTCACTGTTTTTCACTTTGTAATTAAATATTTTGTGGGGAGGTATTTGAGACCATGTAAATATTGTGTTCCCCACTAAATTTATGCTCACTAATTTTAGTATCCACAATGTTTCTTGGCTGAATTAACTACTACTGCAATGGTTTCCAAATGATGATTTTCTAGTTCCAGTATTCTTTCTACATTCACTGGTTGGCATTCAAGTGCAAAGAAAACTTTCTAGTCTTCCCATTTGTTTATTCATTTATTATGTGGACTCATGGATTTCATTTTATATAATCCATTACTATCATTACTTATTTTGATGCTCTAATTATTTCACATTTAGCCCCTTTGAGCTGCCTTCTGTGTCCTTTTGACAGTCTCCCATCATTCTTTGAGTATTGTTCTATTTTTTTGGCACAATAAGATGTTCCAAGAGGGGAAGAAGTATAGGTGGAGGACGAAGAGGTTAAAGGGGGTCAAATATATTGTGATGGAAGGAGATTAGACTTTGGATGGTGAGTACGCAATGATGTATACAGATGTTGTACTATAAAGTTGTACACCTAAAATTTATATAATGTTATTAACCAAGGTCACCCCAATAAATTTAATTTAAAAAGATTTTCCAAGTTTGTTTTGTACTTTCCATATTACAGAGTTGGAATATGCTATTTCTCCTAGCATATTCTGATATCCTGATATCTTCTAACAGAGTACTATTTAGAAACTAAGATATGATCACTTGTGTGTGCTCACAACCTAAAGGATATATATATATACACACACATATATATATGTTGTGTACAATATGTAATATTGTATATATATGTATTGTGTATATATATATGTATGTGTACATATCTATATTCTTATTTCTATCTCTATATATTTAAACTATGAGTTCACACTGATAAGTCTAATTCTTAAGGGCCAGTCTACTTTTCTTCCTTTCCCAGTTTGTAATTCCCACAGTGAAATATCTTCAGTATTTACTTATTGAATCAATTTCCCCAAATTCTCCAAAGTGATTAATTGCCTGTGTCCATGATGCCCCCTCCCCAAGCAAACACTCTTATACTTCACCCCACTTGTACTTCAACAACCTGCACCCAATTGACACTGCCCTTCAACCCTCTTCCCTGTAGACACCCACCTTACTCACCTAATAGATTTTGGACTGAATTGTTCAGGAATTGAGGATTTGGGAGGGCAGGAAGGCAAGCAAGGAAGTAGTCAGGTAAACAAGCAGGCCTACATATTTACCTCTGAGTAAAACTTTCACATAAGGATGTTTTAACTTAAAGGAGAATTGTAAGAGTGAAGAATGTTGAATTCTATGACAAGGTAGTGGAGATTATGTTTGAAGGAAGCAAACCCTCATGATAATCTTTAAATAGTAAGGGAAATGTAAATACTTATAATTTAACATGAATTAGGTTTTTTCTTCTAAATATTTATGTCCATAATTTTTAAATTAAAATAAATCACATCACTTAAGCTAGAGCCTTGCTATTCAAGGTGTGATCCACAACAAGCTGCATCAGCATCTTCTGGGACCATGACAGAAATACAGAATCTCAGTCCTAGACCTCCAGAAACAGAATCTGCATTTAATAGGACCCCCCGGGTGATTCATCTGCGCATTTAAGTATAAAAAGCATTGAGTTTGAACATTCACCAGTTACTAACAAAATCCATCTAGGTCTCACCTACAAAATGGAGGTAGTAAAAGTCCATCTCCTCTAGCCCCAGAAATTGGAGATAAAAGTAAATACTTCATCTAGCTCACCTCGTATACTATTATTTTTATTCATTCACTTCCCTCTTCCCTTCCTATCTGTCTGTCTGCCTCCTTCCCCTTCTCACTTGCCTCTCTCATTTTTAGATATCTAGGCTCCCTAAATAGGTGGCAAATACCTTTAGAATAGGAACTATTTGCTCCATAAGCTCACAGTTTAGTGGCCAGATACGAAAAAGTCTGGCTAGTCATTTACAAATTAACTTCTGAGAGAACTATATTTAAAGAGTACAGTGAAGTAAAACCCAGTTAGACTGGTCTGCTTTCAGAATTAGCTTCAAATGAGAGAACTAATTATTTTCCATTATTTTTCTTACTGTGAAATGTTAACATTTCAATTCTGAAATTAGAAAGATCTGAATTCAGGTATCAGTCTTCAACTTGGTGGCTGTGTAAACTTGAGCGAGACTCTTCAACTCTCTAAACTTCCATTTCTGTTTTTGGAGTGCTTAAGCTCATGAGCTTTGGAATAAGAAAGTTTAGTTTTGAATTTTGCTTCCTCTTCTTAGCTATGTAGACTGTTTAACTTCTTTGATCTCCAGTGAAATACAGACCTACCTCAGAGATTTACCATGGGAAAATGCAGGTTGAGAGCCTAGCACAGTGCCTTGGCACATAGTATATGTTCAATAATTGTTAGATCAATGTTCTTTCTTCAATTTGAAAATAAGGATAATTATCTGCATCAAAGGTTCTTGTGAGAGCTTAGATGAGATAGCACAGTGTCTAAAAAGTGTCTGGCACAAAGTAAGTACTCAGTAAATATTAGATATGATTGGCTTGTAGAGTTGTTGTGAGGATCCAATGGGATAAACTAGTGTGACATTAATAATTAGTATTGTTCCTTCAATTAAGGCTAATTCTCACCTTGAGTTTCAGAGAATTTTGACTATATTGTAACCCGCAATTTTTTAAGCCATTATATATTTACTTAATCCCTATACTTATCACTGATTTTTAAGCTAAGATGCTACAGAAGGCAGCAGTTGAGCCTTTCCACTTGGACCTGGCTTGGTAATGCTCTTTCGAGTCTAAGATCCTAGTCTTGAAATGGTCAGCACCAGCCAGCCCTTCCCAGATGAGTAGCTAGCTGGATTTAGACTGTAAAAGGGAAAAGAAATAGCAGGTGGAAAGAAATGTTCCAAAATCTTTGTTAAGATGAGCGTCAAGAACTACATCTGTCTAGGAAACAACTTCTTTAAAGTCCATGCAAAGGATAAAAGGAGGAACAATGGAAAGAGTAGCATCCAATTGCTATGGCAACTGGAATTTTGCAAATAAATACTTCAGCATAGATTGTTTCTCAAACAAACTGATCGATTCTTTTTGTTATTCGGCCCCCCTCCTGTTTCCTCATCCTCCCTTCTTTAGTGTATACTCATTCCCATCATACCTTGGAATGAACGGAAAAGTACTCCTTTTTGAGCCTTCTTATCCCTCCACGCCCCCCCCCCCACAAATAAAATAAAATCTGGTAATGCATTGTTTGTTCATACACTGAGACAGGAAGTGTCCCTCTTTTTATATCAGGAATTCTGTCCCTTCGTGAGTGTCATCATACCATGCTTTTGGGAGGTACGGTAAGCCAGAAACCTTTCCAAAATTCTGACAGTCAAAGCAATAAAGTTCTTGTGAGTCACCAGATCTCTCCAAGCTTCCCTTTCCCAGTGTGCATGAGGGAAATGCTGCTCAAAATTATGGGAAATGGCAAGATTTGGGTCATTTGTATTCATACTCAACTGACCCAGTTTGGACCCAGTCTCCTTCCAGCCTAAGCCCTCACTGGTCTCCTGTGCTTTAGCCAAACACGTCTACTTGTTCCTGGCACACACACTTCTGTGCCTTGGCTCTTGCCATTCTCTCTGCCTAGAATGCCCTCTCCCCTCTCCATTTCCTCTTGTTTTATCTAACTCTCATCTGTCTTCTTATATGTCTCAAATAAAAGAGCACCCCTTCTATAAGCCTTCTCTGATTTCCATAGCTGTTAGAGAATTTGCTTTTCTTATTTGTGTTCTTTTCTGCTCTTTGGAGTTATTTGTGTGAATATTTCATACCCCCCTATCACGCCCCCCCCCACACCCACTAAAGAGATTTAGCCCCTTGAGAGCAGAGAACATATATTCTCTTTGATTCCCCATAGCATCCCAAACTATAAGTGGCCTTTTTATTTACATGTATCCCCCCCCAACCCTTGACTTACAAGCTTTTTTTTACAACAAGGGCCATGTCTTGTTCCTATTACATACACAGCATTTAGCTCATTGCTTGGCACATAGCTAGTGCTCAAGAAATACACGTTGAAGTTGAATAAAAGTAGATGCCTTGTTTGAAATGAATTAATTTGTAAAATAAAATTCTAAATTAGTGGGAAAAACATAGTATTTGAGTAGTTACAGGTATATGGAATTCATTTATTCGGTAATCAGTAGTGAACCAGAAAAATAAGAATCTTGACATCATGGAGCTTACATTTTGATAGGACATGCAGAGAATTAACAAACAAACAAATAAAAAAGATAAAATTCATACTGTGATAACTGTTGTGAAGGAAATACATGGGGCAATGAAATAGAACCACTTAAAATTGGTGTTATTTAAAGAGTTATTTGTAGGATTTCTCAACCTCTGCACTATTGTCATTTGGAATTAGATCATTTTTTCTTGCAAGGAGCTGTCCTGTGCATTGTAAGATGTTTAGTCGTATCCCTGGCCTCTAGGCTAGATGCCATTACATATAACCCCTCCAGTTGTGACAATCAAAAATATCTTTAGACATTACCAAGTCTCTGGAGGGGCAAAATTACCCTCAATTGAGAACCACTGTGTTAAAGTAATGCTTCTTTGATTTGAGACCTGAAAGACAAAAAATAAATAAATAAACCTTCAAAACTAGTGAAGTGTATTCCAGGTAGAAAAGTAGATTACAGCACCAAAAAAAAAAATGAACAAACAAAACCCCACGCAAACTACAGTGGTTGAAGATAATGAGGAGAGGAATGATATATGATGTGACCGGAGAGGAAGTCAAGGGCTCAACCATGTAGTTGTTTTAAAGTCGTATAAGGAAGCTCAGATTTCATTTTAAAGCAATTGCGGACAATAAGAATTTTAAGCAGAGATGTAACATGATCTGATTTATGTTCCTAAAGATCACTCTGACCATAATGTGGCAAATAGCAAGAGTAGAAGAAGGAGACCAATTAGCAGGCTATTGGAAAAATCCAGGTGAAAGATGATGAGATGTCAATCTGGGGCAATAGTAATGGTAATGGAGATAAGTAAACAGATTCATGACATCAAAGAAGTATAAGACAAATAACTACCACGTAAAATTAAATAGTACCGGCTCAGAACAGGACAACCTATGAAGTGGTAAACCAGGCTCCTTACTCTACCTCTCATAGGTCTGCATGGTCTATTATCTCTATTTTCTATGCAGATGAGCTTCTGTGTATCTACCAAACTTCAGCTTCCATGTGGTTTTGATTTACCATGACCTAGCCTCTACAGTACCTTTTTGTTCAAGCACCCACCATTTACTGATTGCCTTATTCTCTCAGCCACTCAATTCAAAATTGCTAGGAGAGAAAATCTGACCAGTCTAGTTTGCTTAGGTTGCTTTCTTTTCTAGGGGACTTGGGAAGAATAAGTTCACTAAATATGAAATACAAGTGAGAAGACAATGATTGTACAATCTACTAGAAATGGCAGGTTTATTTTTTTTTAAATCTATGCTAATTTTTAAAAATATTTTTAGATTGTGTAAATACACATAACACAAAATTTGCCACTTAACCATTTTTAGGTGTGAAATTCATGGAATTAGGCACACTCAGAATGTTATGCAACCATCACCAATATTCATTTCCAGAACTTTTTCATCATCCTAAAAACTGAACCTCCTATTTAAATGAATTTTTCCATCTTGTCCCCTGCCCCTGGCCCCCAGTAACCTTTATTATACTTTCCGTCTCTATGAAATTGTCTACCCTAGGTACCTCGTATAAGTGAGATCATATAGTATCTGTCCTTTGTGACTGGTTTATTTCATTTAGCATAATGTCTTCAATTTTATGCATGTTGTAGCATGTATCAGAATTTTATTACTTTTTAGAGCTGAACATTCCAGAGTATGTATATACTACATTTTTGTTTATCCATTCATCTGTTAGTAGAAATTTGGGTTGTTTCCACTTGTTGGCTGTTGTGAATAATGCTGCTATTTGAACATGGGTATACTAATATCCATTGGAGTTCTTTCTTTCAATTCTTTGGAGTATATACTGAAAAGTGGAATTGCTACATCATATGATAATTCCAAACTAACTTTCTAAGGAGCTATCCAACTGTTTCCCAATGGCTATATTATTTTTCATTATCACCAGTAATGCTTGTTGTTTTCTGTTTTGTTTGTTTGTTATTTGATAATTGCCATTCTTGGTGTGAAATGGTATCTTAATGGTTTTGATTTGCCTTTCCCAGGTGGTTATTTCTGTTGAACATCTTTTCATGTTCCTCTTGGCCATATGTGTATCGTCTTTGAGGAAATAGACATTTCTTCAAAATAGATAAGTCTTTAGCCCATTTTTGAATTGGGTTGTTTGTTTTTTTGTTGTTGTTAAGTTGTAGGAGTTATTTATATATTCCAGATATTTACCAGACATATGATTTACAAATATCTCATTCTGTGGATAAGATAATAGGGGTTTTTTTTGGACATTCAATATTATTTTATATTAATTTCAGGTGTACAGCATAGTGGTTAGACATTTATATAATTTATAAAATGATTTCCCCTTACTAATCTAGTACCCACCTGGCACTATACATAGTTATTACAATATTGTTGACTATATTACCTATGGTGTACTTCACATTCCTGTAACTCTTTTATAACTAACAATTTGTACTTCTTAATCCCTTCACCTTTTTCACTCAGCCCCCCCAAACCCCTCTTCCATCTGGCAATCACCAGTTTGTTCTCTGTATCTATGAATCTGTTTCCATTTAGTATGTTCATTTATTTTATTCTTTAGATTCCACATGTAAGTGAAATCATATGGTATTTGTCTTTCTCTGTCTGACTTATTTCACTTAGCATGATATCATCTAGGTTCACCCATGTTGTTGCAAATGGAAATTTAATGTCTGTTAGGCAACTGCTGTAAAATAAATTCACCCAGATCAGCTCTAGCTTTGTTCTAGCTTGTTCTAGAGGTCTTGGTCAAGGTGAGACTGGCTTAAAACAAGTTTATATCTAGTCCAGAGAACTCCTTGAGAAGCTCGTTGTGTTTCAGATTTACTCAGATATTTTCTTTTCCTCCTCTGAGGACAGAGGATCAAGGCACAGGAAGCCATAAATAAGAGAGTCAAGGTAAGACTAGAAATAAAAGACTGTCTTATCCTTATCCCAGACTATACTGGGTCATTCTGTCATATTTCCTTAGTTAGTCTGTAAGTTTCTTGATGGAAGCTACTGCCATATACATTTGAAACTAGTATTCTATTCAGTACCTAGCACATCAGCCTTTACATAGTAAATGCTCAATAAATTGTTTATTGGCTTATTGATTGATTAGCAGTTCCTATTTTTATAACATATCATGAAGCAGTCTAAATTTTCTCATAAAAACAATAACACATTGCATTCCTAACTAAGTATATGATATCAAGTAGATTTGAAAAACATTTCACTGAGGACATATTATGACAGGAAAGGTAAAATTCTAAATTTTAAAATAATTTCTCAACATAGTTAAGCTTATAAGAAATTTTTTTAGGTAGAATTCTAATATAGCCCCCCAAATTCCTGGCACCTGGTATATATATATTTTTTTCAGTCAGGAGGGTAGAAAACCTTAGCTATCATAGGCCTCTCACTAGTCATGCAATTTAGAGTGCCTCAAAAGATCAGAGGTAGAGAAAAGTCTCAGAAATGTAGATATCTGGGCAGAGCAAATAATTTAAACTGAGAAAAAAATGAGAACTAAAGTCATCTTAAAGAAACTATCGGGTTTGGTAGAAAGATAATTTTCATAAAAATATTAAAACTAGTGATAACCGTATTTTCACTAGAAGTAAGTTTGAAGAGAAGAAAGGGTAGAAGTCAAGTTCAGTTTAGAACGTGGGACCTGAAATTATAAAATACTTTGAGCAGCCACTAAGTGGAGCAGAGAGAACGCAAATGGGCAAAGAATTTTGACTCCTAAATTTGTTAGTAAGATTTTAATTATATTTTTGGAATATTATTTTGCCTGCTTTTTATTGAGATATGTTTGACATATAACATATATTAGTTTCAGGTGTACAACATAATTTAATATTTGTATATATTACAAAATAATCTTCACAATGCATTGGTTAACATCCATATCACCATACGTAGTTACATTTTTTTTTTCTTGTGATAAGAACTTTTAAGATCTACTCTCTTAGCTACTTCCAAATATACAAAACAGTATTAGTAACTGTAGTCACCATGCTGTACATTACATCCCCAGGGCTTATTTATTTCGCAACTGTGATTTAGTTTTGCAGGGTTTTTTGTTTGTTTAAGAGTCCACATGTAAGTGAGATCATGTGGTATTTGTCTTTCTCTGTCTTATTTCACTTAACACCTTTAAGTCCATCTATGTTGTCAGAATAGCAAGATTTCTTTCTTTTTTATGGCTGAATTATATTACATTGTGTACATATATACATATATGTATGTGTGTATATATATATATATATATATATATTATCATTTGCTACATTTTCTTTATCCATTCATCCATCAAATGAACATTTAGGTTGCTTACATGTTTTGGTTATTGTAAATAATGCTGCAATGAACATGCGGATGCAGAAATTTTTTGAGTTAGTGTTTTTGTTTCCTTATAATAAATAAAAAGTGAAATTGCTGGATAATATGGTAATTCTATTTTTAATATTTCAAAGAAACTTAATACTGTTTTCCATAGTGGCTGCACCAATTTATGTTCCTGCCAACAGTGCACAAGGGCTTGCCAACACTTATTTTTTTTCTTTTTGATGATAGCCATTCTAACTGGTATGAGATGATATCTCATTGTGGTTTCGTTTTGCATTTCCTTGATGATTTGTAATGTTGTGCATTTTTTCATGTACCTATTGTCCATCTGTATGTCATCTTTGGGAAAATGTCTATTCAGATCCTCTACCCATTTTAAAATTAGATTGTTTTTTTCTCTTGAGTTGTATGAGTTCTTTCTATATTTTGAATATTAACCCCTTATCAGATACATAATTTGCAAAGATTTTCTCTCATTCTGTTGGTTGCCTTTTGATTTTGTTAATGAGTGCCTTTGCTGTGCAGTAATTTTTTAGCTTGATGTAGTCCTATTTATTTATTTTTGTTTTTATTGCCTTTACTTTTGATGTCAAATCCAAGAAAATCATTGCCAAGACTGAAATCAAGGAGCTTATCACTTACATTTTCTTCTAGGAGTTTTATGGTTTCAGGTCTTACATTCAAATATTTCATCTATTTTGAGCTAATCTTTGTATATGGTATAAGATAATGGTCTAGTTTCATTCTTTTGCATGTGGTCGTACAGTTTTCCCATCACCATTTATTAAAGAGACTGTCCTTCCTCCTTGTATATTCTTGGCTCCTTTGTCATAAAGTAATTGACCATATATGCAGGGATTAATTTCTGGGCTCTCTATTCTGGTCCATTGATCTATGAGTCTGTTTTATGTCAATACCATACTATTTTCATTACTCTAGCTATGTAATATAGTTTGAAATCAGGAAGTGTGATGTTTCCAGCTTTATTATTTTTTCTCAAGATTGCTTTGGTTATTTGTGGTTTCATACAAATTTCAAGATTGTTTGTTCTATTTCTATGAAAAATACCATTGGACTTTTGACAGGAATTTCACTGACTGTAGATTGATTGCTTTGGGTGGTATGGACATTTTAATGACATTCATTCTTTTAATCCATTAACATGGAATATCTTTCCATTTTTTGTGTGTCTTCTTCAATTTCTTTCATCAATGTCTTATAGTTTTCAGTGTATAGTTTTCACCTCATTGGTTAAATGTATTCATAAGTATTTTATTTTTATATATAATTAAAAAAATTGTCAATGGGATTATTTTCTTAATTTCTCTGATAGTTTGTTATTAGTGTATAGAAATGCAACTGATTTTCATATATTGACTTTGTATCTTGTAACTTCACTGAATTACTTTATTACCTTTCACCATTTTTTTGATAGAATCTTTAGAGTTTTTATATATAATATTATATTTATTGAGGTGTAACATGATACCAAATGAGTGATGAAAGTGGAAAATCCAAAGGCTTTGGATTGGTTAGTTTTGAGAATTTTGAAGATACCCAGAAAGCTGCCAAAGGAATAAATGGAAAAGTCCTTAACAGAAGTCAAATTTATTCTGGTAGAGCACAGAACAAAGCAGAAAGACAATTTGGATTAAAATACAAACTTGAGCAAATAAAACAGCATAAGTTTACCAGGTGCAAGAATGCTAAGCTTTATATGAAAAAATCAATGATAAATGACTGAAAATTCTACCTCTTTGGTACAACCACTAGTGCCAGGGTCATGATGGAGGCTTGCACAGCAAAGACTTTGCCTATGTTTGCTTTACATTTCCTGAAGAACCTAATAAAGCTGTCATGGCAATAAACAAAAGAATTGTGCTCACCAAACCTCCATATCTAGCTATTGTACAAAGCAAAGAGGAGCATCAGGCTCTCTTCATTAAGAGCTATATGAAGAGAATGGTGGTTATGAGAGCTGGAGGCAATCCTATACTTAACTCTCACAAGGCAGCAGCAATATCAGCAAATAACTTCAGGCCAATTTTCCTCAGCTTTAACATGGGAGTGCACATCTTTGTAAGCCCGTGGTCAGAGCCAAACCTCATCTATCTCAGAATACATGCTATGCTACCCACTCAGCAGTAGCAGCACCTAAGCCATCATTTAGCACCTGTAGACCACCACAAGTTCCAGGAGTCAAGTCAGCCTATCAGATCACCAGTACAACAACCCAGACCATGGCTATTTGCCCTCACACTTCTGCCTCAGGACCATATCCAAATAAAAATTCAAGGAATTTACAGGTGTTGCAGGTGTCACAGCCTTCTAAAATTTAAAGTAGGAAGACCAGCATCCATCCAGAAGCCTGTCCCTGTTTGTATGCAAGGACATGCATGGTATGTCAAATATATCTGTGTTGGCATCAGCTACTACTCAAGAAGATCATGGTGAAAAGCCAGTTCTTCTGGTTCAATCCATTCACTCACCTATGGCTGGAGAAATGTCTGGCATACCGTTGGAGATGGATGACACTGTAATTCCATATATGCTCAAATATCCTGAGCCTCTCCATGTCAAAGTTGATGAAGCCATTTTTAGTCTACAGTCCAACCAAGCTCAAAATACTGTCCTGAAACCTACTAACAGCACTCCCAGTATTTGATTTGTGTAAGTGAAATTCCTGCTTGTAGAAATGTAAGTTCTAAACAATGAAAAATATAAACATTGGAGAAAAGATTTTTAAGGAAAAATAAATTTATTCTTTTTTTTTTTTTTATGCTTACAGCACCTGGTCTTCCTAGGTGGTCTCCCATCTAAGTTCTAACCAGGCCTGACCCTGCTTAGCTTTCAAGATCAGACATCAGGCTTGTTCAGGATGGCATGGCCATAGACTCCAGTGGGACATGAACCTAGAATCTTTTGCATGTAAAGCAGACATGCTAACCACTACACTATGGAACCACGTCCAAAATAAATTTATTCTTTATTAAGAAACATCAAGACAATTATTGTCTCCTTTTTCTTAATAAATTTCCTTGTAGCAAGAAAGCAGAGGCAATAAAAATTAGTGTAATGAACTTCGAGCTGCTTCGAAAATTAGAAGGTCCGTAAACATTGCAGTTGATGATTACAGCATTTATCCTATGGAAAGCATATTTTAAAATAATAGCTGACGCAATATTTCTTCCTTTCACTTTCATTTTCCTCTTTCTCTGCATATGCAACTCTTAGATAGCAATTCAAAGCAATTACCATATCTCATATTCCTTTAACACCTCTGCCCTTCCTTGGTTCAGGAATGGGCATATGACTCAAGAACAGATATTCAAGGCTAATAAGACTAAGTTTGGGGACCTTTGTTCCAATAATCAGGGAACTCTTTTTTACTAATTGGAAGCATATAACTCCAGAACCTGTTAGCAGCCAGCATGGCAGCAATAAAGGAGAACCTGCCTAAGGATGAAGTCATTACCAAGGAGGTAGACATCGTTTGAGCCCTGGATCAAGCTCCATCAGAAGCAAAAAACTGACTGATATGTGAACCAATAAAATTCTTTTGTTGTTGTTGTTTGTTTGTTTGTTTGTTTTGCCAGTTCTGGTTGGATTTTCTACCATTTGCAACATCAAGTGTCCTAACCGATACAGATAAGTTTTAATATAAAATTGCAGAAATTGTGTTTCTTAATACAAAAGCCTGTATTACAACTAGATATTGAAAGATACAATTTTAAACTCTAACTGGTAGAATGTTTGATACTCTTTTGACATCTCATTACTCCACACTTTATTGATAAACTATTCAAAAAAATTTCTGTCATCATAAATACAGATTTAAAAAATCTATTTAAAAATCATTTTTTACAATAAAACTAAATGACTGTATCCCCAAATCAATTAAATGGTTGCAGAGGATAAGGGATGTGTTTCCATTTTTTATTTTTTGCTTTTACCCAAATTTGAGTCAAAAGTAAACATAGATATTTTAAGTGATACATTAAAACATTTGCTTGACATTTGCTAAGATTTATATGAAATGGATGTTCATGCTTCCGTTAATGCAAAAACTGGAAATAAAGAAGTGAAAGGTGGCTTTAAAAGTGAACTATAGATCAGTAATCCCTAATCATTTTGGCACCAGGGACCGGTGCTCCTATGAGAATCTAATGCCTGATGATCTGAAGTGGAGTTGAGGTGGCGATGCTAGGGCTGGGGAGCTGCTGCAAATACAGATGAAGCTTCACTAACTCACCCACTGCTCACCAACTCTGTGTGGCCCAGTTTCTAAAAGGCCACAGACAGGTACTGGTCTGCAGCCTGGGGGTTGGGGTATAGATAAGAGTTAAGCAATATAAGTCCAGGTAATATAAGTGTCATAAAACTGATATATGCAAAATGCTTGGAAGCATGGACAAGGTATAATAATGTGGGCAGAGCCAAAGAGGAAGTGACATTTGAGCTGCGTTAAAAGATGAGATGGAATTCACCAGGCAGAGAAGAAAACCATCATACTATGCATAAGTAAAGGCATGTCTTTTTCAGAGTCTGTTGCATAATTAAACTTCCTCCTGTAGGTCTTAGAAGCAAACAGCAGAAAAATTGCCTATTATTATTCTGGTCCAAGGTTGATAACAATCAAGGCAATGTGGAAGATGAATTGGAGGAGGGAGATTCTAAAATTCTGGAGATCTGTGATGATAATGTGGTTGTCTAGGCAAGAGGCACAATGAATCTATTGAGCATTGAAAGAGAACCAAGAGTTATAGAAGAAGTTGTTTAATGGCTGCAACAGTGAGAGATAGGGAGTGGTTGAAGATAACTCTCAGCAACTAGGTGGATGATACTGCCATTCTCCAAGCTGAAAAACTTAAGAGAAGCAAGTTTGTGGGCAATGAAGAGAATATACCCATTTCTTTCACTTTTTTGTCTAATCTAGGGAAAAGAGAATTTCCCTACAAGTATTACCTATAGTTTAGAAAGTTGACTTTTATCTGTAATATAAAAGTTAAATTTTGCCTCTTTTTTTTTTAAAAAAAATATTAATTGCTCCATGATATTTCATTGTATGGAAGTTTCATAATTTATTTCTCAAGTTCCTTATTTATGGTTATTTGTCTACAGCCAGGCTACCCTGAACATGCCTGATCCCATCTGATCTTGGAAGGTAAGCAGGGTCAGGACTGGTTAGCACTTGGATGGGAGACCACCTAGGAAGACCAGGTGCTATAGATATTTTTTAAAAATGGTTATTTACACCTTGTCTACAGAGAATTTTAAATTTAAAAATTGTTGCTGTCTATATTTCTGCAATAGGCATGGATCATTAATTGAGTTTTTGAAAAGTAAAAGAAAAAGCAATGATATTGGTGTTTTGAGTAAGGGTAACTAGAATCATGGTATCATTTATCAGAAAAAGGGAAGTCAGAAGGATATACTTTTACTTAGGACAGTATTAGAGGTTCTGGATGAGGAACTAATGTCTTCATTTTGGAACAGGTTAAGTTTGACACACTCAGGCGAAGAGGAGGAGGAGGAGGAGTATTCTTTTCTTTCTGTATCTTTCCATCCCCCAAGAAAATCATCAGCAAGTATTGTTGATTCTACTTCTAAGGTAGTGTATGTGCAAAAGTTGGGGAATTGAGGTGGTAGGGACCTGCCTGAGAGATGAGGAGGCAGAAATTGGATATGGTTCTCCTGCCTTCCTAAGGCATCTTTTCAAGTGCACAAGTCTCTGTTAAGCATAAGCATAGAATATTGGGGAAGAGAGAGATCAGCATTGCAAAGGTGAGGATTGCTTGTTAGCATAATATCAGGCACCTTCCCGCCAGCTTTATTGAGATATAATTGACAAATAACAATGTATAAGTTTAAGGTATACATTGTGATGATTTGTTACACTTATATATTGTGAAATGTCTATCACAATAAGGCTAGTTAAAACATCCTTCACCTCACATGATTACCATTTTGTCGTTATGGTGAGAATATTTAAGATTTACATTCTTAGCAACTTTCAAGTATATGACACAGTATTATTAACTGTAGTCAGTATGCTGTACATTAGATCCCCAGAACGTATTCCTTTGTACCCTTTGATCACCTTCACCTATTTCCCCTAACCCCTAATCCCTAGTGACCACCAATCTGTTCTTTGTTTCTATGAGTTTAGCATTTTTAGATTCCATACATGAGGTCATATAGTTTTTGTCTTTCTCTGTTTGACTTATTTTACTTAGCACAATGCTCTTATTTCATCCATGTTGTTGCTAATGGCAGGATTTTCTTCTTTTTATAGCTGAATAATATTTCATTATATATATATGTGTGTGTATATATATATATGTGTATGTATGTATCTATATATCACATTTTATTTATCCATTCACCCATCGATGGATATTTAGGTTGTTTACAATGCCTTGGCTATTGTGAATAATACTGCAATGAACATGGGGGTGTAGATAGCTCTATAAAGTAACAATTTCATGTCCGTCTGTATAAATATCCAGAAGTGGGATTGCTGAATTGAGTGTGTATTTCTATTTTAAATTTTTTGAGGAACCTCCATATTGTTTTTCATAGTGACTGTAATAATTTATATTGAAAAATGTAATTTATATTGCAATTTACAGTGCAAAAATGTTTCCTTTCCTCCACACCCTAACCAACACTTGTTATTTCTTGTCTTTTTGATAACAGTCACTCTAACAGGTGTGAGGTGATATCTCACTGTGGTTTTGATTTGCATTTACCTGATGATTAGTGATGTTGATTGCCTTTTCGTGTATTCGTTGGCCATTTGTATGTCTTCTTTGGTAAAATGTCTATTCATGTTTTCTGCTTATTTTTATATCAAATTATTTTTGTTATTGTTTGTTTTTGCTACTGAGTTATATGTTCCTTATATATTTTGGATATTAACCCCTTATCTGATATATGATTTGCAAATACTTTCTCCCATTCCAAAGTTGCCTCTTCATTTGTTGATCGTTTCTTTTGCTATGCATAAGCTTTTTTGTGTGATATAGCTTCACTTGTTTATTTTTGCTTTTGTTGTTTGTGCTTTTAGTGTCGTATCCAAAAATACATTGCCAATACCACTGTAAAGGAGCTTTTTGCCTATATTTTCTTTTAGAAGTTTTATGGTCTTACATTTGAGTCCTTAATCCATTTCAATTTTTTGACTAGTGAGAGATAGGGGTCCAATTTCATTCTTTTGCATTCAGTTTTCCCAGCACCATTTATTAAAGTAACTATCCTTTCCCCATGGAGTATTCTTGGCTCCTTGTCAAATATTAGTTAACTGTATATGCCAGCCACCTTTTATTAAGCATTTACTTTGCACTACACTAAGTAATTATCTCCTTTAATCATCACACCTCTCTAGGAAGTAGCTATTACAATTGTTCATCTAACACCATGGTTTAAAAACCTATTTTCACTATTATAAAAATGACACACCTTCACACATATACTTTGTTATACTAGTAAATTATTTTCTTAGGATAATTTTCAGAAGTAAATTATTGGGTCAAGGAATATAAAGATTTTAAAGCCATCAATAATTTTTTTCTATTCTCACTTGGAGGACTTGTCTGCCTCCTTTCTTTGTGTTTAACTTTTCTGTTAATGAAGAAAAGTGAGCTCCTCTACTTCCTGATGACCTACCTAGCCTAGAGCCTGACAGGTAATAGATGCTTAATAAATATGTATTTCATGACTATTAAATATAATTAAAGTATCTCATCTAAAATCCCACCTAAGAAAAATGACTAGTTCTGTCTTTAATGGAGATTCTAGGATGGGGATACACAGAATCACCTTATTTTAATTGAACTCATTTATTCATTTATCTATAGTTTGTCTTCTTCCAAAGAACTTAAGTTGGCTTAGAAAGTTGCAAAATCAAATAGCAAGACAACATATACCACATGTTAAAAAGGTGAAGCAAAGAGAGCATAAAGATAGGAAAGTAAAATGGAGCCAAGAGTGAGGGAATCTCAAAAACGCATTCCATAAAGCTCTATACACTTGCTAATAAGGGCAATAAACAATTTTGACTTTAAGTTCACTGACAACCAACAAAAAGATGAGAATGTGATTAAGTTGCAGTGTTCATGGGGGAAAACAGCCTGCTTACTGAGGAAAATCACCACCCTTCCTGAAGATAAGACTTGACATAAATTTCTCCTGTGCTTTTTCTGATTGCAAATCTGGTGAACAATGTCACCTTCAACAGTATCCTCCTTATTGTAAGCATGGAGATAAATTTTGAAGGGCTGTTTCTTATAGTGTCTGTAATAAAAGCTGAAAATATTACAGCTATATGCAGTTCAGTAAAGGTAATTTATTATTATTACTATGACCATTATTCTTATTAGGTTGCCCAGAAGATAAGCAACTCTCTCCTAGTTTTATTTGATCTGTGCTTCTTTTATTTAAAGGATCTAGTATAAAAGTTTTTAATCTGGATTTCATGGACAACATTTAGAGTATTTTAAATTCTTTGAAATCATATATAAAAAAATTGTGTCACTTTGTAAGCTTATGATGTGTCAGTGCAGATTCATCAATTGTGACAAATGTGCTACTCTGGTAGGGGATATTGATAATGAAGGAAGTTATGCATGTGTGGGAAATCTCTATATCTTCTCAATTTTACTATGAACCTAAAATTGTTGTAATAAAAGAGTCTTAAAAATGTGTCCATGAGTATTTTCCTGGGGGAAAGTCTAGTGTAGTAGTTCTCAATCTAACTTAGAATCACCTAGGGAGCTTTAAAAAAAATACCAAGGCTGGGGGCTCCAGATATCCTGATTTCATTGGTCTTAGAGAACTTGGTCATGGCTGTTTTAAAGCTCACCAGTTGATTCTATTGTGCAATGTTAATATGAATACAAAACATCTAAGAATTTTGTTAAAATACAGATACTCATTTAGTATATCTGGAGTTAGGCCTCAAATTCTGCACATCTGACAAGCTTTCAGGTAACAATATTTCTGCTGATCTTCAGAATATACTTTCGATGGTAAAGCTCTGGAGCAGTAATATTCAAAGTGATTTGGGGACTCTTGGGTGGGAGGAATGGCTTATATGCATAACAATACTAAAATGTTATTTGCCTTTTTCACTGTGTTGGCATTTGCACTAACTGTGCAAAAGCAATGGTGAGTAAAACTGGTGCATTAGCACAAATCAAGGTAGTGGCACCAAACCATACTAGTATTCATTGTGTTCTTTACTGCCACCTACTTGCAATTTTTAAAAAATGGGTTGCAGTTTTACATAAGAATCTACCTATGATCCAGCAATCCCTCTACTGGGTGGGTATTTACCCCAAAGACTTGAAAACATTTATCCAAAAAGATAAATGCACACCTATGTTCATAGCAGCATTATTCACAGTGAGTAGCCAGGACATGGAAGCAACCAAAGTGTCCTACAATAGATGATTGGCTAAAGAAGATGTGGTTCATATATACAATGGATTATTTATTACTAGGCTATAAGAAGAAATGAAATACTGCCATTTGCGACAACATGGATGGATCTCGAGATAATCATGCTAAGCAAAATAAGCTAGACAGAAAACGTTGAAAACCACCTGATAACACTTATATGTGGGATATAAACCTAAAAGCAACAAATGAACAGGACAAACAAACAGAGACTCATGGACATGGACAATAGACTAGTGGTTACCAGAGGGTAGGGGGAGGTAGGTTGTCTAAAAGGGGTCAAATATGTGGTGATAGAAAGAATCTAACTATGGGAAGTGAATACACTACACACACACACACACACACACACACACACACACACACACACACGCCTTACTGTTAAAATGTACAGCTGAAGCTTACCGGATTTTATTAACCAATATCACCATAAAAATATTAATTAATTTAAAAAGAGGAATAATTCAGAGAAATGAGGGGGGGAAAGTTCCACAGTTAGCTTCTTTCCTTCTTGAGATTTAATATCTTCTCTTCTCCCAACATCTCCATGCACCTTTTGAAAATAAATAAAAACACCATAATCCTATCAGCTAGTCCCACCTCACTTGTTGCTCCCCAGCACTTATGCTTCCAATACGGGCCATGTGCTTATTCCATCAGGCAGCTCACCTCACCATCTCCTGATAACACTCATAATAACAAGAACTAACGTTCACTGAGAAATTACTATGTGCTACATGCTTTACTGCACGATCTTTCTTAGTCTTCATTGGGTAGCTAAGTACTATTTTTATCATCCCCACTTTACAGATGAGAAAAGAGAGGTTTACAGAGCTAAATAACTTGTCCATAGGTAGTAATAGAGCCAGGATTTGTCCTGTGTCTTTTTTTCCCCTGCAGCTTTATTGAGGTATAATTTATATGTCATAAAATTAACCTATTGTAAGTGCACAATTCAATAATTCTTAGTAAATTTAGAGTTGTGCAACCATTGCCACAATCAGTTTTAGAATATTTCCTTCACCCTAAAAAGTTCCCTTGTGTTCATTTGCAGTCCATCCCTGCTCCCAGTCCTAGCCCTGACAGCTACTGATCAGCTTCCTGTCTAGAGCTGCCTTTTGTGGAACACATACAAATGGACTCCTATATTTTATGTAAAAGGAATCTTTTGTGTCTGAATTTTTTCACTTAGCATGATGTTTCTGAAGTTCATCTATGTTATTTATTGTGTCATTTCACTCCTTCTTATTGCTGAGCAGTATCTGTTGCATGGATATACCATGTTTTATTTGTCAATTCACCCGCTGATGTACATTTGAGTTGTTTCCACTTTTGAAACCCTGTTATGAATTATGCTAATACAGACAAACATGTACAAGTTTCTGAGTGGTCATATTGTCATTTCTCTTGGGTGGTTCTTAGGAGTGAAATTTCTGACTCATTGTAAGTTTATGTTGAATGTTTTAAGGAACGCTCAAACTATTTTCCAAAGTGGTTGTATAATTTTATATTCCCATCAATATAAAATGTATGAAAGTTCCAACTTCTCCACATCCTCATCAAGACTTGGTATTGTCAATCTTTTATATTAATAACCATCCAATGAGTGTGAAGTGATATTTCATTGTGGTTTTAATTGGTATTTCCTTAATGACTAATGATGTTGAGTATCTTTTCCTGTACTTGTTAGTCATTCATATAGCTTTTTTTGGTTAAGAACCCATGACTACAAAGTTAATGCTACCCAACCACTGCCTCCCAAATACTCTACACCTACTCTTGCCTGTTTTTTATTATATTCTTCCTATAGACCAAAACACCATTATTTTATGATCCCAAATTGACAATTTAAAAAAATCGAGTTCCAGATTTACACCCCCTTTCAGACTAATCCTGACCCAACCTTTTATATATCCTATCTCCCATCATATTCTACATATAGCAAGAATCCAAAAAATGCCTGTTAGATTTATAATGGACTTTGCCCCAGTTAAAATATATGAATTCTATTAAATTTCTGAACAGAATAGATTCTCACATATATTTATTGAACACCGATGCTATTGAAGATGCAAAGATGAATAGAGCAAAATAAAGTTTATCATCCAGTTAATCACCTAGTGTAATGCACAGATACTAGCTTAAATAATGCAAAACAAGACACATCCTCTGGAATTGTATCATAACTTCAGGCCCAAATGAGACCAATTTATGCATCCATTTGTTTAGCTATCAATTACCAAGCACCTCCAATGTGTCAGTTATTGTGTAATTGCTATTGTTAGGAGAATAGATAAACAGGATAAGATCCTTTTAGTTTTTCATAGCAAGATTTAAAAAAGTGGTAAGTCATCAAATAATTCTAATTCAATGATAAATGTTATAATGAAAGTGGTTCCAATGTGTGGCCAGAAAGGAAAATGTTATGATGTCACAAAAGAGATTACTTTGATTTGGTTCTTTAAGGAAGAATATTAGCCAGTGAAAATGGTCAGAATCTGGCTCATCTCTGGGTTTTTCTCTCACCTCAAGAAAGTCAGACTCTCAAAAACCTGGTCCAATTTTGGACTCAGTAAAATAATCAAGCTATACAAAAAAAATATATCCTTGAGTGACCTGGGTTTTTGGGGATATTGGGATAATGTCAGCATTGCACTTCTCACTTTTTCCATCTTCTGGACTCATTTCTAGGAATTATCCTTTGAGAACAATTGTAGATATCAAGAAGTGCAAAAAGGCATGAGTACTAGATAAGAAGTGAACCTCTAGAAAAAGGCTGTCTTTAGCAACTGATTTCTTCAAGGCTGGAGGATAATTCAAGAGCTGGCAGCTCTGTTATTGTAAATAAGGTTAATTGTTCACAGGTGAAATCATTAGGTTTTTAAGCCCAAAAGTTCTGCCCACCTGTATTTGGTTTTAATTCATGTTGACTTTTGTTTAAGCCTCTCTTGGGGCTTAATCTGGAAAACAAAAGTGGATGATGGCCAAGGAAACAAGGTAAGTATAAATAGTAATATTAGTTTTAGGAATTGTTATTCTGAGTAGCACTAAACAGGAGATTGTTTCTCCTGCTATTAACCAGGTGTAATTAAAGACATTCAGATTTCAGTCATAATTTCAATTCTAACTCTGAAACCTCCGTCAAACCACTTAACTCTTCTAAATCTTAATCTCTGTATCAGAAAAAAATCCACTGGTAATTCTTTCCTAAAAATTTAAGGAAGTACAGGATGTAACAACCCCTGACTACCTACTTGAAGATGGTTATGATAATGCTAATACTGCTACTACTATGACTAGCTAACATTTATTAACCATTTTCTATGTGCCAAGCAGTGTTCCAAAGTGTTTTGTATGATAAGGGTTACTTGTTGAATCTTTGTTCACTACTACAGCCACATGAAAGACCAATGGATTGTCAATTGTCTTAATCAGATAAGGCCACTATAACAAATAAGTAGATTGGCTGGCTTAAATAGCAGACATTGATTTCTCACAATACTGGAGGCTGGGAAGTCCAAGATCAGGATGCCAGCATGATTGAGTTTTTGGTGAGGGCTCTGTTCCTGGCCTGCAGATGGCAGCCTTCTTACTGTATCCTCACAAGGCAGGTAGCAGGTGAACTCTGGTTTCTTTTCCTTTTCTTATAAGGACACTAATTCCACCATGGGGGCCTCAAACCTAATTACCTTCCACAGTCCCTGATTGCAAATATCCTCCCACTGGGGGTTAGGGCTTTAACATGTGAATTTTCAGGGGGACATAAATATTCAGTCTATAACACCATTCTACAGTGCTTGGCTGCACATGTAGGGACCTTTTTAAAAATATCATGTCTATATGCTAGACCAATTAAATCAGAATGTCAGGAGGTGGGCGTAGGAACCAGTCCTTCATCATAAAGAGGAGTAGAAAGAGGTAACATTCCCCTTTTCCTTAGTGAGCACTCAACTTTCTTAAAGCCCTACCAGTCAATCCAAGGATCCCTAATTTCACCAAGTTCTCACTGCATTCCTAGATTTCTCTGTTTTTTCATATGGGAAGAAAATCCAAAGAGACACTTCTCTAAGGATTTCTGTGATTTTTGAAGAAAAGAGGTATTTGAAGCACGGTTAACACAGCCCTTGCTTTTTCTCAGAGTCCTAGCAGATCTCTTAATACTAGCTTTTGGGACAAATTGCATTTGTTTTAGAGATGTTCTGTTCTGAATTTATTAAATTGATTATTAATATTGAACTGTATACCATGCATCAAGAGCTCTGCTGGAAACAAATTTTTTGTCCATAAAGAATTCACCCCCCATGGTAAGAGACCCACACAAATAACATAGATAAAATGTGGAAAATTTTATATAAACATTGAGAAAGGCTTTGAGAGTGCCTATAAGGGAGCAGTTAATTATACACTATTAGGAAAAACTGAAGAGGGAATATGCCATTTGTACTGGGCTTTAAGACAAAGTGATAACCAGCAGTGGGAAGAGGGTAAAGAGAGGGCATTTCTGGCAGAGGAACAGTGCGAACAATGGGCTAGACGTGTGATGGAATGGCAGGTGGTCTGGTGTCTGTCAAATGTAGAGTATTTAAGAAAAATCATGGAACATGAGAATAGGATAGTAATTTCTGGTCAGATTTTAAAAAGTTAGAGATTAGAGGAGGTAGTTTAAACAGAGTGGCAAAACTTTGAAACAACTATTTTACAGAATGAGAAAAAAGTTTACTAGGAATAATGATATTAGCTACCATTTACGAGCACTTACTATGTCCCAGGCACTCTGCTAAGTGCAGGACATACATTGATGAACTTAGCAGACATGGTCCCTGCCCTCATGGAACCTCCAATCTAGTAGGGGAGGCAGATAGTAGGTATATTCTAAAGATTTATAACATTATCATTGGGATAAATGCTATGAAGAAACAAATAGTACCGTAAGAAAGAATAGTGGTTAGAGGTGAAGGCCAGGTTGGAGAAGAGGAATAGCCTCAGACCAAGACTAAAAATATGAGAAGTAAGCCATGACAAGAGCGGAGGGAAGAGCTTTCGTTAAAGTCCCATGGCAAGTAAGAGTTATTGAAAGGAGGCCAGTATGGCTGCAGTACAGCAAGAGAGAATAGATGTGAGTAGGGGCCAGATTATTCAGGGTTTCTTTTAGGCTCCAGTAAGGACTTTGAATTATATTCTTGGAGCAAAGAGGTTTGTGGGCTAGTTTTAAGCAGGGGAATAACATGACTGGATTGTGTTTAATATTACTTTAGCCACTCAATGGGGAGTGAATTGTATTAGGGCAATCAGGAGGACTAGGGAAATTTTTAGAGAAATAGCGCCTCTATCGGATGAAATTAAGAATCAAGAGTATTTGGTGAAGAAGGTGATAACATAGGTCTAGGGTTTTTTTTGGTTTTGGGGTGTTGATACTAGTTAATTTTTGTATGGCCTGAGATAATATTCGTTGAGTCTGCATAGAGAATTTCGGTGACTGTGGATAGTTAATGCAAGGGTAAGGAGAGTCAGAGAGGTAATGCCAAGACTGGAGTACAGAGAAGTGAAGGTATTTTCTTGCTCAGAGCTACTTTTACAGAGGTTTCAGATCACTCACATCGTCCTATCTAAGATGTTCCACAAACATATGGACTGGAGTTTAGAAAAGAGGCTTGACTAGACCAGTGAGGGCCAGTTTATAGCACATAGCAAGGAGTTAAATAATGTTTATCAAATGGATAAGATTGATATGGTAGTTCTCTATCTAGCAGGGGTAGTTGAAAGTACAGAAGTGGATGAAATCACTCAGGGAGAAAATAGAGAGTAAGAAAAAGGGACAGCCAAGAACTAAGCTCTGATTGAAATTGATCTGATAGAAACTGACCACAAGAGAAATTTGGTTTAGACTCTGGCTGATCCTAAAACTGGTATTTTAAATAAGAGTATATCTATTAAAGAAAGATGTTTAGTTTTTGTCTTTAGCCCTAAGATAACTTAAAGACTAGATAGACAGCCTACTAATAAGTGGGATGCTAAGCCTTTAGTGACATGATTTCAGTTAGATTGGTATTTTTTACATACGTCTCACCAGGTCCAACTAGGAGTTTTGAAACAATAGGATATTGAATAAAATAGTATTCAGTCATTAGGAAATTGTCTCTTGTACAAAATTGCTAAATAGGGTCTCCATAAAGAACTATAATTAAAAGGAAGTGAAAACAAACTTTGCTTATATTTCAATGGCTTTAATTAAAACGTATTTATATGTATGAGCCAGCTCACTCCATGTGCAACATGTATCTATTATTCAGATTTAGAGTTCTAGCAAACAAATTTAAAGACACTAGAATAGACCAGTTATTCCTCTGCTTTTCTACAGGAGATGCAGTATAACCCAACTATTAAGATTGAGGGCATTAACATTAGACAGATCTGGTTTCATTTGATTCTTGCTCGGGCACTTCCTAGCTCTGTGACTTTATGCAAGTTACTTGACCTCTCTAGGCCTAATTTTCTCATCAGTGCTACATGGAAAATGAGAGAACCTACTTCAGAAGATTCTTGTGAAAAGTAAATGAAAAATTAAAGCATCTAGTCTAATGTCTTAAGGGCAATCCCTGACACATTCCATTGCGGAAAGACACAATAGAAACAACATAATGCCCAACACATTATTTGCCAGCTACTGTGCTTAAGTGCTTTAAATACATTATTTCATTTAATCCTTTGAGATAGGTACTATTTCTTACCTAAATTTCACTCATGAGAAAAATGAATTTTAAGGAATTCTGGTAATCAAAGCTATACAAATACCTAGTTAGCACAATGACCCTCAGGTGTACACATGTAATCTGATGGACACGTGTATGCATACAAATGCAAGGTTATTCACATACCCATTGTTGCCAGTCCCACATTTTCTGGCACTTCTATCTGGAATTGGTCGTGCTAGAATATCACGGGGGCATTAGCAGAAATGGCTGGAGGAGGACCCACTCAACCAGCATGTGTGTTTTAACGAAAAGGGCGATGATGTATTGCAAAGAGCACAAGTGCCGTCTCTCATTTGCCCTGGGACCTTGAATAAGTCATTTCACTAAGTCTTTGGGCCTCTATTGCCTCATCTGTAAAATGAGGGGGTTGGTTCAGTTCTAGAATCCTTGGGATCCAAGCAGCCTTCAAGCCTACCACCTTGTTTAAGCAGTTCTATACAAACACTCTCACCCCCTTGGCAACAGCCACTCAGCTCTCAGCTGCACTGGTATGCCACCACTCTAGCCAGCAGTACTGTTTCCATCGCAAATTCCTGGGTGAATAGAAGGCTTGAATGGGGGAGGGATCTGTCGGTCAGAAATCTTAAAGCCTTCGGCTTTAAAAGAAATTCTGGAATAAATTGTCTGTGGGTGGTGCATATGCGCTAAATCAGAAAAACAGCACCAGCATTTAATTCACGAAATCACCCTTTCAGCAAGTAGAAGAGCCATTTTAGCTGAGATTAGATTTGAAGAATCACTTTGCCACTAAGTGCTGGGTCAACGAGTGGAGAAGACTGCGGCCCAAGTTCATTAGCATTGGTGGGGTTGCCAAAGGAACATCTCCAGAGGGTGTTTAAATCAACCTGGATTTCTGAGAAGTGATTCCAGTATTTATTTCCAAACTATGTAGACTAACAAGACTCTTATTACACTGGACATTATCAGAGCTCCATCTTAGAAGCACAGGGACTCTGAGGCAAAGGGATGAGAAAGAAGATGTGAGACAAAGAGAACATCTCTTTTCAAGTAAAGCAGTGACATCCTTTAAGAGCCTACCCTATATCTGCCTTACTCTCTATTTTCAAGCCTTGGAAAAGTTTTCTGAGTCTGTTGCTGATAGTGGTATAGTGACAATGCTGAATTTATGGAGAGGAGGAGCTCCTGCTTTTTTATCCTCCACGTTGCTTCCTTATATTTGAGCCGTCGAGCAGGAGGGGACACTATCCTTTTAGAACTCAGTTGTAAATGAAGCGGATGCTCAATAAGATACCAAGTTTTAAGAATTGACTTTCTGAGAAGTGGTTCCAGGGGAAACGCGACATGCACTTCCTTAGGTTCCCACCTGAGGGCAGCAGTGGTAGACTTTGCCATCTTCTTTTGGCATCCTACTGAGAGAAATGCATTGCCAGTGCACTGAAAAGAGGAAGAGTGTGGAGGCTGTGGTGGGAGGTTGGAAACTAGGCTGGTGAGAATTCTCAGAAGAGGGCTCTCTATGTAGAGACAGAGCTGTGTCCGTGGCATTGGGGGAAACTGAGAGTAAATGGATGGTCTCTGTTGAAGACTGAGCAACAGAACAGAGATATGAAGGAGCTGTGAGATCCATGGCAAATCAAAGCTGGGGGTACTCCTTACAAAACTTTGGAGTTGGAACTTGCTGTTTTTCTTCTTACCACTAGAGGGTAGAATATGAAAAGAAGATTTAAGCAGTCTCACCATGGTATTCAGCCCTGGAGGAATTCTACGTTTTAGAGGGATAAATCTTGATCTTGCTAACATGTACATCTGGTTAAGCCATTTCTCTGCTTACACATTTTTAGTGGCTCCCTAAAGTCTCCTGAATAAAGTCTGAGCTGATGAGAATGGTATACAAAGTTCTTTCCAATTCGTCTTCCTAACTTTACCCTTTAGCCTTCTGCTCCCTACCTGAACATTCACAATTCTAGGGGAGTAGTGAGGTGGAAAGGACAAGGGCATTGGAGCCAACTACAAGCCAGTAGATCATCCCAAACTCCCCCTCTTCTATCACTCCCACATTCAACTCCCCTAATTCCTGTCTATTCTACCTCTTAGATAAACTCTGTGAGGGCAAGGACCGCATCTACCTTATTTATCTGCATAGCCTTAGGACCTAGCAAGGACTCTTAGTAGAAATTCAATAAATATTTATTGATTAAAGTAACAAATGAATGACTACACCCATGTCACTGTTATCAACCTAGCCCACCTTACTGTTGCCTCTCACCTGGTCTGCAATAGAAACCCAAGGGGTTTTCCTATGCCCCTCTTGGCTCCCTGTAATCCATTTTATATTCTACATCAAAAGTAATCTTTCTGAAATGCAAATGTGCTTAAAACTTTTCAATGACTTCCCAGTGTTCTTAATCCTTAATATGACCCACACGGTAAGTATAACTTAGCAGTTTGGGCACTTGCTAGTTAAGTAACAAAAAGAAACTTACTAAATCTCACTGAGTCTTGGTTTCTCCATCTGGAAAAAATGTGAACAATAATTACCTACCTCACAAGGGCTGTTGGGAGGATTAAAGAAGGTAATATACATAAAATGGTTAACACAGTGTTCAGTTCTCTGTTCAATAAATGGTAGCTATATGATTATTAGGTCCTGAACAATGTGTTCCCTGCCTGCCTCTTGCTATTCCCTCTTGTTTTCTGGCAGCCTCATTAAGCTATTTTCAGACCCTGGAATATGCCATGCTCTTTGAAATCCTGCTCCTCTTTCTGGTAGCAAAGTAGAGTTTATCTTCTCTAAGAAATCTTTCTTGACACTACATATCTGGTTCAGGTGGCCCTGCAGTAGATTCCTATAGCAGTTTATATAACATTTATCATGGTATTGGTTATCTACTCCTGGCATAGTGACTGACATTTAGCATTGCTTCTGTAAATATCTGTTGAATCAACTCTAGACCCACTGCACTTCCTTTTCCATGCTCTGCGCATATGTTATTTCTTCTTTCTGTTCTAAACAGAACATCGTGACTGCTACATTCATATTTCCTTGCCATGGGAAACTTTGCAACCTACAGCCTTTGTTAAAGAGGCAGGGCTTAGGTAGCCATAGTTACGTACAGTTCATGGAGGTACTTTTGCCTTAGCTGACTGAACCAGAATTGGCATCTGATGCAAAGGTGGACAATCCAGAACCTGGTCAACAACTTACAACATACCTGGCACCAAAAAAGAAGTAGGTCAATCAGATTTCTTCTCACTCTCTAAAATGTGAGCTAGAGAAAGGAGAGAATGTGGCTATAAATGACAAGAACAAGAGCTAATGGTGTACAAAGAAAAACCATGAGATAAGCTCAGAATCGTGAGGAGTCAAGGCAAGCTATAGCTATGAGGAAATAGAAACTATGAGGTAGAGAACATGAGTACAAAGTGAAGGTTTTGTGAGTGGTATAAATGTCTAACCACTATGCTGTACACCTGAAACTAATATAATATTGAATGTCAACTATAATTTTAAAAATAAAAATAAATACAAAGTGAGGAATAAGGAAACAGTTCATAGTGTTAAAAGAGGCCCTTCCAAGAGGAGAATAGCTAGTTCATGCTTATGGCTGAGCATTAGCATGGAAATACCTAAAATGCTCTTCTGGGCTGTTAGTTTTCCTGGCTTCCTGTGACATATATCTTTAAAATAACACTGTTGGGCTAAATGAAGTGAGTTGTCCTTTGGAACCCAGAGTGTCTAACTGATAAGCCTTTCTTTGTTTTGGGAAAACCCACGCATTCCTCAAGAGTGAATTTCTAGGCCCCCTTCTCTGTTTTCTCTCCATTTAGAGAAGCGCTTACCTATAATAATTGGCTTGTCTATCTCTACCATGTGGATATCTGACTGAGAACTCTTTGAGAACAGGGTATCTTGTCTGTGTTTCTCAGTCGCATACTCTGTCTAGAGGCATACTTGATATATAAAACCAGGTACTGTTCTAAGTACTTTACGTATTTTAATTTTTTAATTCTCATGAAAGCCCTCTGAAGTAAATACTATTATTTTCTGCAATTCACAGAAGGAGAAAGTAAAGCACAGAGAAAGCCTTGCCAAAAGTGCAAAGTAAAGAGTAGAGAAGGGATTCAAACTAGGAAGTTTGGCTCCAGAGTCTAACACAACAGGGCCTTGGACTAAAAAGGAATGTGGACAGGGAATAGTAGTCAATAGGAGTATTTGAACTCTGCTATATAGGGTACAAAGCACTTTCACACATATATGAAAACATCAGGAAACCTCCCACCCTTTGTGGGAAACCAGCTAGTAGTTGTAGCTCTGAAATACCAAGTTCCTAGATTTTTCCTATAGTTACAGATAAAGTATAAGTAGAAGGCACATACAGATATATTTTGTAACCTCACAGGCCCTTAGAGGTGCTAATACCGGGTATGTTAGTCATATTTCTAGGCTAGTATCTAAAGAAAAGATTGTATTAGAACATGAAAACCTTTCATTGAGCAAAACAACCACTTTCTCAGCTATTCTAATAACTAAGTCTCTCCATAAAACTGATAATTAAGGGTGTGTATGTGGTGTGGCAGGGAAAGTGGATAGAGTGAGTGGTGATTCCACTTTGTACTATAGTTTTGAACAAAGTCCTGGTTTAGGGAGCTCTTGCAGATGCCTTTATTGGCAGTTTCAACCGGTTCCTTTGAGTTGCCATGGGAACAGAAAGCCAAACTTTGGGGGCTGTTTATTAGTGAGTGAGTGAGTGAGTGATAAGGAGCCAACTGAAAGGAAAGCTCTGAGGAAGCCTAGGGTTATTGAAGGAGAGTGTCGGTGAAGCAGAGTATTTATGTATTAGTATCAGGTAAATCCAGATGTCTCCTGGCACAATGTACAAGTAACTTCCTTCTAATTGCCCCTATCTTAGAGATCTGAGTGAGTAACCAGGGGAGAGGTCTAAAGGTTGCAACTGTTTAGCATGATAATGTTCTTAAGTATTAATGGCACTGTATAAGGACAGAAAGAGTCCTTAGGTTCCTCTGAAGTGAGAGAACAGCAGGAGATGCCTCTACCTGAGTAAAATTTACCAAGGAAGTGAGTGAGATTTGTGCTTGGGCTGAATTCCTGGTGACACAGCCATATGGCTTTTGCTGGCTGCCATCCTCCAGACAGCATATTCTTCTTGCAGAGCAGCTAAAGTGTGTAAAGAATTGTGCTTTCCTCACTGACACATTTACTCCTTCCCCCATCAGCAGCCAGAACTCTTAAGTGAAGACTCAAGGTGCCCCTACCTATCCTTCCAGCCTGAATTCCTGCCCAAGATTAAGGATCTTGATCCTTTCTCCAAGCCATTTCCCACATCTCTGATTTTCTCCCTAGAGTAGGAGGCTCCAGGGGACCACAGCTGACTCTGCCAGGCACAGAGGGTTGAGTCATCCGGCAGGCGTCAGAGCTGTTAGCAACAGCTCTGCTGATCTGTATGCAGCTCCAACTCCCTCTCCAGTTCAGAGTTTTGGAGCTGTCTTGTTCAAAAGTAAAGAACAGAACACAGATGGCTGGTAACAGGATCCCACAGGGGCCTCTTTTCCCACTGAGCCCATCCTGCTAATCCTTTTATAGGAGAAGAGAAAATAAATGGTGAGTGTAGCAAAAAAGGGTATCAGCTCTACACTGTTCTTTGGGTCTTGGTGGAAGGCCCCTGAAAACATTTCCCAGGCACATCCCCTCCTGGTTCTTCTTTCTCCTTTTTCATGTCTTTTGCATTCTTTCTTCCCATTCTCCATCCCTGTTCCCTATTCTTTGTAGTATCTTTGGATCTGACAGAGTAACTTGCTGAATGCCTTCTTTGTAAAGTAACCAGGCAATTTGAATCCATACACATCCAGGAAAATCAAATGCACTGGAAGCTCAGAGTGGCTGATTTTACCAGTTTTATCTCTTGGGAGTCCCTTTAGTTTCTGCACTTCTACCGAGGTAGCATAATGCATTACGAAGAACCAGAGAGAAGTGAGTTCCAAGCCCTGTTCCAAAAATTGAATAAAATACATTAAAATAAAAAAAATTCTGCTCTGCCATTTACTAGCTGTGTCATCTTGGGCAATTTACCTAACCTCTCTGAGCTCCAGGTATGGCATCTGAAGATGTATATAATTGTATCTACTTTGCCAGTTGGTTTACAGATTAAATTAGACAGAGGTAAAATATAATATCTGGAACATGATAGATATGTCTAGTAATATTAACTCTTTTCTTTCCTCCTACCTCGGCTGCTGTAAGTGCCAGGTCCCTGAATTTTAAGGGTTGAAAAAAATTTTTTTTCCCATCGAAAAGTTAGCATCCATGGTCAGGTGTTGCTGATAAAATTGAAGCAAGAAAGGCAAGTGGAAAGTGTGTGTGTGTTTTGCAAGACTCATGGACCAAGACTTTGGAAAAACTAGCATGTGAATATGCTAATGTTACTTTTCCCCAATTTAGGGATTCTTGGTGAAGATTGCTGGTTTCCTCACGTTGCTCCTGAGCATGGTCGATACTAATCTATTTTCCTTGGAAGATAAAATGCAGGGTTGCTGATCGACTGTGACTTTAGATAAGTTATTATCCCTCTCTGGGCTTCACCAGAACAGAGGATCACTGCTCCTCTTCACTCCAAGAAAGGAGGATTGATTGAAGTTTGTGTAAACTCCAGGAGAAAGGTTAAATATGGTTTGGTATCATTCTTGGCACTGAGAATACCGGAAGTATTTGCACAATCAGGTCAAATGCCACTGTTCAATTTATATGATTACTAAAGACTCAGCTGACACAAGGCTGTGGTTTGACATGGTTTTTTGTTCCAGATAATAAACATGTGTAATGTCAATTATACTAATGTGTTTTGCTCTAGTTGAAACAAGAAGGAGGCTGATGATGAGGCCAGGACACTGTACCTCATTCTCTCTGACCAGACGCACTCTGACAACACGTTTTTCCTGTCTCTCTTTGTAACTGGTAATTAGGTTCTTAGCTGAGTTGTCAGGAATCTTGACAAGTTTCACAGGCAGTCACCATCTGACAGTTTAGAACTCCGGGCTTCTCACAACTGGGATATTCTCTCCCAGGGAACCAAAATTTCTCAGTCTGAAACTTCTCCTTTTACTCAAAGAGTCTGATCTGAGAGGAAAGCTTACTCTCTCAGTGCAGTATCCAATTCCAAAGGAGATTGTTGAGTCCAGTGGTGGTGATGGGGAAATCTCTGTATTCATGTATATCCTCAGCAATAAGGGCTGACTCTATGGTTTGACAATGAAGTGGGAAGGCAGATGTAGCATGGTCGTATGGGAATTTAACATAGTTTTCAAAAAGTGAAAAAAATAGTTAATAAAGTTGCCTTTTCTATCATTGCTCAACCTCTGCACATCCAAAAACTTGACAGCAGGAACTCAGATATTTGTACACCTATGTTCATAGCAGAATTATTAACAATAGCCAAAGGGTGGAAGGAACCCAAAGGTCCATTGACAGACAAATGGATAAACAAAATGTGATTTATATACACAATGGAATAGTATTCAGCCTTTAAAAGGAATGAAATTGTGATACATGCTACAACATGGATCAACCTTGAAGACATTATGTTAAGTGAAATAAGCTAGTCACAAAAAGACGAGTATTATCTGATTCCACTTATGTGAGATATACAGAGTAGCCAAATTTATAGAGACAGAAAGTAGAATAGTAGTTACCAGGAGCTGGGAAGGGGTCGCAGGGGCAAGATGGGGAATTGTTTAATAGGTACACAGAGTTTCAGTTTGGGAAGATGAAAAAAGCTCTAGAAAGGGGATGATAGTGGTGATGGTTTCACAACAATGTGAATACAGTTAATGCCACTGAACTGTATGTACACTTTAAAATGGTTAAAATGGTAACTTTTGTTATGTATATTTTACCTAAACCGCTTTGGGATTAGGGGACTTATTTAGTTGATTAAGGAAGTCAGTTCTTTCCAGTATGGGGCTAAAGCGCTTCAGATGGGCTCTCCTGCTTACCTTGGTCATAGTACTGGTCGAACTTTATCAGCAAGCCTGTTGTGCTGCTCATCTCGTTTTTGCTGCCCATCATCCACTGCCTTGGTTTCTGGTCATTTTACCTTAGATGCTGGGAACCAGCCTCTCCTCTACTCACAGTCTGTGTGGTTCTTGTGAAGTCGACTTTACTCTGCACTTGAGAGATAGAACTTGTTTATCAGGCCTAAGCAATCAATGTATGCAGTGTATGATAGTCCCTCAGGTCTGGCTCAGGGAATGGCACATGATCCAATTAAAGCCAATAAAATGCAATAAGACTTATCTGGCATTTTTGGGGGGAAAAATCCTCTTATTTTTCTCCTGAAATTTGCTGAGCACAGTAATGATAATAATAATGTAATAATTAACATTATTGAGTGCTTATTCTATGCCAGAGAGAGTTTTGAACACTGAATTTTTCTTTACTCCTCACAATAACTATGTTGGCTCAGTATGATTATTGTTCTCTTTTAACTAAGACACATAGAGTTTCAATTAGCTTGCTAAAGGTCTCACAACCAGTATGTGGTGAGGCCAGGTGTCAAACCAGTTTTCACTCTGAACCACTATATTCTATTGCCTTGATAGGATGTAAGGACTGGAATTACTGCTACCTCTTGTATAGCCCCAGACCAAAGGCAACACAGCGGAAGTCCTGGAAATGAAACCAGAACTTTTAAGCCCTAACTCTGGACCTCATACTTCTTAGCTTGTATGAGCCAAAATATTCCATTTTTCTTAAACTACTCTGGGTCTATTTCTCTGTCACTTACAATCCAAAATGACTTAGAACTGTTTATTCATTGGCCTTTTCCACTAGGCCATGATCTCAAAAATAGGAATAGTATCTTATTTTCATATCTACAGAGCCTAGCATAGTGCACATAATTAACATTCAATGATTGTTTGCTATCTATCAATTCAATTGTCCCATAAACATTTATTGTGAGTTGTCTATGTGCCAGAAATTGGGTTAGATATGAGAAGTGCAAATAAAAATGAGCGAATGGAAACTGTTAGCCTGCAGTGTATAAGATAATAATTGCAACGGTTATATGATAGAGAACTCTAGGGAAAGATGCACACACATGCTAGGGTTCTCAGGAAGCTGCTGCCGCCTTGGCACTATATGCCTGGCTGATGGGCATCTTCTGGGTTCCTGCAAATGCCAGATATTTTCAGGGTTGTCTAAGGTTCCAAGGATGTCTGGAAGGTACCTGCTTTCCAAACTGATATACATACCAGATTTTCACCTGGTCCTGATATGTCGACCATGTGTTTTCTGCTGTGCTTCTCTATTACTTGAGTCTTAAAAGTATATTCTGTAAAATGGCTATGCCCTACTCATTTCTCAGAGTTATGGTGAAGAACAAAAGAGGTCATAGATATGAAAGTTCTATTGTAACCAGGTGATAGTTACTTTCTTTTATCTGATCATAGCAAATGCTAATATATCCTACTCTAGCTAACCTCCCCCAAAAAACCAGATCATTTGGTCTTACCAGCAGTTCTATTCTAACGTAGTGAATATCTATTTTTGTCTGTCCAGAATTTCTCTCTCTCCTCTTGGCAAAAAGCATCCTATATTCTTTTGGAGAATTCCCTCTACCATTCTGTGTTGCTCTTTGTGAGGCTGTTACTCTAAGCCTCTTGCCACAGGGTGGACACACAATCCTAGCTAGGGCTATCAAAACATCTCACCCTCTGGTGAAGTGACTAGCCCACACAGGGGCCTATGACACAGGGTCCAAGCTGGACAACTCAGAGCTATTCCTTTGGATTTTATATATTATTATGTGAGAGTGAGAAGCTTTCCTTTACCTTCAGGGTCATTAAACTGGGATGAAGTAAATATAAATTTCTGTGGCTATTCCTTCCACTCCACTTTGTTCCTAACCCCAGTCTAGCCTCCCTCTGTTGTATGAAATAAACTACAATGATAAAAGTTCTCCTCAGCATGTTCTATGTGAAGCCTGCTTAAATTTCTTATGGAAACATGTCTATGATCCATAAGCCCCAAATTCTGGTCTGCTCATCCTCACAAAGTCCCAAATGCCTCCTATTTCTACATTTACAATGTAACATTTCTGTGTTCAGAATATTTATAAAGAAAAATAAAGGATTAGAGTCATGATAACCATTTATGTGGTACCATCTGATAACTAGATTAGACCTTTGTCCCTGCTCAGCAGGTAGGAGAGAGCTGATTGTATAGGAAAGTCACATAGCAGGCAAGTTGAAGTGGTATAAACCTGAACGTTGGTACACAAGGGCTCATGTCATAATACAATATATCAATAAAAGAAGTATCTGGTTAAAAGCAGTATTAGAAATCTCCTTGATTAATTTCCTGTGTATAGACAGTACCAATGAGAGCAGTGCTGTGCTATATTAAACTAGGTGGCAGCAGTGGGAAGCACCTGAGCCCTCCAGTTGCTCCTCCCAATACAAACACAGACAACCTTATAAAACATCTAATCTATTAGAAAAATATCCAAGTGATTGGGAGCTGGGTGTGGTGTGTGGAGAGACAAAAAGGGGAGACAGAAAGAGACAAGCACCTAACAAAATTCTTTTCATTCCTAAGGCACTGGACTTTTTAATTACAGGGTCTAATAAATTTCCATTTTTTCTCTTTAAATGAGTTGAATGGTCACATTCAACCAAAAGACTTCTTATTAGCATAGAATTACTACCCAGTAAAGAGAAAGCTAAAGAGGAGGCCCAAGGACAATAAAATATTAGCTTATTTTGTTTTAATTGCTAGATGTTTCTGTTTCATATCCTATGTGGTATAAGTCTAGTAGGAATTTGTGTAGTTTTTTTTTTTCAATACCGGCTGACATCAGTCAAAGATAAGGACATGACAAAATCACCAATTGGTCCCGAAGATGCATTCCAAAAACCTCTCAGTCCACAAACATGCTGCCCAACCCTTCCCACATTCACAGATGTCCTAGACAATCATGATGCACTGATCACGGGGTGCCTGTCAAAGGGTAGTGTCAGAGCAGTGGGATGAATATTTACCTTCTTACACATACAAAATAAGAGCTAACACTTTTCCGTGGGCTAGGCACTTTACATGTTATCTTATTTAATCCTCACACAACCATCTGAGGTAGGTAATATTAATCCCATGTCAGATGATAAGGAGAGGAACTCAGCCTGGTTATTAAACCAACAAAGTAACATAGTCACTGACACTAGAAAGTGATGGGGGTGGGACTCCACATCAATCTTTTTAACTACTGCTGCACTACCTTCACATCTATTACTTGACATCTTCAGTGTCGGATATTTTTTAGACTCTGGTGGAGCTGCTTTAACTTATTCATGGCTTACTGCAGATGCTTATCTGATAGACACCTGAGACTGAAGATTTCTAGGTCAGGACTTTCTTAACTGAATTGTATTCTACCATCCTTATGGGATCTTGGCCCAACATTTATCTATTCCTGTAGGCTGAAATAGAAGAATCTGCTACCTCCATGTGTAGGCATTTTTAAAAGATTGGCATTTTAAAAATGGATCCAATTACATGGGAATGCAGAGCTCAAGAACAACTCTGTACCTGATGAGCTTTCTTTTTCAGCCTATGAAACCATGTTTGCTTATTAGGCAGCCATTTGTAGACATGCCTGTGTGAGGTATGACAGCCAGACTGTAACCTGCCTTAGTTGGCCCTGGGGCCTAAAGACAAAATATATGGATGCATTGATAACAGCCCAGGATGCACTGAATGGGCTTCCAGTAAATTTATCTACTCAATGATTATCAGCCTCACCCACAGTTTCTAAACTGGAAATTCTAAGACATGTCCTTCTCACCAACTACCCTCTTACATACTCGGCTTTCTTGGTTTTTGCCTTCTGTGAGGAAATAGAGATTTTGATAAGTAATCACAAGGTAATTGCAAAAAGTATATATACTAGCTAATGTTGGGTGAAGATATCATCATGACCAATGAAGATTTTAGTAAGAGTCTGGTAAAATACCCAAAGAAGGGTTTTCTTTCTGTTTCTAAGTACACATGTATACACACACACACACACACACACACACACACACACACACTTCAGAATTCGAATTATCTGTACACATTATTTGCATCATTCCTGTAATTACAGATTTTTGAACTAAAATGACTCTAGAGATAATTCTAGTCTATTGTAGTTAGAAAGGAAACTGAGGCCAGAAAAGTAAAATTAAGGTCTGATTCAGTGCATCACTTGCTCATAGGTCATTCTGCATTGTTATTTAAATGTTTTGTGTGTGCACATTTTCTCTCTCTAGTAGAATTTTGAGTTCCTAGTCTGGAGAGGAAGGGGACTGGGAGGTAGTGAGAAAAACGGGGTCTTAAGATTGAATCTGTAATCTAATAGTTCTTCACTTACTACATGTGTGATGTTACACAGTTACTTAGCTTTCCTGCACTTTCGTCCTCTGTAATGGGAATCATCACCATTATGCTTCTTTTAGGGTAATTGGGAAGTTCAAAGGGATAATGAACATAAAGCACTTGCTTCATAAAGTTCTTGGCACAGAATAACTCTATAAACGTTATTTTCATTTGTCTCTTCTGTATTTTACTTAAGCCTAACACACAGTAAAAATTCAACAAGCATTTGTTGTGTGGGGTTGAACATGACTTGATCTTTTACTGAGTGACAACATTAAAAAGATACTCTTGTGGATAGATACCATATCAGAGTACCTACCCACACATTTACAAGTTATCTTTTCACACACAGATATGTGTGTGACAACAAATACAATGACATTACACATGGTCAGGCATCTTTTACATACACTAGAAATGTGTACATGGCCTCACACTTTCCTTGGTTGGTGGTGCCAGGAGTACAATATGGTAGAGAGAGTGTGTGCTTTGGATTCATTCACAACTAGGTTCAAATTCTAGTTCACCACTTATTCATTAGTTGGTGATATTGGGCAAGTGACATAAGCTCTCTGAACCCTGGTTTTCTTACCTATAAAATGGAGGTAATAATAATAATATGACTTATCTCACAAGTTTGTTGTAAGAATTAAACAAGATTTTTAGAAAGAGCTTATTAGTGTTTTTGTCTTTGCTCGGGTAACTTTTATCAAGGTCAAAACATGGTTGATACCAATTCTCCTCACAGTTTTTGACTCTGATATACAGGCCCAAAGGATACCTAACTGAGCTTTGAGAAGGCCTGTCGGGGAGGTGACTCTTGAATTGAATCTGGAAGGATTATTAGCCAACTAGGGAAGACATTTCAGACAGAGGAATGCAGTGCTGCATCCTAGAGACAGCATATTAGCAGTTAGCAGAACAGTTCAGGATGGCAGGAACATCCTAAATAAGGCTAGAGAACTATGCAGGGGTTTTGTCTGGATTTTATTTGGAGGACTTTGGGGAGCCATGGGAGAGTTTTAAGTAGAGAAATGACACACTCAGCTTTCAGAAACTGCATCTTTGGAAGATTAAAGTCATTCACCTTAGTATAGAGAATGTGGCACCCTGAGAGTCAAGGAGAGTATCTGGAAAGCAATTACAGTACCCCTGGTGAGAAACCAAGGTATGAACCATAGCAAAGGCAGTGGGGATGAAGAACAGGACAAGTCAGAGAAATGTTCATAAGTTCATCCCACAGAATGAGCAATATCTGCAACCATTGACATTATTGACGATATTGACATTATTTTCCTATCATTAATGAATGCAATTTTCTTTCTTTTTGATAAAGTTTTAAAGATTAAATAATTGATAAGTTTTGCAATGCCTACTAATGATGCTTTCTTGTTGAACAAATTTGATATTGAGATAAGCCTCTGTGTGTGTGTGTGTTTGTGTGTGTGTAATTTGAAAAACTGAGGAGCGAGGGCTATTGTCATTAGATCATAAGCACAAACCTATAATAATAATAATAATAATAATAATAATAATAATAATAATAATAACGATAGCCAGGGACTGTTATGATGCCCTGTGTGCTGGGAAAACAGGGTAGAGGGTAGGGGGTGCTATACTTTGTGGTACAGATAGAGGTAAGTGTGAGAATAAGGTAGTGGCAGATACAAAATATAAAAACACCACCTATACAACATTAAACCTTTAGATTTAACTATGTTTATAAAATATGTGGGCAATGAAGCAAATGTGAAATAACATCATGAAGATGCAATTGGCCAAGCTCAGAATGTGGAAAATTTTACAGGATATATAATTTGATTTCTTCAACAAATGAACTGAATATAAAAAAGAAATGAAAGAAGAAAAAGAAAGGAAGGAAGAAAAAAGGAAGGGAAACTGTTAGACATGAAGAGACTTAAGAGGTATATTTATCATATCCAAAGTGTAGAACTTGTTCAGATCCTAATTCAGATAAATAGACTATAAAAAAATAGTTTTGGAAACTATTGAGAAAAACTAAACATGGATTGGGTATTAAATGATATTAAATAATTATTGTAAAGGTGTGATCACATTGTGGTTATGTTGCAACAAAAGCCTTTGTTAGAGATACATCTGAAGTATTTATAGATGAAACGTTAAGATGTGTTTAACTAGAGAGTTACTTAAAAATACATCAGGAGTTGTAAAGAAATAGGTGAAAAAAGAATAATAAAGTATTAATAGTCCAAGCTGGGTGATAGACACATGGAGATTTACTACTCTATCTTACTCCTTTTGCATATGTTTGAAATTTTCCGTAAAAAAAAAAAAGGAATAAATACTATGGGAAAGGCTGAATCTCTTTCCATTCTCAAATGTATGAAATAATGAGAAGAGAACATTCTTGCTATAACATTTTCAGAAGAAAGAGAAGGATTGGAGGGCCATCTTTAAGGGATGGGTGGAGGAAAAGAGGCCCTGGGGGTGGGAAGATAGAAGGGAAACTGGTTACGAGTGGTGTTGAAAAAGTCAAGGAGGAACACAGTTTTGAGATTGGAGGAGTATCAACTGTGTCAAATAATGCAGATGTCAAGAAGAAAAGAATTTAAATGACTCCACTAGACATAGCAACTAGAAGGTCACTCTGGACCTCAGCAAGGTCAGTTCCCATAGAGGTGGGAAGATAGGCAACTTTTCTAAGAAGCTTGGCTGTGAAGGCGGGGAGATGTAAAGATTGTAATTCCCGCCCCCCACCCCAAAGAAGGAGGAACTAGGGCATATTTTTTATGCTGAGGGGCAGTTGCTATTTGAGAGTGATTGACCATATAGTGGTTGACCATGAAAAGAAAAATGACTGACTCACAGAGCAAGGACTCTTACTATGAGAGGGAATATACAAAACAATTTATATGCATATCACACTGAAACAGTTTGTTTTTCTGATCACAGCCAGTTTACTTTGAGTACATCTTCCAATAACTGTTCTAGAGTACATTTTTACTCACAAGCCTCACACAACAGATCTATTTATTTCAGTTTTTTAACCGATTGAAGAATTGAGATTTTTTTTCATGACTGCTCGTTAAGCACACCTTTTAGTTATTGAATAAAATTGCTTTTTATAGTCCACCAAAGGGGTTTTCCTCTAAAAAAGTTTTCACCATAAAAACTTTTTCCTGCATTAGGACTCTTAGGATTCTGTTTACTGCTCTTGTTCCAAAAACTTCTCACCACTCAATCTACTAAAAAAATCCATAAAAACTTTTCAAGAATTTGTCTCCTTCCTATCATTACCAACATACAGGGTGGTTTTGATTTCTAATTCTTATTACTGTTCCAAAAATTATTATAAACTATTAGAATCTCTAAAATTTAATTACGTACTGGTTACACTGACCAGTTTACCTCTGAATTCCACGGAGGGGTTAACTAAGGTGTGTAAGAATGGGATATTTTACATGTCAGGGCAAACTTCTTAATCTCAGGGTTAGTCCGGGGCGGATCTTTAGGAGTGGGAAGAAGGAAAGAGAGCAGATAAGCTCTTCTTTCTCAGATTTCAGGGTGAAATGAATGCACCTGACGCCCGCGTGGCATAGGCGCTCAGCCAGCTGAGCGAAGCCTGGCTGGACAGAGGTTGGGGCATGGGCCACTCGGGAGACTCCGCCCAGTGAAGGTATTCGCGCGCTCCCGTGAGGGTGTGAACGCGTACGTAGTCGAGTCTCGCGCGGGGTCGGGCCTGTCAGGCGCGAAATCTCGCGAGATCGGAGACTGGGATGACTGTCTGGAGGAGGGGAGTGGTGTCGGGGAAGGGGGGGAACCTGGGCAGCGGCCGGGCTCTGTGGCTTCAGGGCTCGGGGAGAGAGAGGGAGGGTGGCAAAGAGAGTGAGTCGGAGCCGCCGCCTGCCTGAGAAGAGAGGAGGGGTCCCGCCTGCCTGCGCCCTTCGCGGGCCGAGAGCGCGAGGCACCCACGAACCTCTGAGGCCTCCCGGCCCCTGGGGACCCCGCCCCGCCGCCGGCCGGGCGGCCCGCGGCCTCTCTTCCCTTTGTGAGCGCCCCCCTCCCAGGGGTGGTGGTGGTGGCAAAGGGCTGTGCGTGGGCCCGCCCGCCGAGGGGCCGCGGCGGGGGACCGACAGGGCCTCGGCTGTGTGCGGACGGGAGGCGGCCGAGGCCCGGGCCGGTTCCCCCGAAGCGGCAGCGGCTCCCGGCACTTCCCCGCGCCATCTTAGCTGAGCCCAAGCGCTGAGGGCACCTCCTCGACCCCGGTCGTCCCTTGCCCTCCTCCCCCCCCGCCCCTTGTCGCAGAGTTGGGCTGGGCTGCTCGCTGGGGCTCCGCGCGGGGCGGGGGGGGGGCGGCAGTGTGTCGCCAGACCCCCTCCTCCTCCTTACTCCTCGCTCTCCAGTGTAGCGGCTACCTGAGCGCTGTAGGGGGCTGCGCCTGCCTACTCCGCCCCAGACCTGTCGGCGAAAGGGTAAGGGCACCTCTGCTTTGAGAAAAAGAGACTTGGAGGGGGCGGGGAAATTCGGCCCACTCTGGCCTCGGCGCGGAAGAAGGGATGTGGGGGTGGGGTGGGGGAGGGAGACTAGGAGGGTCTGTGATTCTGTGGGTGGGGTGAACAAGCTGGTGAGCTGGGCGCCCTCCTGTTTTGAGGGACAAGAGCAATTACCTTCCTCTTTCCTAAGGGTCAGCGGAAGGAGTGGTGGAAGGGGATGTCTCAAAGAAGGTGTGGCCCTCAGAGGGAGACCGAGTTGACGTGCACCCCAATTTAAAAGGCGCGAGGTCCCTTACCCTTCTGGTCCCTCTGCTCCTCCCTCTCCTTTGTAGTGTCTGTATTCTGGGGAAGGGAGTCTGTACTGGGTAGCCTCCTGGGTGGATTCCACCCCCACCCCCTAGGAAATCTATACCTCTTTTCTGTAGGGGTAGTGGAAGCGTTTCTCACCCCCTACCCTTCCCCCTTCCTCATCCTTTAGTCTACTGCAATGCTGCAGAAGTCCAAGGCAGTTTCTTCATACACAGGCCCGTGTGTACCCTGAAGGGAGGGAGAGCAGGAGAGGGAAGTAATGGCGCTTTCCTTGGAAAGGTTACTCTCTTTCCTTTGGTTTTAAATCGATAACAGTATCAGTTTAATACTCTTCCCCCGAGATCTGTTCCTGGGAAGTATATCTATTCCTGTTGTTATTGTTGGGGGATATGGCCTCTTGAGAGGGACCCTGCCATGTTAGAACAGTTTTTATGTCTCAGTCTCTTTTAAAATTGGATTGACATTTCGTGCGTGCGTGCGTGTTGTGTGGTGTGTGTGGTGTGTGTGTGTGTGTGTGAGAGAGAGAGAGAGACAGACAGACAGACACACACACACACACACACACGGAGAGAGAGAGCGAGCGCATATTCGGTTTTCGTTTGGTTTAAAGTAAAATAATTTTGTACTCCCTACCCCCCTCACTTCCCTCACATTTTCTTCCTATGACTTTTGTAGCTCTTGAAGAAAATTATTAAAGATTATTGAATACAGACAGGCAGTCTGATGGACATTCCTTCTTGAGCTGTGAATTTTTAGGGTTAATGTTTTGTATAACATCGAAATTGGAATTTTTTGAAAACGTTTAGGTTACATATCTTTCTGTTGTAAGTGCTTTGTTTCTTAAAGAAATGAAAAAATAAACACTAACTAGCCTAATTATGTTGTGATAGGATCTGTACCCCTCTTCTGTAGTAAATAAGTCGTTTTTCCACTTTTGCTTCATGTCATATTTAAGACATCCTCATATCTGGTTTATAGTAGTACTTGGTTTTGTCCTTAGTAGAGTAGAAGTAAATATAATCAAAAATTTGACTTTCTGGAAGTGTGTTGCCAAGTGCTTTTTGTGATCAAAAAGTAGTCTTTTAGTCTACTGTTGATAACTTTAAAAAAATATATTTAAATTTACTGATGAAGTGATTTCAAAATGCTCAATATATGAATATTCATAGAATTAAATTTTTCACAAAGCGATGGAGATGACTAAATATGTACAGATAAGAGTTGTCTTGATATTTAATTAACAAGTTGTATTTGGTGTTTAAGCTTCATTTATTGGGTGACTTATTTTTAAATACTTTCAGATGCCATGTGCATTTAATGTTGGCCATAAGAGCTCTTTTGCTGCTATTGTTGCTGGATTTTGTTTGTTTGTTTGTTTGTTTTGCATTTTGAAACCTATTTTAAGACAGGGCTTTAAAGATGTTAGTAGTAGTGTTAGGCACTACTTTAGTTTGTCATCTTACTTCATAACTTTGATATAGGGAGACATTAATGGTATATTAAATCAGTTTTACTGTTTCCTCGAAATGGAATTCTCCTTGTTTTCTTTATTTTTTTGATTTTCATCTGAATTTATTTTAACCTTAACACTTCTCATTTGAATCTGTATTTCATGGTACAAAGCTGCATGTAGTGGTGTATAGTCTCCCCCATATGGCAAATGGTTCCGTAAAGTCTAATCCTCTATGTTATGATTTGTTGTTGATAGTTAATTTATATACTCTAGCTTGTATGAACCCAAGCATACTGTTAGTAAAGAGTGACTGTTTTTATCTTGGAAAGATGCAGGCAGAGAGAATTTATCAAGAAAGGCTACAAAACTTAAGGATGTACACAGGATATAGGTAAACTACTTACTGTTAGAACTAAGAGGTACTCTTTAGGACAGCTATAAAGAAACCTTGTTTTCCATAGCTGGAAGGAATTCTACTAAAAGTGGTAAAAATATGTTCTTGATCAATTAGATAAGTTCATTATTAAGGAAAAACCCCGAGGGTTATTTCAGCTGACCTCTGATGCCACTGTCAGAAAGGAATACTGAGAGCTCTTAGTCTGGGTTAGTTGATTTCAGATTAGCATGCTACTTCTTATGTTTCTAAATAGTTCATCTACAAAATGACAGTGCACATCACTTCCTGTTCTTTCACAACTGGTCCTTTTTTCTGAATTCTCTTTTAATGACTTAATTTTTGGCGTTCTGATATCTGATTTGTTAATTTGGCTATAATTCTTATGTTTTATAGATGGAAGAATTTCTAAGACTCAGCTTTGTTTAAAGGCTTTGAATAGTATAAGATTATCTTAACAGTAACTGAACTTCCTTCCAAACTAAAGGATAGTTTCTCAAATTTAAACTCTGAGAGGTTTTTAAGAAATACAACAGTGCATAGGACCAAAAGTATGAATGAACTGAATAGAAAATAATTATTGTATTTTCTATAATATAGATTTTGGAAGAACTTTGAACATGGCAGTTAATTGAATATGTGTTAATATAAAATAAGCTTTCTGTATATTAAGGCATATACATATTTGGTCTCATGTTATATTGCCATCCCACTAAAAAGAAAGAAACTGATTAGTTACAGAATTCCAGAGAGACTGGATGCTATTAACTAACCATAAAGAGTATATTTTAAGAATTCACTGGTACTTAGTAGATATGAATACTTAGTAAATCATAAGGTTATTTAGGGACCAGCTATTGGTAATTGAACTTAGAGTTGAGGTTAACCTGTTATTCCAATTACCAATTAATATTAATTTTTCCATTGGGTCTCATGTTGGTCAACAGGAGTCTCTTATAATAATTGCACTCATACTAATTTAACCTTTTTGAAATTAGTATTAGTTAAGGGCTGCTGTTCAGTTCAGGATCATATATAAATGAATATCTTCTAAAAGTGTTATTTCTGTAGTCAAATCTTGCATAAAATTGAGATTCTTTCATTAAACAGAGTGCCAATGTAATTTGCCTTTAGTTTTCTGTACTTGTTCATAGCTTGATTGTATTTTGATACTCTTCAAGATTTCACATTCTAAAATGTATGTTAAAAAGATACAAATCTGTATTTCATTCCATTATATTCCATTGTGGATTAAAGTATTTTAGTTTTTAGGGATAAAAAAATTAATATTTAATTTCATTAGAGATGTCTCATTTCTTCTAAAAAATCAACATGAATTACAAAGTTGTATCGATGGACTAGAAACATTTTCAGTTGGGATGTGTCTGTCAGCATTTGGTAACAATTATTTTTATATCAGTCTCTTCCATTTGTGCTAGAAACAGGCTTTTTTGAAATACAGTCTAAGGCTGCATCTTCTTACCTAGTGACAAAATAAGTGACCCATAAAAGGTGGAAAGGTTTTTCAAAATATAAATACCTGGCGTGTAAATAAAAGTAGAGGTTACTAAATACTCTGCGTAATATATAGCCTGTTAAAAATGCCACTGTCAGTGATATTATTTACAAATAATTACATTTAATTGGCCTCTAATTTATCTTTAAAGTTAAGGGCTAATTTTTCTTTTCGGTAAAATTATTCAGTATAATAGTGTTATACAGATTTAGAAGTAGATGAATCACTTCATTCAGAAAGACATGCAAAATTTAGTTTCTGAGAAAAGCATTAACAAATAATGGAACAGAACAAAATATTCTGATTTGCAGCCACCAGTAATAATAAAACTGGCACTTAATATACTTTAATTTTACCATTTATTAGCTGTGTAACTGCTTTATGTAACTTTAAGCCTGACATTCCCTATTCATAAAATGAAGGTAATATCCACTTTACAAGGTTGTTAGGTATTTAAATAGGATAACCCTTGTTAACTACTTAATATATTGCCTGATACATAGTAAGCACTCTGTAAATTTTTGGCTAGCACACACTAGCTGCTTATTAAATGTTTATAAATGACTATGAGGGGGGTAATATTTAAAAATAAATGCATTCCGTAATTTGATTTGAATTTGGATTTATACATTTGGAGCTTGACATATTTTTGAAAGAAATGGTTAGAATTTCTAACCAAGGTAGCTTACAAATGTTTTGTACCTAAAATGGATACCTATACAGTTCTACAAGATATTTTCTTTTTCCTTTGTTGGATATAAAACCTATCCTAAAGAATGAAATTTCCTTTCCCTTTGGTACTTCATTTGTTTATTTAAGATTCATTTAGTATCTCACTCCTTTACCTTCTGGAGCTCTTTTCACAATCCCTGGTTTTGAAGGCATCCTAAGTACTCATGCTTTCCTAAGTTTTTTTTTTTTTTTTTTTAAGGTATCCTTTGTAGGTGTGTCCGCACCTTGAAAGTGCTTTATATTCCACGGTGTATTAATTCAACAAACATTAAGTGATGATTATGTGCCAGTAAGACACAGTCCCTGCCCTGAAAGGATCCCATCTTATCATTTTTTCTACCTTCTGAATGATTTTCTCAAAGTAGATTTAGGAAAGCAAGGACCTTCTTATGGTTGTCAGTTCCTCTAAGCCAGTGCTTTTCAAACTTTATGGTGTGACCCATTAGTGTCTTGTGAATTCATTTTGGTGGGTCACAATAACATTTTTTTTTAAATGAAAAATAATGTGAATTATCAGTGTGTGGTGTGTAAGTAAGGGTAAGCATTTTTTCCCCTGTATTTTAATTTTTTTGAAATTTCTTTTCCAACTCATCCTTTTTACTTTTAATCTCATGTCTTTGAAGTATGAATATCTTTTTTCTTTTTCTTTCAACTCTACTTTCATTCTCTCCTGATTCTAGTTGCTAGTGTTTTTGGTAGTTGTACATATTTACTTTTCTTAGGTCTCAAAGCTTGTAGGGTACCGAGAATCTGTCAGAAAAATCCTGGGCAGGTTGCCACCAGTTTTTGGTATGATGGTGACCTCTTAGGTTTTAATATTGAGGAACATGTATTATCCATATCTAGTGACATATCCTACATGTGTAAGTTTCTCATGAATTGCAGAATTAAAAAAATTTGGCGCATATTAAGAAAATATCTTTTATTTTTATTCAATAGATTGAATTCAAAAATATTAATTGCAGTATATGTTTTAATAAGATTATGTGCCTATTTAAATGTATATTAGGTATACAATTGGTCCTTGAATGACATGGGTGTTCAGGGTGCCAATGTCCTATGCAGTGGAAAACCATGTATAACTTTTGACTCTCCCAAAACTTAAGTTGTCCCTTGGTATCTGAAGGGAGTTAGTTCTAGAACTCCCTGAGGATAGTAAAATCTGAGATGCTCAAGTCCCCTGGCATAAATCAGTGCATACTGTAAGCCCTCTGCATCCATGGACTCCTCATCATAGATGGAAAACAGTACAGGTATTTATTGAAAAAAATTCACATATAAATGGATCTGCATAGTTCAAACCTGTGTTGTTCAAGGGTCAACTGTATTTTTTAAATTTCAACATGCTTCAATCCATTACATCTAACCATATTTTTATATTTTAGTTGATGTTTTTAATCTAGTGATAGTCTCTAGTTTATATTTTGGATTGATTTAGTCACAGTGAGAGCGAGGGATTTCAGAAAAAGTTGATGAAAAGCATTACTAAACAAGGTCAGGGTTTTTCTTCCTTTTTTACACTTGGGGGTTTAGTGTCACTCACAATTGGAAAAGCTTTATCCCTTTGCCAAAAGCATTCATATCCTTGATTGTTAAGAATAAAATTACTAATTAGCCTGTATTTTACTTGATAAGGAAACTTTACTCTTCCTTGTGGCACAGAAACCCTTTATGATATGTGTTAAGTATTTAATATATAGTGTTTTAAATAATCTCAAATTGTGTCAATGGTCAGTGATGATTGTGATTTTTTTTTTTATCAGGATCATTACAATACAGGAGGATGGTATTTCAGTAGGTTTCTTTGAAGAGTCCTGAGTCCCAGAGGGACAATGTAATGTGCCCACTTTCAGATTCTTTAATATATAATTATTACTGTTGAAAAATTTTTCATTATCCAGAAAAGCATGAATAATTTGAAAATAAAGAAATGAAAAGATCCTTTTGTCTTCAGTTTAGGTACTGACAAAATATTTTTGTATATTATGTATGAATGTTCATTTCTATAAGTAATGACATAAAACTTTAAGAGTAAAAGGATTTTTAGAAGGAAGGTGTGAAAATTCTCTATTTAGGAAAGAAATGTCTTGTAGGAGAGGAACTTGATTGCTAGCAGTAGAAAGTATAGAATATGGATATTTGTTTATGTAACGTTTTGATTGAACTGACTATACATATGTATGCATATTATTGTATACTAAACATTGGAGAGAACTGTCTTCAAGAATAGCATGGTTTTAGACAAAAATTATAATCTTGATACATAAATTTTGTTTTTGTATAAGTATTAGATAATTTGGTAAGTTAGAAGAATAAGTTTTACAGGAGAGTTTACTGCTGTAGTAAAAGATGTTACATCAAAACCTTAAATAATGGATTTTTACCAAATATAGTTATTTTTCTGATTGAATTCATATGAAGTAGATGCTGTTTATTATTTAATTATCAAATAAATGATAAGTAGTTTTAGTGTTGGAATTGAATTGGATTTTGTGCTGTAAGGAGGTCCAAATGTGATTTTTGAAAAAAAATTTTTGATCAATAAGAACAAACATATTGAGAGTCATATGTTTTGAGAACTTTAAATAGGAATCTCATAAAGAACTTTTATTTTATTTATCAGTTATGGACTGTAGATATTTTAATAATATATCATTTTTTCAAAAATTTACTTTAAGTTAGAGAATTTAGCCTCGCAATATTTTATAGTCTTTCAACTCTAAATGTCTAAATTTAACAAGGCATCTGGTTAATTTAAGGGGCTTGTAAATAAAGATTTTCATTAAACCTTCCAGGTGATGGCATGGAATATTTTAGGATAGGAATGGTGAAGTAGATACAGTAAGCAAACATCTAAAATGTGTTTTACGACTATCTTTGAGATGGTAAATCCAGTCATTAACAAAATGATTCTATTGTTGAGATATGAAATATTATTAAATAATGCAAAAACTGTTTGTTTATGACCATTAATATGTTAGGGTACAACACCATTCTGGTTTTTTTTTTTTTTAACAAATTATATTAAAATTAGGTGAAATGGTATCACATTTTAGTATCCATTATTTTACTTTATCTTATTCAGGTGACATAATATAAGATTAAAACATTATTTAAAAAGTGGTCTTTTTAAAATTCTTTTGAAGCATAGTTTTTTAGCTATTTGGTTTATTCATGCTTAACTTAATATAGAAATCACTTTCAATTTAACACTTTCTTGATATATTCACATAGGTTATAATTTAAGATTTGGCAAACAAAACAATCCAATTAAAAATGAGCAAAGGACTTGAATAGACATTTTTCCAAAGAAGCTCTACAATGGCTAACGGGTATATGAAAAGATGCTCAATATCACTAGTTGTTAGGGAAATACAAATTAAAACCGCAATGAGTTATCACCTCATGACTATTAGACTGGCCACCGTCAAAAAGACAAGAGATAACAAATGTTGGATGTGAATGTGGAGAAAAAGGCACCCTCCTTATGCATTGCCGGTGGGATTGTAAATCGGTATAGCTACTACTATGGAAAACAGTATGGTGGTTCCTCAAAAAACCAAAAATGAACTACCATATGATCCAGCAATGCCACTTCTGGAAATATATATAAAGGAAGGGAAAACACTAACTTGAAAAGATCTGCACCCCCCCCCCAGTGTTCATTGCAGCATTATTTATAGTAGACAAGACGTGAGAACAACCTAAGTGTTAATTGATGAATGAATTTATAAAGAAGTTGTGATGTATATTTATATATATGATGGAATATTATTCAGCCATAAAGATGAGGAAATCCTATTTGTAACAACATGGAAGAACCTTGAAGGCATTATGCTAAGTAACATAAGTCAGAGAAGTACAAATACTGTGTGATCTCACTTATATGTGGAATCTAGTAAAAACAAAACCCCACCAAACTTACAGAAAAAGAGATCAGAATTGTGGTTACCAGAGTTAGGAGGGTGTGGCAGAGGAGAGAGAGTTGAAGAAGATGATTAAAATATTAGAGACAGTTATAAATATTAGAGACAATGTACAACATAATGACTATAGTTAATACTGCTATATGATATGTAGAAAAGTAGATAAGCGTTGACTCCTAAGAGTTCCATCACACAGAACATTTTTTCCCTTTTTTCATTATATTTATATGAGATGATGAATGTTGACTTACTGTGGTAATCATCTCACAATATGTAAACCAAAATGTCATACTGTATACCTTAAACTTATATAGTGATGTGTGTCAGTTATTTCTCAATAGAACTGGAGAAAATATTCTTTGTATCATGAAAATGTATTCTTTGTATCATAAAAAAACATTTGTTGGTATGAAACTATGAAAATACCAAATCAAAATAGTAATTGATGGAATTCATATTTAAAGACTACTAGTTTATTTAGCCAGTAAGCTATGTAGCTTTTGTATCAAAATAAGATTCAGTAATAACACATGTATTTATTATATAACTTCTGAGTGCTACATTAAGCACTCTTTTTATCAAAATAGGTTCAGTAATGATACATTTATTATACATTTGAAAAGATTTAAAATTTAAAATTTATTGAAATTAGTTAAATTTTAGTTAAATTAGACATTTATATAATTTAAAAAACTACCCCCTAATTGCTCCTTCTCTCTGGTTTTCCGCCTAGTCAATATATTAATGCTAACTGCATTTCTTATGCTGTGCTCCCCATCCCCGTAACTGTCTATCAACTACTAATTTCTACTTCTTTAACCTTCACCCCATTCTCCTAACCCCCAAATTCCCTTCCTTCTGTTCTTCACCAGATTGTCCATTATATTTGTGAGTCTGTTTTTGATCAGTTTGTTCTTTTCGTTCCTTACATTCCACATTTAAGTGAAATCATATGGTATTTATCTTTTATCTGACTTATTTCACCCAGCATAATAACCTCTAGGTCCATCCAAGTTGTTGCAGATGGTAGGATTTCATTTTTTTTTAATTGCTGAGTATTCTATTGTGTATATGAACCATAACTTCATTATTTAGCCGTCTGTTGATGGGCATTTAGGTTGCTTCCATATCTTGGCTATTGTAAATTATGCTGCCATGAATATTGAGGTGCATAGATCTTTACGAGTTATTATTTTGGTTTTCTTTGGATAAATACCCTGAAGTACAATTGCTGGGTCAAAAGGTATATCCATTTTTAGTTTTTTGAGAAACCTCCATACTGTTTTCCATAGCTTTTGTACAAATTTGCAATCCCACCAACAATGTAAGAGGGTTCCCTTTTCTCCGCATCCTTGCCAACACTTGCTGTTTTTTGGTTTATTGACAATAGCCATTCTGATAGGTGTGAGGTGATATCTCATTGTGGTTTTAATTTGCCTTTCTCTGATGGTTAGTGACCTTGAGCATCTTTTCATATATCTGTTAGCCATCTGTATTTCCTCTTTGCAGAAGTATCTGTTTGGGTCTTCTGCCCATTTTTTATTTTTTAATTGGATTGTTTTTTTGTTGGTGAGTTGTATGAGTTCTTTATATATTTTGGATATTAACCTCTTACGAGATGTATCATTAGCGAATACCTTCTCCCAATCAGTTGGTTGTCTTTTTGTTTTGTTGATGATTTCCTTTGCTGTACAAAAACTTTTTAGTTTGATGTAGTCCCATTTGTTTATTTTTTCTTTTGTTTCCCTTGCCTGGGGAGATACATCTGAAAAGGAATTACTGTTAGTAATATCAGAGAGTTTACTGCCTATGTTTTCTTCTAGAAGTTTTATGGTTTCGGGTCTTACATTTAAGTCTTTGATCCATTTTGAGTCTATTCTTGTATATGGTGTAAGAAGGTGGTCTAGCTTCTTTTTTTTTTTGCATGTATCCATCCAATGTTTCCAACCCCGTTTATTGAAGAGACTGTCTTTACTCCAGTGTATATTCTTACGCCTTTTGTCATATATTAAGTGAGTGTGTAGGTGGGGATTTATTTCTGGGCTCTCTATTCTGTTCCATTGATCAATGATCTGTTTTTATGCTAGGTACTATACTGTTTTCATTACTGTAGCCTTGTAGTATAGTTTAATATCAGGTAGTGTGATACCTCCAACTTTCTTCTTCTTTCTTAAGATTGCCATGGCTATTCAGGATATTTTATGGTTCCATATAAATTTTAGGATTATTAGTTCTAGCTCTCTGGAAAATGCCATTAGTATTTTGATAGGGATTGCATTGAATCTATAGATTGCTTTGGGTAGTATGGCCATTTTAACAATGTAGAGTCTTCCTACCCATGAACAGGGTATATGCTTCCATTTATTTGTATCTTCTTCAATGACATAATTTTCTGGAAACAGATCTACTTTCTTGGTTAATTTGATTCCCAGGTATTTTATAGTTTTAGACACAATTGTAAATGGGATAGTTTTCTTAATTTCTCTTTCTGAACTGGAAAGCCACCTGCAAAAGAATGAAACTAGACTGTTGTCTATCATTGCGTACCAAAATTAACTCAAAACGGATTTAGGACCTGAATATAAGACCTGAAACAATAAAATGCATAGAAGAAAACATGGAACTAAACTCAAGGACCTTGGACTTAAAGAGGATTTTATGAATTTGACCTTGAAAAAGGAAGGAAAGTAAAAGCAAAAATAAATGAATGGGACTACATAAAACTAAAAAGCTTCTGCTCAGCAAAAGAAATCGTCAACAATGTAAAGAGACAACCATCCGAATGGGAAAATATATTTGCAAGCAATGCCTTCGATAAGGGCCTAATATCCAAAATATACAAACAACTCTTACAACTCATGACAACAAAAAACCAAACGATCCAATCAAAAAATGGCAGAGGACCTGAACAGATACTTCTCCCTAGAGGACATAAAAATGGCAACAAATATTTGAAAAGATGCTCAATGGCATTAGCTATTAGGGAAATGCATATCAAAACCACAATGAAATACCATTTCACACCTGTTAGAATGTATAATCAATAGGACAAGTAATAATAAATGTTGGAGAGGATGCGGAGAAAAAGGAACCCTCATACACTGCTGGTGGGACTGCAAATTGCTAGTCTCTATGGAAAACTATGGAGGTTCCAAAAAAACAATTGACCTACCATGTGATCCAGCAATCCCTCTACTGGGTATTTACCCCAAAACTTGAAAACCAAAATCTGAAAAGAGATTTAATTGCACACCAATGTTCATAGCAACATTATTCACAGTGGCCAGGACATGGAAGCAACCGAAATGTCTTACGATAGATGATTGGCTAAAGAAGTTGTGATACATATATACAGTGGAATATTACTCAGCTGTAAGAAGAGATGAAATACTGCCATTTGCAACAACATGGATGGACCTTGAGATAATCATGCTAAGCGAAATAAGCTAGACAGAAAAAGTTGAAAATCACGTGATACCACTTTTATGTGGGATATAAACCTAAAAGCAACAAATGAACAGGACAAACAAATAAGAGACTCATGGACATGGTCTATAGACTAGTGGTTACCAGAGGGTAGGGAGTGAGGAGAGGGGGCAGGTAGAGGGGTAAAGGAGGTCAAATATGTGGTGACAGAGAAAAAATTTAACTGAGAGGTGAATACACAGTGTAAATATATGTATGTCTTAAATTATACAGCTGAATCTTACTGGATTTTATTAATGCCACGTAAAAAAAATTTTTTGAAAGTTCATCATTGGAGTATAAAAATACCACTGACTTCTGAACATTTATTTTGGAAACTGCTACTTTACTGAATTCATAGATCAGTTCTAATCTTTATTCTTTAGGTTTCTCTATATGTACTGTTATGCCATTGGCTAATAAGGAGAGTTTTACTTATTCCTTTCCAATTCCATTGCCTTTTATTTCTTTCTTGTCTTATTGCTGTGGCTAGGACTTCCAATGCAGTATTGAAATGGGCATCCTTGTCTTGTTCCTGATCTTAAGGAAAATGCTTTTAGTCTTTCCCCATTTGAGTGCGATGTTAGCTGTAGTTTTGTCATGTGTAGCCTTTATTATGTTGGGGTATGTTCCCACTATTACCACTTTGCTGACAGTTTTTATCATAAATGGATGCTAAATTTTGTTGAATGCTTTTTCTGCATCTGTTGATATGATCATACGGTTTTAATCTTTTGGTTTGTTAATGTGGTGTATCACATTAATTGATTTTGCGGATATTGTACCAGCCTTGCATTCCAGGAATAAATCCAACTTGATCATGGTGTATGATATTTTTAATGTATTGCTGAATTCGGTTTGCTAATATTTTATTGAGGATTTTTGCATCAATATTTGTAAGAGATCGACCTACAGTTTTCTTTTTTTGTAATGTCTTTGTCTGGTTTTGGAATCAAGGTAGTGGTGGCCTCATAAAAGGAGTTAGGGAGCCTTTCCTCTTCTTGAATTTTTTGGAATAGTTTGAGAAGAATAGGTGTTATTGTATACATTTTTGAGTGTTCTTTGCTAGGTACTGTGCCAGGATACAGAAATGAGTAAACTTGATCCCTCTCATTCTTCAATTTAGTAGGGATATAGACTTGCAAACAAATACATACAATAATGCAGTGCAAGATTTCTCAGCCATGGCGTTATTGACGTTTTAGGTGGATAATTCACTGTTAAGGAGATCTGTGCTGTGTAGTATAGGATATTTTTCAGCATACCTGGCCTTTTCGCATTGGATGCCAATAGCACTCCCTCCCCCCAGTTGTGATGATCCAGAATGTCTCCAGACATTGCCAGATATCCCCTGGAGAACAACATCACCTCTGACTGAGACCAACTGGTGTAATGAATGCTAAGATTACCATCAGCGGAATGTACAGAGTGCTGTTATAGTACAAATGAAGTAGAGTTAAGGGATGTTTAGGTGGAATGTCTCCTGAGGGAGTGAGATTTTATATGGGTCTTGAGGAAAAGTAGGAGTAAAAGGGTATTATATACCTGAGAGCATGAAAGATCAATATCTAAGAGGGTCATTACTAATAGTTTGTGGCTATAGGCAATTTATGAGGTTTGGGATGGATTAATTTGGTAAAAAGAAGCTGAAAAGGTACTTTGGGGACTTTTTTTCCCCTTTTAACTAATTGAGGCATAATTAATACAGCAAAGTACATAAATATTAAATGTGAGCATAAATATTAAGTGTTTAATTTTTTGCAGAGGTTACTCATGTAACCTCCATGCAGAAGAAGATATGGAACATTTCTTGAAGGGCAGTTTTTGCTCTATTCCTAATTGATATGAAATTTACATAAAAGCAGAAGTATAGTATAAGATTAAGGTTTTTCAAAGAATACTCTGGAGTATTATAGAGAATAGATGGGCAGAATAGGAGATTGGTTAAGAGGTTATCACAGAAGTCTAAAGTATTAGAGCTGACGTGATGGATTTGAGAGAGATTAAGGCAGAAAAATTGATGGAATTGGGGTCTTCCTAGAGGTAGGGGAAAGGATATATTGTGGATGACTATTTTGAAAGGTAACAAGGAAAAGGTAATGATTTTGGCTTTGGTTGTATATCAGGAGAGACCAGGTTATGTTGGGGGTAACAATTAAAAAATGTAGTAGCTTTTAATAGGACAAAGTTTTGCTTGCATGCTATATGTATAGTGTGTGATTGGTGAGGGCTTCTGCTTGTTCTCAATATGCAGGGTCTCAGGCTGATGGAAGCTTCATATCAACACACGGTTCCATGATCTCTACGGCAATGGGAAGGAGGTGGTTGCTGATTACTGGCTCTTAAAGTCTACCTAGAAGTGGGGCTTGACATTTTGGCTTATTGTTCATTGGCTAGAACAAGTCATATGACCTTAAGAGATTCCACAGAGGATAGGGAAGTGCAGTCCTACTATGTGTCCTGAAGAGAACTGAAATATTTCAACCATGGTAAATATTTGCCGTATGTTGAGTTACAGTGTATTTAGTCTTGTAAAAAGTGAATTATGTTGAAATTTGTGGTAAGAATCTTAGTAATGAGAGCTACCATTTATTGAGCATTTACTGTATGCTAGGTACTTTAAGATATATTTTTTACAACATTCCTGCAGAGTAGATGGCAGTCCTATTTTATAGTGGGGAAACTGATGTTCATGAGGTTAAATAACTCTTTAAGATCACATAGCATAAGTGATGGAGCTAGAATGTGTCTAAAGCCTGAGCTAGTTGTACTTTACTTGGTTGAGTAGCACCTACTTGGCAGTAGGGTGGAGAGAGAAAAAAACTTTGATTGCTAATCAATCAAATATTGTTAATTAAACTTAAATGATACAGCAGTGGTATGTATTCTTTCTGTAAACATTTTTCTCTAAGATTTGTTTCTGAAATTTCAAAAGTTCAAACTATTTCACTGCATTTTAAAGATTCATGGTTTAAAAGCTGTTTCTTGTCCATTCTTTTTTTTTTTAAACCAACTTCTATCTGATTTCTGCCTGTATTGCTCTACTGAACCTGTTCTCTAAGGTTACCTTTTGAGTGTGAGAATCATCATCAGTTCTTTGTATATACGGAATGCTAGTGTATGTGTTACTTCTCTATTACTCTTAAAGCTTTCAGTGTGAATTGCGGGGGTGTTGGTAATTAAAATAAGAGGGCGTCTGGCTGTTAGGAATAGAAAGTGAAGTAGAAGCCTGAGTCAGATGTAGGGATTTTTGTAAGAAAGCCTTAGGAAAGATTAAAGGAAGCAAATCTGATCTGTAAAACTGTCTTCTTACCTCTGTTGGAAGGAAAGTGCTTTTTTGAGAGGCTAACAGTACTTTGACATGAAGTTAATGGATAGAGCTAAGCCTCTATAATGGGGAAGGCCCTTGAGAAGTTAATCAAAGCATTTCCAGTATCCAAGCTATCCTTACACGTTGGGCCTGGTTGGTCTTTGGAAAATCAGTTTTTGCCTTAAAATCAGAAAAGCCTTAAATAATGGAAAAAAGTTACTTAGAATAAGTTATACATGGTATATAAAATTTAAAAGAAGCAAAGTTACAACGTGAAAACTAAGTTATCCTGTACTCCTTCCCATAGGCAACCACATTTCTTTTGTATCCTTTCAAAGATAGTTGGCATTAAACATTTGAATGATGGATCAGGCATAGAGGAAATACCCTTATTATGTAAGTCTGCAGAAGAACAGTAAACATTTACAATTACTTCATCAAAAGTTTGAGAAGGAGAGACCTGAAAAGTTTTCTGTTAGCAAGTTAATTGTATGGCGTACTTGGCTAATTTAGGATATATAACTTATTGGTATTTTTTTCACTTAGTAATTTAGTGTGCACAAAAAAAGTAAAAAATATTTCTAATTTGTGTATTACATTTTCAGGGAATGGGACTTTGAGTTTAGAGAGACTGTCTCCCTGTGAGCAAAGTACTTTGTTAAGTGCTAGGGGAAAAAAGGTGTTCATGAAAGACAGGTTTAGAATTCACAAGGAGATTACATTTATGTGTGGTCCTTTATGTCTTCCACTTACAGTGCTTAACACTTCACCACTCCCTTCTTTAAAATATATTTTTTACTGGTTTTCTTTCTGACTTTTCCTAACTGTAGATGTCTCTTAGCACTTGATGCTTTTCTTTGTTTGTTTCTTTGGTCTTCTTTCTCTCTTTCCACTGCCTCTCCCAACCCTTTCCTTTATATCCATTTACCTTCCTGAGATTTCTTGTATTTCTTGGATATCCATAGACACATCAGGTTCAATATATCTAAAAGAAATGGATCATTTTCATTTCCTCTTGCAAGAGGTTCTTAATTACCTACCTGTTTCAATGTTAATAACATGTTTTTTTTTTTTTTAAGTCAGCTTTACCATGGTAATTTACTTGCAGTAAAATTCACACATTTTTAATGTATAGATCAATGGCTGTAACTGTCACCCTAGTGAAGCTATTGAGCATTTTTATTCTTGTGAGAAGATACTTCTTATTTTGTGAAACCTTATTTTAGGAGTAGGGACATAAGGGTGATTGATTATGCAGATGGTGACCTTGCTGAGTGAGATTTATAGTCAAGTGGGAATAATGACTAAAATTGGTGAGAGGATGGTACTGACATTGAAGGTACAGGATGGGGAAAAGGGTGTTGCTGCTGGATGCACTCCATCCCTGTAAGCGTTGTTTTAGTTCTTGTTTTCACTGGTAGGTTAAGATTGCCACTTTTTTGTTTTGTTTTTTTGTTTTATTGTATATTCATGGGTATTTCTATATGCTTTAGAGTGGTGAAAAGAGAAAGTTTATCATCATGGATGTTCTCATTGCTCTGTGACCTTGAACAAATTGCAAACCTCTCTGAGTCTCAGTTTCATCATCTGCAAGATGGAGATTAATAATACCTGTCACATAGAATTCTTAAGAGGATTCAATGCCATTATTATGTATAGCTCATAGAACAGCATATGGCATATTGTGTTATATATGTTAGCTGGTATTATTACTTTTTAACTGACTTAAAAATCTATCTTTTCTGCTCTCCTTTTAGTTCCTTTTACATATTACTGTAAGATTTATCTTGTAACACCACCCTTCTGTTATCCATTCTAACTTACAAAGGTACAGTATCCTCTGGCAACTATTTGCGTCTTTTTTTTTTTTCAATTGTGGTAGAATATACAAACAGTAAAGTGCACAGATAAGTTTTACAAATGAAAAACATTAAGATCCTATGATCTAGCCAAAATATGACATTTTACAGATGAGGCAGCTGAGGCTCAAAGATAATTAAGACAGAAGTGGGATGACTTATTCGTACAGTCATTATTATTCACAGTGATGATCCTGAGTTACAGGAAAATAGTAGTATGTTCAGTGTGCTTTGCTTTATGAAAAGGGAAACACAACTATGGAAGTATCTAATACAGTCAGGAAATATTTCTATCCCAAATGGTTAAAATAAACTTTAAAAAATTCACATAACGTTAAATTAATAATTTTAAAGTGAACAATTCAGTGGCATTTAGTACATTTAGTATTGTTGTGCAACCACCACCTCTACTCTAAAGTAAAGCATTTTACTTACTATAGAAACAAACCCTTTACTCTTTAAGCTGTTGTTTCTTTCTTCTCTTTCTCCTACCCCTGATAACCACCAGTTTGCATTCTATCTCTGTAGATTGCCTATTCTGGATATTTCAGATAAATGGAATCATGTTGTATAACTATTTGTATCTGTTTGTTTTTTTTTTTTTCACTTAGCATAATGTTTTGCAGCTTTATTTTGTAACATGTATTAGTATTTTGTTTTCATGGCTGAATAATAATTCTTTTATATATATGTTACTACTACTTTTATCCATTCATTGTTGATAGACATCTGTGGCTGTTTTTTACCTTTTTGTTATTGTAAATTGTGTTCCTCTGAACATGTGTGTGTATGTACTTCTTTGAGTGCCTGTTTTAGTTCTTGTGTGTTTATACCTGAATAAATTGCTGTGGTCATATGGTAATTCCGTGTTTAACTTTGAGAACTGCCAACTGTCCACAGTGGCTGAAACCGTTTTTACATTTCCCACCAGCAGTGGATAAGGGTTCCAGTTTTCTTCACATCTATTCCAACAGTTTGTTATTTTCGTACTTATTTTTTAAAATATATTATAACCATCCTTGTGGGAAATAATTGGATCATCATAAAAGGGGATGGTTATATATTAGAAATTAATACAACGTATACAGTATCATATTGAGTGGCTTTTTCCATTAATGCAAGCTGAAGGTATATATTTGTCATTTTTTAGCTTGGTTTAATTTTAAAGCTATGTTGAATGAAATTTGAGATTTTAGTTTCCCTCTGAGTTATATTTAGTGTCATTCTTGGTACTTTAGAGAGGAAATTTTGAAACTCATTAATTTTCAAAAAAGGGGTAAGCTTATTCGAGGCAGGTATTATTTTTTACTCTCTTTTGTTATTTAATAAATATAAATGAAAATAATTGTTTCTATATTTTCCTCTCCCACTTAATCATTTCTGAATTCTCAGCATCTAGGACAGTGCCTGGGACTTGGTTAAGGCTTAGTAAATATTGAACAAATTATGGTTATTTTGGTTTTACTGGTTGGTTTTGATATTGTTCTAGTTGCCTCAAATGAAAGCAAGTTGGTTCGAGATTGATAGAAATAAGAATGCTGATCTTGTAGTCATTCCCTCTTCCCCTATGAGTTATTGTATATATTTGAATATTGGAATGTGGATCATTGTTAAACCTTAATGTTAATGACTTGCTATGATAATTATATATTTTAGCGTATGGTCAAAACTGATATTTCTCCCACAAAATTTTTACATTTTTAAAGGATGTTTTGCCCCTCTTTTTTGTGATAATTTTCTTTTTACTTACTGTTAAAATAATTGTTTAGAATAAAATGGATTTCTCAATTTTCTAATATTCTGATAAACCATAAAACTTATTAACTGTAAAGGAAGAAGTATTGTGAAAATTTAATATTCTTTCAAGGATTAATTGTAGAAATCAAAATAAATGCTAGACTATCATTTTAATACATAGCTCTCAGTAGATAAGGGCTTATAACTTTGGAGATTTCACTAAAAAGTCAGGCATTTTTTAATATATTTTTCCCTAGCTTTATTCAGCTGTAATTGAATGCATTTTTAAAATTTTTTAACTAATTTTAGGCTTATGGAAAAATTACATAGTAGTGTGTTTAGATATGCCTTCATTCAGCTTTTCCTAAACTTACATAATAATATAATAATTACCAGGACAAGGAAATTAGCATTGGTTTAATATTATGAACTTAACCTGAGCCCTAAGTTGGATTTTACCAGTTTTTCCACTAATAACCTTTTTTTTGTTCCAGGATCTAACACTACAAGTTGTTGTGTCCTTGGTCTCCTCCAGACTATGATGGTACCTTGTCTTTCATGACCTTGACACTTTTTCTTCAGTCTTGGCCCTTTTTTAAATCAACATTGGCACTTTTGATGAGTACTGGTTAGTTAATTTTAAAATGTCTCAGTTTGGGTTTTATTTGGTGTTTTTCTCATGATTAGATTGAGGGTATGTATTTTTGTTAAGAATACTACAGAGTGGTATTGTGCCCTTCTCAGTGCAGCATATCAGGGATATGATATCTGATGTTGGTATGTCTTATTACTGTTGATGTTAAACTGATTCATTTGCTTAAGGTGGTTACCTGCTGCATTTCTCCATTTTAATGACGACTCTTCCTTTTGTAATTAGTTAATATCCCGAGACTATGCATTTCATGGTACTTTTGCCAAAACTAAGAAACTGACGTGGTTAATTATTACTTATTAACTGAACTCCAGGCTGTATTTGGATTTCACCAGGTTTTCATTAATATTCTCTTTCTGTCACAGTTGCCTCTGGAATGTGACCGTTTCTCGTTCTTTCTGTCCTTGTTTTTCATGACCTTGATAGTCTTAAGGTGTACTGGCTAGCTATCCTGAATAGTGTTCCTCAATCTAGGTTTGCCTGTTTTTCTCACGATTAGAGGTGATTGGTTTGGGGAGAGAATACCATATAGATGTAGTGCCTTTCTCATTGTATCATGTCGAGGAGGTACATGATATCCACATGATACTGGTGATATTAGCTGCCCTCACTTGGTTAATATAGTGTTTGCCAGATTTCATTGCTGTGTAAAGTTATAAATTTTTTTTTGGTCAGTGAAGTTCTTGTGGGAAGGCTTTTAACTACAAATTCAGTTTTATTTAATGGAAACAGAGCTATTTAAGTTATCTATTCTTGAGTTAATTTTGATAGTTTGCGTTTTTCAAGAACTTTGTTCATTTCATCTAAGTTATCAAATTTAATGGTAAAAATTATTCATATTTCCTTATTCTTTTAATGTCTATGGGGTCTTAATGATAATCCCTCTTTAATTCCTGATGTAGTCATTTGTATCTTATCTCTTTTTTTCTAGGTCAGTATGGCTAGGGATTTATCTATTTTATCTTTTCAAAAAACTAGAGTTTGGTGAAATTGATTTTTCTCTATTGGTTTCTTTCATTCTCTTTTCAATTTTATTGTGATTTTATTATGATTTCAAATCTTATTTTCTAATATAAGGATTTAATGTCATAAATTTCCCTTTAAGTACTTCTTTAGCAATGCACCACAAAGTTTGATATAGTGTTTTCACCTTTATTCAATTCAAAGTGTTTTCTAATTTTCCTTGTGTCCCACTCTTTGGCCAACTCTGTGTTATTTAGGAATGTTCAATTTCCAAATATGAGGAAGGTTCCTCATTTAATTCCTAATTTAATTCTGTGGTCAGGGAACATACTTTATATGAATTGGATTTTTTATATTTATTGAGACATGTTTATGGCCCAGTGTATGTTCAGATTTGGTTAATGTTTATAAGCACATGAGAATAATGTTGTTCTGCATTTGTTGGATTGAGTGCTTTATAAATGTGAGTTCGGTCAAGTTAATTTGAGTGCTATTTAAGTTTCTATATACCTATTAATTTAACTGTTGTCTCAGTTATTAGAGAGGAATGTTGAATTGTCACAATAATTGTTCATTTGTCTATTTTCCTTTCAGTTTTGCTACATGTATTTTGAAGCTTTGTTATTAGGTGCATACATATTTAGTATTGTTTTGTGTTCTTGATGACTTGTCTTTTTCTCGTTATGAAAGATCCCTTTTTGTTTTGCAATATTCTTTGTTCTGAATGGTCCTTTGGTAATTTAGCCACTCCAGCACTCTTTAAGCATTTTGTTTTATTTGTGGTAAAATATACATAACGTAAATGTACCATTTTAGCCATTTTTAAATATACAATAATGCATTAAGTATATTCACAGTGTTGTGCAATTATCTCCACTATTCATCTCCAGAACTTTTTAATCATCCCAAACAGAAAATATGTTTCATTAAAACAGTAGCTCACATTTCCTCCTCCTCTGGGCCTTATAATCTCTCTTATACATTCTGTCTCTGAATTCACCTATTCTAGGTACCTCATCTAAGTGGAATCATAAGTATTTATCCTTTTGTGACTGGCTTATTTCACTTACATAATGTTTTCATGTCTCATTCATGTTGTTGCATGTCTCAAGAATTTTATTTCTTTTGAAAAGGCTAAATAATATTCTGTTAATGTATATGTCATGTGTTGTTTATTCATTCATCTGTTGATAGATATTTGAGTTGTTTGTACCTTTGGCTGTTGTGAATAATGCTGCTACAAACATTGGTGTACACGTATCTTTTTGAGGACCTTGCTTTCAGTTCTTTTGGGTACATACCTAGGGCTACTCCAGTATTGTTAACCTTAGTATTTGCATTGTATCTCTTCCTTGCTTTTAATCTATTTTTGGCTTTATATTTAAAATGAATTTCTTGTTGACAGTTCTTTTAAATTGCCTTTTTAAATTGCTTTTTCTATACATCCTGACTATCTCTTTTATGTGGAGTACCCTTAGACCATTTACATTTAATGAAAATAACAATATGGCTGTGTTTAAATATTTCTTCTTGCTATTCATTTTCTGTTTGACCCATCTTTTGGTTCATTTTGCCCTTCTTTGTCTTGTTTGGACTGAGTATATTTATTCAATTTTTATCTCTACTATTGGCTTAACAAGTCATAATTTTTAAAAGTGGTTATTCTAGGGTTACAATAGGCCCTATCACATTTCATTTTCAAATAATATTTACTACCTATAATGTAAGAACCTTCCAACAGCATTCTTCTATTTCTCCCTCTAATCCTTTGTGCTATTGTTGTCATACGTTGTACTTGTATGTGTGTTCAAAACTCTAGATTTCATTGTTGTTTTGCTTTTAATAGTCCATTATATTTTAAAGATAATTGAAAAGTTCTTTTAAAATGTTCTTTTATATTTATACCATGTTATTTATCCTTTCTATTGCTCTTCATTCCTTTGTGTAGATTTAACAAGTTTCTACTGATTATGGCTAATGTTTCATATTTTTTTGGAATGTCTTTAATTTTCAATTGAGTATAATGTCAGTTTTACTTATTTGTATGCTGACTATTTTTGTCTAGCTTTAAAGAATGTTATACTTTGTTTTGATTGGCAGTTATTTGTGGATGAGCTTGATCCTCTCAAGGCTGTTTTTAAGCTTTGTTAAAGTGAATTTAGAAAAGTTTTTATGCCAGGGCTAATTTAGCTCTGTTACTAAGGTATGACCCTTTTAGGGTCTCTACTGAGTGCTCCAGGTCTTCAACAAGGACTCTCCATTGTGGTTGTTTTGGGATTCTATCTCCCAGCCTTGTGTGACATCTGAGAATTCAGCCACCTAACAGTTCTTTCCCTGGTCTTGTAGAATTTTACCCTGTGCATGTGTGACTAGTATTCAGTCAGATACTGAAGTTATCCCCTGAACAGTTCTGGAATTCTATCCCTAAAACGCCCACTTTCTCTATTTCTGTTGCTTGGCCTAACTGAACTCTGATCTCTGTTTTTTCAGTTAGAGAGACTGCCATACTTGGAATCCCCTTCCCTGGACTGCATTTTGGAAAGTGTTTCCAGGTGGAAAGCCAGTGACGATAGAATTTACCTTGTTTGTTTCACTCCTCTCAGAGCTTGAAGTCATGTGTTGCCTCTTGTCCAAAGTCTGAAAACGAATTATATATATTTTTCCAGTTTTGCAGGCGTTTGCGACAGGAAGGTAAATACTGTTCCAGGCATTCTGTCATTGCTCAGAAGCAGACATCGATTCCAAATTTGCATATACTGTTTCAAAAACAACTTGGTTTAAATTTTTCATTGTGTTATGGACAGTATTGCAGCATCATTATTATTTTTTTTTATTGAAGTATAGTTGACATACAATATATATGTTTAAGGTGTACAACATAGTGATTCTATATTTATATACTTTATGATGTGATTACCATTATAAATCTAGTAACCATCTGTCACTGAGTAAGGTTATAATGATATTATTGACTCTCTTCACTGTGCTGTAGTGTGATATTATTATTGATTGAGTTGCGACAGCACATATTTGACATATTTCTGCTCACTCTTTTGCCCGTTGGAAGAGTTAGTGGGGTTGGTGGAAGAATATATCCCATTTAGAAATAAGTGAATGGAAAATATGTAATAAAAACAGATACAAAGTGGCATGAGGACTTTTTTCTACAATATCCTAGTGGGTTAGTGGAATTGATAAGAATTTACATGCAAGGGAACAACTGAAATAGATTTGGAAGGGTGGATAAAATTTATAGGCAGAGATGATGTTTGGTGGATAGCATTTCAGATAATACTAGCACTAATAAATATATGTAATGCCACTGGTGAGAACCCTGAAAAGTCAACCTGGAGAAGTTTGTAATAGTGGGAAGTTGTGGGCCATTTAAAGTTTTTGAGCAGGAGGATTGAGTGCTACTTTAAAGATCTCATATGAGTCAGGGTTGCTGTATTCATTAGGGTCTTTGTAAGCAGAAAAGTGACACAATCTTAAGGAGAAAATAAATTTATTGTAAGACTATTAAATTGCTCAGAGACTCAAAAGAAAGGCTGGAGAGCCAGTCTAGGGCAGTTCCTGGGGTCTTGGTATCAGGAATGGATTGACAACCAGGATGTCACCAGAATGAATGCCACTCATTTTTTCCTTCAAACTGTGTCATTTGCTCAAAATTCAGAATCCCTGAAAACAGAGTGGTTTTGCTTGGTTCGTTACTTATCTATGACAGGAGAACTAGACATCTTTATAGATAGTTTTGCCTAGGCAGAGGGAGGTAATTTCCCAAAAGGAAATCTAGTACTATTACTAAAAATTTGGGATAGACACTGGGAGGCCAGGAAGTAGCTATACACGTACATCCTGGTGGATTGAAGGGCAAAGACTGGGGAGATTGGAATACTTGTTTGGAGGCTTTTTTGTTCTAGCACAGACAAGAGGTAACAGAGACCTGAACAAAAGGTGGGTGGCTCTGTGATTGGGATGAGGGTTTGATGTGAAAAACACTGTGAAGGTAGAATCTGTACACATTTAGTAACAACTGCTATTTCAGCTACACAGATGTCTCTAAAGTGCCTAGGTCCCCAAACCCCTGGGATGCGAACCAGTATTGGTCTGTGGCCTGTCAGGTACTGGCTGGATAGCAGGAGGTGAGTGGCCCAATGAGTCAAGTGTCGTCTGTATTTGCAGCCACTCCCTAGCACTAACATCACTGCCTCAGCTCCACCCCTCAGATCATCAGGCACTAGATTCTTATAGGGGCACTGGTCCCTGGTGCCAGAAAGGTTGAGGACCGCTGGTAGGTGACTGGGAGAAAGTTGATGATGAGGTATAGCAGAAACCTGGTTCTGTAACTGGTTCTGTTACTTACCAGCTATGTTATTGGTGAGAAAATTACTTCTCTGAGCCTCAATTATAATTTGGGTTAATAATTATTTTAGGACAGTTGTGAGAATTCAATAAAATAAGCAAAATGCCTGCAATATAAGATGAATTCAATGTGAATGTTTAGTTCCCTTTATTATTAAACAAAAAACAGGGAAGATTTCATTTTTTTTTTTAATTTTTTTTGCTTTAGGGAGGTGCAGTACTTTGTCAGCTCTGAATTCTTGATACTAGAATTTAATGTCTTTATGTTTGGGGTTGTTTATGGAATCAAAAGGGAAGCATTCTAGATTAGAAATTAATTTTAGATTTGGAATTTGTTAAATAAGGTTTTATTTTTCTTTTACAATTTTAGACTTACAGAAAAATTACAAAGATAGCACAGAGTTCTCCACTTTTTCTAATGTTAGCATTTTAGATAACCGTGGTATATTTGTTGAAACTAGGAAGCTAATGTTGATGTAATACTATTAACTAAATTCCGACTTCAGATTTATCCATATTTTTCGCTCATGTCCTTTTTTTCTATTACAGGATCTAGTTCAGGATACTACATTGCATTTAGTAAATTTAGATTTTTAGTTCTAATTTTGTTATTGTGATCTTAAGTAAATCATTCAACTCTTTAGGCCCTCATCCATAATATAAATATTGACTTAAAGGTTATCTAAGATACCTTTTATCTTTAATGTTCTGAATCTGTATCTCATATACAATGTTCCCTATTTTTTATTTTGAAGGAAAGAAATTCTAAGATCTAATCAATATACCAGATTTTGTTGACAGTAAAAGAATTCAATTTTGATCTTGTAATTTTACTTTAGTATTAGAAGAAAAACTGTTGAGATTTGGGAAACCTCACAAGAGCTTTATCTTCCATTTGAACAAAAATGACAAAAAGGCAGGGTTTGTATTTTGACCCATTTGCTCTCTAAATATTAATAGGTTATCTATTTAGTTGTGTGATGATTGGAAGGAAAGCCATAAAATGTGTATTGCTAAACCAGGATGTCTGCCTTTTCTTTTGAGGATACTAGGAGGGCACAAACTTTGAAATATAACTTAAAATTGTATTTTCATATAGTGGAATTTATAATGGAGATAATTGAAAGCAAATCTGTCTTAAAGAATCCAAAATAGTTTGTATTTTGCTGGTTATTCTCAGATTTGAGCATGATTTTGGTATAGACTAAATTGTTTGTGTTTTAAATTGTTGCTCCTTTCTATTTCTAAGCTAAGTCTGTGTTAGGGAGAATTTTACATTTAATAATTGTATTAGCTTTCATTATTCTAATTCAGCGACACTCAACCTTTGGCTCATCAAAAACTGCTTATAAAAAAATTTGCAAATTTTTACACCATGCATCTAGAAATTCATATTTAGGTTTGATGAGGGGCCCAGGAGTATGCATTTTAAAAACAGTAGGCAGCTGTCATACAGGTGGCTATGGAACACCCTTTGACAAAATATGAATGCATACCAAAATTTTATATATACTTTCACAACTTGTGCTTTTTAAAACCATATTTTTCATTGTCCACTCTGACATTTCTTGAATGCCTACTATCTACGAGAGACATTGTATTAGGTATATAAGAATCAAAGAAATGATAGCCTCCGCCTTCAAGGAACTACCTAGTGGTAGCGTGAGATAGTTATATAAACAAGTAATTCAGTACAGTAAGATGATGTAGGTCCTAATTGAGTAAGCAGATCTTAGGGAAGCATCACATATACTAACACACACAACTGGTAACTAGAAAAAGAGTTGGTTGGGGAAAATTTCCCACTGGAGATGATAACCAGGTAATAACCAGAAATTGAAGAAAGAGGAGTTTGGCATGCAGTGCTTACTGGGTATGAGCACTATGTTCTCAACACAGATTTCATTTAACCCTCACAAAATCCCCATGCTAGGTATTATGATAGCCCATATTTTAGAGATGGGAAAGCCGAAGTCAGAGACTGTCACTTGCCCATCAAATTAACTGCCAACAGTTGGTATGTTGGCAGATCCAATTTAGTAACTTAGATAATATGATTCCAGAATGTGTGTTCTTAGTTGCTGTGCATTCAAGGCTCTATGGAAAGAGGAGCATGGTGATAAACCGTGAGGCCTATGTCTTCAGAGCATAGGAAGTTGGAAGGAGATGAGAATGTTACATTTGGTTTCAACCAAAGTACAGTTATAAAGGCATTGAACACTTAAATAGAGGGAAATGACATAATCATATTCATTTCAAAAGGTCATTCGGTTGTAGTAGACTTAATGGAGGAGGGCAGGCCAAATGTGGATGCATTGGCACCCTTCTGGAAGCTGTTTTAGTAAGTAGCCAAATGAGATAAAGTGGTAGCCTGATGGAGTAAGTAGGTGATTGTGGAGATGGAGGAAGGTGGGCCAATTTGAGAAAGATTTAGGACCAGTCTATAAGACATGGTGATGGATTGGATTATGAATGAAGGAAAGGGAGATATCAAAAAAATAATACTTAGGTTCCAAATTGTTGAATTGGATACATTAGGTTGGTTCACTTTATTTTACATAAGACACAGAAAGAAGGTTGGTTTGAGCAACTATATTATGTTGAGTTAGAAGTGCCTTTAAGATACTCAAGTGGAGATGTCAAATACATAATTTTATAGTACCATTGAACTTTCTACATAGTAAATAAATGGGCTGCCCATTCTTTTGTCCCTAAAAACAAAGCTGATTAATACTTTTGCAGGGCTTTATCAGAGTTATCTCTTGAGTTACTGGTAATAAAAAAGTCATGTAAATAGAGTTTGACTCTCAGTTATTAGAGCTGATGAGACTGAAAAGATTCTTCAATTTAGAAAGCAACTAATGTGAGTATGTTAGGACAGTTCTCCTTTGGAGAATGGCTAACCAAGAATATATCCTGTGGGAAAGATTAGTAAAAGGAGGGCTGAAAAGGCTAATCTGAATCTAAAATAACAATTTAAAAGCAGTCTGTTTTGAATATTGAAGTTAAATATTTCCTTCCTTTTAGTAATGAAGGAATTATTATTGGCTTACCTAAACTACAAATATCCAAGTTACTGTAGATCTTTAATAGGCATAGTTATACCAGAAGGAAAGTGTTTTTTCTTTATTTCGCCATCGTATTAATTTGATGCGGTACTGATGAATCACCACAGTATTACTTTATACATTTGGGCATGTTGATTGTTTGAACTATTCCCTTTAAATTTTCTTGGAAAAAAAGATGTGACTAATATTTCTTAAATAGGTTAAAAATTATTCTGTTTATTAAATTTTGATTATTATGCTTAGATTAGTAGTTTCCCTTTATTAGAAAATATGTTGCCACTGTATTGAACTACCAAGACTAAGCTTTTCATGTAGATTTTATAACTTCTAGATATTGTAATGTTGGTATTTGTGTTTGTTAATGATATTTTAAAGGTCTCTGGAAAAGTTTTAAAAGTAAATCATTTATAGATGTAGAACATTTGAAAGATAAAAACCATTCCCGATTTTGCCACATAGAGATATCACTGTTTGGTGTATTTCCTTTACTGTTACTTCTCTGTGTTTTTAATGTATACGCAATATACAGTGTAGTAGTTGAGAATAGGAATTCTAGATTTAAACTTCTGGGTTCAGATTTCTGTTCCACTTATTAGTTATATGATTTTAGCAAATCACTTGATTTCTCTGAGTCTTGAATTTCACATCAGTAATATGGAGATAATGAAAGTAAACTTTACGGTTTGCTATGTGCCAGGTACTTTGTTAAGTATATTATGTGTAAAATCTTAATCTTCATAATATCTCTACTTAAGAGCTATTTAGTAGTGCCTTTAAGAGGAAAAAGTAAATAATGGATGTAATTTAGTATGTAGGACATAATAATAAATGTTACTTATATAATTTTTAAAAGTTGCATTTATACAAGAGATTCATTCTGTTATTAAAGCTTTTATTATGGCCACATTCCCATACCATAAATATTCTTTGAAAATGAAATTTAAAAAATGGCTTTATAGAAGTTTGTCACATTGATTCGCTTACTTTTTCCTCTAGTGATAGACCTTTAGATCATTTCTAATTATTTTGCTCTTATAAATAATGCTGTTATGAACATATTTATTATGATTTTTTTCTTTAATTCCTAGAGGTAGAATTGTGAGTCAAAGGGAAGAATATTTTTAAGGTTCTTGGTACTTAGTCCTGCATTGCTTTCCAGAAACATCAATTATTATACATTCTTATATCTCATATATTCTTATGAATGTATGAGAATGTACTTTTGAGAACCCTGGGTGCTGCCATCAAAAAAAATCCTTGAAATTTCAGTTTTCTAAAAAATTACTTGTTTTCATGTGTGTTTTTTATTGGTGTGATTTTTTTGGTGTTAAGTGAGCTTACTTGGTATATTCCTATTTGAGGATTGCCTATTGATATTATTTTATCTATTTGACTTCTTTATTGCTATCCTGTAATAATATAAACTAGTTTGAAAATATTTTTAGCAGTTCATGGTTTATCTATTAATTTTCAACCGTGTTTTGGGAAAACCATGTTTTAAAATTTACATAGATATTAGCTACTATGTTTTCTGGGGTTTCTTATTTTTATATTTAGTCCTTTTCCAGTATTAAATAAAAATGTCAGCTTTTTTCCCAGTTTTTTGTTTCTGATTAAATTCATCACTCTATCTCTGATTGTCACATGATTATAAGGTATACGAATCTAATTTAGTTTTTTTGAAGTAGAAAACCTGGAAATGAGACATAGGTTTTATATTCTATTTCAGTTCTAATAAAATTTATGGATGCTGATAAGGACTGTATAACTGCATCGATACTTTGAAGAATGCTGTAGTGGATTAGCGATGTCTTCCATAGGTATGGGGGAGGAGTATTGAAAGGATAGTGACAGCATTCATATCTGTAATTTCAAATTTAAGCATCGTTCCAGTATTATTTGTTGAAGATTCAATTGAAATACCATCATTATGTGAATTCAAGGTAAAATTGGTTGGTGAACTTTTCTCATTTTGCTGGCTTTTTTCCCCTGTTATTAGGGATACACAAGCATCAAGTCAAATTAAAAGTTTTCCTAACCTTTCTGCTTTGGAGTTTGACAGTTACTCACCAATGAAACTATCAAGTTCTAAATCATAATTGGAAGTAACACTGTCATTCTTTCTGTTTATTCTCTTATGGTTTTTTACCTCTTGGGCAATTTTTAGTAATTGTTTTAAACTGTTGGATTTAAGATTGTTTTCAGTTTTTCCATGCCTTCCCAACTTTTTATTTCAAAAAATATAAAACTAAATGAAAAGTTGCAAGATTAGTATAATGAATACCCATTGTACTTACTCTTTATGAGGATTCACTAATTGTTAACATATAACATATAATAACTATTGCTGTTTTACATATACACACATTTTTTAAATGAACTTTTGAATTAGTTGTAGCCATGAATAAAAACTTAAGCGTGTGTTGCATGAGAACAAGGACATTCTCCTATTTAAGCACAAAAATTGCCACAGACAGAAAATTTAACAGTGCAGTACTCTTATGAGGTTATTCCATTTTGTCATAGTTGTGTCTTTTAAAGTTGGATCTCCCTGCCCCAATCCAGGACTATATGTTGTGTTTATTTGCCATATATCTTTAGTCTCCTTTAATCTCTAGAACATTTCCCTGGTCCTTTTTTTTTTTTTTTTTTTAAGTCTTTGGTGACATTTTGAAGAATTCAGGTTAGTTTTGTAACTCATTTTTGTTTTGACAGAAGATCATCTCTGTGAGATTTTCAAATTTGTTAGCGTGGAGTTGTAGCTATCTACATAGTTTGACAGTCTTTTTTCTGGAAACGCGCCCAAAAATCTTTGACCCAATAATTTTTTAGAAGAATGTTTTTCAGTGTATGCCTGGAATTTTTAAAAATTTAAGCAAAAATCTTTCACCTTTGCAGAGTTGTCACATTTATAAATTTTTAGTTATATTAAATTTAAAAATTTTCTGCTTCATTCCTACCTTGCATTTATGTTTCTAACACTTTCAAAAATTGTTTCAATTCTATTTTATTTGCATTTTAAAAATTCACACAAACTACACTGACAGCAAAATAACACTAGAGATACTGATAAGCAAAATGAAGGAAATAGTCTCACTCACATATAACAACTATCAACATTTTGGTCTATACCTTTCCAAACTTGAGGAAATAAAAGTATATGTGTGAGTGAGACATTAACAGAATTTTGTGTCATTGTAACACTGTGCTGTAGCTTGCTTTTCCCCTTCTATAATAGTGGTTACATTATTAAACAATGAAAGAATGGAAAAGTAAAAGTGCCATATGATCTTATTAAAGAGAAACAATTGGAAAGAGAGGCTCTTATCAGTTCGCATTTAGATACTCATCAAGTACTGTAAATCTTAGTGGTTATATTAATTACTTTTCTAGTTTTCAATCTCTGTTGATAAGGATAGGGGAACACTAGAGGCAAGAGCTTGTGAAAGGTTGCAAATTAAGAAAATATCAAACTTTATTTGGTACTAAGTTTCATGTAAATGCTATGGTCACAAAGTGAATTTTAATTTTAACTTTTGGTTTTAAATAAGTAGAACATTAACCATTCAAAAAACACAAAATAGTGAAGTCTTCCTCCCATTTTTGTCTCAGGCTCTTGAGTCCCTTCATCAGAGGCCACTAGTGCTATCAGTTTCCAAGTATCTTTCCAGAGACAGTTTTTGTAGATACAAGAAAATTTATGTATATCACAGAATACATTTGAAATGACCTGATTATTTTAGTTCCCTTTAACTGTATTAACATTTATATAGGGTTTTATAATTTTACAGTGTGCTTTCACATGTATTCTACATTGTCCTTGTAGCCATCCTAGAAAGAAATAAATGAAAACTTAAAAATACACAACGTAAAAATTACTACTTAAATGTGGAAAGAATTATAAGGTCAGATGTAAAGTATATTTCCTCTCTGTCTAAAATACAATTCGGTTCTGATGCTAATCACCTGGAGATCAGATTTCACAAGTTTAAGGGCATGGTCCCCAACAAGACTACTCTCATTTTAGATGTCAGCTACAAGTTCTTGGGTTCCCCAGACCACTCATACTCCTGACCGATTGGCTACAAATCCAGGGGGTTCCCATGACTCCCCTTAGGTTTGATAATTTGTTAGAATAAATCAAAGAACTCAGGAAACTGCTCTACCAGATACATAGGGCCAAATCTGGGAGGGTTGCAAATGCAGAGCTGCCATTTTCCTCTCTTTGTCAAGTCAGGAAGTATCATTCCATCAACTGGGAAACTCACACGTGCTTCAATGTGGAGTTTTAATTGAGGTTTCACTATGTGGGCATGGTTAATTAAATCACTGCCAACAGACTGGCCTTAAATAACAAAGACATGCTTATTACCTGGGAAATTCCGAGGTTTCAGAGTTTCCCTTCCTCAAACCAGGGATGAAAAACTGGTTGAAATATTTATTATACAATACTCATAGTCTCTCAACATCAGTCCTTAGAAGCAAGCCCTTGTTATCAACTTTTAAAATCTTCTTGGAGATAGTTTTGTATATGTATGCATCTCTCTGAACTTTTACTTATGCTTTTACTCTATGCGGGATGCCTGTGCAATTGGGGGAGGGGAAGGATGTCTTCAAAATTTTTGTGTTTTTCCAAGTTCATATGTTTATACTTGCTGCCATCTATCCTTTCTTGTCTGCCCCTCATCTAGAAGAAAGATGGTCTCTCTTTTCTAAAAGTATAGTTTTATGTGTCTTTCAAGGCGTAGTCACTTATATATTGGTTTTTCATAGTTATGTGTATTCTCGGCCCATTTCTCATTCAGAAGTTTAAGGTTTATAAGGGAATGGACTATATGAATGTTATTCTCCTTTGTATAAGATTTTGCTAATAGTGGATACTAAGGATCTCTAATTTTAAAAATTGGTTTTTTTTTGCATTGGATATTTTTATACTATTATTTATTGTAGCAAAGTAGTAGGATGATTATCTACATAATTAATTCATTCACAGATATCTGTTGTACATTAGTTTATAATTATATATTTTACAGTTTACAAATGTCATTGGTTTCCCCTGCAGTCTACTTGAATGAAAAAGAAGGAAAAAAAACGAAAAACAAAAAAATAAACAGGCAAATTACTAATAAGGATTTAAGTTTTTAGGTTTAATATGTAGGATGTAACCAAATGAGATTTTCAGAAACTTCAGATTCTCTAAAACAGAAGACTTTAGTAAACTGGTGTGTTCTTTCTAGGATATGATCCTAATCAGTTGGGTCAAGTTCCTGCATTGTTGCTGTTTTATTTGGCAGTAACTGACTGGACCCATATGGGGACTTGTCTTTTTTAAAAGAGGCATATACACTCTTGATGTGTTTCTAACATTATCCCTTTTGCTAATTTGTTATCTGCCTAGCTCCTGCATAGATTTCAGTTTAAGACCTTTGATGAATTCTTTAATATTAAGATATAGGATATTTTGAATTCGCTTCCATAGGTTGCGGTTTATAAATTGTCAAAAAGGAAAAGTAAGGCATCATTTAACACTTTACTGGACAGACTTTCAAAACTGCCTACAGCATTTAAAACACATGTCTAAATTCTAAGAAAGTAGAAAAATATATAGCGTTGTCATTATAAATTTCATTCTATATAGTAAGTGGAATTTTTTTCTTAATTTTATTTCAAAATGCTGATCACCAGTGTATAGAAGTACAACTGATATTTATGTATTGATGTGTTCTGAAAGTTTGCTAGACTAATTTATTAGTTGCAATATATGTATTTTTATTTTTATAGTGACATTAGTTAATGGAATCCAATAAGGTTCAGCTGTATACTTTAATAGTATATATTTACACTATATGTTCACCTCTTATAGTTAGATTTCTTTTGTCACCACACATTTGACCTCCTATATCCTGTCTACCTCTCCCCTTCCCACTTTCCCCTCTCCCCTACCCTCTGGTAACCACTAATCTGTTCATGACCATGAGTCTCTGTTTGTTTGTCCTGTTCATTTGTTGCTTTTAAGTTTATATCCCACATATAAGTGATATCATGTAATTTTCAACTTTTTTTGTCCGGCTTATTTCGCTTACCATGATTATCGTGAGGTCCGTCCATGTTGTTGCAAGTGGCAGTATTTCATGTCTTCTTACAGCTGAGTAATATATTCCATTGTATATATGTACCACAGCTTCTTTAGCCAGTCATCTATTGTAGGACTCTTCGGTTGCTTCCACATCCTGGCTACGTGAATAATGCTGCTATGGACATCAGTGTGCAAATATTTTTCGGATTTTGGTTTTCAAGTCTTTGGGGTAAATACCCAGTAGAAGGATTGCTGGACCACATGGTAGATCAATTCCTAGTTTTTTTGAGGAACCTCCGTACTGTTTTCCATAGTGGCTGTAGCAATTTGCGGTCCCAGCAGAGTATGAGGGTTCCTTTTTCTCCACATCCGCTCCAACATTTGTTACTACTTGTCCTATTGATTATAGCTATATGTACAGGTGTGAGATGGTATCTCATTGTGGTATTGATTTGCATTTTCCTAATAGCTAGCGACGTTGAGCATCTTTTCAAATAGTTGTTGGCTATTTTTATGTCCTCTAAGGAGAAGTGTCCAGATCCTCTGCCCATTTTTTGATTGGATTGTTGTTGTTGTTGTTATTATTGTTGTTATGGAGTTGTAAGAGTTGTTTGTGTATTTTGGATATTAGGCCCTTATTGGAGTCGTTGCTTGCAATATATTTTCCCATTCGGATAGTTGTCTGTTTACGTTGTACGATTTCTTTTGCTGAGCAGAAGCTTTTTTAGTTTATGTTCCATTCATTTATTTTTGCTTTTACTTCTCTTGCCTTTGTGGTCAAATTCACAAAACCCTCTTTAAGTCCAAGGTCCTTGACTTTACTTCCTATATTTTCTTCTATGCATTTTATTGTTTCAGGTCTTATATTCAGGCCCTTAATCCATTTTGAGTTACTTTTGGTTACTTTTGATAGATAATAGTCCAGTTTCATTCTTTAGCAGGTGGCTTTTCAGCTTTCCCTGCACCATTTATTGAAGAGGCCTTCCTTTCTCCACTGTATGTTTTTGGCTTCTTTGTCGAAAATTATTTGCCCATGTAAATATGGGTTTGCTTCTGGACTCTCATTCTGTTCCACTGGTCCGTGTGTCTGTTTTTCTGCCAGTGCCATGCTGTTTTGAATACTGTCGCTTTGCAGTATAATTTGAAGTTGGGCAGAGCGATGCCTCCGGCCTTGTTTTTATTTCCCCAGGATGGCTTTGGCAATTCAGGGTCTTTTGTGCTGCCATACGAATCTGATGATTTTTGTTCTATATCCTTAAAAAATGCCGATGAGATTTTGATGGGGATTGTATTACATCTGTATAATGCTTTCGGTAATATGGTCATTTTAACTACGTTGATTCTTCCAATCCAAGAATATGAAATATCTTTCCATTTCTTTGTATCTTATTGGATTTCTTTTAATAGGGTCTTATAGTTTTCACTACATAAGTCCTTCACATGTTTCGTTAGATTTATTCCTAGGTATTTTATTCTTTTCGCTGCAATTGCAAAAGGAATTATTTTTACCACTTCTTTTTCTGACACTTCATTATTAGAGTATAGGAACACTATGGATTTTTGAACGCTGATTTTGTATCCAGAAACTTTCCTGTATTTGTTTATTGTTTCTAGGAGTGTTCTTGTGGAGTCTTTATGGTTTTCTATATAGAGAATCATGTCATCTGCAAATAGTGACAGTTTGATTTCTTCATTTCCTATTTGGATGCCTTTTATACCTTTTCTTGCCTGAATGCACTCAGTAGGACCTCCAATGTTATATTGAATAACAGTGGCGATGGTGGACAGCCTTGCCTTGTTCCTGATCTTGGAGGGAAAGTTTTCAGTTTTTCACCATTAAGTATAATGCTGGCTGAGGGTTTGTCATATATGGCCTTGATTATGTTAAGGTGCTTTCCTTCTATACCAATTTTGTGAAGCGTTTTGATCATACATGGATGCTGTATCTTGTCGAAGCCTTTTTCTGCATCTATTGATGTGATCGTATGATTCTTATTTTTTAAGATGTTTATGAGGTGTATCACATTAATTGCGCATGTTGAACCATCCCTGTGCCCCTGGGATGAAGCCCACTTGATGGTGGGGTATAATGTTTTTAATATGTTGCTGTATTTGGTTCGCTAGTATCTTATTTAGGATTTTTGCATCCGTGTTCATAAGAGATATTGGTCTGTAGTTTCCTTTTTTTGTGTTATCTTTACCAGGTTTTGGTATCAGAGTAATATTGGCCTCATAAAATGAGTTGGGAAGTATTGCCTCCTCTTCGATTTTTTGGAAGAGTTTGAAGAGAATAGGTATTAAATCTTCTTTGAATGTTTGGTAGAATTCACTGGTGAAGCCATCTGGTCCTGGACTTTTACTTCTTTTGTAGGTTTTTGATGATTGTTTCAATGTCCATACTGCCGATCAGTCTATTTAGATTTTCCAGTTCTTCTTGATTCAGTCTAGGAAGGTTGCATTTTTCTAAGTACTGGTCCATTTCCTCTAGGTTATTAAATTTAGTGTTATATACTTTTTCGTAGTATTCTTGTATGACCCTTTGTATTTCTGCAGTGTCTGTTGTAATTTCCACGCTTTTGTCCCTGATTTTGTTTGTATCCTTTCTCTTTTTTCTTTAGTGAGTCTAGCCAAGGGTTTGTCAATTTGATTAACCTTTTCAAAGAACCAGCTCTTTGTTGAATTTATTTTTTCTGTTTTTTGTTTTGTTTTGTTTTCAATTTCACTTATTTCTGCTCTAATTTTGATTTTGATGATTTCTTCTGCTGCCTTTAGGCTTCATTTGTTCTTGTTTTTCTGATTTTTTTAAGATGAAGCGTTAGGTTGTTTATTTGGGCTTGTTCTTGTTTTTGGAGGTAGGCCTGTAATGATAGGAACTTTCCTCTTATGACCGCTTTTGCTGTATCCCAAGTTTTTATATATTGTGCTATCCTTATTATTCGTTTCTATGTATCTCTTCAGTAACATGTTGTTTAATCTCCGTGTATTTGTGGTTCTTCCTGATTTCTTTTTGCAGTTGATCTCTAGTTTCAGAGCATTGTGATCAGAGAATATGGTCGGTATGATTGCAACCCTCTTATATTTGTTGAGGCTATCTCTGTGTCCCAGTATGTGGTCAATCCTTGAGAATGTTCCATGTGTACTAATGAAGAATCTGTAAGCAGCTGTTTGGGGAAGAAAGGCTCTGTAAATGTCAATTATGTCCAGTTGGTCTAATGTATCATTTCCTTATTGATTTTTCATTTAGATGGTCTATCCATATCTGACTGTGGGGTATTTAGGTCCCCTACTATGATAGTGTTTTGGTCTGTTTCTCCCTTTAGTTCTGTTAGTAATTGCTTTACAGATTTTGGGACTTCCTGATTGGGAGCATAGAAAATTAAGTGTATGTCTTCTTGGTGCATGATTCCCTCTATCATTATGAAGCGTCACTCTGTATCTTTCGCTACCTTTTTTATTTTGAAGTCTATTTTGTCCGATACTAGTACCGCTACTCCCTTTTTCTCTGAATGCCATTTGCTTGAAATATCATTTTCCACCCTTTCACTCTGAGTCCATATTTGTCTTTGGAGCTGAGATGTGTCTCCTGGAGGTAGCATATGGTTGGGTTTTGGTTTTTTGATCCATTCTGCAACTCTGCGCCTTTTTAATTGGTGAGTTCAGACCATTTACAATTAGGGTGATTATGAGATATGAGGTCTTCCTATAGCCATTTTATCTCTTGCTTTCTGGTAGCTCGTGTTTCATTGCTTCTTTGTCCTTGTGTTTCTGTTTTCTTTATTTTGTTTGGCTTTTATAGATTTTCCCTCTGGTTCTTCTTGTTTTATGTTATATTACTTCAGTTCTGAATCTTTGGCATGTGGTTACCATTACGAATATTTAATATTTAAAGAATAGTAGTGTGTTTTTGTGTGTGTATGTACACATATGCATGCATGCATACATACATACATACATACATACATACATACATACATACATTGGTTCATTTTTTTTTCTGCACGTGCTTTATCTCCATTCCCCTGTGTGAATTTGGATCTTTGAAGCCTTTTCTTTTCAGTCATTGTTATCTCAATTTTCCCTATTTTTTGGTGAACATTCATTACTATCTTGCTTTAGTAATTCTTTTCTTATTATTTAAGCTTGTAATGCCCTGTTCTTAGTAAGGATTGCACTCTTCTGCTTCTATTTGCCTGATAGTCACTTTACTCCTACTTATGTATATTTTTGTCATTTTGTTTTAGAGGAGCTGACCCCTTGACCCCTTTCAGTATTTCCTGTAATGCAGGCCCTGTAGTGGAGAATTCCTTCTTTTTGTATGTCTGGTAAGGTCTTTAATTTCTCTTTCATATCTAAAGAATAGCTTAGCTGGATACATTATTCTATACTGGTAGATCCTTTCACTTAATAGTTTAAGTATTTGATTCACTCTTTTCTGGCTTGTGATGTTTGTGCTGAGAAGTCCGAGGATAATCTAATGGGTTTTCCTTTATAGGTTACCATCTCCTTTTCCCTGGCTGCTCTGAGAATTCTATCTTTGTCGTTGATTTTGATCATTTTAATACAGTGTGTCTTGGTGACGGCCTTTTTGGGTTGAAATAATTAGGTGGTTTTTTGACTTCTTGAATTCTAAGCTTCAGCTCATTCCTTAGATTTGGGAGATTCTTGTCCACCGTTTATCTGAAAATGCTTTCTAATCCCTGCATGCTCCTTATCCTCGCCTTTGAGAATTCCCATTCTTATTTCCTCTCCTGTTGGTGTCAGCTAGTTCTTTTATTTCTCTTTCATTATTTTTCATTCTTCATTTTCTCTCTACTACCTTCTAATTTATTTCTAGATTTCTGTCTTTGATATCACTGATCTTTCCCTCTATTTGGTCAACTCTATTTCCCAAGCTTGCTATTTCATTTTAAACTCTTTGTAGTGTGTTCTTAATCTCCAGAAGTTCTACTCTGTTCTTTTAGAGAGTCTTTTCAGTCTCCTTGCTAAAGAACTCATTCTGCTCATCTAGTTTTTTCAATTCCTGAAATTGTTGATATTTACCATCCTGAATTCTCTGTCATTTAAGTCATATATTTCTATGTTTGTAAGCTTATTTTCTGGAGATTTTTGTCTTTCTGAGATGCTTTGGCACCTTAGTTGTTCTTGGTGTTTAATGGACTGGTTCTCTGGCTGTGCATTAATGGAAGTGTATTCTGCTTCACTCCCCTCACCCCCAGAAAGATTTATTATATAAAGGTCTCTCTTTAGGTTGCTGCAAAGAAGATGCTTTTCTTTTGGTTTCTAATAGGTGGCGTTTAAGCCTCTTGCATCCCTGCTTTATTTAAATTCTTAGTAATGCCTTTTTTCCTTATAGATATTTAATCACGCTCACTACCCTCAATCTCTATCCCTGTCAGTGTTAGCGACAGTTTTGGTACTGTTGCTCAGATTCCCTTGGGCTCCGCAGTGTTTGGTCTCAGAAGATATGGGGGAGGGGCCCTCTCAGTTATGGGATAGGGGCTGCGGCTCAGTCTCGTTTTGCAACCATGGCTGGTAAAAATCAGCTGTTGTTTCTCTGCTGTCCCTGCTTCTCTATATTCTGCCTTGATGACTGGACCCTGCTGCCAGTGACATGCAGCTCACCGCTCTCCCAGGCATGGCTATTTACAGAACTCACCACACCTTCTCCCTCCCACTCCTCCTGTGGGGCGCTCCAGTTGGGAGAGGCAGCTTCTTTGTTTCTCCCAACCACCACCCGACACCTGGGGTTCTGATCTGTGGTAGCTCTAATGTGCAGATACTGCTCTCAGTCATGCTGATGGCAGTTAGCATGTTTTTGTTGAGTTTTAGATGTTCAGCTTATTGTTGTTTCAAGGTGAGAGATGTGGCGATGTCTCTCAGTCCACTATGTTTTTCCAAACCTGTAATAGTTTTTTTTGTGGATTCTTTATGGTTTTCTGTGGATGAGATTATGTCATCCGTGAATAGAGATAATTTCACTTCTTCCTTTTTAATCTGGATAACTTACTTCTTTTTCTTGTCTAATTGCCCTGACTTGAACTTCCAGAACAATGTTGAATAGGGTTGAGAGTGACGTCTTTGTCTTAATGATTTTCGGAGGAAAGTTTTTCATTTTTTACCATTAGCATGATACCTGTAGGTTTTAATAGATGCCTTTAATCAGGTTGCAGAAATTCCATTCTCTTTTATTTAATGAGTGTTTTTATCATGAAAGTGTGTTGGATTTTCAATTGCCTTTTCTGCTTCTATTGAGATGATTGTGTTTTTTCTTTCATTTTATTAATATGGTATATAGATTGAGTTTCATATGTTGAACCACCACTTTCTAGAATAAATTTCACTTGGTCCTAGCTTATTTTGTTAAGAATTTTTGCACCTAGATTCATAAGAGATATTGATCTGGAATTTTCTTGTAAGTCTTTATCTGGAATAATGGCCTCACAGAATGAGTTGCTGTTAATTCTTCAAGTATGTGGTACAAGTCACCAGTGAAGCCATCTTGTCCTAACTTTTTGGTTGTTAAAAGCTTTTCAATTACTGATTCAATCTGTTATAATTCTTGTGAGGTTTTCTATTTTCTTGAGTCAATTTTTGTAATTTTTAGAAATTTGATAATTTTGTCTGCGCTAAGTTGTTGGTCATAGTATTCTTATATTTTTATTTCTGAAAGGTTAGTAGTGTCTTGCTTTCATTTCTGATTTTTGTAATTTGAACCTTTTCATTTTTTGTATTCTGACTAGCTGAAAAAGTCTGTCAATTTTGTTATATTTTCAAAGAGCCAACTTTTGGTTTTATTGATTTTTCTTTATTTTATATTCCTCATTTTGTTTATCGCTGCTTTGCTGGCATATTTTTTATGTTTTAATGACTATGTAATAATTCTTATTTTTGTGAATTAGTCACAGAACTTGCTTACTTTTTGTCATTGTTACTGGTTTGTAGGAATTCTTTGTCTTATGGCATATGTTAACAAAGCTAAGACCTCTAGAATAATGTTGAATAATAGAAGGTAGGAGGTATTGTTATCTTTCTTGCCTGTAATAGCAGTGTATTTCACCATTAAATAGAATAGTAGGGTTAAGATTTCCTTATCTTTCTAGTTTGCCAGCAGTCAATAATAAAATAATACGTTGCCTAAAAAATCACTCATGTAGTATATCCACACAATATAAAACTACTTAGCAATAATAATACAACAGCTTAAGAGTAGTACTATTTTACAGGTGTGTATCTTGTCAGTAAGGAAACAGACAAAGAGAGGTGAAGTGACTTATCCTACATCATACAGCTAGTAAGCAAGGGAGATGGAATTGTATCACAGGCATTTTGGCCCCAGAAGCTGTGCACTTAACTATAGTGTAAAAAAACCCTCATCCCTCGAAGGTCCAGCCGTCCAGCCTAGTACCTTCCCCTGAGACAAGTAATTATACATTTTGGAACATCATTCTAGGGACAGTCTGTGCATATACAATCAAACATACATCACCCATGTATTTTTCCCATCTTTTTTAAATAAATGGAGCATAGTATAATTTACACCATTCTGCGTCTTTTTTTCCCCCACTCAACATGTATATCATACTGTTTTCAACTTTTGTTTCATTTGTTTTATGTATGTCTCTTAAATGAATGGGTTTGGCTATTTTTTTTTTTTTTTTTACCCAAAATGAGGATTTGAAGCAGACTAATTTATTCTAATTTATTTTTATCAGTATGTTGAAGGCTTACATTTGTCATATTGTTTTGATTTTAGCTATGCTTTCCTGATATCTCTCCTTTTCTACATTGTTTTAGAGTGAATTTTGCTTTCTTTGTTTCCTACTTAATCACTCTGTTTGATTGATAGTTTTTTTATTGGGTTTCTGTTCTATAAATGGTTATCCTTCTGGAACAAAAAAACCCTTCAGGTTTATTAATACAGTTTTTTCCCCACTATGTTTGTTTTTATATTCTCATTATATTTTATGGGTTTACATGAAATGACCCATTAAAAATGAGCTTTAAATAATTAGTATTTTAAAACACCATTTGTGCTAGTAAATGCGGAGAGGTAAAGTTGATTTCAGTTATTGAATCAACACTTAAATTAGTTATGCTGAAATTTCCCATTACATAATCTGATTTGTCATTTTCAAATTTAATAATGACTGAACAAATTCTCCCACCACTCCCCACACCTCCAAAAGAAAGAAAGAAAGCCCCACAAGCAAGGTATACAGTAGCACATTTTTTATCTCCTGGTATGTAAAGATTTGAGATTTAGCTCTAGGTGTTTTTCTTGTAATGAAGATAAACTGTTGCCAGTTTGCAATGGATTTCTAGTCCATGGTAAAGTTGTATAAACCATGAAATCCATTCTGTTATTTTATCTCTTTTCCTCACCCACAAAAAAATTCTATAGAATTGTTATTTTATGTAAATATTGAATCAACACCAAAGTACAGTTGGGCATTTTGTACTAAACATTAGAAGATACTAACAATGCTATTTCTAATTTAATTACGTACATTTTATTAAGTGCTTATTACATGTAAGATGTGAAAGGTGCACAAAAATTCCACATGGTTAGTCTAATTGGAGTAAGAACACATACATAAAATGGTTAACTAGTAAGGTTTTCTAATGAAGGACTTTGTTGAAAAGAACGTTACCTGCATCTCTTTAAAATTAAAAAACTGAAAAGTAATCCTTGCATTTGGGGAACAAAAATTTGAAAGATAGAATCCATAGGGAAAAAACGAGCCTCCCAGACCTCCTTGTTTCTGGTATATCCTTCCATAGGTTACCTTTTGTGTGTATAGATACATATTTTCTTATTTTTATATAAGTGGTTACATATTACTTATGCATCTGTGTCTTGTTTATAATAAAACTAAACTTTATACCTTTATCAATGCCCCAAATTAAACTATTTATAATACTGCCTTCATGCTTGCTTTCCTACCCAGTAACCCAGTGAACTCCTTAATAATGTTATCCTTGCTTTTCATGTTTTTCTTCATTTCAGTTTTAAGTAGTCGAAGGTGTTTCAGGGAGTTCATTCTGTATTTTCCCACCATTAAAAACCTTTTGGAACCAAATAATTTCTTAATTCTTCCAACCCTAAGTAGGTTGAATACCAGGAACAAATCATTTGTGTAGATTAAGCCTTGATGTGAGTTCTTGCAATGTCAAATTTATCTTACTGATGACATTCTCAGTTGTGTTATCATTCTAGTTACTGGTATAGTGACATGTGGCTGTGTGTGTGTTGTGTGTGTGTGTGGTGTGTTGTCAAGGGAGGATATAATAAAATAGTATAATCTGTCTCTGATGATTCTAGGTAAAGAGACATTCTCTAAAGGGATTGAACCTTTGATTAAGTTGGCTTTTTTCCAAGCCTGAACCTCTGATTAACAAGGTACAGGGCTTTGTGGTATTGAACAGTTGCTTTAAAGACCAACAATGTCCTTTTTGTGGAAATCCTAATGTTCTTAAAAGTTGGGATACCATGACATCATCACCGTTTTCCCAGTGGCATTTCTCAAGTAATACTGAATATGCTGTGATGATTACTACCCTTCTCCCATCTTCTTTTTGTTGCTTAGACTGATGTATTGTCAATTATTTGTGTTTTGCAAATGTGAACAGTTACTTAATTCTGAAAATCTCTATTTGGTGAGATTTTAATATCAATTATATACTTTTAAAATTCTGTTTTCATCAGCTTTCTTAGAGATGTGTGTTTTAAGATTGAGCAAAATGGTACCACCCACAAAAATTGTGTATGCCTTTTACACTCAACCCTATATATAGCTAATAAATTATCAGTTTCTGTGGTCTATTTTTGAGGAACCAGAAACATTAGAGCTGTCATTTTTCTATTTATAGGATTGTTATTTCTTTTTACCATTTTCTTGTAATAGGAAGGATATGGTAAGTTACTATAATGATATTTTTCCTAAGAACAGATTAAATTTTTTTAAATAGCTTTTTTTAAAAAAAATTAAAATAAAGAAGAAGATTGTATATGCCCTTGAGGCATTTGGTCCTGTCCAAAATGTGTGTATTCCCGGAGAATATGCACCAATATTGGATCTTTTAAAATCTTTTTTCATGTTTGTAGAAATTGAACATATGGCTATTGTTGAAAAAATTCGAAATATAAGGGAAATATAGTATTGCGGATATTGTCCATAATACTTAGCCTAACTGCCTAAAAATAATCCATACCGTCTTGTTTTGTTCCCTCTTTGCAAAAACTTTATTATGTATGTATTTTTTTTATTCTTTATAAAATCAGAAAACAAAATTCACAAAACAAATATATAGCTTTAATGAATTATTATAAATAAAATTCCCTTGTAACTACCTAAGATAAGAAATAGAACTTTGCCAGCCACTCCAGAAGTTCTTCTATATACATCCACCCCAATTACAACCCTTCCTTTTCCCCAAAGTAACCACTGTCTTGCTATTTATAGTAATAACTTCTGGGAATTTCTTTGTAGTTTTATTATCCAAGGGTGCATCCCTTTGTTCCATTATAGAGATCTTGCAGTTCTTTATATATTTTGGATACAAATCCTTTTTCAGATAAGTGATTTGAAAATAATTTTTTCCCAGTCTTTGGCTTGACTTCATTCTTTTAAAAGTGTCCTTTGCAAGATAAAAGTTTTTAATTTTAGTGAAGTCCAAATAATGAGTTTTGGCTTTTATAGATTATGCTTTTGGTACCATATCTAAGAACACTTTGACTAACCTAAGGTTATAAATTTTTTTACCTGTGTTTTCTTCTAAATGTTTTGTAGTATTAACTTTTGCATTGAGATAAATGAAACTTTTTGAGTTATTTTTCTGTTAGGTGTGAAGTATAAGTCAAAGTTCATTTTCATACATACAAATGTCCAACTACTGTAGCACTGTTTTTTAAAAAAGATTATCTTTTTTTCTGTTGTACCTTTGTCATAATTAATTGACTATATTTGTGTGGGTCTATTTCTGGACTTCTGTTTTGTTTAATTCAACTCTATGTCTACCCTTTCACCATTACCACATCATGATAATTGTAGCTTTATATGTTTTGAAATCTGGTAGTGTGAGTACTCTAATTTTATTCTGCTTTTAAAAAATTGTTTTGACTAATTTGGATCCTTTGGATTATATACATTTTAGAATCAGTTTGTTGGTATCTACAAGAAATGTTGGATTTTGATTGAAATTACATTGAATCTATGAGTTATTTAATTTTTGGATCAATTTGGGGAGGACAGACCTCATAACTATATTGAATTGGACCATGAACTTGGTACATCTCTTTATTTAGTTGACTGATGTCTTTCATCAAGGTTTTATATTTCTTACTATGTAAATTCTCAAATATTTTACACTTATCTAAATATTTCATTTTCATCCCTTGCTGTTTTCTACATTCCTTGGGATTTTTCATGTATATGATGTCATCAGCTAGAGACAGTTTTATTTCTTCTTTATTGTTACATATTTCTTTTCTTTCTCTTTTTTTCCTCATTGCATGTATTAGAACTTTAAAGTACAGTGTTGAATATGAATGTTTAGAGTGGACATCCTTATCTTGTTTTTAACCTTTAGGGGAAAGCTTTTTCACTCTTTAACCATTGTGTATGATGTGCCGTGGGCTTTTGTAGATACTCTTAACCAGATTAATGGTATTCCCTTCTATTCCTAGTTTTTTGAGAGTTTTTATCATAAATGGATGTTGAATTTGTCAAATCCTTTTTCTGCTTCTGTTGATATGGTCATACATTTTTTTCTTCGTTAGTCTGGTTAGAATAGAGAATTATGTTGATTTTTGAATGTTAAACTATCCTTGCATTTCAGGGATGAGTCCAACTTGTTGTGATGTATCTTTTTATGTATTGCTAGATTTGATTTGCTTATACATTGTTGAAAATTTTTGCTATTATGTTCATGAGGGGTATTGGTCAAAAATTTTCATTTTTCATTTTCATAATTGTTCTTGTCTGTTTTTGATAGGATAAATAATGGCCTTATATGATGAACTAGTAGTATTCTCTCTGTTTGAAGAGTTTATGGAGAATTGCTATTGTTTCTTTAATGTTTGATTCAATTTGATAGTGAAACTGTCTAATTTTGCTGGACTGGAGTTCTCTGTAAATATTTTAAACTATGACTTTAATTTCTTTAATGTACATATGACTTCAGATTATTTATTCTTGAGTGAGTTTTGGTAGTTTATATCTGTCATGTTCAGGTAATTTGTCTATTTCATAGACATTGTTAAATTTATGAGTTTAGAGCTAGCTGTTCATTGCATTTCCTCATCCTTTAGTGTCTTAGGGGGCCTATTCCTCTTTAATTTGTTTTTTTTGGTAATTTGTGTTTTTTTTCCCCTTATTTTCCTTAGTTATTTGACACAGTCTTTCAGTTTCATTTATTAACACCTTCCCCTGGCCCCAAGGAAAAAAACAACTTTTGGTTTTATTAGTTTTTCTCTGGCTTTTTGTTTTCTAATTTTATTGATTTCTACTCTGTTTAGTATTTTTGTCTTACATTTATCTTTTATTTAAAGCTTTTCTCTTTCTGTATTCTTAAGATGGAAGCTTAGAGTATTGATTTGAGATTTTTTTTCAAATTTTGTATTTAGTGTTTTAAATTTCTGTGTGAACACTGCATTAGCTGTATCCTACAAATTTTGTTTTTTTATTTCAGCTCAATTATTTATACTCTAATTTCCCTTGAAACTTCTTTATTGACATACGTATTACTTAGAAATGTATTGTTTAATTTCCAAATTTTACACTTTTTTTTTAAAAGTATCTTTCTGTTACCAGTTTTAAGTTTAAATACGCCGTGGACAGATACATATTTTGCATGAATTGAAATTTTTTACACTTGTTAAGATTTGTTTCATGGCCCAGGAGATGCTCTGTCTTGGTGTGAATATCATATGTGCATTTGAAAATAATGTATATTTTGTTGGAGTATTCTAGAAATGTCATTGGTCAAGCTGGTTGATAGTGTTGTTCCATACTGTTGTTCTGTATATTTTCAGATACTTAAAAAAGTTTCCGAGAGAGGAGTATTGGAATTTACCAGTATAATTATAGATTTGTCTTTCTTTTCTTCTCAATTATATCAAGTTTTGCTTCATGTAATTTGAAACTCTTCTGTCCGGCAAATCCAATCTTCGGTTTTGATGAATGGAATCATGTTATTATATAATGTCCCTCTTTATCTCTTGTGATTCTGAAGTCTGTTAATGTAGCCACTCCAGCTTTCTTTTGTTTAGTAATTTGCATTTCTTTTACGGCAGGTCTACTGGCAACAGATTCTCTTAGCTTTTCTTCATCTAAGAATCCCTGTTGCTCCCAACCCTCCTTTCCCCCTCCCTCTTTTCTCTCTCTCTCCACCCTCCCCCTCCCTTTCTTCTTTCTCTCCTGCCACCTCGTCTTCCTTCTTGTCCCTCTAACATTTCTCGTAATGCTGGTTTAGTGTTGATGAACTCCTTTAGCTTTTTCTTGTTTAAATGATAGCTTTGATGAGTAGAATAATCTTGGTTGTAGTTTGTTGCTTTTCATCACTTTGAATATTTCATGCCAACCCCTTCTGGCCTGCAAAGTTTCTGTTGAGAAACCATCTGAAGGTCTTATGGGAGCTCCCTTGTAAGTAACTGCTATTTCTCTTGCTGCTTTTAAGAGTCTCCCTTTGGCATTTTAATTATGGTGTGGGCCTCTTTAGGTTCATCTTGTTTGGGACTCTGTACTTCCTGGAGTTGTATGTCTATTTCCTTCACCAGGTTAGAGAAGTTTTCAGTCATTGTTTTTTTCAAATCCTTGCTTGCTTTTTTCTCCTGTTACTCCTATGATGTGAATTTTGGTATGCTTAATGTTGTCCCCTTAAACTCTCCTCATTTGGGGGTGGTTCCACAGTGTAGTGGTTAGCACATCTGCTTTACACACAGAAGGTCCTGGATTTGTGTCCCAAGTGGAACCATGGACCATACCCTGGGTGTGCCAGGCTCCAGGTACATGCCTTGAGCATGTGGAAGGAGACGCCCCGCCTTCAAAGATCCAGTTCTTAAGGGGAAACTGGTAACATCCATAGGTCAGGGGTAGAAGGGGGTGGGGTAATTAAAGAGGGGGAAAAAAAACCTATCATTTTTTTTTGTATTCATTTTGTTTTTGCTCTTTTGATTGGATGTTTTCTGCTACCTTATCTTCCAAATTTCTGATTCGATCTTCTGCTTCATCTGATCTGTTGATTCCCTCTAATGCATTCTTCATATCAGTTATTGTATTTTTCATTTCTTACTGGTTCTTTTTTATGTTTTCTGTCTTCTTTTTTTATGTTTCCTGTATCTTTGTTGAAGTTCTGTCTGAGATCATTGAGCATCCATATAACCGGTGTTTTGAACTCTGCATCTGGTAGATTGCTTGTCTCCATTTCGTTTAGTTCTTTTTCTTTAATTTTGTTCTGTCTTTCATTTGGGACATGTTTGTCTCCTCATTTTGGCTGCCTCCCTGTGTCTGTTTCTATAAGGTAGGGCTACTACATCTCCCGGTTTCGGTAGAGTGGCCTTATGTAGTAGGTGTCCTGTGGGGTCTAGTGGCGCAGTGTTCCTGGTTTCCTGATCCTGGTGCTCCAGGTATGTCCCTTTTGTGGTTGTATGTACCCTCCTTTATAGTTGAACCTTGGTTGATGTTTGCATGTCAGTTGGAGGGATTGACCCTCAGGCTGATTGGTTGTGGGGACTGGTCATGACTACAGTGCAGGAGCTATTGTATAGGGACTGATTCTGTGGAGCAGGGTTTGCTTTAGCAGGGCTCTGGTGAGTGCTGACTCTGCCCTTTAGTTGTCTGTTTTGAAGAGGTGGTTGAGTGGTGTTCTGGTGTGGTCTGAAACTGGCCACAGGGTATGTTGGTTCTGGGGCCTGTAAGGAGGGGCTCTGGTGCAAGCAAAGGTTAGCCGCTGTCTGTTCCCTGCCCAGAGCCACTTTGTATGAGCTATAAAGTGATCTGCAGATGGTTGCCACTTGTGCTGGGGAGGGTTCCTATTAGAGACTAAGCTTGGGGCTGCTTAGCAAGAGGTATGGGGCATGCCAAGACCAGATGCTGCTTGTTTGGGGTTTGTGAATCTTTGAGAGATTTTAGGAAAGTCCTCAGCGTGAGCCAAGATAGGCATTTGTATGGAAAACCACTGGAAGTGGATTGAGTGGGCCCACAAGTTAGGTGGGCTGGATCTCAGGGAATCCCTAGGTCAAGGCAAATGATGTTAGCTAGGTTGATAGAGACTCAGAAATGGTGCCTACTTGTGCATGCAGACTGATTTGGGGGAGGGCTCAACAAAGAAACAATGGCTTCTGCTACAACTTTATCTGGAAGAAAGCTGCTCCTCCATCTCTCTCTCTGAAGCCAAACAATTCCTCCCCATATGTCGATGGTGCCTTTCAAACTGATGGCCTCGTGCTGGAGCTTAGAGCAAGTGAGTCAGTCAGTGAGCAAGTCTGTGCGTGGGCCCTTTAAGAGGAATGCCTGTCACTCCAGCAGCCCTCCGTCTTTCTAAGTTACAATCACCAATGGTTTTCACAGCCACAGGTTATGGGGACTTCTCTCCCCGGTAGTGCATACTGGGCTGGGGACCTTGGTGTGGGTGGGCTGGACCTACTGCTCCTCAGGGGAAACCTCTCTGCAGCCAAGATATACCCTTCTTCATTTTTAACCACCACACATGGATGTGGGACCAGTCCGTACATTTTCTCTGCCCCTCCTAAAATAAGTCTTGAATTGGCTTATTCTGTAGATCTTCAGTTATAAGACCTTTTGGCTAAACTAAGTCAATTCTCAATGATGGTTCTGTAGCTTAGCTGTAGTTTTGAAATAGTCATGGAGAGAGGCGAGCCAGTGTTTATTTACTCTGTCACCTTGGCAGAAGCTTGATTTTTTTTTTTTTTTTTTTTTTTTTGCATTTGTCCTGTTTGGGCTTTGCTGAACTTCTAGAACCTCTACAGTTATTCTTTTTTGTCAAATCTGGGACTTTGTGTGCCATTACTAAAAAAAAACATTATTTCTCAACCATTTTAATTTTCCTCTCTTATGTAACACCAGTGTGAAACTTGACAATTTGATATTGTCCCACAAGTTGCTAAAGTACTATCATTTTTTTCTATTTTGTTTCATGAGTTTAGATAATTTCCATTGCTCTATTCTCTAGTTTACTGGTTCTTTTCCTCTGTCACCTCTGTTCTGTAGTAGAACCTGTGCAATGAGTTTTTTTTTTTTTTAATTTCCAATACTCTGTTTTTCAGTTCTAAATTTTGTGGGGTTTTTTTTGGATTTCTATTTCTCTAAGAACTTATGCTTTTCCAATTGTTTCAAGAGTGTTAACTGTTATCTCATTTATTGTGGCTATCCTTATGAATTTACTCAATTTTGTGCTGTCAATTTTAATATTTTACATGTCATAGTCTTGTTTATCCTATTTCTTCAGTAAATATTTGCGAAAGTTAGATCACTTTTAGGGGTGGTATCAAGAGAATACATAAGTATTTATTTTTTTAGTTCAACGAAAATTTAAGTAATATTAACTGTGGGAGGTAGGATATATAATGTAGGGAGGTAATATAAAAATGAATGAGACATATTGTGCCTGCCTGTGTAGGAGAGAGATAAATAATTGCAATGTAATACAGTAAATGTTGCAGGATATTTTGGAGCATGAAGAGTGAGTGATTAGCTCTTCCTACTAGAATTAAGATTTTACAAACATTATTACATTTAATCTAAATCTTGAAAGATTTTGAGTGGGAATTTGTTAGGCAGATAAGAAAGAAGATGCAAATCGTGAAACTAGTTAGAAAATTTTAATGTAAAATAATTCTTGTAATAAGGGTACTAATACTTGATCATTCAGAATTCTCGAATAAGGTGTTAATAACACTGAAGATTTTTTTTTTACAGGTAGATTATTTCCACTTTATATGGAATTTAATTCAATCTCATTTTAGGAGTGAGAAGTTAGGTGACTTTCCTATGCTCATATATTCTTACTCTAATTGTTGAAACACTTTGTTCTAGGGAATGTCCGGAGCAGGGAAATTGGTAAAAGTTATGGGGCAATTTTGAAAGTATGTGAGAAATGGAATAACAAATAACAATTAACAAATTATATTTTTATTGCAGTGTAGTGTTAATTTGGGGAGATACAAAAGACATGTAAATGTGTTTAGTTACAAAGAAGTTTTCTAGCAAGAATTAAAATTGGTTCAATGTCTTCACTAAAAATAAGACATGTAGTTAGCTGCTTAAAGGTTAAAGAGCATGAGGATATTGGCTAGAGCTTTAATTTCCCTTAGAAATCTAACAAAATCAATTACGGAGGGTTTTTTTTTTAAATTAGTGAATTTAAGCAGGTTAAAATAGCTAACATTTAACGTAGTGCTTAATACACCTGAGTACTAGTTTGTACTTACATATATTAACTTATTTAACCCTTATAACTACTCTGAGTTAGGTTATTATTTTCATATTACAGATTAGGAAAATGAGGCCTTCCAAGTCACAGTTTATAAATAGTATTGTCAGGATACACATCCAGGCAATGTCATTTCAGAACCCAGGATCTGAAGTTTCTCAATTATCAGAGTCATTTTTAAAATTGGGTAATGTGATATAAACGTATTGGTAGCAGAACCACCAGGGGATTTACTGGTTATCTCTAGTGACTGCTTATCTAATGAAGCAGAGTCACGATAAAGGCCATATTTTGTGTGAATCAGGTTTATGGGGGAAGCAGTTGTCTGAGTAAATATTTGTGAAAGTTAGATCACATTTAGGGGTGGTATCAAGAGAATACATAAGTATTTTTTTTTTAGTTCAACGAATATCTAAGTAATATTCGTTGAACTAAATATTCGTTGAGTTAAATTCATTACTTTCCCATTGCATTTTTCTCCGGAATGTCTTATAGTTGACTAAACACTGGCACATGGTATCTGAAAGGAAAAGAAAGAGCTTACTGAATGAAATTTTTTGTGTATTTTCTTATATTTGACGATCATTAATACATGGAGTTCTTCCTGTTGTTAGAAATATACTATGGGCACATCTTGAGTTGTATGTGTTTTAAGTACTGATACATAAAACCTAAGATATAAAAATTTATTTAACTTTTAAAAGTATATGGATAGTATATGCTTGCTTATATATGTGTAGTAGGAATCTTCTTTTTTAAGCACCACAGGTGATCATGATGGTGAACTTGGTTTAGGAACTACTTCACTACTAGACAACTTTCTTCTCAGTGTAATTCTAGACCTGAGATAATTTTATGTGTTCTGTTGGAAAATGATCTTAAGTAATTATTCTTAACAGCTTTTGCTTTTCCTGACTTTTTCTTTTCTTATTTCTCTACAATAGTTTATGCCAACGTGGCTTCACTCATACAGATGAACCAAGGATTGGGATAGCAGTATAAAATTAGAATCAGACAGCTGATTGCCCAGCAGGATGCCATCAACTAACAGAGCAGGCAGCCTCAAGGACCCTGAAATTGCAGAGCTCTTCTTCAAAGAAGATCCAGAGAAGCTCTTCACAGATCTCAGAGAAATTGGCCATGGCAGCTTTGGAGCAGTGTATTTTGTAAGTGTTAAAGGCTTCATGTCAGTGACCAGCATTTACATAATATCTAGTCCTTTCAGAGTAAAAAACAATAAAGAGACACAGGCCATAGTCAATTTTGTAGTCAAAATTGGTAAAGTGGTAAAAGTGGTAAAGAATATTATTTTTGCTTTTAACTTACATGTTGAGAATTTTAGCACACTGATTTTAGGAGTCGTATCACTTGTATTGCTATAAAATTAAACATTACAGAACACTGACTTCTGTAAAGTTTCATACAGAGTAAGTTGTGAAAATCTAGAGTTATTTAGCAGAAGGAGATGTATCAAAGTCTCTTTTTCTTAATGTGTGTATGTGTGTACTATATGCTAAAAAATTATCCAAATTGCTCTTTTAACCATTTGTAAGTGTACAGTTTGTGGCATTGATTATATTCACAATATTGTACAACTATTACCACTATTTTAAAAACTTTCATCACCCAAAAAGAAACTCTGTATCTATTAGCAGTAATTTTGAATTTCCCCCTCCACGCAGCTCCTGGTAACCTCTAAACTATTTTTTGTCTCTATAATTTGCCTCTCCTAATATTTTATGTAAACGGAATCATACAACATGTGTACTTTATGTAAAGCTTATATCACTTTTGTAATGTTGAGCATCACTTCATAAGTCACTCACGTTATATGACATTCAAATCCTTTTCCCAGTTTAAAATTTAGTTGCCTCTTGGTTCTTTATGTATTCTGAATATTAAATTTTTACCAGGTATATGATTTGCAGATATTTTCTCCCACTCTAATTTTTTTTATTTTCTTCATAATTTCCTTTGATATATAAAAGTTTTAAATTTGGGTGAAGTCCATTTTATCTGTTTTTTCTTTTGTCACTTGTGCTTTTGTTGTCATGTCTAAGAATCCACTGCCATATCCAAGGCCGTAATGATTTACCCCTATGTTTCCTGCTAAGGGCTTTATGTTCTTAGCTTTTATATTTAGGTCATTGATCCATTTTGAGTTAATTTTTATGTATGTTGTGAGATAGAGGTCCATCTTTTTTCTTTTGTATGTGGAAATCCAGTTGTCCCAATACCAACTGTTGAAGAGATGATTTTTTTTCCCTTTACTGAATTTGTCTTGATGTCCTTGTCAAACCAATTATCCACATTGAATAAGTTCATTTCTGAACTCAGTTCTATTCCATTTGTCTTTATAATGAGTCATCTTTATGCTAGTATGTTTTGATTATTGTGACTTTGTAGTAAGGTTCAGATCAGGAATAACTTTGTTATTCTTTTAAAGGATAGTTTTTGATATTTTAGGCACCTTGTAATTCTATATAAATTTCAGATTGGCTTTTCCATTTCTGCAAAAAGTCTCTTGGAATTTTCATAAGGATTATTTAAATATATCACATTTGGTAGTAATTGCATCTTAAAAGTATTAAATCTTCCAACCCATGAACACAAGATGTCTTTCTAAACATTACTTAGGTCTTTAATTTTGTTCAACAATGTTTTGTAGTTTTCAGTGTCTTATACTTTGTTTTCTGTTATTCTTTTAGATACTATTGTAAATGGAATTATTTTCTTAATTGCCTTTTCAGATTGTTGATTAGTGGCATGTAAATATATATACACAGCTGATTTATGTGTGTTCTTTTTTAAAATTTATTTTTCTATTACAGTTGACATACATTATTATATTAGTTTCAGTTGTACAACATAGTGATTAGACATTTATACACCTTCCAAAGTGATCACCCCACTGGGACTAGTACTCATCTGACAGCACAGATAGTTATTAAAATATTATTAACTATATTCCCTATGCTGTATGTACTTTATGTCCCTTTGACTGTTTTTATAATTGGCAGTTTGTACATCTTAATCTCTTCCACCTTTATCATCCATTCCTCATCCCCTCCATCTGGCAACCATCAGTTTGTTCTCTGTATGAGTTTGTTTCTGTTTTGTTTGTTTATTTATTTTTTTATATTCTACATATAGTTAAAATCATATGGTATTTGACTTATTTCACTTAACGTAATACTCTCTAGGTCCATCCATGTTGTACAAATGGCAAGATTTCATTTTTTTTTTAATGTCTGAGTAATATTTCATTATATACATGTACCACATCTTCTTTATACATTCGTTTACTGATGGACACATAGGTTGCTTCCATATCTTGCTATTGTAAATAATGCTGCAAGGAACAAAGGGGTGCATATATATTTTTGAATTAGTGTTTTTGTTTTCTTCAGCTAAATACCCAGAAGTGGAATTGCTGAGACATATGCTAGTTTTTTTTTAATTTTTTGAGGAATCTCCATACTGTTTCCCATAGTGGCTGCACCAATACACTATCTTACCAACAGTGTACAAGGTTCCAACACTTGTTATGTCGATTTATTGACAATAGCCATTCGGACAGGTGTCAGGTAATATCTCGTGGTTTTAATTTGAACTTTCCTGATGATTAATAGTGTTGAGCATCTTTTTATATGTCTGTTGGCCACCCATATGTTCTGTTTGGAGAAATGTTGATTCAGGTCCTCTGCCCATTTTTTAATTGCATTCTCTGTGGATTTTTTTGGGGGGGTTGAGTTGTATGAGTTCCTTATATATTTTGGATATTAATCCCTATCTGATGTATTATTGGCAAATATTTTCTTCTATTTGGTAGTTTGTCTTTTCATTTGGCTGATGGTTTCCTTCACTGTGCAAAAACTTTTTAGTATGATGTAGTCCTAATTTGTTTATTTTTTCTATTGTTTCCTTTGCCTAAGGAGACATATCCAAAAATAAAAATAAAAAATAAAAAATAAAGCTAAGAGAAATGTCACAGAATTTACTGCCTAATTTCAGATCTTACATTTAAGTCTTTAATCTATTTTGAGTTTATTTTTTTATGTGTTATACGAAAGAAGTCTAGATTTATTTTTTCCCATGTATCTGTCTAGTTTTCCCAACAGTATCTATTGAAGAGACTGTCTTTCCTCATTGTATATTTTTGCCTCCTTTATCATAGATTAAGTGACTATGTATGCATGGATTTATTTCTGGGCCCTCTATTCTGTTCCATTGATATGTGTGTATGTTTTTAATGCTAGTACCATGCTGTTTTGATTACTGTAGCTTTGTGGTATCATTTGATATCAGGTAGTGTGATATCTCCAACTTCATTTTTCGTTCTCAAGATTGTTCTGGGTATTCAGAGTCTTGTGGTTCCATATAAATTTTAGCACTATTCTAGTTCTGTGAAAAAATTACGTTGGTAATTTGATAGGGCTTGCATTGAATCTGTAGATTGCTTTGGGTAGTATGGACATTTTAATAGTATTAATTCCTACTATCCATGAGCACAGTATATCCTTCCGTTTATTTGTATCTTCAGTTTCTTTCTTCAGTATCTTATAGTTTCCTGAGTACAGATCTTTTACCTTCTTGGTTAAATTTGTTCCTAGGTATTTTATTCTTTTTGATGCAATTGTAAATGGGATCGTTTTCTTAATTTCTCTTTCTGATAGTTTATTATTGGTGTATGAAAATGCAACCAATTTCTGAATGTTAATTTTGTATATTGCTACTTAGTGGATTCATTTATTCTAATATTTTTGGGAGGAATATTTGGATTATATATAGTATCATGTCATCTGCAAATAACAATAGTTTTACTTTTGCTTTCCAACTTGGATGCCGTTTATTTTTTATTCTTGTCTGATTGCTATGGCTAGGACTCCCATACTGTGTTGAATAAAAGTAGTAAAAGTAGACATTCTTGTCCTTTTCCTGATATTAAAGAAAAAACTTTCGCTTTTCCTGTTGAGTATGATGCTGGCTCTTGATTTGTCATGTATAACCTATTATGTTGTAGTATGTCCTCACTGTCCCCACTTTGCTGAGAGTCTTTATCATAAATGGATGCTAGGTTTTGTCAGATTCTTTGTTCTGCATCCATTGATAGGACTGTATGATTTTTATCCTTCATTTTGTTTATGTGGTGTATCACCTTAATTAATTTGTGGATATCAAACCAACCTTGCATCCCAGGAATAAGTCCCACTGGATCATGGTTTATGGTGCTGAATTTAGTTTGCTAGTATTTTGTTGAGGATTTTCACATCTATGTTCATCAGGGATGTTGGCCTAAAATTTTTTTTTTGTAGTGTCTTTGTTTGGTGTTAGTATCAGGGTAATGCTGGCCTTGTAAAATGAGTTTGGGATCCATCCTATTCTTCAGTGTTTTGGAATAGTTTTAAAGGATAGGTGTTATTAATTCTTTGGATGTTTGGTAAAATTCCCTTGTGAAGTTCTGGTCCAGGACTTTTGTTTATTGGGAGTCTTTTTTTTTATTGATTTGGTTTCCTTAATATCACCAGTCTGTTCAGATTTTCTGTTTTTTTCTGATTCAGTCTTGGAAGAGTGTATGTTTCTATGGATTTATTCATTTCTCCAGGCTGTCTTATTTGTTGGCATAATTTTTCACAGTATTTCCTTATTATCTTTTGTATTTCTATGGTGTCGGTGATCACTTCTCTCCTTTAAAATTTTATTGACTAATTATACTTGAGCATAAGTCTGTTTTCCTATTTGATTTATCTTTTCTTCCTTTATACTTCCTTCTTGCCATATTTTGAATTAGTCAAATATTTATTGTTATCTTTGTTTAAAAATATAGGTTGTATTATTATTCAGATATGGGGAGGCCAGCAGATCAGTTAACAACTGCCACTCGAAAGATAGTTTGTTATACTTTCAGATCCTAAGAGGAGGCACACCATGCTATATGGGACTATATGGGGAAACACTTGTTTCAATGAGGAGACAGAGAAATCAAGGGAAGTACATGGACACGAGTCTTTACTGTGGTTTCTGTGGGAAGGAACAGGTGAGGCAGGCTAAGCAAGTTTAGGATTAGCTAGTTAAAATAATTTTAGCAAACTCTGGGGTGTAGGAGCTGTCCCTGGTTGTCTGGTACTTGGCCTTGTGGTGAATAGGGCAGGGAATAGGGGGCCCAGAGTGTAATCATTGGAGATATATGGTCTCTAGATTGGTAGTTTATGTATGTAAGAAGTGCTTATTTACTATCTAGGAATTAGCTACATCTGGGAGTGGCAGACCTTTTTTGTTAACAAGGCCCCAGATGTCAAAGCATCAAATTACAGCACATAAAAACTCATGAGTGACATACAATTTTTTTCTATTAATTTTCTAATTATGCATTTTTGTTATTATTTTGTTATCCTAGAGATTATTATATATATTCCTGATTTATTATAGTGAAATTAGCACTTCTCAAACAATGTAAAAAACCTTACAGTATTTCAGTTGTTTTTCTCCTGTTATTTGTGCAATTTTTCTTATATATTTTGCTTCTAAAATATCTATTTGATTCCTTTTTTTAAGTCTTTTTCTGATAATGCCAATATCTGAATCCCCATTGGACCTGTTTATATATCTAGATTTTTTCCTTTTAAGTATCTGGTCCACTTTTTAGTATGACTTGTAATTTTTGATTGGTTATTCTTCATTATAGAGGAGAAATTGTAGATGTTTTGAATGATGTTATTTTTCTTCAGAAACAGATACATTTGTTTGTTCGTTTGTTTTGGCAAGCTGATAGTATATGGTTGAATCACTTTGAGGCTTGGTTTTAAACTAGTTGAATCAGTTTTGCCCTTATTACTAGACCTTAGCCGTTACTACTTAAAGCATGGCTTTCTTTAGGGCTCCCAGCTGAATATCTAGGGTATTTATTAAGGCTCATTCATTCATCTTGGTGGGTTTGAATTCAAACCTCCATCTCTCTAGTACTTGTCTTCTGAAAGTTCTATCTCTTCAGTCTTCCAGCTGCTATTTTCTGCTGAGTTTCTGGGAGTCTTATAAAGATACATAATTAGGAGCTGACTATTGGGAACTTGCAAATTTTTGAGCTGTTTCTTTTCACCTCTTTTTCTAAGATTGTGCCTTTTAAATCCTAGACACTCTGGAAGCGCCTGTCTTTGGCCTCTGTCTCCTCAGCCTAACTTCCTCCTTGGACTCTATTTTCCTATACCACAAGTTCAAGGGTGCAGCTGGAGTAATTTACAGTTTACTGTGTGTACTCTTCTTCTCCGACGGATTCTAGCCTCTGAAGCCTTGCTTGCATATGTTGGTATACAGAAGTTTCATAGAATCGCTTTACATACATGCTTGCTTTATGGTTCTTTTGGGCTTCAGGGATAGTCTGACACAAGCATGATGGCAAGAAGTAGTATTGAAATTTCCCTTGGTTAATATTATTTGCATCTGCATGGTGGACTTTTATATGTTCTTCCCTAATAAAATATATGTTTTTGGAGCATTTGGTCTTTAATTGTTAATAATGAAAAGTATAGAATTTCAGTAGGCTTCTCTCTTCTTTAAACCTTTCTATATGATCTGTCTAGTGGGAGAAGTATTATTATTGTCCTTTTCCTTTCATCAAAGGGACTGAATTAAATTACATATTGGCAAAATAATCAGCAGTTTAAAATTTTTAAGTAAAACTATAAAATTGCATTATCCCAAATCCAGAACTTACCGGTCCAGTAGTCTTTGTTGAAGTGTCTGACTGAAGTGGGTATGTATTGAGTTAAGGTTGTAGTAGAAACTGAGAATATGATCAGAGAAAGGTAAAAAGGAAAGATAAATGAAGGTTCTTGGAGAGAACTTCCTATACTATATTAAGAAATGTGGGCCTTGTTTTGAAGTCTTGAGGGAACCGCCAAAGTGCAACAGAAATATTTTATTTCCATTTGTGATATAGGAGGTTTATTCTTGTAGCAGTGTGGAGGAAAGAGTACATGTGCCAGCAGTGTAAGAAGGGAGGCCGATTATGAAGCTTTTATAATGCTTTTTAAATATGTGAAGCTCTTAAATCTGTGAGAGCTTAAACTAGATATTGTCATAAGGGTGCAGAGGTGAATACACATTTCAGAGTTTAAGTTTAAATTGATAGAATCAAGAGAACCTGTTTTGACAAGGTAAGAAGGTACATATTGTAGTACCTCACCCTTGGAATAGAATTTTGGGGGGGGGATGGGAGGTCATTCTCTAGTGCTTGGACCACCTTATGCAGTAGTTTCTGGGGTTGTCCTACCCACGTTGGATTTTTTCAGAGAGCTGTGATTGGGCGAGAAAGTTTCATAATCCCAGAAGTAAGAATCTAGTAGGGGCAACAGAAGTTGGCTCTGGAGAGACTTCGTGATTAAACAAAATGTGTGATCTTGGATTGAAAAAAATTTTTTTCTGTAAAGGATGTTACTGAGATAGTTGGTAAAATTTGAATATGGGTTGTATATGTACTGAATAATAATATTACATCAATGCTAAATTTTCTAGATTTGATAATTGTGCTGTGGTTATTCAAGAGAATGTTCTTATTCTCAGGAGATATATGAAGAAGTATTTTGAAAACAAGGATGAGAATGTCTACTGTCAAGTCCTCTTCAGTGATAATGTAATGATAACAGCATGTATATTTAGATAGTTTAAAAGCAAATGTGGCCAAATGTTAACCATGGATTTCACTATAGTAGGGGCCCTCAAACTACAGCCCATCGGCTTAATCTAGTCTGTGAACTACTTTTGCTTAGCTGCCAAACTAGGTTTGGGTTTTACATTGGGGGGAAAAAAAAGAAAGGAAAAGAAATGCAATAGAAAAAGAAGAAAATGTATTTGGCTCACAAAGCCTAAAATATTTAATATCTTGTTTTTTATAGAGGAAGTTTATATAACTTCTGACCTGGTGGAAGACATAAAGATTCACTATGTTTCATCAACTTTACTATATGTTTGACAGATTTGTATAATAAAATGAGGGAAGGAAACAGAAAAAGGTGACTTAGGAAGTCAGGAGACCTAAATTCAGGTTAGGACAACCCCAGGAACCACTGCATGAAAGCATAGAGAAGTCAGGTAACTGCTCTGAGCAGATGTTTTCTGTTAATTGTTTTGATGTCTGGGAAACATGCACCGTGTAGATGAGCAAAGTTTGAATATAGCCCAGAATTAAATGTTTTTTCTGTAATTTCATTTTTAGGTCACTAACCTTCATATTTTGTGGTATTAGGTAAACCGGGTGGAAGTATATGTGTCTATGTGTTGCATATGTGTGTATGTGTGCACATAAGAATAGGTACTTCTGTTTTGTTTCCTCTCACCATGGCAGCACTAAATGTGCAATATCTATCTATAGAGTATATAAAGGAAATCCTTCTACTAAATGATTAAAAATAGTTGTTATATCTCTGAATTTTTATTAATTGGCAGTAGAGATTACCTTAATTTTAAAAATACTCTCTTTGAGCCAGCTCTGCTGGCTGTCTCATTGGTCAAGCTAATCAAAGATTGCTATCATAATAAATATTTGAAACCAAACCAAAGAGTCAGATGTCCAAAATGACCACTATCTCTAGATTGCCAGGAAGATAAAACATTCTCTTTTAGTTTCCAATACCTTAAATAGAACCAGCATTATATCCATGGATAGGCCACAGAACTCTGGCCTGGGAATCAGGTAGCTTGCCAACAAATATGGCAGACCATGTAAGAGCAAGAGAAGTCATTTATTTACTTCACTAAAGCTTTTTTCTTCATTTTGAAAAATAAAATGAATATTTATCTCTTATTTCCTAGTGTAAGATTTTACTAATCTGTTTTCTTTTGGGGCCTCGGCAGGTTTTATATTTTCAGTGATCATAACAAATTTTTTAGTGTTATAAGAAAAAAGATAATGAGTGCACAAAAGAAATATAGAAATACCATTTACATATAATTAATCAATATGGTGATTTCAGGTCATTCTTATTGGTTCATCAAAATAGTTCCCAAATGGATCTTCACAGACAGTTTCCTGGTTTGAAACAAAATGATCGATTGTATCTGGTTTCTCTTTCTTACTCCTTATTTACTCTAGACAGCCTCAACTTTGTCTTTAGGCTACAGGCAATTTTATCTTTACTCTTTTATTCTCAGGCAATAAGTATAGATGCTATGTAGTATTGTACTGTTCTTTAATTACTCAGAGCTCATTTAATCTTGTTCTACATTGTATTTTTTATGTATACAAACACTTTTTAAAACTTTTTTTCTATTCTATTATTCTACTAGAAGAATATCCTACATTCTTTTCAGTTCATTTGTTAATATTAATCACATTAAGGAAAATGTAGAAATCATGGTTCTTTATATCCTTTATGCTAGCCTTGTTTTATTGCATCTACATAATTATAAATCCAAAATTTAGTATCATAATTTTCACTTTAAACAGTCTATGTATTTTAAAGAATCTAAGAGCAAGAATAGTTTATAAACTTATCTACATGTTTACCATTTTTACCATGTTACACGTCACATGATTATTTCCTCGGAAAATTACTGTCTACAAAAGGACTCCTAGAACTAATAGGTGAGGTTAGCAAGGTTGTAGGATATAAGATCAATACACAAAAATTTATTGTTATTTCTATTATATTAGTAAACAGTTGGGATTTCTTATATTCTAAAAGTACTTTTTATAGTACTCCTAACATGAAATACTTGAGTATAAATCCAACAAAAAATGCAAGATCTGTATGCTGAAAACCATAAAACAAAGAAGACCTGAATAACTAATGAGAGATATGCTGTGTTGATGGATTGAAGACTCAATATTGTCATGCTATCAGTTATCTCCAATTTGATATATAGAATCAATGCAATCCCAATCAGAATCCCAGCAGACATTTTAAGTAGACATTGACAAGCATATTCTAAAATTTTATGGAAAGACAAAAGAACTAAAATAGCCAAAACCATTTTGAAAAAAGAACAAATTAAAGAACTGTATCTGATTTCAAAAACCTACTGTAAACCTGCAGTAATTAAGATAGTATGATATTGTTGAAAGGGTAAATACATAAATTAAAAATAGAGTCCAGACATATACCCACATAAATATAGTCAATTGATTTTTGACAAAGGGGCAAAGATAATTCAATGAAGAAATAAATGGTAGTCTTTTCAACAAATAGCGCACAGCAACTACTCATACCTTATACAAAAACTAATGGAAAAGGATCATAGTTCTAAATGAATAGTATAATACTATAAAGCTTCTAAGATAAAATATAGGAGAAAACCTTTATACCCTGAATTATGCAAAGAGTTCATAGATAGGACATCACAAGCATTATCCATAAGAGACCAAGTTTATAAATTGAACTTTATCAAAATTTAAAGCTTCTGCTCTCTGAAAGCTAATATTAAGAGAATGAAAAGAAAGGCACAGACTTGCAGAAAGTATCTGCAAGTCATATATTCAGCAAAGGATTTGTATCCAGACCATAAAAGAATTCTCAAAACTCAACAATAAAATAACACCACCAACTACAACAGAGTAAAAGGTCTAACCAGAAAAATCACCCAGTCCCCCACCACCCCAAAATACAGCTGGTCAATAAAAATATGAAGAGTTTCAACATCAGTAGTCCTTAGGAAAATACAAATTAAGACCACAATGAGATACCACACATGCCTATTAGAGTGACTTAATAAAGACAAGGAGAAAAAATACGTACAAAATCAAATGCTCCTGAGTATGCGAAGCAGTTGCTAATCTCGTTTATTACTGGTAGGAATGTGAAACAGTGGAAAAGAGTTTGGCAATTTTTAAATAAAGTTAAACATACCATTTTTCATATGACCCAGTATTCCCACTCCTAGATATTAATCCAAGGGAAATGAAAAATCAAGTATATGCAAAAACTTTTAGGTGAATATTTATGGCAATTTTATTCATAATTGCGAAAAACTGTGATCTAACTTATTGTTTACACCACAAAAGGTGAATTTTACCCAAGTTCATTTAAATGGTCATAAAAAAAAAAAAAGCCATGCTATAGGGAAGAAACTCAAATGGAATAGAGATTGTAACAAATGAACCTAACTATTATAAATAACAAACACAGAAGAGGGGATAGGGAGGAAAAGAATTAAAGTTATTTTGCAAGTAATATTTTGGCTGAACATCTTAAAGCTAAAGACAGAAGTAACTCTAGTCACTTTGTTTCTCACAGGGATATAATTTGGCAGTCAAACTACTGCATGTGTATAGTAGATTTTAATAAGTAAACGTATTGTAGATAATGAGAAGCAGTTTTCTTACTGTCCAAGAAAGAAGTAAATTCCTTATTCGTAAATAAGAAAAGGAAGAAAGCTAAAAATAACCCTGTGGTGTTGATTGGAATTGGAGGTATAAGTAAGATCTCTTTTCTCTCCTCCCCTCCCCTCCCCTCCCTTTCTCTCCCTACCCCTCTCTTCTTTCTCTCTCCTCTCCCCTTCCTGCCTCCCCTCATTCACACAGATACACATAAATAATAGAATAAAATTTCCTTTTATTAAGTGTAGAGGACTAAGGGAAATAATTGTTGCAGCTGAGATTCATTGATAGAAATATGGAATCAGGGAAGGTAAGAAAGAACCATCTGGGATTGGATAGGAATTGGATGTATTAATATGAACTAATTAATTAGCTCTATTAATTAGAGCTAATTCCACAAGACTCTGGTTTCAGTGAGACCCTAGTAGCAGTAAGCATACTTAGCACTGTGATCTTGAATTCCTCACTAAAAGGGACAAGAGCTCCTTAGAGGAATGGCTCATTTTGTTGTGGGGACAGGGAACATAAAAGATAAACCTTAGAACACGTGACAGAATTAAAAAGTGCTTTAAAAAAAGATGCGGTCTGTCAGACAGACACCGCTTGAAGGGGCTCTCACTGGATAAATCTGGAACAATCTGAACATCAATATAAAGATATCAAGGGATTATAAGCTATTAAGTAAAATAGGAATCCATAATTTCCATAAGAGATGAGGATAGATGGATGAAAAGGGTGCCCTTTTTCTTAGAATGCTGACTGATAAATGTAAAAGGAATGGTAGATGTGGAAAATATCAACCTTTTGTAATCATCATAGAGAAAATTTGGGGGGCTAGAATCTCCAATAGTTGCTAAATCTAGTGGGAAAGTTTGATGAGCAGGATGTTTACATAATTTAAAAGTATCTTTACACAGATTGCTTCTTGGATACAAGGTAGGAATTTGTAGCTATAACTGAACATGTTGGGGAAAAAACAGTTCTTTAAGCAGGTGATAAAAATTAGTTACACCAATAAGGAACAGACAGACATTGTATACCTCCATATAGGATATCCTGAAAAGGACACAATATCGTTCTTGTATTTTGGCCAGGGGTATATAATCAGAATGTAATCCTGAAGAAATGTCAGCCAAGCACCAATTTAATAACATTCTATAAAATTCCGCAGTGTATTCTTCAAACACGCCAGTGTAATGAAAGACAAAAGTTAAGGAACAGTCCTACATTAGACGAGACTATTAAAACATAAGTAAGCACAATAAGTGATCCTGAAGAGAGGAAAAAACATGGTTAACATTAAATACTTCTATTTTTTGTGGTTTTAGACATGATAGACAAAATTTATATCATTTTAATTTGCTCACTTAATTTGATTATTACTAATAAATTTGGATTTTAATAAATTATAGTCACTTTCTTGCTATTTAAAAACAATTTTAGATTTGCAGATTTCAAAATAATAGTAAAGAGTTTTTCCTTACAACCTTCAAGGAGCTCCCCGAATGGTAACATGTTACATAACCATGATACATTTATCAAAACTAAGAAAATAAGAAGTCAACACTGATACACTCTCAACTTTATTCAGGTTTTCCCAGTTTTTCACTCTTCGGTTCTAGAATCTAATCCAGGATATTACATTGCAGTTAATATTTCTACTTTTAAATTAAGCTTTATCTTAGGCTAAATAAAGATGTAGCTGTTTAATGCAAAACAATGAAATTGGACCCTTACTTCATATATATATATAATAATTAATTCAAGATGGGTCAAAGACCTAAATGTAACAGTTAAACTATAAAACTCTTAGAAGAAAACATAAGGGTAAATCTGAATGACTTTGCTTTTGGCAAAGGGTTCTTAGATGTGATGCCAAAAGCATGTGCAACAACAACAAAATAGATAAATTGACTTTATTAAAATCAAAAACTTCTATGCTTTAAAACAGTGAAAGGACAACTGAACAGGAGAGAATACTTATAAATCATGTATCTAATAAGGAACTTGTGTCTAGTATATATAAAGATCTCTTACATCTCAGTAATAAAAAAGACAACCCAATTTAAAAATGGGCAAAGGATCTTAATTGACATTTCTCCAAAGAAAATGTACAAATAGTCAAGAAGCACATGAAAAGATACTCAACATCATTCACCATGAATCTTGAAAACACTGTGCTAAGTGAAAAGCCATTCACAAAAGACCACATATATGACTCCATTTATTTGAAGTGTCCAAAATGGGCAAATTTCTAGGGAGACAAAGTAGATTAGTTGTTGGTTAGGGCTGAGAGGATGCAGAAAAGGGATGAAGAGGGTAATAGCTAAAGTGGTACAGTTTTTTAATAGAGAAATTTTTTATTGTAAAATATACAAAATTTATCATTTAATCATTTGTAAATGAATTTGGATGCAGGTTCTAAAATTAAAGTAATGTTTGCATATGTCTGTGAATATACTAAAAGCCATTAAATTGTACACATTGAAATGGTGAATTTTATAGTATGCAAATTATATTTCATAAAGCTGTTAGAAGAGAATATAGTTGTTAAACCTATTGATTAAAATCAAGACGCTCACAGATAGATAACCAGAGAATGTTTTGGGAAAATAAATTCATATTCAAGCAGAACTTAACATGGATAGATCTGCTTCAGCCTTTATAATAATAAGTGATACAAATTTCCATTAACCAATCCACTAGTAATTGAACTTGGAATGTCATTAGTTATTCCCAGGACCCATTTAACAGAGTATCTTAAAGCAACTCTATTGAGGTATAATTTTATATATATGCTGTCTTTTTTTCAACAAGTTTCTAAGGTATAAGTTATATACCATAAGTTCTCCAACTTTAAGTATACATTTCATTGCTTTTTAGTAAATACGAGTTTTGCAGCTATCACCATAATCTAATTTTAGAACATTTTATCTTTGGCAATTTATTAAAGTCTGAATTGAACATGATTTCTTCCACAGATTATTTGAGGTGGTTCTGACCCTTTTGCTAAACTCATTTTAAATATTTTGCAGCTATAATCTTATGCCTTATATATATATTCATAATCATAATCATTTTTTTAAAACACATAATGAGATTTTGGCTCTTCTTCCAAGAGATTTAAATACTCTGTGTCTGTTATATTTTTACTTTTTTCAGAATTTCAACAAGACGTAAATAATTAATTGTGATAGCATTACAGCAGTCCTACCTTAATCCTGATAAGAAGTTGTTTACAATAGGCATGATTTATCATGTTGAGGAATTATATTTCGAATTTAGGTTTTCTAACGTTTGGCCTTCCTTGCAATTAAGTACATTAGAGTTGGGATCTTCTGCATTTTCAGCATTTTTGGAGTGTGTGTGGGTAGGTGTGTTTCTCCCTTTGAAATTTTTTGAAAAACCGTGATAAATTATTATATGTTTACTACCACTAAAATCATTTGAATGTCTGAGATTATTTTTATCCAAATTAAAATTTCTTTTAATGCCCTGTAATATTTGAATTTTAAATTTCATTTAGAATTCTCTTAGCTATATTTAGAAATGAAATTGGTACCTAACTTTCTACTTTGTGATGTTTGTAAAGTTTTAGTTATTCGTTATACTGGCTTCATAATTAATGGCATAGCTTTTTTTTTTTTTTTTTTTTCTCCTTATTCCTGGATCGTTTCCCTGGTAAAAACTATTTTCTACTGAAGCTATTTCTTTATTTATTTTAATAATATTTTTTATTTTTATTTTTTACTCAAATTTATTGGGGTAACATTGGTTAATACAATTATATAATTTCCAGGTGTACATTGTAATTTGACATCTATATGTGTTATTGTGTGTTTTACCACCCAAAGTCCAGTTTCTTCAGCTGCCATATATTTGATCCCCTTTACCCAGTTCACTTCCCCCTATGCCGCCATATTTGATCCCCTTTATACAGTCACCTATCTCATCTTCCCCCATCCCCTACTCTCTGGTAACCACAAGTCATTGTCCATGTCCATGTCTCTGTTTGTCCTGTTCATTTGTTGCTTTTAGGTTTATATCCCACATTATAAGTGATACCATGTCATTTTCAGCAGTATTTCGTGTCTTCTTATGGCTGAGTAATATATTCCATTGTATATATGTTACCACAGCTTCTTTAGCCAGTCATCTATTGTAGGACTCTTCGGTTGCTTCCACGTCCTGGCCACTGTGAATAAAGCTGCTATGGACATCAGTGTGCAAATATCTTTTCGAATTTTGGTTTTCAAGTCTTTGGGGTAAACCCAGTAGAAGGATTGCTGGACCACATGGTAGATCAATTCTTAGTTTTTTGAGGAACCTCCGTACTTTTTTTTCCATAGTGGCTGTAGCAATTTGCGTCCCACCAGCAGAGTATGAGGGTTCTTTTTCTCCACATCCGCCAACATTTGTTACTACTTGTCCTATTGATTATAGCTATTCTAACAGGTGTGAGATGGTATCTCATTGTGGTATTGATTTGCATTTTCCTAATAGCTAGCGACGTTGAGCATCTTTTCAAATAGTTGTTGGCTATTTTTATGTCCTCTAAGGAGAAGTGTCCAGATCCTCTGCCCATTTTTTGATTGGATTGTTGTTGTTGTTGTTATGTTGTTATGGAGTTGTAAGAGTTGTTTGTATTTTGGATATTAGGCCCTTATTGAGTCGTTGCTTGCAAATATATTTTCCCATTCGGATGTTGTCTGTTTACGTTGTTGACGATTTCTTTTGCTGAGCAGAAGCTTTTTAGTTTGATGTTCATTCATTTATTTTTGCTTTTACTTCTCTTGCCTTTGTGGTCAAATTCATAAAACCTCTTTAAGTCCAAGGTCCTTGAGTTTAGTTCCTATATTTTCTTCTATGCATTTTATTGTTTCAGGTCTTATATTCAGGCCCTTAATCCATTTTGAGTTAATTTTGGTGTGGATGATAGACAACAGTCTAGTTTCATTCTTTTGCAGGTGGCTTTCCAGTTTTCCCAGCACCATTTATTGAAGAGGCCTTTCCTTTCTCCACTGTATGTTTTTGGCTTTTTTGAAAATTATTTGCCCATATAAATATGGGTTTACTTCTGGACTCTCGATTCTGTTCCACTGGTCCGTGTGTCTGTTTTTCTGCCAGTGCCATGCTGTTTTGATTACTGTCGCTTTGCAGTATAATTTGAAGTTGGGCAGAGCGATGCCTCCAGCCTTGTTTTTTTTTCAGGATGGCTTTGGCAATTCAGGGTCTTTTGTGCTTCCATACAATCTGATGATTTTTTGTTCTATTCTTTAAAAAATGCCATGGATTTTGATGGGGATTGCATTAAATCTGTATAATGCTTTAGGTAATATGGTCATTTTAACTATGTTGATTCTTCCAATCCAAGAATGAAATCTTTCCATTTCTTTGTATCTTCTTGATTTCTTTTAATAGGTCTTATAGTTTTCATATAGTCCTTCACATGTTTCGTTAATTTATTCCTAGGTATTTTATTCTTTTTGTTGCAATTGCAAAAGGAATTATTTTTTCCACTTCTTTTTCTGACACTTCATTATTAGAGTATAGGAACACTATGGATTTTTGAACATTGATTTTGTATCCAGAAACTTTACTGTATTTGCTTATTGTTTCTAGTGTTCTTGTGGAGTCTTTAGGGTTTTCTATATAGAGAATCATGTCATCTGCAAATAGTGACAGTTTGACTTCTTCATTTCCTATTTGGATGCCTTTTATCTTTCTCTTGCCTGATTGCACTCTAGGACCTCCAATGTTATATTGAATAACAGTGGCGATAGTGGACAGCCTTGCCTTGTTCCTGATCTTAGAGGGAAGGTTTTTAGTTTTTCACCATTAAGTATAATGTGGCTGAGGGTTTGTCATATATGGCCTTTATTATGTTAAGGTACTTTCCTTCTATACCATTTTGTGAAGGTTTTGATCATAAATGGATGCTGTATCTTGTCAAGGCTTTTTCTGCATCTATTGATGATCATATGATTCTTATTTTTTAATTTGTTTATGTGGTGTATCACATTAATTGATTTGCATGTTGAACCATCCCTGTGCCCTGGGATGAAGCCCACTTGATGTGGTATAATCTTTTTAATATGTTGCTGTATTTGGTTCGCTAGTATCTTATTTAGGATTTTTGCATCTGTGTTCATGAGAGATATTGGTCTGTAGTTTTCTTTTTTTGTGTTATCTTTACCAGGTTTTGGTATCAGAGTAATATTGGCCTCATAAAATGAGTTGGGAAGTATTGCCTCCTCTTCGATTTTTTGGAAGAGTTTGAGGAGAATAGGTATTAAATCTTCTTTGAATGTTTGGTAGAATTCACTGGTGAAGCCATCTGGTCCTGGACTTTTACTTTTTGGTAGGTTTTTGATGATTGTTTCAATTTCCATACTGCTGATCAGTCTATTTAGATTTTCCAGTTCTTCTTGATTCAGTCTAGGAAGGTATTTTTCTAAGTACTGGTCCATTTCTTCTAGGTTATTAAATTTGTGTTATATACTTTTTCATAGTATTCTTGTATGATCCTTTGTATTTCTGCATGTCTGTTAATTTCCCCTTTTTCCCTGATTTTGTTTATCCTTTCTCTTTTTTCTTTAGTGAGTCTAGCCAGGGGTTTGTCAATTTTATTAACCTTTCAAAGAACCAGCTCTTTGTTGCATTTATTTTTTCTATTTTTTTGTTTTTTTGTTTTCAATTTCATTTATTTCTGCTCTAATTTTGATTTTTTTTCTTCTGCTGACTTTAGGCTTCATTTGTTCTTTTTTTCTGTTTTTTTAAGATGAAGCGTTAGGTTGTTTATTTGGGCTTGTTCTTGTTTTTGGAGGTAGGCCTGTAATGATAGAACTTTCCTCTTATGACCGCTTTTGCTGTATCCCAAGTTTTTATATATTGTGCTATCCTTATTATTCGTTTCTATGTATCTCTTCAGTAACATGTTGTTTAATCTCCGTGTATTTGTGGTTCTTCCTGATTTCTTTTTGCAGTTGATCTCTAGTTTCAGAGCATTGTGATCAGAGAATATGGTCGGTATGATTGCAACCCTCTTATATTTGTTGAGGCTATCTCTGTGTCCCAAATAATGTGGTCAATCCTTGAGAATGTTCCATGTGTACTAAAGAAGAATCTGTAAGCAGCTGTTTGGGGAAGAAAGGCTCTGTAAATGTCAATTATGTCCATTGGTCTAATGTATCATTTCCTTATGATTTTTCATTTAGATGGTCTATCCATATCTGACAGTGGGGTATTTAGGTCCCCTACTATGATAGTGTTTTGGTCTGTTTCTCCCTTTAGTTCTGTTAGTAATTGCTTTACAGATTTTGGGACTTCCTGATTGGGAGCATAGAATTAATAAGTGTATGTCTTCTTGGTGCATGATTCCCTCTATCATTATGAAGCGTCACTCTGTATCTTTCGCTACCTTTTTTATTTTGAAGTCTATTTTGTCCGATATTAGTACCGCTACTGCCTTTTTCTCTGAATGCCATTTGCTTGAAATATCATTTTCCACCCTTTCACTTGAGTCCATATTTGTCTTTGGAGCTGAGATGTGTCTCCTGGAGGTAGCATATGGTTGGGTTTTGGTTTTTTGATCCATTCTGCAACTCTGCGCCTTTTTAATTGGTGAGTTCAGACCATTTACATTAGGGTGATTATTGAAGATATGAGGTCTTCTATAGCCATTTTATCTCTTGCTTTCTGGTAGCTCGGTGTTTCATTGCTTCTTTGTCCTTGTGTTTCTGTTTTCTTTATTTTGGTTTGGCTTTATAGATTTTCCCTCTGGTTCTTCTTGTTTTATGTTATATACTTCAGTTCTGAATCTTGATTTGTGGCTACTATTACGAATGTGTAAAGGATGGTTATATATAAACAGTTTTCTGTTTCTCTGAATGTGCTTTATCGCCATTCCTCTTTGCAAATATGGATCTTAAGTCTTCCCCTTTTCAGTCATTGTTATTTCAGTTTGTCCCAATTTATACTGAACGTTCAGTACTATCTTGCTTTAGCAATTCTTTTCTTATTATTCAAGGCTTATAATGCCCTGTTCTTAGTAAGGATTGCACTCTTCTGCTTATTTGCCTGATAGTCACTTTACTCCTACTTATATTTATTTTTTTTGTCATTTTTGAGGTGAGCTGACCCCTTGAACCTCTTTCAAGATTTCCTGTAGTGCAAGTCTTGTAGTGGAGAATTCCTTCAATTTTTTATGTGTGGGAAAGGTCTTAATTTCTCTTCATATCTAAAGAATAGCTTAGCTGGATACATTATTCTAGGCTGGTAGTTCCTTTCACTTAATAGTTTAAATATTTGATTCCATTCCTTTTTTGGCTTGTAAGGTTTGCTGTAAAGAAGTCCAAGGATAACCTAAGGTACCATTATAAATTCTGTTTTATAAAATACCATTATCTCCTCCCTGTGAATTCTAATTTTGTCATTGATTTTTAATAAACTTTAATACATTGTGTCTTTGGTGAAGGCCTTTTTAGGTGAGATAATTGGGTATTCTGTTAACTTTTTGAATTCCAAGCTCCAGCTCATTCCTTAGATTTGGGAAATTCTCATCCACTAATTGTCCAAAAATACTTTCTAGTCCTGCTCCTTTTCCTCGCCTTCAATAATGCCTATTTTTTCTAATGTGTCCTCTCCTGTGGTATCAACTAGTTCTTGAATTTCTCTTTCATTATTTTTCATTCTTCGGTTTCTCCGCTTTTCCTTCTGAATTATTTCTAAATTTCTGTCTTCGATATCACTGATCCTTTCCTCCATTTGGTCGCTCTATTTCTCAAGCTGCTATTTCATTTTTCTACTCTTGCAATGTGTTTTTTACACTGCAGAAGATCTATTCTGTTTTGGAGGGTTGTTTGTTTGTTTGTTTTTTTTATTGAGAGCTCCAGTCTCATTGCTGCTGCTCATCTAGTTTTTTCAGTTCCCGAAATTGTTGACATTACTCATTTCTGAACTCACTTGAGGTTTTTCAAAAGTACCATCCTGAATTCTCTATCATTTAAGTTACGTATTTCTATGTCTGTAAAGCTTATTTTCTGAGATTTTTGTCTTTCTTTCTGAGAACACCTTGTCACCTTGGTTATTCATGGTGTTTAATGGACTATTTTCTCCAGGTGGGCATTAATGGAAGTGTTTTCTGCTATTTTTCCAGAAAGAAGATTTATTATATAAAGGCTCTCTTTAGCCTGCTGCAAAGAAGGTGCTTTTCTTTTGGTTTCTAGTAGGTGACATCTAAGCCTCTTGGATCCTTGCCTTTATTAATAAAGCCTAAATAATGTCTTCTTTATTTTCTTTTAGATATTTAATCATGCTTGCTACCCTCAGTTTCAATCCCTGTCAGTATCAGTGACAGTCTCAGCAGTGTTTCTCAGATTCCCATGGGGCTCCTCAGTGATTGGTTTCAGAGAGTATGGGGGGAGGACCTTTCTGGATTGGGATTGGGAGATGAAGCTCAGTCTGATTTTGCAACCATGCTGGTAAAAATCAACTGTTGTTTCTCTGTGCTCCCGTCCCAACTTCTCTGTTTTTCTGTTCTGTGACTTGGCCCTGCCACCAGCTGCATGGAACTCACAGCACCTTTAGGCAGGGCTATTCAGAGAAGTCACTGCACCTTTTCCCCTCTGCCTCCCTTCTGCAGAGAGCTACTAGAGGCAGTTTCTTTTATTTCTCCCAGTCCACTGCCTGACACCCAGAGTTCTGACCTATGGTAGCTCTTATGCACAGATCCTATGCTCAGATGTGTGGTGTGCAGTTTGGGTGTTTTTTGTTGTGTTTTAGATGTTCAGCTTATTGTTGTTTCAAGGAGAGAGATGTGAGGACATCTCTCACTCCTCCATGTTTCTCTGCAATATAGCTCCACTAAAGATTTTTAAAGATAATTTAGTTCTGTTCTTCTCAGTCTGCCACCATTCATTGTCCATTTCATTGAGATTTCAAAACGTATTAACGTACGCTTGTATATACAAGTTTTGTTTTGTCTCTTCATCTATAGTACTATTTAAATTTTCTATATTATTCCTCTCAACTAGACCAAAGATAAACCTGCTTTTTTTCTTCCCAAAGTACCAACTCCTGGATAATTTGATACATTTTGCTATATAGTTATCATTTTTTAAAAACCATGTTGATGTCCTTTTTTTCATCATGGTATGCTTAAAATGATTTTATTGTCAGAGAAATGATTACCCAGTTCAATTCGTTAATTTCTACAATCGTTCGTTCTTTGTTGTTTTTAGGCAACGAGATGTGCGTACCAACGAAGTGGTGGCTATCAAGAAAATGTCTTACAGTGGAAAAGCAGTCTACTGAGGTCGGTGTGAAATATGTATGTTCTTACTGTTATGTTAGAAAACAACATACTGTTTTTGATTAGGGGTAGGTGGGAATTTTTTCCAAAATATACATAAGGAAAAGTGTACAAATATTAAGTGTATATCTAAAGTGAATTTCTTTTCACATACTGAATGTACCCATTTTAACTTGTACCTAGAGCCATAAACAGAGCATTTACTGGCCATCACAAAAGCCTCCCAACTTGTGCCTCTACTTACAAATTTTTTAAAGCTGTGGTTTAATATATTATTCTATCTTTATCATAGACTGTCAGTTTCCATAGTAGTAAACTAGAATAAGATGTATTTGACAGTAAATATATTGGATGTAATTTTTAATGGTTTAGGAGATTGTTTCAGCACTGTTTTAATCTTTATAAACAACAGGCAGTATATATTAGTCTGATAAATAAGCAGTGTGTAATAATCTGAAAAACCAAATGTAAAATTGATACTATGTTTGAGTGTACTTTAGTTTGCTAATATTCTGATTGGTTCTTTTTTGAGGTTGTTTATTTTATTTAATTTTTAATAAAATGCAGTCTACTTCCTAAATCTAGGATCTGTCAGTCTTTAATTTTTAAAAAAATTATAATTATTTTTATTGTGGTAAAATACATAAAACAAAATTTACTATCTCTACCATTTTAAGTGTATACAGTTCAGTGGCATTAGTACATTCATGTTGCTGTACAACCATCACCACCATTCATCTCCAGAAATCCTTTCATATAAATAATAACTCCCCATTCCCTTCTTCCCAAGCCCCTGAAAATCGCCATTCACATTCTGTCTCTGTGAATTTACTACTTTAGGTTAATTCATATAAGTGAAATAATACAGTATTCATGCTTTCATGACTAACTTATTTCACTTAACGTCCTCAAAGCCCATCCATGTTTTAGTGTGTGTCAAAATTTCCTTCATTTTAATGTTAAAATATTCTCTGTGTTTTGTGTGTCTGTGTATATGTGTATAAAACATACCACATTTTGTTTATCCATTCATTTGCCTGTCAATGGACACTTTGATTCCTTTACCCCTCGGTTATTGTGAATAATGCTGTTATGAACATGGGTTTATACAAATATTTCTTTGAGTCTCTGTGCTCAATAGTTTTGGGTATATGCCCAGAGGTAGAATTTAAGTCTTTAATTTTTAAAGATTTTTATTTTCTACTTTTTTGGAATGCCTTTATTTTTATGGTAAATCTTGTTTTTGTGATCATACTATGGGTATGATAACACTATTATTATATCACTGTTTCATCATTTCGATACCTAAAAATTACCATTTTTATATTTACTCTAATTTTATTTGCTATTCTATGGCACAACTTTAGAACTAGCTTTCACAGGCCAACTTGTGCTACGTTGGAGTCTGATTAGTCACAGAACAGAAAGTTTCATTTAGGGCATCATCTTTTCACATCTAATATTAACGTCCTTGTGAAAGTTTTTAATGTTGGAGAATACAAGTTTTTATTTTTATTTTTTAAGAATTTGTCTCCCAGAGCATTCAGATTTGAAATTTAAAGCCCATGAAACATTTTCTGAATTTACCATCTTATATCATATACATTTGATATAAAACACCGTGAACTTATTTTGCTGTATTTGTTGAGGGCTTGTGAAATAACGTAGGAGTTATATGCTTATAGTAACAAAACATTTTCTGTTACGATAGTTTACCTGCCTTTAGAAATATGGCCCAAGTCAGTGGTAAAGCTTGAAAAAACTAAAACAAGAACAAAAAGTAAATTCCTGCTTCTCATCCCACACCAATTAAGCCTACACACCCAAGGACCTGTGATTTTAGAGTTCCTTGATTACTTCTAAGAGTAACTATGTTTAGGAATATGGCTTCAGTATATCATGTATGACCAGTGGTTTATCTGTATTGCCTAGTAGGTGTCAATGAGAAAAGCTCTTAGTAAATGAGTAGGAAATGTTTTTATAATTCCTATTTTTTCTGTTAACTTTCCTGAGTAATAGCTAATTGTTCACTAGCATTTTAAGTCTCACTGATTATGTTTTATCAGACTAAAATTTCCACTTGAATAATTTTATAAATTATATAATTGAGTTGTAAACTATATGAATGTAATTTCTTTTAAAACTTGATATTTTGACATTTAACCTGAATATGACAAATAGAGCAAAGTTAATTTTCTTGTTGACCCTTAATTAAGTAATTACTTTTTTCTTAGTAAGTTTGTAAGGAAAAGCAGCTGTTCATCATTTTTCCTTTACTCCTTTTTTCTTCCCACAGAAATGGCAGGATATTATTAAGGAAGTCAAGTTTCTGCAAAGAATAAAACATCCAACAGTATAGAATAAAAGGCTGCTATTTACGTGAGCACACAGCATGGGTAGGTATTTGTTCCCCTTGTGATAGTTGATTTTGGCATAGAATTAATTAATTTAAGAATGTCTCTTAATGGTTATGTGAAGCTTGCAAAAAACACCTTGAAATGTAGAAAATGCAGACAACATTAAGGTAATGGCTGTGTGTAGAGCCAGAGGGAAGGTAGAGTAATCAGGGGGATTGTTTCATAAACTATATAAATGTCTAAGCAATTGTACTGTATAGTTGAAAACTAATAAAAAAAAAAAAACACCTTACAATGTTATTTCATACTGAAAAGGAAGAGTAGCTTTTCCTAGAACTCTTAGGCAATGAGAGATAATAGAATTTTTGCAAGTTTACTATAGAGTTTAGCTGACCTTTATGCACATGGTAAAATGTTCTTTGATATTTTTTAGTAGTTTGAAACTAACTAAATGGTTTAGCAAACATTGTGATAGCAATTCTATTACTCCAAGATGAAAGTTACTGTATCTTTTTGACATAAATGTATTGTAAATATTTAAACCACCTAGTTCATGGTGACATCTTGGTGAATTATGGTAGAATTGAACTGATTATGATTCCTCTGATGAATAATACTAAAGGTAGAGAATTGAGACACTTTATTACAAGAAGTGGAGATTAATTTTGCCCTGTTATTACCACTGAGGTGACAAGGTTGTAATCCTACAATTGCTATAGGCATAATAACTGTATCATTTAAGAGAAAGCTAACTTTTCTTTAAACAAGAATGATCCTTTATTTTAAATAATGAATAAGCCACAGCTAATTATTTTAGTGTACAGAATTTAGATTTGCATTTATATTCTTTGATGCATTTTTATCCAGTTTGATTTGGTGGTGGTGGTGTTGTAGTGATACTCCTAAACTTAAGACTATGGTTTAAAAAGCAGCAACCCTGGACTGGTTGCTTCTCTCTCTCTCAAGTTTCTTATCTGTAAAACAAGGAAATAATAAGGCCTATCTAATAAAGTGGATTAAATTAGTTGATATATGTAAAATACCTGGCACATAGGAGGTACTCTTTGCTTTAAATGAAACATTTAAACTATAACCTAAACTTTGTACGTGTAGTTCCAGAGGATAGTTTTCTGCTCCCTAACTATTACCAGTATTGCTGTTATAGGTTAATAGTAACAGAATATGTGTATTTCTTCATAATTTTAGTCAGTAATATATATGAAATACACATCTTGTACAAGTGATTACACGTTGTTATCAAAAATTAAATTATTGTTGACTTAACTTTATATATGCATTTAACAAATTGCTAAATACAGAAATTTTTTTTAAGTTAAATGATGACTAGAATTTATGTCTATCTTCTTGATCTCCTTGGTGAATTTATTCTATCTCAAATAGAATCTTTTCAGTAATATATTTTAATGCTTTTTAAATTTTTCATCCCATACAGCTCGTAATGGAATATTGTTTAGGATCCGCTTCAGATTTGCTGGAAGGTAGGTTTCCTTTAAGTATGAAGAAAAAAGTATTAACAAAAATAAAATGAGAATTTAGTAAGAGATTGCTTAAATATGTAAAAAAACTTTCCAAAAGTGTAAAAACCTTAGCCTTTTCTAGATTCTCAACATGGTATACACTATCCTCATTAAACGTTACGTAGTAATAAAATAGATGAATTTTCTTTCATTTTGACTTAAGCATTTTTCTGTGGTCTTTGTCATTCATCTTGATTTGCTCCTTTGTTCTGAATAAAGATATGTGAAAATAAAGGGAGAACTTCTCTTTTGTTACTTTTGATTTTGTAATCACCAAATAATTGTTAAATGTTGTTAACTTAGAGGAAAATCGGCTGTGACCTATACTTTAACAGTTAGGCACAACTGCATACTGGTTATAATGTTCAATATCCTTGTTTTATCTTGGAAGCAAATCCTTCTTGCTAAATATTAGTGTTTGTAAATTGCCCCATGTATTAGTATTTATATTTATTTTTTCAAACAAAAATGTTCTATATAATAATTATTTTCAAATAAATTCTTATTTTAAGTTCACAAAAAGCCATTACAAGAAGTGGAAATAGCAGCAATTACACATGGTGCTCTCCAGGGATTAGCCTACTTACATTCTTCAACCATGATCCATAGGTAAGCACTTTGAAAATTATCATACATTAATAAGCAAATGGCTTGTTGCATTTATTCAGCACTTGGAGCTCATTAACCCTGAAATTTTTGTTGGTTATAGCCAAATAAGCATTTCAGAATATTATAAACTCATATTTTTTTTGATTGTCCATGCCTTAAAAAGAACATACTGGTACACTTGATCTCTTTGTTTAGAAGATGTTTTTATCTTTGTCTACCCATGCTGCTGCGCTTTCTGAAATATGTGTATTTTATAGATTTGGGGTAGAAATTTAATTATATAATTATTTAATTTGTAGAATGGAAAGGACATTAGGGATCCATGTAGGTCTTTTTTTCATTTTACAGATGAAGAAACTGATATCCAAATTGTGACCAATTTCTGAAGTTTACAAAGCCAAATAGAGTAGACTAGAATTAAACCTAGATCTTTTGTCTTTCTGGTAAACTGATAATGCCAGATTTTGTTCAATCGATTCATGACAATGGACATATAAAAGCTACTTAAGACTCTTTATATTTTGAGTATTAATCCTTGAATCCTTGATAATGCATGAACTTTAAGATGTTATACCATTTTATAATGCATTTTTTAGTATTGGTATTGACTTTGCCTGTTTTAGAAGGAAACATTTTATTGATTATATATGTAAACCAGGCAATACATATTAAACTATATATAGGAGTTATTGTGAGTTAATGGAATATTATTTTTTTAGGTAAGGATAGTAAGCCTAAGAGAAATCCAGTGCTAGTAGTAAGTAAGTGAAATGGAAAAGACGGAATTAGAACCTAAGGTCTTCTCAACTTAATGTTTCTTCATTTTTTTAAAAACAATAGAGGCAAAATAGATTTAGTATCATAGCCATTATAGTTACTGTAGTAAGGATTAACAAGTTTGGAATATACCCATTGGACATATTATATACTCCTATTTTATAAATATTCATAATTTTCTTAGTTTGCATGGATAGTATGTTTGCTTATTTAGAAAAGTAAGTTTGACAAGCAAATTAAGGTTATCATTAATATTACGTTATCCATATATGCCAGTTTTCATTTTGTATGAAGTTAGAATTATGCTAAGCTTTGATATGAATAACCCTTTTTTAAAAATTGGGAGGCAATATTTGCGACAACATGGATAGATCTGGAGGGTATTAGGCAAAGTTGAATAAGTCAGGTAGAGAAAGACAAATACTGTATGGTTTCCCTAATATGTGGAATCTAAAAGAAAACAAAACAAAAAAACAGGCTCATAGAAACAGAGACCAAAAGGATGGTAACTGGAAGGGAGAGGGTTGAGGAGTGCATGAAAAGGAGAAGGCGAATATATCAATAATACTGTGGTAAGTGTGTATGATGACAGATAATTACTATAATTAGTGGAGTGATCGCATTGTAAGGTATAAAAATATTGAATCACTATATATTGTATAACAATATAAGATTGTATACCAATTATACTTACATTAAAATTGTTTAAATATGAAAAAAATTGGTATTTTTAAAAAATTATTCCTGTATATTTATATATTCTGTATTTTTTTGTTTTCTATTTGGATCTTAATGCTTATTCCAGTTGAGAGATTATTCAGAAATTAATTATTTGGATTCTTTCTGTACTTTATAAATTTTTATTCGATTTTTATCATTTTTAACACAATCCAAAGAAAGGAAAAGAAATAATTTTCTGTGTTTCATAAACCCAGAGATATCAAAGCAGGAAAATATTCTTCTGACTGAACCAGGCCAGGTGAAACTTGCTGACTTTGGATCTGCTTCCATGGCATCTCCTGCCAATTCTTTGTGGGAACACCATATTGGTAAGAGTAATCCTATCTGGTACTAACCCTCATAATTGAAATAGGCAATGTATGGTTGTACTTTTTCAGATGTCTTATCTCTTTTCATGAAAATATAATGCTATTTTGGACATTTTAACTTCAAACTTAAGTTTTAAATATAAATTTGGGTGCTGTCCTCACATCTCCTATTTTTTCATTTGTCTCCCTTACATTTTCTTTCGTATATTATCTGTGTCACATATTGGGTGTGGAAGTGAAAAAATTCAATAAAAAATTAAAGTAGGATGGAAGGAAAGAAATAGCATAGATGATAGAGACTTGTTCTCCCTCTTGGAACCAAATCAAAGTTGTGACAAAACAAGGAGCAAACAGCAAGCAAAGTAGCCTGGGATCTAGATGAATAGAAGAAGCACTACAACTAGGGAGAAAAATATGAAATCACCTGCAATGGTAGAAGGTAGGAGTGGGCAAAGATGCGAGGCTGCTGGGTCCGTAGTAGCTGAGTGGGACAGAGTCTGCAACAGCTGCGGACGCCTTATAAAGGAGCCATGTTGGCAAGCAGATTTTTTGTGGTAACAGACCTGCTTGATCTGACTATGAGTGCCAAGTTGGCTGCTTGGGGTGGGGCACCAAGGACTTACAGGGGAACACTTTAGTTGTCGGAGTGAGGGCCAGAGGCAAGGGTCTTTTGGGCAGAAGTGCCAGCAGTATTCATTGTTCCTCTGTTGAACACTCCTCCCTCCCATTGTGCGGACTCAGGGCTGTCGTAGCTGAGACATCATCGAACTGGATAACTGAGGTCACTCTGCCCAGAGATTCTCTGAAACTCTGCCTCTCCCAACTCGTGGCCCTACCCCAAGCCACATCCAGTTGTATCCTCAGCTAGTTCGGTGCTTCTTGCTGAGCCAGCTCCAAGACTCTACTGGTGGGCAGCTGACCTCGGTTTTTGGTGTGGCCTCTTGAGGCAACTATAGGCACAGCTTCTGTAGATTGGTTGCTGACTCTTAATAGGTGGCCCAGAGGGGCACAGACTGGGGCTAAACTCAGCCTGTAGCTGAACCCCTCTTAGGACTGTGCCATTGGACACCTACTACACAAAGCCATGCTAATAAGACCAGGATACTTAGGTGCTTTGCTTGTTACACAGAAACAGACACAGAAAGGCAGCCAAAATGGGAAGACAAAAAAGCAGAAACCGTATGAGAGAATAGAAACAGAGATCCAGGAATAATGCAGTCAAGCAATCTAACAGAGTTCAAAACACTGTTTATAAAGTTGCTCTATGAACTGAGGGGAAGAGTAGATGAACTCAGGAGAACTTAAAGAGGTAAAAAAAATGTAAAAATGGAAATGGAAATTATAAAAGGAAACCAGTCAGGAATGAAGAACATATTATCTGAGATGAGTACATTAGAGGAAATCAACAGAGTTGATAAAGAAGAGGATCGAACACCAATATAGAGGATGGGGACATCAAGGACACTGAATCAGAACGGCAGAAAAAGCCAAGACTATAATAATAATTTAAGGAGCCTATGGGACACAATTAATGTAAAAATATCCGTGTCATAGGGGTACCTGAAGGAAAACCAGAAAGTTGAACTATTTGAAGAAATAATGGTGGAAAACCTTCCTAACCTGGTGAAAGAAATAGACATACAATCCTAGGAAATCAGAGTCCCAAAACAGATGAACCCAAAGAGACCCACACATTATAATTAAAATGCCAAAGGTTAAATACAAAGAAAGAATTTAAAAGCAGCAAGAGAAAGCAGTTAGTTACCTACAAGGGAGCACCCATAAGACTGACAGCTGATTTCTCAAAAGAAACTATGCAGGACCGAAGGGCTTGGCACAAAATATTTGAAGTGATAAAAACCCAGTATGTACAACCAAGAATACTTTATTCAGCAAAGCTATCATTTAGAGTCAAAGGACAGATAAAGAGCTTCCCAGACAAAACTAAGCTAATGGAATTCATGACTAGAAAGCCACTATTACAGGAAGTGTTGGAGGGACTTCTTTAAGAAGAAAAAACATGTATCAAAATCATGAATAAATGGTAATGACTACACATCTATCAATAAGTATCTCAAATGAAAAGAATAAGTGCTCCAACAAAGGATGAGTGGCTGAATGGATAAGAAAACAAAGATCCTACATATGCTGCCTACAAGAGACTCACTTCACATTATTAAAAGATACATATAGACTAAAAGGAAAGGGATAGAAAAAGATAATGCCTTGATGGACCTACAGGTATTGCGCTGCATTAAATAAGATAAAAACAAATATCGCATGATTTCATACACATGTAATCTAAAAATAACAGCAAAAATGGAAATAAACTCATAAATACAGAGGATATTTTGAGGCTACTGGATGGGAGAAGGGTTAGGGGAGATGGCTAAAAAGGGCAGAGAGATTAAGAAGTACTCATGGATAGTTACAAAATAGACATGGAGATAAAAAGTGTATCATAAGGAAAATAACAAATATATCATAAGGGGGAAGTGGGATACTAGATTTAGTGGGGTAATCACTGTTTTATAGATCTCTAATCACTATGCTGTACAATTGAAACTATATACTGTTGTATGCCAACTATAATTGAAAAAACTCTTTGAATTGTACAATGTAAATACAAGCAACTAATTGTCTATTATATTTCAGTAAAGCCAGGGGAAAAAAATTGAAGTGGGGAGAAGATCGAAATGCTAAGTGGAAATTTGTGTGTTTTCTTTAGATTTATATTTACTATATATCAGTGATCTTCAGACTAAGAGTACCTCAAGACTGGTAGCTAATTTGGAATCTTGTGTTTTGTTTTTATTTTTTATTATGGAGAATTTCAAATAGACATAAAAATTGACAAGTAAATAATAAAACCTCACATATCAGTTGTTTATCCCAACAACATTATCCCATGGCCAGTCCTGCCTATTACTTCCTCTATCTCCTTCTTTCTACCTACTGGATTATTTTAAATCAAATTCTAGATATCAGATTTTAACCTTAAATATTTTGTGTTTATGTCAGCAAGTTTGAAGGGGATAATTTTCCAGATCTTCAACTTCAACCATATGTATCCTCTTTCTCTGTATATACTGAGAGTGGTGTCTTAGGTCCACTACATCTTTTTTTTTTTTTCTCTCACATGCCTTTCAAATCTCTTTTCTCCCACTTTGTAAAAAAAAAAAAAAATTTACCCATCTTGAATATTACGATAATGCATTGCTCTGGGATGTAAGAGTCTCAAAGCAACACCAGAGGGGACAGTTTCAAAATATATAGCATCTATGAGAATGTTGAAGAGTCAGGACACAGCTCTTGGTAAGGCTTTGTGCCTTTTCAGCCATCTCCCTTCCTTCATTTTTACTCCTTGCTTTTTCTTTCTCCCCAATTACTTCCCTCCCTTCTTTTTTTTTAGTGTAGAATTTATAACTGAGTTGGTTGTCATGAGAGCACATTAACATGTTATTTGTATTAAAAATGAAGTCAGACTTTTTCTGACCAATGATTTTGATTTGATTGATTGATATAACCATGAAGACTGGCTTTTCTAATTAAATTACATGGCAGTATTTTTGATAATTGGATGAGCTATTCTGTGGCTCCAAGTTTTTTAAGTATCTTTAAAAACATATATGCAGTATACTTATGTATGTGTGTGTTATGCTGTGCATCTATTAAATTTTTAAATTTATAGACTCAAAATGTGCAAGGGGATACATAGTTTTAAAATTTATTGAAGGTAAATAAATTAAAAAAATTTGAAGACCACTGCTTAAAGACCAAAAATTTTTATATGATCCTAGTTTGATTGTTTCCCTTCCCTTCTGTTTAAAAAATGTTCTGTAATATTTCTTAAATGGTCCCTCTTTAGAAATTAATGATGAACATTAGTATTAAGAAGGTCTAGGAATTTTACAATAAAAAAATAATTCTTGTTTAATTAGTAAGTTCCCAAACTTACTTCAAATCTTAAAGAACACATTGGAGAACACCCTGTTATTTACAATTGAAAGTTTAATTTATCTACATATTTATTAATTTGTTTATAGTGTATTTGGAAACAGGAACTAGGCACATATTTATATGTCTTTACATAATGCACACATGCATGGGCGCACATGCACACACACATAAGTGCCTGGTGATAGTCTCCATTGAAGTAGTCAACAACTGTTTTAAGTGTCTGTGCTTAACACAAGTGCAAATGAAGTGTAAGGTTAAAGTACCATCAAGAATATTACAGACTCTAGTTGAAGACATGAATTGATGTTTCATTGTATAACTAAGACACTCTTACATGGTTAATAATTGTCTGAATATTTTAGTTTTGAGCTGCCCTAGCCTCTTTTATTGTAGAATACTATTCTTCTTTGAAAGAAAGACTGACAAACGATGGTTATTCAATGTTATTGTGGTAGATATTTTCGGAAATTAATGGTGTGAGCTGGTCACTTCAAAGAAAATAGCTGTTGTTCACTGCCAATGATAGAATTCAGTCTTTCTAGCAAAAATTAGACTTTTGTAATGGGGATCCGAGACCAAAATTTGAGAAACCACTGGCTTAAAGGATATACAGTATTAGAATCTGCAAACTTAAACAGATGCAGAATACAGCCCTGTTCTGGGACATCCTTCCTTCAGGAAGTTATTATGAGATCATGACAGATGGTGAGAATGAGTCTCACTTTATCTGTGCAATGTAAATATTTCCTTCGCAACCTGTAATGCATTAATTTCCTATTATAAAAATTATGCCAGATATATTGTCTGCAATTCACACAGGTGTTCTCCATATAGGTGTTCATTATATTTTTAATAAATAATATACATTTTTTAAACTTTAAATCACATTTTATGTTTTAGGATGGCCCCAGAAGTAATTTTAGCCATGGATGAAGGACAGTATGATGGCAAAGTAGATGTATGGTCTCTTGGAATAACATGTATTGAACTAGGTAAGCATTCTTTTTTTATTAACCGTACAGTAAGTTTTGATCAATGTTTTACCTCAATGTCTGTACCAAATTACAGGCTTTTATTTTTTATGTCATTTATTAAGGAGAAAAAAAACTTATTAGAGTTTTCACTTTGGTGATCTGGTAATTTACATATGTATACATATTGTTTAGGTTTATTTTCTTCATTAAATTAGGTCTAAAATAATTTTCCACTGTGGCGTTAAGTTTGAAGTATCTTTAGGTTCAACATTAATGTATTTGTTAAACACTAGAATATGTCCATGATTACTAGATTTACTATCTATAGAAGGTCTCTAAAGCATTTATGAATTTCACCTACCTGGGCTAATTATGACCTTGAGTTAGGTATGAGAATTAGATGTCAGGCTGTATACTGTTGTAGCAGTTTCATTTTATGCACACGTTTTATTCTGTTGCCCATAAGTGGAGCTATGCTTAAGGCAGTGGACCATCATAACTTTATTAACATTCCCCTTGTATGTGAGCCAGGTGGGTAATTGAATTGTCACTGTATGTAATTAAAGAGATGACCATCTTCTTGCTCTCGATTCCCCAAGCTTTCCTCCATTAAGCTCAATATCTTTTTCTTTTTTCTTCTAAGGATATTCCAATGAACTTTATTTAAAAGTGGAAAATATTGAGTCATGACAGGATTAAAAATAACATGTTAAGAGTAAAATTCATGTGTAACTTGGATAAATCATTATCAACCTGGGTTTGTCAGTAGTTTTCTGAAACAAGTAGATAGGGAAATTGAGATATAATAAAAGCAAAGCTTGCTTGTCAATACACAGTAGATAAATATTGTAATTTCCATTACGAGACTTTCTATCTTTTGGTCTAATATTTTTCCAAAATAATCTTTAAATATTTTTACTTCTTTTGGAATTCCTACATAAACCATTCCCTTCAGGGTTTATATCATATTTATTTTAAAGTTTGACATCAGTAACCAGAGGTTCGGAGACTTTCATGTCATTCTAATCTGAACTCTTAGTCTCAATTTGAGGTTTATAAAATGTTTCCTAAATTTGAAAGTATGTGTAAATGTCTTAAACTCTATTTTTTATCCTTGATTCTTCTTACTGGTAGATCCTAATTAATTTCTTAAGAAACCTGGATAAATGTAGAGAAGCTGATTAATGTCCTGCCCATGGGGTATTTTTATATACTATGTCCCTTCGTGATAGTGAAATTACATTAATGGTCCTATTAGATATCATTGATATATTTTAATATTTACTTGATTAGAAAAATATTAATTGGCTGATTGTACTCCTCAGGAAGACATCTGTCTAAACTATGCAGTTTCTATGAATTGGCTTCTTATTTTTCTAGGCTTTCTGGCTTTTATTATAGTTCATAAAATATAATTCTTTCACAATGAGAGTTTTTACACTTATAACAAAAACAACTTCAGAAGCTGTTATTGCCTTTTATATTATTTTAAATGAATGAGACACCAAAGTTTTAGGCATACATTTATCATCTTCAACTATTTTTTTTCCCTACTCCAGTCTGCCCTGCCTGACCACAGAAAGACCCTGGCTCCATCTCACTTCTCAAACTTAATGTAATTCCTGCCTTTTCTCCCTGTACTCCAAGACTTCCAAATATAACTTTTATAATTCTGTTATTTTTGATATTATAATAGCCCTTAATTCATTTTTTTCATACTGTAACTATTCCTTATTTTGGAGTCCTGTTCAACTTTTTAAATAGTCTGTCGTGATAATTTTTTAGGTTTTTACTTACAAATGTTTTAAATTATGAAGTGCTAAGTCAGGAACTGTATTTTAAGGATGGTTCTGATTCCAGGGGAAAGGTCTAGAGTAGCACAGGCCAATAAAACTTTCTGTAGTGATAGAAAATATTCTATATCTGCATGGCTTTCGAGTACTTGAAATGTGGTTATTGCGACTGAGAAACTAAATTTTAAATTTTATTTAATTTTAAATAAGTTTGCATTTAAATAGTCACATGTGGCTAGTGGCTACCCTGCTAGACAGTATATGTCAAGAGGCATGATTTTCAATGCAAATTGGATTTGTAGTCTTGGGAAATATTTTGTTTTATTTTTATTTTATTTTATTTTATTTTATTTTATTTTATTTTATTTTATTTTTTATCGTATTTGTTTCAGGTATACAGTACATTGGGTTAGACATTTATATAGTTTATAAAACGATCCCCAATTGTTCTTTCTCTCCTCTGGCTAGCCAATAATACATCAATGCTAACTACATCCCCTTTGCTGTGCTCCCCATCCCCATGACCATCTATCAGCTACTTATTTGTATTTCTTTAACCCTTCACCCCATCCTCCCAGTCCCTCAAACCTCTTCCCCTCTGTCTGTCACCAGATTGCCCTCTATATTTGTGAGTCTATTTTTGATTAGTTTTTTTTCCTTACATTTCACATATAAGTGAAATCATATGGTATTTATCTTTTCTCTGACTTATTTCACTCAGCATAATAATCTCTAGGTCCATCCATGTTGTTGCGAATGTTAGGATTTCATTTTTTTAATGGCTGAATAATATTCCATTGTATATGTGAACCATATCTTCTTTATCCAGTCATCTGTTGATGGGCATTTAGGTTGTTTCTATATCTTGGCTATTGTAAATTGTGCTGCCATGAATATTGGGGTGCATAGATCTTTATGAATTATTGTGTTTTGTTGTTGTTGTTGTTTTTTGGATAAATACCCAGAAGTGCAATTGCTGGGTCAAAAGGTATATCCATTTTTAATTTTTTGAGAAACTTCCATACTGTTTTCCATAGCAGCTGTACCAATTTGCAATCCCACCAACAATGTATGAGGGTTCCCTTTTCTCCGCATCCTCACAAACACTTGTTCTTTGATTTATTGATGATAGTCATTCTAACAGGTGTGAGGTGATATCTCATTGTGGTTTTAATTTGCATTTCTCTGATGATTAGTTACCTGTCTGATTATATGTCTGTTGGCCATCTTATTTTTTCTTTGGAGAAGTATCTGTTCAGGTCTTCTGCCCATTTTTTAAATGGATTGTTAGTTTTTTTGTTGTTGAGTTATATGAGTTTTTTATATATTTTGGATATTAACCTCTTATCAGATGTATCATTAGTAAATATCTTCTCCCAAGCAGTCAGTTGTCAGTCTTGGGAAATTTATTATGTGTTTTTCTACTTTAAAATAGGGATATTGAATTAAAGAAAATTATTTTTTATACATAAGAGAACAAACAAATCAATTGTGCTATTCTTGATTTTGATAAATATAGATCTAAATAAATATGATTCACTCATACTTTGTTATAAAGGTTAAAATAATTTGGTTATGTCTTACAATCAAGAAATATTAAAGTGCAGGATTTTTCATAGTTGAGTTTTGTATGTTTGTTTATAATTAATCTGATGAAAAAAATACCTAGTTGTTTTTTAGGCTATGTGCACCGTCATACAATCATCTTTTATAAAAATAAAATTTATCACTTTTTCTTATTAAAAAGGTATGTTGAATATATCAAATTTCAAAAATATATAAAGGATAAAAAGAAAATAAAGCAACTATAACACCAGCAATTTGTAAATCGAAACACAAGATAAAAAGATGTAAATTGTAACAAAAATGAAAGTGTGGGGAGTATACATGTAGAGCTTTAAAATTCATTTCCTTTTAGTTATCAACTTAAAATAGACTATTATAATGTTAAGTGTTTTATGTAAACCTCATAATAACTACAAAGTTAAAACCTACAGTCAAGGCACAAAAGATAAAGAGGAAGGAATCTGAGCATACCACTAAAGAAAATCGTCAAATCACAAAGGAAGCAAGCTAGAGAAGAAGGGAACAAAGGAATCAGAGAAGAGTGAACAAAATAGCAATAAGTAGATATCTATCAATAACTACTTTAATTGTAAATGGAATAAATTCTTTGTTCAAAAGACATGTAATGGCTGAATGGTTTTAAAAAGTAAGATTCATCTATATTAGTCTTACAGGAGACTCTTCAGATGTAAAGATACCTACAAACTCAAAGTAAAAGGGATGGAGAAAACCTTCCATACAACTATAAACCAAAAACAAATATGGGACATCTATATTTATATCAGACAAACAGACTTTAAAACAAAGATTGTAATAAGAGACAAAGAAGTGCATTACCTAGTGATAAAGAGGTCAGTACAACAAGAAGATAAAACATTTGTAAATATTTGTGTACCCAACATAGGAGCACCTAAATATATAATGCAGTATTAACAGACCTAAAGAGAGAAATGGACAGCAATACAATAATAGTAGTATGAGACTTTAATACCCTACTTTCATCAATCAGTAGATCATCCAGACAGAAAATCAGTATGGAAATATTACCCTTAAATGACACCTTCGACCTGATTGACTTAACAGACATGCAGAACATTCCAACCGAAAGCAACAAAATACACATTCTTCTCAAGCACACGTGGAGCATTCTCCAGGATAGATCATGTTAGGCCATAAAACACGTTTTAACAAATCTAAGATTGAAATCATACTAAGCATCTTTTCTGATCACAGTGGTCTGAAATTCGAAATCAATTAAAAGAAGAAAACTGGGAAACTCACAAAATATATGGAGATTATACAACATGCTACTGGAGAGAAGAGAGCCAGGAGGAGTGGGGATGGGCACACACCGGTGGCAGAGAGTGGAATCTGAGGAGAGGGTTCCCAGACTCAGGAGTCTCAATGAGCCCAAAGGGTGGGGGCTGTCTTTCCAGATCCCAAGGCACACAGAGGAGTTAGACCACTCCATTTGGCCCAGGAAGTGTCGCTGCTTCTAGCTTACCTTGGTCTCGCTTGTTCGCATCACCCTTGGCCATAGTCACGAACAGGACACAGAACCCCAGAGAAGGTCAGGTAGGCCCCAGGACAGGTCGGCACACTAACTGCCTCAGCCTCTCCACAAGCTTCAAGGCACTTGTTCCCTCTCCGCTATCCCAGCGCAGGGCCTATCCAGCCCAGGGTTCATGGCAGTGAGTTTCCATGTACAGCTGCTCCTAGAGAATTAGTCAACTGGTGAAAACAGGCCACAGAAGGACACTTCCTATGGGAGTTGGGAGGGATTAGACAGCCACAGCCTGCCCCTGGGCTGAGAGGGCCAAATGACAGGGTTTGGGATTGGGACCACTGGGGCACACTGGGAGTGAGTGGTGAAGACCCTCATCTCCAAGGCCGTGATGCATAGGGTCCTATGAGGGCTCCAGGGCAAGTGGAGACCTTGTAGGTGGTGGCAGAGCTATGGGGAGGGGAGGGATCCAGCCAAGTCTGAGAGGCCAAGAATCAAGATTTTCAGCCTGGGGCTCAGAGGCCAGGTCCCCTGGGTGGTGCTAAAGCGATCTGGGCCCAGATATCAGGGTACTCAGGCCAAGTTACACAATAATCTTCTGTTGCTTCCTCATTGGGAATCAGTAGGAGTGGACCAGGACACTTCGCCATGGTACCTCAAGCCTCTACATATGCAAAGTCCTGACTCAATAGGGAGCCCCAAAGAGTCTCTCAAGCCTGAGGGAGGGAGTTCCCCTCCAGGAGCATGCCTGGGAGTAAGAGAGGAGGCTGTGATCTATAGGAAGGGAAGAGAGGGGAGAGGCCAAAATAAAACAACAGCAATAGCATGCTACTAAACAACCAACCAGTGGGTCAAAGAAGAAATCTCAAGACAAATGAAAATAGAAATAAGCATCCAAAATACATGAGATGCAGGAAAAGCAGTTCTAAGGGAGGTTCTCAGTGATAAATACCTACATTAAGAAATAAGAAAGATCCCAAATAAATAACTTAATTTTACATCTCAAGGGGCTAGACAAAGAACTAAACGCAAAGTTTGTAGGAGGATGGAAATAACAAAGATCAGTGAAAGTAAATGAACTGTGGAGTTAAAGTCAATAGAAAAGATTAGTGAAACACTAAGAGATAGTTTTTTGAAGAACAAAATAGAACTAGACTCACCAAGAAAAAGAGTAAGGACTCAAATAAATATAATCAGAAATGAAAGGCAACATTATAACTGATACCACAGAAATAATGAGATAGAGATTGCAGTTGACCCTTGAACAATGCAGGGCTTAGGGTGCAGACCCCTGCGCAGCTGAAAATCCTTATAATAAAGTAAGCTAGAGGAAAAAATGTTATTGAAATCATAAGGGAGAGAAAATACATTTACATTACTGTCAATACCTTAAGTTTATGTCATCTGTTTATAAGGTGAATCATCTGTCAGTACCTATATCAGTATTGTCTAATATACAAAACACTGTAGATTTTATACATGTTACTAAAATTATATATAAAAAATGTAAAGATAATGTGAAAAATTATACTTATTTACAGGTGTGACAGTTCATACATCAATAACAAAGAATAAGCAGTATAATTGCTTTATGATATCCTGGCATAATTGACATGATTGCTTCATGGTAGTAAGAAAATCTCCAAAAAAATTTCCAATATATTTATTGTAAAAAGTCCGTGTATAATTGGAGCCACACAATTCAAATCCATGTTGTTAAGGTCAGATTATACTATGAACAATTATACATCAACGTAAAAGAAATGGATAAATTCCTAGAAGCATCCAGCCTACTGAGACTGAATCATAAAGAAATAGAAAATCTGAACAGACTGATTACTAGTAAGAAGATTGAATCAGTAATCAAAAACTTTCCAAGAGACAAAAGTCCAGGACCAGATGGCTTCACTGGTGAACTCTACAAAACATTTAAAGACTTAATACCAATCCTCCTCAAACACTTCCAAAAATAAAAGAAGGTATACTTCCAAACTCATTTTTCAAACCCAGTATTATTACCCTGATGCCAAAATCATACAAGGACACTTCAAGATGATCATCTTAGTAGATGCAGAACAAGCATTTGACAGAATTTGACATTCATTTATGTTAAAAACTAAACTGAGTATAAAGGGAATGTACCTAAACATACTAAAAGCCATTATGACAAGCCCACAGCTAACATGGCAAAAAGCTAAAAGCTTTTCCTCTATGATCAGGATCAAGAAAGGATGCTCACTCTTGCCATTTTTTTCCAATATAATATTGGAAGTGCTAGCCAGAGCAGTTAGGCAAGATAAAGAAATAAAAGGCATCCAGATCAGAAAGGATGAAGTAAAACTGTCACCATTTGCAGATGACATCATATTATATATAGAAAATTCTAAAGATTCCACCAACAAATTTTTAGAATAAATCAGTAAAGTTACAGGATATAAAATCAATATACAAAAACAGTTGCATTTATATACACTAATAACAAACAGAAATTAAGAAAACAGTCCCATTTACAGTTACATTAAAAAGAAATATATAGGAATAAATTTAACCAAGAAGGTGAAAGACCTGTACACTGAAAACTATAAGACACTGATGAAAGAAATTGAAGATACAAATAAATAAGATATTCTGTGCTCAGAGATTAGAGGAATTAATATTGTTAAAATGTCTAAACTACCCAAAGTGCAATGAACAGGTTCACTGCAAAACCTATCAAAATTCCAGTGGCATTTTCCACAGAAATAGAACAAACGCCTAAAATTTGTATGAAACCACAAAACATTCTAAAGAGCCAGAACAATCTTGAGGAGGAGGAACAAAGCTAGAGGCATCATGCTTCCTGACTTAAAACTGTATTTGAAAACTGTAATAATTGAAACAGTACAGTATTGGCATAAAAACACACATAGATCAATGGAAGAGGCTAGAGAGCCCAGAAGTAAATTTATGAATATATGGCCAATTAATTTATGACAAAGGAGCTAAAAATGAGGATAGGACAGTCTCTTCAATAAATGGTAATGGGAAAACTGGACGGCCACATGCAAAAGAATGAAACTAGATTACTATGATTTATCATACACAAAAATCAACTCAAAATTTACTTTTACGGAAATAATCCACATTTGATAGAGACATTTGAGAGACGTGTACAGATAATAAGGAAAAGGATCTCTGTAACTTTTAAAAAAAAATAAATTTAGTGTAAATCATATTAGTGTAGTAGTAGCTTATAAGAATTTGAAATAGAAAGTGTTCATTGAATTCACCAGTCTGCCACATTTTAGATTTGACAGATTTTTTAGCTAAGTTCACTGTTCTTTGACAGAATTGAGAGATATTTAATTTTTTACTAAATGACAAAATCAAAAAGCATATTTTAGATTGATACATTAATGGTACTCCATTAAAAGATTTAAATATTTTAATAAATTATCATTGAAACAAGTTATTTCATTCATTCAGAATTTCTTTAGTAACTCCATCCCCTTCCCAGATTATTTAGCTGGTGAACCATGGTTGGAGTGTCAGAGTCATATGATTAGAGGAGGGGTTCCCACAGACCAATGGCCTGGTCTATGGAAACAATTTAATGAGGGTATTCATGCACATGGGTAGTCAAGTTTGGAAATTCAGAGCCCTAGTGGGGGTGACTGAGGCATTTATACATAGAGGTGGCTCGGCATTGGGTGTCAGAGCCCAAGAGGGTGAGGAGGTGACAGCAGGGAGAGCATCCTACTGTATAGGGTCAGAGTCAAGAGGATGTGCATTTTGAGGGTTGGCCTGACATAGTGGCAGTACCTCATCAAAAAGATTAGGGCTTCCTTCACAAGGACTGATGAGGAGGATCTCACTGCGTTTGGATCTGGTATCAGAAACTGAGTGGATGAAGATGACATTCACACTGGAGAATGACTTGTAATGGGGCTTCAAAGGGAAAGGTGGGGCATCTGTTCAGGAAAGAGGGTGATGGCAAAGATGGGAGACATACAGGGAGAATTTCTCAAATAAGAAAATATATTAAGGACAATGAGATCAAAGGTTTTCATTGTCATAGATTTTAAAAATAATGGAAAGAGAAAGCTAGAATAAATACTATTCAATGAGATCTGAGATATTGTTATAAATGCAATTGTTTTTCAATAAACATATGGACGTTTAATATGCATATATGTATAAAATATATTGTTTATATGTATGTGTTCCATAACTCTGTCCAGTGAGAAGATCTAAGCAGTGATACCTCAGTAGCAGTGAGCACACCTATTGCCATGGCTCTTTCAAGAAATGGTTGATCCAGTGGCTGAGGTAGGGAAAGTACCAGATGAGCCTGGAACATCTTAGTGTACTAGAAAGCAAGGAGAAGATCAAGGAATGATGAGACCATGTCCAAAAGACCGAAGCCATCATAAAACATTCTCACTGCTCAAATATGAGGCAATTTGAACATCAAAATAAACGATAGTAGCACATTGTAGCTTATTAAAATGAAAATCTATAAGTCCATACAATAAAGAACAAAATGAAAGTTTTATGTAAAACAGGTTATTTATATAGATTCAAAGTAACTCCTCACAAAGTAATTATTAATTGCAAAGGAAAAAAAACTATCATGAAGAAGCCTGGCAGTCATGGCCTTCAGTGATCAACGTGAACATCAATAACAGGACCATTTGAAATAATGCACTTCCTTATGGAATACAATGAGAAAAATATAACATTAACTTCTGTGATATTCCTGGCAAAATTATAACCCAAATTTAATCATAAGACAAAACCATATTGAGGAGCATTCAAGAGTCTTATATCTTCAAAATTGTCAATGCCATGACTTCAACTTTAAGACACTGGAAAAGAAGAGCAAATTCAACTCAAGCAGAAGAAAGAGAATTAAAAAGATCAAAGTAGAAATCAATTAAATAGAAAATAAAAACAATAGAAAAATCAATGAAATAACTTGTTCTTTGAGGAAATCGATAAAATGGTATGCCTCTGGCCAGATTGATCAGGAAAAAAAGGAAACACATTACCAATATCAGGAATGAAAGATGTCATCACTACAGATTTTACAGGTATTAAAAGGATTATAGGGATATATTATGAACAGTTTTATGTTAATAAATTTAACAACTTAGATAAAATGGACAATTTCCTTGAAGGATGCAAATGATTAAAGCTTACTTTTGATATTTGATTGAAATTTGAGTAGTGTTTGAGGATTAAAGTATTAATGGCCTGATTTAATGGATGTATTATAGTTCTTTAGTAGGATGTTTTTGTTTATAGGAAATAAACATTAAGTATTTAGGAATGGTGGGGCATCAGGTCAGCAATTTACTCTGAACTGATGCACTTGAAAATGTTCTTTTGAACTCGCAGGGTTTTTTGGGGTTTTTTTTGCTAAATTTGAGATTATTTTTTTTAAAAAACGACTTTCTAACAATACTTTTGTGCCCCTATTTAACAGGCATGTATTTTAACAGGCAAGTTTTCTTTCTCTTACAGCGGAAAGGAAGCCTCCTTTATTTAATATGAATGCAATGAGTGCCTTATATCACATAGCCCAAAATGAATCCCCTACACTACAGTCTAATGAATGGTGAGTATTGTTAGAAATACATTACTCAACATCGTATAAATTAAATGCTTTTCATAATATCAAAATGATTTCATTTCAACTAGGTAAAACGTATCACTACCTGAAGAGATATTAAAATATGTTTATTTCCTGAAATAATAGTATAATTAATTCATTTATTGCTTTGGAGTATATTATTTTCGTTGGCTTACTAAGAATGTTATCTTGTATGCTGTTGGCTTGTGAAATTCCCTCAGTGAACCTGTGTTAAGTAAACTATTAGCAAATATAAATTAAAATAGGTTTATTTTACCCTTATATCCTTTATTATGTCTGCCTTTGATAGCATATATATAACTCAGTGATGCCACATGAAGGCAAAAAGTATTGCTTTTTACAAAAGTTTATTTTTTCTTTGAACTTTAGAAATACATATAATCCTGATCATATAATAAATAGCATGATTTAAACATTAATATTTTATAACAAAAATATGTAGATTATCATACCTATAATATTTTAGTTGGAGAATGGTATATAATTTATCAGAATTACCAGATAATCCGTAACTTTGAGATCATTCTAATTGTTATGTTATTATTCAGCGTGCTCTGATGTTCCTTTTCCTAGTGCTTCTTTGATTTGATAAAATTAAGTTCATTTATATAAAGTTATGTAGAACAGATTGAGTTTTAGAAAACTAGGATTTTTATCAGTGATAAAAAATTTTAGTGGGAAATTAATTCCTCAGGTGTATCTAGCATTTGAAAAATTCTAGGGGAATATCTAGTATATTTAATAAATATTTTTAAATTTATAAGTAGATGCATAAATTAGTGATACTTAATTTTTTTAATTACACAATTAAGGTACATTCATAGGTCTTTGCTACTACTTATGTTGAGATATGTAGAAGGAATCTTTTGGCACAGAGTTTAGTATTATACATGTAAATATAAATATATTGTACACAGACTGTCTTTACACTGTATTTAATACTTTGGGGATTCAAAAAAGAATCCTTGCCTACAGGGAACTTAAAATCTTATTTGACTATTGAAGATAAACATTGATGGAGTAATTATTACTTACTGCCTTACTGAACTCTCATCAGCAACACTATAATAATATGTTGCAGACTTCTGATATTTTTTAAAAATATCTTAATTGGTTTCCTGGGTTTAATTAAAGTTTTATCCATTCATACTCAGGTATAAAAAATCCTCCAAAACAAATAGAGTGATGTTCTGAAACATGCTATATACAAGATGATCCAAGGGGCAAAGAAAGAAAGATAGCTTAGAGAAAAGAGAAAAAAATTGAGAACAGTGTTACCTTACATTTGAATGTTAAAAAAGAAAAAGATTGGCTTCCCTAATTTTGCCTCAATTTAGAACAAATAGTAATATTTAAATATGTGAGAGCAGGAATTTTAAATAATCTGTACAAGTTTAAAACGCCTTAAAAAATAATTCATTGATTGCTTTAGATCATATTTATAGACTTATATAAAATATATAGTGTATTGTGTATGCTTTTTTTATAATTTATTTTTTTCCTATCCCCTTCCCATGAATGGGCACATACCCTGATTTGTGGATTTTTTTAAAGGAAATAGCAAAATGTTCACTTGATACTTTCCTTTACAATAGGTCTGATTATTTTCGCAACTTTGTAGATTCTTGCCTCCAGAAAATCCCTCAAGATCGCCCTACATCAGAGGAACTTTTAAAGGTCAGTTCTATTATACTCTAAGTCTGTTTTCTACCCCTAAGAAATTATTTTTAAAATGTGTTTTATTCCTCTTTGATTCTGAATATTCAATAATAAGTGTGCTCTATTAGTTTTTACTAAAATGCTAATTTTATATACTGGAACTTTTCTTAGATGCTAAATTTTTTCCTTTTTTCCCCTTAAAATTGATTACCTGCTTTTTACCATGGCTGAATAGAATATATAGTTAAAAATTCAAAATAGTGTCAAGTAGCTAAATTTTCATATGTGCAAGAATATATTTATGAGTTATAAGTATAAAATTTAATTTGTAGGGAATGTTATTTTTTGAAATTGGTAAAACATAATTTAACTTTGAATTTAATTTTTATATCTGTACTTTATATATTGACCTGTCTTTTATTAAAATAATATGAAAGAAAAAATTACATGTAGTAATATATTTCCATAAATATCATGGGAGAAAAGATTTTAAAATAAACCATTAATAATGGATATTGTATTTTTGTTTTCTGGAAATATACTTTTTTAACTTAGTAACAAAAATATTTTTTAAATCATATAAATGCTATTTATTTTTAAATAAATTTGGTTGCCTAATTTAAATCCATGGTTGGTGTATGCTTTCTGTTTTCAAAAATTTATTATTTCATTTGGAAGTTCACCATCTTATTAATAACAATAATAGTATTGTTGAACTTAATATCCTTCTTAAAGCATCTAGATAAGATGTTAGTAAGTAGATTTCACTCTATCAATTTTTGTGACTCTAAGGAATCTTGTTGATTTTTCACTGCAAGATTTAAGTAGACTATTATTACGTGAATGTTTTAGAATTTCAAAGAGGTTCAGTTTATTTTCACGGATAGAATAAATAGGTACTCATAACACCAGCAAAAGGTTTAGTATAGCTAGGAATTACATTAGTGAAAAATAAATAAGATATATATATAGAAAATTATCAAACTTAGAAATTAATTTTGATGAGAAGACTGAATATTATAGTGGTGGCTACCAAGAAGCTAAGACTAAGGAAAAAGGAAGAATGTGACTGGCTTCTTAGATGTGCCTAAGCGTAAACTCTTTTGATAATAACCCAACCAATCAGGGCCATGTATTTTCTATTTGGGGATTAGATCCCAAGTCTGCATGTAGTATTCATTTACCTGATCCATGGCATGTATTGCAAAGCCTTATTGGAAATGACAGAAAGAATCTAGCAAGTGTTTCTTTTCCTTTGCCCTAATTACATTTCTGTTACGGTCCTACATTTTAAAAAATTAATAGAAAAAATCTTTTTTAATATATGAAGCTATTTATCTCAGAATTAAAAATTGAAAATAACTATCCAGAATTAGGGTAATGGTTAAATAATTTCGGCATAAACATTTGATGAAATGTTGTGTGGGCATTATGTTTATAAGTTTGAAGTAATACTTATGACAGTGAAAGTAGAATAAAATATTATAGTTACAATTCTTTGCATAGAAAAGAAATAAATTTAAACTAACAAAGAAGGTAAAAGTATTATAAGAATTCAGGAGCATCTCATGAACTCAAGGCAGAAGGTGTCTTTCTGTAATCTATATGCTAACTATGTATCTTCAAAACAAAATCTATACATAAAAAATTTCTGAAAAGGAATATGCTGTCAGCATAGGGAATATGTATGTATTGTATTAGGGGTATTAGATATATCAGGGGAATTAGATATTAGATATATCAGGGGAATCACTTCATAAGTTATGTAAATGTCTAGCAACTGTGCTGTGTACCTGAAATTAATATAATGTTGAATGTCAGCTGTAATTGAAAATAAATTAAAAAGTTAAATAAACAAATAAGAAACATGCTAAAATGTAACAGTGGTAATTCTAATGGTGGAGTTATTCTTTCTACTTTTCTGTATTTGATAAGGTTAAGCTTGAATAAATGTTAGTAGTAAAAATCACTGATAATATAATGGCTTTTAATCAACTGCTAGTGTTTTATGATGTTGCTTATGCAACATATAAAAGAACCGATAATTTCCAAGTTTATGACATAAAACCACCATTAGTAAATGCATTTCTGTTGAAACCTAATATAACTCAGAACCAAACATGCCTTTTCTATGAAATTGGTAGTTCTAAGAATATGTGAACATTTATTAAGGGCCCTAATTAGAAAATCCTTAGTGTTTAACTAGACTTTTGATTGCGGTATCATGTTCAAAGTTTTTTATAAAATGCATAGGGCTAGTTAATGGTAGGCACAGAGTGTGTATGTGTATATGACAATTTTGTAAATGTAGGAAGTCAGAAACGTTAATAGAATTAGAGAGTTATAGATTATATGCATAATCTATCATGATTATTTAGAATAGTACTCTAGGGTCTGAGAAGGGATATATTTATACCAATTGAAAAAAATAGTTAGGTTTCAACCTGACTTTTACCTTCTACTCTTTCTTATCTAGCACATGTTTGTTCTTCGGAGCGCCCTGAAACAGTGTTAATAGATCTCATTCAAAGAACAAAGGATGCAGTAAGAGAGCTAGACAATCTGCAATATCGAAAGATGAAGAAACTCCTTTTCCAGGAGGCACATAATGGACCAGCAGTAGAAGCACAGGAAGAAGAAGAGGTATTAACTTAGAAATTACTCAAATATTGAGCTCTCTTTATTGGCTTCTTTCCTTACATAATTTGTCTTGCCGTGGATCTTTTAGATCAGTGGTTCCCAAATTGTGTTTTCTTAACATTGGTCCTATAAGATCGCAGGTGGGGAAAAAGATTTTGCATTATTTAACCCCAGCCTGTTGCTTCGTAGTTCTCATTGGCTTAGTAAAACTCTGAAAAGTCTTTTATTAAAGAAACCTGTTCAGTTTTATTCACTATAGTCCCTCTCAGATTTCTTGGCCACCCACCGAACCCTTTTTGTCTGATTGTTCAGTTCCATGGATGTGCTTTTGGAAGTATATGAAATTACAGACTATAGAGGTTGATAGTACTTGCTCAGAAGTCATTAGATAGTTACCAAGTATCTACTCTGTCACCAGGAACACTTGATTCTTTTCAGTTCTGAGCAGTTTCATTCCATCTACACAGTTCTAAAATACTAATTTTACAGATGAATAAAAGCAAGGCTCAGAATGGTTAACTTACTATTGGTAAAGGCATGTAGGTTAGAATTCATGTATCACTGACTCTCAAGGCCAAGTTCTTCCCATGTTGCCTTTTAGAAAAAATAGAAAAACAAATTTACAATAGAAATTTTAAAGAACTTCCTCACAAGGAAATATATATATGAAGTTTATTATTTGTGAAGCTATCTTTTTTACTCTAAATATTTTGTTTTCTTTGTTCCTGTCAGAATTTCAAAGCTTCGATTGTTTTGTATTGCTTTCCAATGAAAGAGATCACTTTGTACTCCAAAACCAAAGAGCAGTATTTACCTACTTTTCTTTTTAATAGTGCTGCATAATGAACCATAAAATACAAGAATTTCTTCAATTACAGTTTTTTTTTTTTTTTGTTTTTATTTTATTTCTTTAGTTCTTGCAACAGTCATTAGAAAATTGTTTGGGGCTATTTTAAATGTATGAAATATTTAATAAAGTGAAATTAATAAAATTCTAATGTAGTTAAATCTATAACAGCATCTCTATTAGGCAAGAGATATAAGAAAAGTTCATATATATACATACACACTATGTATCTATATTTATTAAGTTCTTCATGTCTTATCAAATTTTGATACGGTATGACATACTATAATGTTGGCTCCCGGATACCTTTGCTTGCCTAGTTACTTCAGAAAAAACATTCTTACAATTGTGATTAAGTATATATGTAATATGTCATTTTTAATTTAAACAAAAATAGATAGGAATTAATGTTAATTATTTGGTGGTAGAGGTTGGGCTAGAGATTATATTCTGAGGAAGAAAGGAAAACATAAAAGGCTTTAATAAAAATAACAACTAAAAGGGATTGTTTACAGGTTGTTTCCAAAATAAAGGTTGGAGCTTATTTTAACCATAGGAATCAACAAGAAAAGAGCAGACTATATACATATAACTCATGAGATGTGTGCTAGAAATCGATTTCAAAAAATGTGAAACAATACAGAGAAAATGCTACATTTTTGGAAATAACCCAAAACTGATGAACTAACTTTTTTATACGGTTGGGTTTTTTATTTTTTACTTTTTGGCCCTTTTTATTTGTTTTACTGTCAAGTAATAGTAGGTAATCTTCCTGATCTTGACATGTAAAGGAAATTTCTAATGATAGACCTCTGACTTTCTAAAGACTGCCAAGCAACGTGCTAGATACTTAAAATCAAGAATTCAAAAGAAATACAGATATTTGAACCTAATGTTGTTTTCCCCTAGGAACAAGATCATGGTGTTGGACGAACGGGAACCGTGAATAGTGTTGGAAGTAATCAGTCTATTCCCAGTATGTCCATCAGTGCCAGTAGCCAAAGCAGTAGTGTTAACAGTCTTCCAGATGCCTCAGATGACAAAAGTGAGCTAGACATGATGGAGGGAGATCACACGGTGATGTCTAATAGTTCTGTCATCCATTTGAAACCTGTGAGTATCTGGGTTTCATTGAAAAAAAATTAAGTTTTGTAAATAATTTTCTTCATCTGATTAGTTTAATATTTGCTGTTTCAGAAGTTTGGAACATTTTTAGGTAACTTGTTTTAAAATGGCAATAGGCTTGTTAATTCTCAATGTAGAAGTATCGTATAATGTATTATTTGAAGTTACTTAGATGGAAAAATAAAGTGCTTAAAAATAGTAATTATACACATGAAATTCATGATCATATTGCCTTTGGGGAATAGGAGAAATGGTTAAGATGGGTGATGATTAAAAGTGACTTTTGCTATCATACTGAAAAAGTTTTAAATGCATTCTGTATCCAGGCTCTGAGCAAAGAGACACTTGAGTGATTACTGATGGGAGTGTAAATTGGTACACTCTCTAGTGGACACTTGGCAACATCTATCCAATTTATAGCACGCGCGCGCGTGTGTGTGTGTGTGTGTGTATACCCCTTGACCTGGCAATTTACTCCATAGATGTGCCTTGTACACATGCAAAGTGAAATCTGTACAAGGTTATTTATTGAAGCAGTACTAGTTATAGCAAAAAATTAACTGGTTAACCAGAATACTGTGCCTCTGTAATCAGTTCTGAAACAAGAACTGGAAAGACCTCAAAGATCTATTGTTAAAATAAAGTGGAAAGGTACAGAACAGTGTTACCTGTAAAAAGATAACTATAAGAAAATATGTTCTTATTTTGCTTGTGTACCCAGAAGGATCTCCAGAGGATACATAAGAATCTAATAGTGGTTGCTATTCTGAGAGAACTGAGATGAAAGGGCAGGGATGGGAGGGAGACTTTTCACTGTCTTCTTTTATAATTTATTTTATTTTTTAATCATAAATGTATTACCTTTTATAAAATTAGTATAAAAGAAAATATTTTTGAGGGAAGCAAATTTTCTAGTAAATGCATTTTTTAAAAAGTAACCTTGCATTACCATAATGTTTATATCTTTAAAGTAAACTAAACATAGTTGCAGAAAATTATAAATTCTGGGTGTCAGAAATATAGGTGTTTGCCATATTATTCTTTGCACTTTAGAGTGTGAAGGTTTAAATTTTCTTGAAAGTATTTGAAGATCAGTTAGTTCCTTTTAACATTTAATAGGAATGCTTCATTTTTAATTTTACACCTTGTGATATTACCTAAAATGTTAGTAGGCACATTCACTACAAGCAAGAACCAACCCAAGTGTCTGTTAACAGATGAATGGATAAACAAAATGTGGTATATACATCTAATGGAATATTATTCAGTTATAAAAAGGAATGAAATTCTCATACGTACTACAGCATGAGTGAACCTTGAAAACATTACACTAATTGATATAAACCAGATGCAAAAAGACGAATATTGTATAATTTCACATATTTGAAATAATCTAGATTAGGCAAATTCATAGAGATAGAAAGTAGATTAGAAGTTACCAGGGGCTGAGTAGAGGATGAAATGGAGAGTTTTTATTAATGGATACAGAGTTTCCAGTTGGGTTGATGAAAAAGTTTTGGAAATAGTGGTAATAGTTGCATAACATTGAGAATATAATTAATGCCACTTAATCGTATACTAAAAAATGTTTAAAATGGCAAATTTTATATATTTTACCACATACACCAAAGTTATTAGGAATGATTGGTTAAGTAGTAGTGTTATTCAGAGCAAAATCATGTTTAATTTTTATATTCTTCGGCAATAGAATCAGTGATAGAAAAGATTAAGCCCACAATTAGTTGGTTGCTACCTAATTGACTTCCTCTTCAGTTAATGAACTAAGGTAATATATAAGGAAGGACATTAGTTCTTAAAATGTTTACAGCTTTTTTTATTATTTATCTTGGACAAATGGCAGAAGTATTATAAAGATATTTTTAAGCTATGCTATTGCTTCTAAAACCCAAGAGCCTTAGAGAAATTTTATTACTGCTGTTTAAAATATTAGCTGCATGTTTCATCATCTTTGTTTTTAAGCTATATTAAAGCTTTTCAATTTTGCATATAATGAGTAGGATATAAATCTAGCCTTATACATTTCCTTATCTGTGTGCTATTTCATACACTGAAGAAATAATGTCTCCTGGCTCTAATTATGTTGAAAATGAAATATTAACATTGCCAATTTTTGTTTGCTTTTGCTTTTAATATTATATCTTTGAGATTTGTTGATCAAGTTGTCTTTAAACTAATTTTCTTGCAAATACAAATTAACTGTTGACTTCAGATAGTATTGTCTCTCTCTTTGTCTAGGAAGAAGAAAATTACAGAGAAGAGGGAGATCCTAGAACAAGAGCATCAGATCCACAATCTCCGCCCCAAGTATCTCGTCATAAATCACACTATCGTAATCGAGAACACTTTGCTACTATACGGACGGCATCACTGGTATGTACTTACCCTGAATTAGAAATATATTTTTCGTATTGGACCTTGGCATCTATACTCAAGTATAACTGTATCTTACTTTTTTGTATTTGGGGTTTATTTTGCAAAACATTTAACATTTAAGTGCCTATTATAAGAAAGGTTATAGAAACGGTCTGAGAGATGTTAAACTAATCATGTCTTCAAGACATGTATTTAAATAACTAATATGTTAGACTGTCTTAAATGCTTAAGGCTACGAGGTACTAAGTAGGAATTCAGATTACTTTTAATTTGGGGCATAAAAGAAGTATTTATAAAACAAATTGTTGAGCCTTAAATAATTAGTTTTAGGCATGAGGGAGAGGAAATGCTGAGGCTTACCAAAATGAGGGAGAATGTTTGGGAAGTATCAAGTAATCAATTTGTTATACTCAAAGTGTAGTTCTTCTGATTTCCCAAACAACAATAAAAATGGAATTTTTTTAATTACAAGAATGTTATTATAGTGGTGTACTTATAACCATGGTCAGATGAGTAGGACCACAACATGATAAAAGATACTAGGGATAGAAAGAAATTACATTAAAATATCAGAAGAAAAGTAGGCTATTGGAGGATTGACAGAAAGAAAAAAGAAATGAGAGTTTTCTGAGTTATCACGTACATAAGTAGATTTTATAAATCCTGTGCTATGGCTCATGAATCTGTATGGCATGGGATCAAGAACACCATGCCGTAGAAGAGCATAACTATATTTTTCACTATATTTACCATATACCATAACTCAGTCTAACTGCTGCCTTTTTTTCATACAGTAAAATGCACAGATCTTAGGTATTCAGTTTGAAGAGTTTTTACAATGGTACATACCTATATTAACCATCACCTAAAAAAATAAAATGTGTAAAATTTCTTGTCATCCCAGAAAATTCCCTTCATACTCCTCTGTAGTCAGTTTTCCATTCTCATGACCACCACTTTCTGTTTCTTCACTATGATTAGGTTTAACTCTTTTTGGATTTTATATAAATGAAATCACAAATAATGTATTCCTTTGTGTTGGACTTATTTTGCTCAATGTTTTTGAGATTGATCCATGTTGTTGTGTTCAGTCTTTTTATTTACTAATAGTTTTCCATTGTGTGAATATGAAATTTTTTTAATCCATTCTTCTATTGATGAGCATTTGGCTTGAATCCCATTTTGGGCTATTACACACAAGGTTGTAATAAATGTTCTTGTACAATCTTTACGTGAACATGATGTTTTAATTTCTTTTTGGTAAATACCTAGGGTAGAATTGCTCAGTCATAGAGTATAGGTATGTTTCATTTCATAAGAAATTGTCAGTTTTCCAAAATAGTTGTACCGTTTCACATTCCCATTAGCAGTATATTACAGTTCCAGTTGGTCTACATCCTCTCCAGCTTTTGGCATTGTCAGCCTTTTTTATTTTAGCCATTCTAGTCGGTATCAAATGGAATCTCATAGTGTTGTCTTTGTTTGTTGTTGTTGTTTTTTTTGATTTTTAGTGAAATGTCTCTTCAAGTCTTTTACCTGATTTCTTATTCATTTTTTCATATAGATTGTAGGAGTTCTTTATGTAGTCTGGGTACAAGTATTAGATCTTAAAGATATTTTTCCCGTCTGTGATTTACCTATTCTTTTTCTTACTGTTATCTTGATGAGAAATTGACTTTTTTAGTTTTAAAATTCAGTTTAAACAACCCAGTTAAAAAATGGGTAAAGGATTTAAATAGACATTTCTCCAAATAAGATAAACAAATGGCCAGCAAGCACATGAAAAGACGTTCAACATAATTAGTCATTAGTGAAATGCAAATCAAAACCATAGTGAGGTACCACCTCCCATCCACTGCGATGGCTATTTAAAAAAAAAAAAAAAAAAAACAGAAAATAACAGGTGTTAGAGAACTTGTGGATAAATTGGAACTCCTGTGTATTGCTGGTAGGAATGTAAAATGGTTTGCCTGTTGTGGAAAACAGTTGGTTATTCCTCAAAAAGTTAAATGTAGAATTATCATATGACCCAGCAATTCTATCTCAAGGTATATGCCCAAAAGAATTGAAAACAAGTACTCAAACAAGTGTATGTGTATACATATTTATAGCAGTACTATTCACAATAGCCGAAACGTGGGAACAACACAAATATCCATCAACGGATGTATGGATAAACAAATTATGGTATATATATACAATGGAATTTATTCATCTATAAAAAAGAATGAAGTACTGATACATGATATTACAACATAAACGAACCTTGAAAACATGATAAATGAAAGAAGCCAGACATAAAAGGTCACATATTATATGATTCTATTTATATGAATACCCAGGATAGATAAATCCATAGAGACAGAAAACAGATTAGTGGTTACTAGAAGTGGAGAATGGGGAGCAACTGCCTTACAGATACAGCGTTTTCTTCTGAGGTGGTAAAAATATTTTGTAACTAGATAGAGTTGGTGATTGCATAACATGTGAATATACTAAATGCTACTGAGTTGTTCATTTTAAAATGATTAATTTTATGTGAATTTTACCTCAAAAAATCCAATTTATACATTTTTTTTTCGTAGTCTCTGCTTTTTGTGTACTGTCCAAGAAATATTTGCCTACTCCAAGGTCATGAAGATATTCTATGTTTTCTTCTGCTTTATGATTCTGGGTTTAATGTTTAAGTTAAGTGATTCTTTTCAAATTAATTTTTGTGTATAGAATGATGTAAGAATCGAGGTTTATTTATTTATTTTTTTATGCAGAGAACCAGTTGTTTTGGCTGGATTTGTTAAAAACACTTTCCCTTCCTCTTTGAATTAACTTTTGGTAGAAAATCAGTTGACTGAATATGTATGAGTCTGTGTCCAGATTTGATTTGTTCCTTTGATCTTTTCAGCCTATCCTTAACAACCATACCAATTTGATTACTGAAGTGTACGTCTCCCAGCTTTTTTTTCTCCTCAAGATTGTTTTTGGCTATTCTGGGTTCTTTACATTCCCATATAAACTTTAGAACCAGCTTGTCTATTTGTTTAAAAGACTTACTAGAAATTTAACTGGAAACTGCTATCTGGAATATCTTACTTTACTTGCCTATTTAGTTAATAGTACAGTGGTCTCAAATGCTGTAAGAGTTTTGCTTTGTTTTATTCTTTTCTTTCCATCGTTTGTATATCTAGGTTACGAGGCAAATGCAAGAACATGAGCAGGACTCTGAGCTTAGAGAACAGATGTCTGGCTATAAGAGAATGAGGAGGCAACATCAAAAGCAGCTGATGACTCTAGAAAATAAGTTAAAGGCTGAGATGGATGAACATCGCCTCAGATTAGACAAAGATCTTGAAACTCAGCGTAATAATTTTGCTGCAGAAATGGAGAAACTTATCAAGAAACATCAGGCTGCTATGGAAAAAGAGGTGGCTGATTCAGTATTATTATTTTTCCTAGTTTGTGATCAACTTAAAATTAATCAAAGTAGCATTGTGATGTTAGAGTATCTGTTCTCTTGAACCAAGCAAATCATTTGGGGAAAGGGAGAAATATTAACATAATGTGTTATAATATCAAGTACTAAGTCTGGGAACCAATAGACAAGAGATCATTTCCTGACACTTGATAGTTTCATAGAGTTAACAATGGTAAGTCATTCAACTGTTCTAGGCCTCAGGTACCCTGGTTATTTGAGGAGTTTGATAGGTTACCCATGAAGAGGTGGTTTAGATTTTTAAAAATCATAATTCTCTGTGGTCTCAAAAAGGCCTTCAGAATTCTCTGTATTTTTTATAAACGTTTTGAAATTTATAGCAGGATTTTTATGTCGGAGTAATTGAAGATTATTATAATATACACAGGGCATGTTAGAGGTTATAAATTAAGAGAGATTAAGATTTAGCCCATTTGTTTATTTACAAATAAGTATCATTCTATTACATGATAAAGGTGTATTTTTAAGGATTCTTCTTATGTAAAACCTTTTCTTCTGTTTTTGGTATCCTATTTCATTTTATTTGGATAGTCACTTTTTTCAAGTAAAATGTAAGCTCAGTAAATTCATACAGTATCATCAAATATGTCTGGCTAGTGTAATGTACATTGAGGCATTATCATAGCTATTCTGTCCACCCTTGCTCCCAGAAAGAAAACCACTCTCTCACTATGGTAGAGAAGTTGGCAAAATAATTTATGGTGTAAATAAATTTTGATTTTGAAATAATTTGGTGAAAAAATGTACAGATATTTAGAATCTTGGGCATTGTGTAGTATTTTTAATAACTTGGAAAGAGGTAGAAACTAACATATTTAGGAAAGCAATTCATGAAATAAGATTACAGATTTGTTTAAAAAATAAGTGTGCATAGAAAAAATTAGGAAAGGTATGCACCAAAATGTTTATTTCGGTTATCTCTGGGTACTAAAATCGTACAAGATTTTTATTCTTTGTGTTTTCTCTGTTTCCTAAATGTTCTACAGTGGATATGCATTGCATATATAATCAGAAATAATATATATTTAAGTTTGATATTATTTAACATATGTTGGTCATTTAATATACAAATAAATCTAGATCAAAGTAATTACATTTTTAGATAAATGTATATTTGTTTCGTTTTAGTGGGGGGAGGGCATACTCTTGTTAAATTTAAAAAACGAGAAAACTTTCGAACTGTTAAAGATCAGCGTTTTAAAGATGAGTTCTGTTTTACTAGTTCTCTAAAATTCAAATATAAAGATGCTGAGTAATACTTATTAATAATTTTTTGAGAATTCTTATTTTGATAATGCCATACTGATTTTATGTTTTGGGGGGAGGGAGAATAAAGGTATCCTTGGTGATAAATATTAAACTGCTGCTTTGAATCTTATCTACTTAACTAATTTGATCCATTTTTAAAATTTCTTAAAGGCTAAGGTGATGGCCAATGAAGAGAAAAAATTCCAGCAACATATTCAGGCCCAACAGAAGAAAGAACTAAATAGCTTTTTGGAGTCCCAGAAAAGAGAATATAAACTTCGAAAAGAACAGCTTAAGGAGGTACTTATTTTATAAAATTTTCAAGTCAGTTATCTTAATTATGTCCAATGTTGATCAACTCAACCATTAATAAAATTTTTTCTTTTTTTAAAGATTTTTATTAAATTATCTAACATACAATATTGTATTAGTTTCAAGTAGATTCCACAGTCATTCAACATTTATATTCCTAAAGAAGTAAACACCATAAGTCCAGCAACCATCTGACATCATACAACACTATCACAATATTTTTTAATACATTCCCTATGCTGTACATCACATCCTTATGACTTAATTTGTTTTTTTACCTGGAAGTTTGAACCACTTATTCCCCTTCACTCCCCCACCCCTGCCCTTTTTTGATTTTTTAATTATAGTAGATATTCAATATTATTCTATATTAGTATCAGGTATATAGCATAGTGGTTAGACATATAATTTATGAAGTAATTCTGACTAGTACCTACCTAGCACTATACATAGTTATTTTCATATTATTGCCTATATTCCCTATGCTTTACTTTACATCCCTATGACTATTTCATAACTACCAATTTGTAATTCTTAATCCCTTTACCTTTTTTTGCCCCACCTCCAGCCCCCTTCTTTCTGGCAACCATCAGCTTGTTCCCTACATCTTTGAATCTGTTTCTGTTTTGTTTTTCTTTTATTCGTTCGATTCCACATGTAAGTATGGTGTATCATATTGTAGTTGCCTTGGTCTGACTTGTTTCACTTAGCATAATACCTTCCAGGTCTACCCATGTTGTCGCATATGGTTAGATTTCATTCTTTTTTATGCCCAAGTAATAGTCCATTTGTGTGTGTGTGTGTGTGTGCGCGCGCGCGCGCGCCACTTCTTTATCCAGTTGTCTATTGATTGCACTCAGGTCGCTTCCATATCTTGGCTATAGTAAATAATGCTGAAATGAACATAGGGTTATGTATAGCTTTTCAAATTAATGTTTTAGATTTCTTCAAATTAACACCCAGAAAGGAATTGCTAGGTCATATATAGTAGTTCTATTTGTAATTTTTTGAGCAGCCTCCATACTGTTTTCCATAGTGTCTGCCCCAGTTTGCAGTCCCACCAACAGTACGTAAGGGATTCCCTTTTCTCCACATCCTCGCCAACACCTATTGTTTGTTGATTTATAAGTAATGGCCATTCTGACAGGTGCAAGGTAATATTTATTGTGGTTTTAATTTGCATTTTTCTGATGATTAGTGTCATTGTACAGCTTTTCATATGTCTATCAGACATCTGTATGTCCTCTTTGGAGAAATGTCTTTTTGGGTCTTCTGCCCAGTTTTAATTTTTAGTTTTTTTAGTGTTAAGTTGCTGGAGTTCTTTATAAAATTGGGATACTCCTTAATCAGCTATATCATTGGTGAATATCTTCTCCCATTCATTAGGTTTTCTTTCCATTTTGTTGATGTTTTGATGTTTTATTTTGTTGTAGTCCCATTTGTTTTGTTGTTATTGTTGTTCTTCTTCTTGTTTCCCTTGCTCAAGGCAACATATCAGAAAAAATATTACTAAGAGCAATGTTAGAGAGTTTACTGTCTATTTTCCTATATGAGTTTTATGGTTTCAGTTCTTACATTTAAGGCTTGAATCCACTTTGAGTTTATTTTTGTATATGGTATAAGAAGGTGATCTAGTTTTATTTTTTTGCACGTATCTGTCTAGTTTTCCCAACACCATTTAATGAAGAGACTGTGTTTACCCCATTGCATTTTATTTCTTCCTTTGTTATAAATTAAGTGACTAAGGCATGGGTTTATTTATGGGCTCTCTATTCTGTTCCATTTACTTGTGTGTCTGTTTTTATGCTGCTACCATGCTGTTTTGATTGCTGTAGCTTTGTAACATAGTTTGATATCAGCTACTGTGATACCTCCAACTTTATTCTTCTTTCTCAAGATTGCTGTGGTTATTCAGGATCTTTAATGGTTTCATATAAATTTTAGGATTATTTGTTCAAGTTCTATTAAAAATGCCATTTGTATTTTGGTAGGGATTGAATTGAATCTACAAATTGTTTTAGGTAGTATGGACGTTTTAACAATGTTAATTCTTCTTATCCATATGCACAGGATGTTTTCATTTATCTATATTTTCTTCAGTTTCTTTCTTCAATGTCTTGTACTTTTCCAAGCATAAGTCTTACGTCTTTGATTAAATTTATTCCTGGGTTTTTTTTTGTTTTGTTTTGTTTTGTTTTTTAGTGTAAATGGGACTGCTTTCTTAATTTCTCTTTCTGGTAATTCGTTATTGGTATATAGGAATGCAACTGATTTCTGAATGTTAATTTTGTATCCTACTTTACTGAATTCATTTATCAGTTCTAATAGTTTTTTGGTGGAATCCTTAAGATTTTCTCCATATAGTATCATGTCATCTCCACATAATAACAGTTTTACTTCTTTCTAATTGAGATGCCTTTTATTTCTTGTCTGATTAATGTGTATAGGACTTTCAATACTATATTGAATAAAAGTGTTGAAAGTGGGCATCCTTGTTTTGTTCCTGACTGTAAGGAAAACACTTTTAGCTTTTCACTGTTGCGTATGATTTTAGCTTTAGGTTTGTCATATATGGTTTTTATTATGTTGAGGTATGTTCCCTCTATTTCCACTTTCCTGAGAGTTTATCATAAATGGATACTGGATTTTGTCGGTCTTTTTCTGCATCTATTGATATGATCATGTGATTTTTATTCTTCATTTTGTTTACTGTATGTATCACGTTAATTGATTTGTGGATATTGAACCAACCAGCCTTTCATCCCTGGAATAAATCATTTGATTATGGTGCATGATCTTTTTAATGTATTGCTGAATTTGTTTTTTTAGTATTTTGTCGAAGATTTTTACATATTATGTTCATCAGAGATGCTGGCCTATAATTTTTTGTAGTGTCTTTGGCTTTGCAGTCAGGATAATGGTGGCCTCATGAAATGAGCTTGGAAGCCTTTCATCCTCTTGAATTTTGAGGAATAGTTTTAGAAGAATAGGTGTTAAATCTTCTTTTAATGTTTGGTAAAATTCATTTGTGAAGCTATCTAGCCTGACTTTTGTTTGTGAGAAGTTTTGGATTACTGATTCTATTTTGTTAGTAGTGATCAATCCGTTCAGATTTTCTATTTGTTCTTGATTCAGTCTTGGAAGATTGTATGTTTGTAGGAATTATCCATTTCTTCCAGAATGTTGAATTTCTTGATATATAATTATAATATTTCCTTATAATCCTTTGTATTTCTGTGGTGTCAGTTGTCATTTCTCCTCTTTCATTTCTAATTTCATTTATTTGGATCCTCTTTTTTCCTTGATGAGTCTGGCTAAAGGTTTGTCAATTTTGTTTGTCTTTTCAAAGAACCAGCTATTGGTTTTATCGATCTTTTGTATTGTTTTATAAGACTATTTTTTTTAGTTTCACTTTGATCTTTATTGACTTCCATCTACTAACTTTAGGCTTTGTTTTTTTTTTCTGTTTCCTTTAGGTATAAGGTTAGATTGTGTTTATTTGAGATTTTTCTTGTTTCTTGAGGTAGGCCTGTATTGCTATGAATTTCCTTTGAATTGCTTTTGTTGTGTATCATAAATTTTGGTCATGTTTTTATTTTCATTTGTCTCAAGTTATTTTTTTATTTCTTTTTTTTTTTTTTTTTTTTTTTTTACACCTACAGCACCTGGTCTTCCTAGGTAGTCTCCCATCCAAGTACTAACCAGGCCCAACCTTGCTTAGCTTCTGAGAACAGACGGGATCGGGTGTGTTTAGGGTAGCATGGCTGTAGACTTATTTCTTTCTTGATATCATTGTTAACCCATTCATTGTTTAGTAGTGTGTTATTTAGCCGCCGTGTGTTTCTGTGTTTTATCCATTTTTTTATTGTTATTGGTTTCTAGTTTCATACCATTGTGATCAGAGAAGATGCCTGATATGATTTCAGTCTTCTTAAATTTATTGAGACGTGTTCTCTGGCCTAACATGTGGTCTGTATTGGAAAATGTTCCATGTGCACTTGAAAAGAATGCATGTTCTGCAGCTTTGGCAAGAAGTGCTCTAAAAATATCAGTAAAATCCATCTGATCTAATGTGTCATTTAAGACCGCTGTTTTCTTGTTGACTTTATATCTGGAAGATTTATCCCTTGATAACAGTGGGGTGTTAAATTTCCCTACTATGAATGTATTGCTGTCAGTCTGTCCCTTTTTGTTAGTTAATATTTGCTTTATTTACATGCTCCTATTTTGGTACATAAATGTTCACAAGATTTATATCCTCTTGTTGGATTGATCCCTTTATCATTATGTAATGTCCCTCTTCGTGTCTTATTATAACCCTTCTTTTCGTTTCCATTTTCATGAAATACCTTTTTTCCATCCCTTTACTTTCTGTGTGTGTCTTTTGACACACATGTTGAAAGTATGTCCGAAGTGTGTCTCTTGTAGATGGCATACGTATGGGTCTTGTTTTCTTATCCATTCAGCTACCCTATGTCTTTTGATTGGAGCATTTAATCCATTTACACTTAAAGTGATTATTAATAGGTATACAGTTATTGCCATTTTATTATTCATATTTATGTTTCCTTTTTTGTTTGTTTTTTTCCCCCCTTCTTCTTAAAGAAGTCCCTTTAACATTTCTTGTAATACTAGTTTGGTGGTGATGAATTCCTTTAGCTTTTTCTTGTCTGGGAAGCTCTTTATATTGCCTTCAATTTTAAGTGGTAGCCTTGTTGGGTAGAGCAGTCTTGGTTGTAGTTCCTTGCTTTTCATTACTTTGAATATTTTGCACTAATTCTTTCTGGTCTACAGAGTTTCTGTTGAGAAATCAGCTGACAGTCTTACAGGGGCTCCCTTGTAGGTAACTAACTGCCTTTCTCTTGCTGCTTTTAAGATTCTTTCTTTGTTTTTGACCTTTTGCATTTTAATTAGGATGTGTCTTCATGTGGACCTCTTGGTTCATCTTGTTTGGGATTCTCTCCACTTCCTGAACTTGTATGCTAGCTAGTTCCTTTGCCAGGTTAGGGAAGTTTTCAGTCATTATTTCTTCAAATAGTTTCTCAAAACCTTGTTCTCTCTCTTCTCCTTCTGGTACCTCTATGATGCAAATGTTGTTACACTTGATGTTGTCCCAGAGGTCCCTTAAACCAAGGGTTCCCCACCCCAGGCCATGTACCAGTACAGGTATATCCTGTTAGCAACCAGGCCGCAGAGCAGGAGGTGAGCAGCAGGTGAGCAAAGCTTCATCTGTATTTGTAGCCACTCCCCAGCACTAGCATCACTACTTCAGCTCTACCTCAGATCATCAGGCATTAGAGTCTCAGAAGCACTGGTCCCTGGTGCCAAAAAGTGTGGGGACTGGGACCTTAAACAGTCCTCATTTCTTTTTATTCTTTTTTTCTGCTGTTCTGATTGAATGTTTTCTTCTCCCTTATCTTCCCAATTGCTGACTTGATCCTCTGCTTCATCCAGTCTGAGGTTGATTCCTTCTTGTGTATTCTCCATTTCAGTTCTTGTATTCTTCATTTTTGACCTGTTCATTTTTATGGTTTCTATGCGTTTTGTTTGTTTGTTTGTTTTGTTTTTATAGTTGCTATCTCTTTGTTGAAGTTATCACTAAGTTCCTTAAGCATTCTTAAAACCATTGTTGTGGACCCTGTATCTGGTAAATTGCTTGCTTCCATTTCGTTTAGTTTCTTTCTGGAGTTTTCTCTTGTTCTCTCACTTGGGACATGTTTCTTTTGTTTCCTCATTTTGGCTGCCACTCTGTATTTGTTTCTGTATATTAGGTAGATCTGCTATATCTCCCAGTCTTGGCAGACCGTATGTATTAGGTGCCCTTTGGGTCCCAGAGGCACAATCTTCCCGATCACCTGAGTCAGGTGTTCTAGAAGTGCCCCTTGTGTGGGTTGTATGTGACCTTCTGTTGTAGGTAAGCTTTGATTGCTGTTGGTATATCAGTGAATGGAATTAACCCTCAGTCTGACTGGCTATAAAAATTGGCCGTGCCCACAGCATACAAACTACTCTGTGAGGGCTGACTCCATGGAATGAGATTTGTCTCAGAGGGCTCCGGTGTCTGCTGAGACTACCGGTGTATACCATTTGTGGGGCTAATCAGGTGGTGATCTTTTATGGTATGAAGCTGGCCACCAGGTATGCTGGTTCTGGGGGCTTCTTAAAAGGAGCGCCTGTGCAGACCAAGGTCAGCCACTGCCTTTTGGTTGGTCCAGAGCTACCTAGTAGGAGCTACAAAGAGATTCACAGTTGGTTACTGCCTGTGCTTGACTTGGAGGTGCCACTCTGTGGGTGAAGCAACTCTGTAAATCAAGGCCAGCTGTCACCAGTACCAGGCTTGGGCAGCTGAGCTAAAGGCCAATTGATCCCCTAGGCCCATTTCTGCCTGCCACCTGTCCATAAGGCTCAGCTGTTGAAGGAACCTCAGGTGATATAGGAGTTGTGTGGGGCAGGATCTTGGGGAGTCACCAGTGTAGGGCGAGTAGTATTCAATGGGTTAATGCAGATTCAGATTCAGCACCTATGCTGAGCCTGGGGCCCCTTCACAAAAGTCTGAAAGCCCACCAAGGCCAGCCACCTCTGACCCACTGTGGGCCTGCGGGGATCCCTGAGAGTTGTCCAAGAAAAACTGCAATGCTGGCCAACAGCTACCTGCCAGCCACCAAAAAAAAAAAAAAAAAAAAAAATGCCTCTGGCATTGCTAAGTTGGGTGGGGCAGAGTCCTGGGGAGTCACCAGCTAGGCTCACCAGTCCAAGAGAAATTTACATTTAGCCAGGGCGAGGGGAGGAGGGTGGTGTGGGGCTCAACATGAAAACAGTGGCGGCTTTTTGTCTAGCCCTTGCCCAGAAGCCACACATTCAGTCTTTCCCTGTATGTCTTTGGCACCTCCCACTTGCTATCCATCTGTAGAAGCCCAGGGTGAGTTCCTGGGAGTGAGGAAGTCTGTGCCCAGGCCCTTTAAGAGGACGCCTGGGTTTTCCAGCTGCCTTCTGTCTTGGCCAAGGGGACATAATCCCAACTGGTTTTCACAGATGTTCTGTGGGCTATGCTTCCCAGCACTGGTGCTCAAAACTGGGAAACCCAGTGTGGGGCTTGGACCCCTCACTCCTCAGGGGGTACCTCTGCAGCTGAGATATCCCTCTTGTCTCAACTGCCACACATGGGAGAGGGGCCATCCCATTTTGCATATCTGCCTCTCCTACCAGTCCCAATGTAGCTTCCTTATGTCCTTAGTTATAGGACTTGTGTTCATCTAGTCTTCAGATGGTTCTTTCTTTAGGTTGATTGTTCTGTATTTTAGTTGTAATTTTAATGCTGTCATGGAAGGAGGCAAGCACAGCATCCACCTACTCTGCCATCTTGAACTCCTTTTCTTTTCATTATTTTTGCAATTACAGTTGACATTCAATATTATGTTAGTTTCAGTTGTATAACAGTGGTTAGACATTTGTGTAACTTATGATCGCTTTGCTAAGTCTAGTGCCCACCTAGCACCATAGATAATTATTACAATATTATTGACTATTTTTCCTATGGAGGATAAATTTTTCTTCTGTTGTTTGTGGCCAATAAATGTATATCAGTTTGAATGAAGACATCAATTATAATCAAGTACTTATCAGCGGACTGAGAATATTCAGTTGAGTAGAATCTAGATAATTTACATTATCTCCTGAAAATGTAAATTATTTTTTATAGTAGTTTTTTTTTATGCATTTATTTGGTAACTAGCTCATTATAAATAAAAATATTTGAGCTGTGATAAAAAGTCACATATTTCTCTAAAAGTAAACCATACCTTCTTTCTTACTCAGAAGATTATAATAATTTGTTCTTATTCTGATTTTAACATAGAATAAGGATAAGGGGCATATTTGCTCATCACATTTTTTTTAATAGGAGAACATGTTGATTATTTCTTTATGGCCATATGGTTTCATATTCATTTGTCCTTTATGAGCTGCTCTCTTTAACTTCTTTTAAAAGCAGATATAGTTTAACTTTGAAGAAAGCCTTAATTGTTCCAAGGTAATTTCTGAAAGGGGATAATTATTCAGGGTAGTGTTGAGGACAGAAAAATGATATGTTTCCTCTTATAGATTGTTTGAAAATTTTAATCCATGTAATTAATTATTAGCACAGTGATAAATTAATTGATCTTGATAACAGTAATCTCTTTGATGTTAATGCTTTTGTGTGTGTAGGAATTTGCCTTATATAAATAACTTTTATTATGGACATATTGGTGGCACAAGGACTTGCTGTCTATTCCCTGCCAAGTGCGCATCATTGACAAGATTTTTCCAACTCTAAAAGGTGTAACCTGAAATATGTTCCCATGACTATAATACAGAAGCAAACTCTATATTTAAACATTGAGTTTGAAAAGATTGTAAATAGGGTTTACAACTTTAAACAAATATTCAACAAAATGCAGTTCTACAGTTCTACTTCTCATTGAAATGAAATTTTTGTTTTATGGGTACATTGGTGTAGATAATCCTTTAAGCATGTAGCGTATAGTCCTACTAATTTATTTTCTTTTAGAAGCCAAGTTTATGTGTGTTTATTTAGTGTAATGATTCTCTGTATAGATGAAGGAACATACTAGAGTCTTGGTGGGGATGTTCACTGGCAAAAGTTTTGAAAAAGATACCCAAGTGATTCTCTATGTATGTGTCTCTTCCCATTGTGTGTACACGCATACAGTCTTACATTGAGAGCTACTGATTTATGTGCTTTCTGTTTTTATGTGTTTGAATATTTTATGAACTAAAGTTATAGAATTGGTCTCTTTCTTGAATACAGGGGAAGGACCATAAGGTTAGTAGTCTCTGAAAAATCATACTTAGGAAAGGTGGCTGATTTATATTCTGTGCAAAGTTGATGCTTTTTAGGTTGAAATTATACTATTAATTACTATCCTACGGTTTACCTCATTGAGCATATTGTCAGTGCTCTCATTTTGCCCAATATACATGCATTTCATTTAGGTAGTTTATGAGATGACATTTAAAATGCTGTAGAAAAACATTGGTTTTGATTTGTTCTGTAGTTATTAATGTTCAATATTAAATACCATTCATAAGGAAGGTCTATATTCTCTTATGTTTTATTAATATTCTATTTAATTTCCAATGCTTTTATATGAGTCCATTCACTATTTTGCCAAAAACTTAATGTTTAGACTGTCAAACCAAGAACTGAAACATAACTGTTTTAGCCCTAAGTTTAATTCACATATGAGTTTTATCTGAAAGCACTGCCTTCAGTCTCAGGAAGCATTTAAAGGAAGATGTGTTTTACTTCATCTACCAGTCATTTTGTGCTTTTGAAGCTACAAACTATCATAAATGTCACTGTACCAAGTTAAAAGGTATACATGCTTTCTAGTGTACATTTTTCTTTTCCTGTCCTACTTCATAGGTAATGCAAGGAAAGGGAAAATATTACCCATCTCCTTAAGGTCATTGCCCTGCCTGAGCATTTGAGAGGACACACAGATAAAGTACTTTTATTTAAATTTACCAGATACCAAATGGTAGATTCATGTAATTAATTTTTATGTACTTTGAACTAAGTTTTTTTTATGTTGCTAGGAGCTGAATGAAAACCAGAGCACTCCAAAAAAAGAAAAACAGGAGTGGCTTTCAAAGCAAAAGGAGAATATACAGCATTTCCAAGCAGAAGAAGAGGCTAATCTTCTTCGACGTCAGAGACAATATCTAGACCTGGAATGCCGTCGCTTCAAGAGAAGAATGTTACTTGGGCGCCATAACTTGGAGCAGGACCTTGTCAGGGAGGTATGTTTGAATGATGTGTAATCAGAATATTTCCTGAAAATAGGTCAGTCATATCCTAGCCTCAAAGCCTTAGTGCTTGTACTTCCCTCTGCCTAAATCCTTCTTCCCCTGACATACGTATGACTTATTGTCTCCCTTCTTTCATATCTCTCTTCAAATGTCACCTCCTCAGAAATGTCTTCCCTGATGACAAAATCCTTCTCCTTTTTAAAAATATTCCTTGTACTTTCTCTCTCTTTTATGTACTCACACTTTTTTGGAGGCAGTCTCTCTCCCCTGCCCCCAACTAGGATAGAAATTCTATGAAGTCACAGATTTTATTCAGGTCTTTATATCCTAGTATCTGGCTCATAATAAGCATTCAACAAATATTATATTTATTAAATAAATAATAAATATTAAATCATTAATGAAAGAATTTTTAAATGTGAGAAAATAAATTGGATAATTTATGCCTTTTGATCTGAAATGGGTGTCATGAAGTGTGTTATTTAACACATTTAATAATCATGTAATTATTAATTGGGAAAATGTAGAAACTCTTATACTGATGAAATAAACAGTTGTTCTCATCAGAGATACCTATGAGCATAGGTAAATTTATTTCCAAGAGTGGCTTAAAATAAACTTTAAATATAGCATAATTGTTCACATTCACTAAGAATTTAAAAATTCTTATTAAAAGTTAAATTAATTAGATAAGAACAATTTAAAAGATTGGCGACATCAAATCCTAGTAGTGGCAAGGGGAAGTGGGCAATGTTGGTAAGAGTATAAATTGATACTGCCCTTTTGGCGCATAATTGAAAAGTAGCTTTTAAAATGTAGAATGCACATATGCTTTTACCCATCAGATCCATTTCTAGGAATGTATCCTGAAGAAATAATAACATGATTATATGATGCATCATGCATATTTATTGAATTTTGTTTATAAAGCAAAAAATGGAAAAATTATGGTATCGCAAAGCGGAAGCTTACTATGAAACTTAGGAAAAAATCTATATGTACTGATCGGATCTAGATATATGTCCATTGTATTGTTAGGTGAAGAAAGCACATTACATGCCTGTAATATATATTATTATTCAGCTTTTAAAACTGTATGTTTTTATATAATAGATATATCATAATAAGGATAAGGGAAGGTTGGGAAGCATTTGTACCAACTGTTGGCCTCTGGAGAATGGGTTTGCAGAGGCAAAAGGAGCAAATTTGACTTCTACATTTGTGTGTATTATATATTTGTTCTTTTTAATCCAAAAAAAGGAATAATATTTGAGTATCATGTGCTAGGTATCATTTTGAGAACTTTGCATTTGCAAACTCATTTTATCCTCACATTAACTCTATAAAATATTGTTATTTCTGTTTGAGAAGTGATGAAACTGAAGCACAAGGACTGACCAAAGGACTTAATGCTCATAAGAAGCAGAGGCAGGAATTAGAATATAGTCAGAGTAGCTCTAGAGTCCATGTTTTTAATCACCACACTATAGTAGGTATATTACATGTAGTAGGATTGAATAGTAGACCGAAGAAATTCAAAGGATGTCTTAGGAGCCCTCTTCAGATATAAAATTAGGAAACAATAAAAGAAGGGAAAACATAAGGAAAGACATTAAGCCTCTTGAGATAGATTTAATGTGTTTTAAGCTTACTACGTTAAATAGTATTAATGAATAGTAAATGAATAGAATATGGAAATCTGTGCTCCTAATTGCCCATTTACTACAGTAAAAGTCATAAAACTCTAATATTTACTATGAAGCCATTATTGAATAAGAGGATTACATCTATTTCCTAGTTAATCTGTTTCTTGGGATTTTTTTTCTTAGCATTATATAGTAGTAAAGTATACCTTTGTCTTTTGTGTTATGGATTAGGAATTAAATAAAAGGCAGACCCAAAAGGACTTAGAGCATGCCATGCTACTGCGACAGCATGAGTCCATGCAGGAACTGGAGTTCCGCCACCTCAACACAATTCAGAAGATGCGCTGTGAGTTGATCAGATTGCAGCATCAAACTGAGCTGACTAACCAGCTGGAATATAATAAGCGAAGAGAACGAGAACTAAGACGAAAGCATGTCATGGAGGTTCGGCAACAGCCCAAGAGCCTGAAGGTACCTTTAGCCTAAGCTTCTTGACAGGAAAAAGAGATAAAAGGCATCCATATAAACAGTAAAAGTCTTAAGACAGATGTCTGTCGTAAAGAAATTGACTATTTTCTTTCATTTTAAGTATGTTTGGTTAGTTTTAATGTGGAGTATCTATAGCTACAGACTTTTACTTATGTATTTCTCAGCATAGGACCCCAAAATGGCCAAATTTTAACTGTGGGAAGTGCCATAAATAAGAATCAAAATTATTTTAAATATACCCAGATGTTCAATGCTGATGTTAACATGCTAACATGCTAACTTGTCGGCTTCTCTCAGTTCCAAGTAATATAGTTTTGGAATGTTATTTGCTCTAAATATGATTTGTATGCAAAACAAACACAAATTTCTTATCATTAGAGAAGCCAGTGAATGAAAAAATACCTTTTTAATTCTTCTCCCTTCATGGTCAATACTCATCTTAAGACGAATAGTGGAATCATCTCAGGACTTTAAATTTTATATTTGCTCTGAATAGAGGAATTCATTCACATGAAATTTGAACGATACCAAAGCATATTATAAAGGTAAAGGTCTCCCTTTCTCCCCTTGTCTCTTCAGCCACCTGGTCCAGCCCCATTCACCAAAATCAACCAGAGTGAACAATTTCAGGAAATTTTCAAGTTTTATGACTCATAATAAATATTTGAAGGAGTATAGTCACATGATCTTAATAAACGAAAACCACCTACTCTGTAGGCTACTAACCATATTATTGCCTCAATCTGTACATGTCTTCACATTTAAAATGTTTATTTATATATCCAGTAAGGCCCAGATTCTGTAGTATTTCCTTTTTTAAGCCCTTCTTTCTTTTCAAAACTATTTGATAATTAAACTATAAAACCATTCTTGGTCTGAAATGAATAACTGTCCTGGAATGAAGTGAAATTCATTCAGAGGTATTCTAAGTCAAAATTTAGAAGCTACACCACATCCAGAGGTATCTTCAATTCCTACCCAATTCCATTCAAACAGGCTCTTCTAAACAAATAAAGCAGCACAGCTGTTTTTCCCTTTGTTGTGAACCTGAGTAAAATTTCATTCTGCTGTGTCTTCAAAACAGCTAATTAATATCATTTATAGTGTAGCTTATGTTAACTACCCACATAACTTTTGTTAGTCATTACTTAGAAAAATTGCAATTCATAAAGATTTTTCAGATTTATTTTGCCTTTTTAGTAGAAAATTATGTACTCTTTGGCTACAGAATAGATTTTTAAAGCAACATGTCTGAAATTAACTATGGTTTTAAAGTCAGTAGCACCCAGAAGTAAACCATACTGAAAGCTTATTAGTTTTCTGTAGTTATACTGTAAATCTGACATGACTGCATTTCTCTGAGATAAATAGTTGTTTGATTTTTAACACTGTTTCCTGTTGTTGGAGCCTTTTCAGTTTAAAAACTTGTACACACTAGTCTGATTTTCACAGATACTATACAAAAAGTGAGGAGAAGAATAATGTTTCACAATCGTAGTCAGACTTTGGATAGAATGCCTCCTTCTGATGACAAATGAGCTCAAGGATTCCAATAAAGAAATTGTTTTGTTAGTTTAGTAGAAAAGAAAATCACCATGTTGCTCTTAGTTGTGTATATCGATCTACTTACTCAATTTGAATAAAACAGACTAGATTTTAACACTAAGTTATCCTTTTTTTTTTTTTAATGTATCTAAGTAATAGTTACCTTTTCTGACTTTTTCCAAGATTTTAAAGGTGGAGCTACAGTTTGAGCATTTAAGTTGAATAAGATTTGTTGGGGTTGGAGTACCGTTTCTATGAAATGTGTTGGGTAAACACCTATTGCCTACTCTGCTGTTTCTTCATTAGCCATCCAACTGGTGCTTTGTCAGTGTTAAATGAGTTGAAACAACTGACTTACATTCATCTTGTTTTCACTGAGTCAAACACTGATGTATATAGTTTATTCTTGGTATAAGTATTACCCTTCTTGTTGAGAAAAAAATTCTCTGAGAAAATGGATGTTAGCTGAACTTACTATAATTTCACAATATATGTAAATAAAACCATCATGTTCTATGCATTAAACTTATACAATGATATATATCAAAAATTTTTCACTAAAACTGGAAAAATCATTAAGTGGAAAAAAATTATTTTCAAGGAGTTATTTTTTTATCATTAGGCTAATGATATGGAATGATTATAGTTATCTTGGCACAATATTTTAAAAATAAGAAAATATAAAAGAGTGGAGGCTGCTATACAGAGGAAGAAGAGATGTCTAAATTTCATTGTTCCGTTCCTGGCTAACTTGGAAGAGTTTTTTTAACTGAGGACAGTATTTAAGAGCAATGTTATTAAGCATAGCCAAGCCAAAAGTTTCTCTTTCTAGCTAGACATTTATTGACCCTTCACAAAATAAAGGTATATGACCATGACTTAGTGCCTCAGTTGGTATAAAATATGGGAAAGTTATATTTGATGGTGTAGAATGGGTGGGGGAGGCAAACAACTACTTCCTTGACAAGTGTATTACTTTGGTCATATATGCATTTGTTGCACACTGTATCAACCAATTAATATCTGGTGATATTTATATTAAGGTAAAATAATTACAACTGTAGGTTCTGCCTTAGTATAGTAATTGAATATATTCTCACTAGTAGGCTTGATCAGTATACCTTATAGAAACATATTTCACCTTATTAAGTTTTGTTAAAACCTGAGTTCATGGGATTCCTAACCTATGATTAACCAAAAACTAAAGCCAAAATTCTTATATCTCTGAACTCAAATTATTTTGTCACAGAAATATTTATGTAGTTCATGTTTATCATCACCCCAAGAAGGGTTGTCCCCTCCCTTGCCCATAACTTTTGTTTGACATTTGAAAGATTAGTTAACTCTATTGACTTTCAAGTTTTTGCTTGCAGAGTTAAAGAGTAAACTGTTAGTATGTGTCTACCTAGTTTATTCCCTTAGGATAAAGACCAGTTGTAACAATAGTATTAGTTACTAATACCCAGTTTTTATGGGGTCTGTCATAGACCATGAAGTTGGATTGAGATTGTTATTAAAACAGATTGGAGCCAAGTATCTCAGATAAGAAACAAAAGTAAATATGCTTATTTTATGCCTCAGAGTCTGATAAAATATTGTCTGGCCAATAAGTGCTTTTATATGTACTACACTTAATGCATGAAAAGAGATTGAATTTTCTATCATCAAATATATACAGTAATCAAAACAAAATTTACTATTTACTCAAGTCACTAAACTTACTAGCAAAGTAATGAATATTGCTTGAAGACCTGTGATAAATGAAGTGCTTGGTATTTTCATGATTTAAGAGTTTTGTTATAGAATTCAGTGGTTTGACCCAGTACCTGCAACTTCGTGATCTGACCTTTTTGTTTTTTCTCTCCCTTTCTTTAAGTAGTCTTCATGTAAGCATTAGGTATACCAAATACCATACATTAAAATTATATACATCTGTTTTTTTCTTCCTAGTCTAAAGAACTCCAAATAAAAAAGCAGTTTCAGGACACCTGCAAAATCCAACCAGACAGTACAAAGCATTAAGAAATCACCTACTGGAGACAACACCAAAGAGTGAGCACAAAGCTGTTCTGAAACGCCTCAAGGAGGAGCAGACCCGGAAGTTAGCCATCTTGGCTGAGCAGTATGACCACAGTATTAATGAAATGCTGTCCACACAAGCTGTGAGTTTATTTTTTTTAGACAAAACAATTCAGTGCCCCTTCCTTTTTGCCACCTGAAAAAATCCCAGCAATTAAAATATTAGTTGGAAGTGATAGCTCTTCTACAACTTGGGAAATAGTGGTAGTGGTTCGTATTCTTCCTGTTCTTAGCGTTGCTTAGAAGCAGACTTATTTGCAAAATTCTCATTGATCCATTTAGACATGAAGTTCTGAATAGGCTTTCTGCTGGCACCTCTCAGATGTTTAGTACATATCCCAACAGCTTATGAAGGTTAGAACTGCAGCATTGTTAAGCATTGAGCAAAAAATACTAATTGAGAATCCAGATGGTCACATTTGAGTGCTAATAAAAAATAATTGTCTATATGAGCATTGTAAACTTTTTCTTAAGGGCCAGAAGGTAGGTATTTTAGGCTTTGTGGCCAGAAGGCAAAATTGACGATATTCTGTAGGTACTTATTTAGCCATTTAAAATTTTGAAGTGTAAAGACCATTCTTAACTAGTGGGCTGTTTAAAACGCACACACGCAGGCATGCAGCTGCCCGGGTTTGGTCCATAGGCTGTAGTTTTGCAAGTCCCTGTTTTGCATTTATTTCCATTGGAGAAAAGGGATTCAGAGTCTTATATCACCTAATCAGATTCTAAATATTTCTTAAGAAAGATTTAGCTATTTAGGCATGCTCTAAATAGCTTATGATAGCTTTCTTTTTATGTCACCATTGGTTACTGTGTCATCCTTTTTCAGAGGTGTTTACTCTAAGATACAAGAGAGAACAATCACATATTCTACAAGAGTAATCTGTCTTCTCTCACACTCTTTTCTGTAGGTCATGAATATGTAGCTCACAGTAGGATATATCTGTTTTCTTTCTGTTTCAGCTGCGTTTGGATGAAGCACAGGAAGCAGAGTGCCAGGTTTTGAAGATGCAGCTACAGCAGGAACTGGAGCTGTTGAATGCATATCAGAGCAAAATCAAGATGCAGGCTGAGGCACAACATGATCGAGAGCTTCGGGAGCTTGAACAGAGGGTCTCCCTCCGCAGGGCACTCTTAGAACAAAAGGTATAAGTAATAGAAGGAAGGTAATTGTGATTGTATGTGCTTTCTTCAGAAACATTTTATAAACATTTTCATATTGACAGAGGTGGCATTAGACTGTTTTCACAGTACTATATTTCCTTAATTCTAGTTTTGATAGTGATTTTCTTTTTCTTTAAAATTAATGATTTAGTAATGAACCTTATAATAAGTTCTAGACATCAAGGGAATGTAATTAAGTAGTAATTGCTAGAAGGAGGATATGGATTATGTGAAGACAGTTGAATTGTGAGATAGTAATTCTGGCTCCATGTTCCTCACTTTTGTGTACCTAGCTCTGCCTAAGGATATTGGAGAAAAAACTTGGATAGTGAAGAAAAAGAACCTTAGTAATTGCCTGTCAGAGGCAGGGACAAAGGATCAGGAATGTATACTTTAGTCATACATCCTGGGTCTGGAACTATTACTAGATGACAGAAGGTAAAAAACCAGTTCTACACAGGTAAAAAGTCAGGCTGGAAATGTTACTTCCAGATGTATTTTTTTAATTCATTTTTATTTGTCAGATGCATTAGAGAAGAGAACTAATCACCAAATTCATTTCTATCCTTTAAGATACTTAAGGGGCGTGCGTGCGTGCGTGCGTGCGTGTGTGTGTGTGTGTGTAGGGTGATGGGCAGAAGATTTTTGATAAAGAGGAAAGGTATTTGTTAGGAAGTGGTAGGATATCAGTTGTATCCATGATTCAAAGCTATGTTTCAGAATTCCTGAGTATTAACTTCCCAATAGCTGATACAGTCTTAGGTCCATTAATCCATTATAAGTTAATACTTGCCGAATTGTCTTGCCTACTAAAAGTTGTCATTGTTTCTGGACCATTCATTGGCTCATAGATTTCCTCTATTTCCTACAGTTCTTATGATAAAGATAGAATGCCTTATTAAATTAAAAAATATACTTTTAAAAAGCCTGCCTAAATAAGATGTTATTGTTCCTCTGGCACAGTTGTCTTTATTACTGGCTTCTTTGAGAGGTACTTGATTCTAAAAATTATTTCAATTATATTCAAGATGGCAAGAGAAACACATAAACATTTTGAGAAAAGTTGTCCCGTGTACAAATTCATAAATCTGATTCCAACTTTCATATTTAAAATTCAGGCCAAAGTTTTGTCTCTAATGCTTCAAAATTATTACTAAAAGAAAAACTCTCTATAGTATTTCAGGAATAGCATTGTGAGAGAAATATTGGTACTTTTAAAGTATATTTAGCTCCACCTAGTGGAGTCTTTTCACTAAATGACAGTGCTAGTCATTTCACTATGTGAACCAAAGCCTGTTGTTCTACAAAGCCTAATAAGATGTGAGTATAAAACTAGTACTCATTGGTGAAGGTGATGTGGCACTCTCGTGCATTCTTGATAAATTTTGGAAAGTAATTTGGAAGTCTGTACTGAACTTTGGAAATGTTAAGTATTTAAGACTTAGAATTCTGAAGAAAAATGCAAAATATGGGGGGAAATATGCATAAATATGAATATTATAGCACTATTTATAATGGCTTAAAACACCTAACTATCTAAAATAGAGAGATAAGGAGCATTTGAGATCTTGCTCCCAACATATGTTGTCAGTTTTGGCTCAGATAAAGTCATAAAAATTCTAAAATAAACAAATGAATAAAATAGAGAAGTAATTAAGTAATTATGGCCAAGCCACTTAATAAAATATCATTCAGCCCTTTAAGTGATGGCTACAAAGAGTTTTACTATGACTGTGTTGAATATGGTAACACATGATGATGAATAAAAATAAAGAAATCACACTTAAAGATCTTTGAGTTGAAGTAATGCTAGTAGTGGCTGTATATATATGGTAGATTGGTTTGTTTTCCCAATTTACTATTTTTAATGTAGTTAATGTTACTTTGATAATGGGAAATGAAAAGATTATTTAGTATTAATAATAAAAGAACAATAGGTTTATAAATCTATAGTGCTTTGAGTTGCTACTTGATTTTTAGGGCTAATGTTTACATTTCAAATGAAGTACATGATTATAAAGCAGTTTAGGGTCATTTGGCACCTACCAAGGCTATATACCTTCTCTACAAAAACCTTGAAAACTTAACAGCTATATATTTTCTGTACTTTGTACTTCTTGTACAGATAAGAAACAGTTATTTGAAAATAAATAGAGGTGGAACTAGAGTAAACATTGTTTCTAGATGAAAAATAATTCTGTTTGAAGATTGTTGTAAGCCTCCAAATGAACCAAGAATTGTTCTTTTAGGTTGAGACACCAACAAAGTAAGCCTCACTTGACTCACATGAGGTCTTTTTATTATAACTCTTCTCATACTTCATTCACATTAAAATTTCAGCAAGATGACAGCATAACTATAAATGTTAAATTCCATGTGAATTTTATACATACATAAAAAGTGGCAGTATTTCCAAAGTATAAATGGACTTTTTTTGTGTTAATATTTCATTTAATGTTATCTCAATATTTCATTTAGTATCAACATCATGATTGAGAATTTTGAAGTAAGAATTGATCATTGGAATATAGGACCTTTCTGCATGGAACTGAATATATTCACACAAAAATACCACATTTAGTTTCAAAAAGTAGTTGGGGAGAGTCTCTCGAAGTCTTATGGTAACTCATCTACCCAATGAAAACACCTTTTTAATTTGCAATAAAAGTAACCTGTTTTAAAAGAAATGAGAATTAATGTAGGCTATCATAAATCTTAGTTTTTATTTTATTTCATTGAAAACTTTTCAGAGTTTTTTAAAGGACAAAACTAATCAAATGAAATTGAAGCAGTACTTACTGGATAAAAGATTGAGAAGCATTAATATGCTTAATATTTTTATCATGAATTTTCTTCAGATAATATGCAAGGCATTTAGATTATTACATGCTCTGTACATTCCCATCATTTATTAGATCTCTCCAATTAAATGCTTTCGGTGGATGGATATTGGAAATTTTTACATATAAAATATTTAGAAGAAAAAGTTGAAGTTCTTTGAATCCATCGAGAGATGTAAATCTAATTCTATATGAATTGAGTATTTTATGTATAGATATTAAGTGGAAAAATTATTTTACAAAAATAATCATTTTTTTAACTTGTAAATATAAGTAAATAAATGTTCAAATGTCTTTAATTTCACCACTCAGAAATCATCACAGTTAACAATTTGATTTCTTTCCCTCAGAAGAAGCTTTCTCATCTAAACTGTTCTTCTTCAACCTTCATATGAAATGCCCTTCCTAAACCTTTGTAACACTTTAGTATTTAGAACTTTGAATAATTTTCAAACTTTTATTACCTAAGTTCATTCTAGCCTATTTGTAATTCCCCAAACACTTATTTTATCACTTTGCATGCCTTTACGTATTCCCTCTGATGAAAATACCTTTCCCTCCCCTTGTTTGCCTGGTAAACTTGTATTCATTCTTCAGAATCTAGTCTCTATCACCTCCTCTGAGAAGATTTCTTTGTCCTACTCTCTGTTTAGTATAGAGTGAATCACTCCATCCCTTTGTATTTCTACTATACCTTATAAATCTTTGACTATAGATTATATTCTATTGCATTTTTTTATTTGCATGTATTTCCCATGCTAATCTGTTTGTTTGTTTTTTAAGGGCACTTTTTAAAACTTACATAAAAACTAAACGTATTTATTGAGCCAGAATTCTGTAGAAAGCAATGACAGTTGGCTTAAGTCCTCAAATATCTTAAAACCTGATTATTTATTGCTCTTCTATAAATTCTTTTATTTCCTTTTTTTAAAAAAAAAACTTTATTACAGAAATTTTCAAACATGTGCAAAAGTAGGTGGAATAAGTACAATGAAATCCCTAAGTGCTCATCACCTAGCTTTCACAATTATCAATATTTTGCTAATTTTTTTTATCTATTTCCCTGTTCCACATACACACAACTTATCAAAGGGGCAGGAGTTAGGGGGGAGTGTATGGAGTACTTTAAAGCAAATCCCAGCATAGCATTATTTCACTCCTAAATATATATAAAGACTTGTTAACTATAATTCCACCATGATATCTAACAAAATTATAAATTCTTAATACTTTCTGATAGTCAGTCCATGTCTAAATTTCCCCTTTTATCTCAAAAAAGTGTCTTCTTTAAGTTCGTTCATTTGCATTGGGGCCCTAACAAGGTCCAGGCATTTGCTTAATTGTCTTTTATTCCATACCAGGTCCCGTTCACCCCCCTTTTTAAAATTGTGGATTTGATCATTTGCTCTGTAGGAATTCTGACATTCTGGATTTGGCTGATTGTATCCTCATATCATTTAATGTATTCTCTCCTTCATATTTCCTGTAAACTGGTAATTAGATTTAGATGCATGATTATATTTAGATTCTTTTTTTTTAATTTTGTAAGGAATTTTTATAAGGTTTATTGTGTACTTTTGTATCATATAAGAGATTGTTCCACTTTTTAAAATTTATTTTAATTAGTTTCAAGTATATAGTACATTGGTTAGACATCTATGTAGTTCGTAAAATGATCCCCCTAATTGCTCCCTCCCTCCCCTGACCCGTCACCTAGCCAACATATTAATGCTAACTGCATTCCCTGTGCTGTGCTCCCCATCTCCATGACCATCCATCAGCTACTAATTTGTACTTCCTTAACTCTTCACCCCATTCTCCCAGACCTCCAACCCCCTACCCTCTGTCTGTCATCAAATTGTCCACTATATTTACGAGTCTGTTTTTGATTAGTTTGTTCTTTTTGTTCCTTAGATTCTGCATATAAGTGAAATCATATAATGTTTATCTCTCTCTGTCTGACTTAAATACCTTCTAGGTCTATCAAAGCAATATCTTTTTTCATCTCCTTTCTTTTAGTCTATGTATGTCTTTTAATCTGAAGTGAGTCTCTTGTAGACAGCACATAGGGGTCTTTTTTTCTTATCCATTCATCCACTCTATTAATTGAGCCTTAATTATTTTCCATTTGAGGTACTTATTGATAGGAATATAGTTGTTACCATTCCTTATTCCTGTTTTTGATACATGTTTTTTCTTCTTGAAGAAGTCCCTCCAACATTTCCTGTCATACTAGCTTGGTGGTGTGATAAATTCCTTTTGCTTATTTTTGTCTGGGAAGCTCTTTATCTGTCCTTCAACTCTAAATGATAGCTTTGCTGGATAAAGTATTCTTGGTTGTAGGTCCTGGGTCTTTATCATGTTGAATATTTTGTGACAAGCCCTTCTGTCCTGCAGTTTCTTTTGAGAAATGAGCTGCCAGTCTTATGGATGCTCCCTTGTAGGTAACTAACTGCTTTTCTCTTGCTGCTTTTAATCTCTTCTGAGATTGTTCCACTTTTAAGTGATATATTGATCACTGGGTTCAGGTACAGTCAGTCTGATCATTCATAAAAAGGTTCTCCATCAACTTTTTTTTTTTCATTGTCTATTGACTTTAGTATGGTTTTGTACCATGTTTAAAAAATGTTACACAGTCAACTGTGTTTATTTGTAACAACTTCCAGTTTTCCAGAACTGATTATGACGGCTACCCAACCACTAATTTGTAGGTATATGGCATCTCCTAACTCTTTTAGGCGAGGCATCCCTTGGTTGACCTCACAGATTACAAGGACCTTGTCATCTTACAATCCCTAGTTTTTTAATTTTTATGCCTACAGCACCTGGTCTTCCTAGGTGGTCTCCCATCCAAGTACTAACCAGGCCCAACCCTGCTTAGTTTCTGAGATCAGACAGGATCAGGCTTATTCAGAGTGGCATGGCCGTTAGACAAGTCTCCTCACTCTTTAATAAAAACTTTATAATATTTGTTTTTTTTGTTCGTTTGTCACTTAAGGCTTTGGTTCATCTGGACTATGGTATATGATAGAATGCCATTTTTATTTCCAGTTGGCTGGCCAATTGTGCCTGTGTTATTTGTTTAAAAATCCATCTTTTCCCCATTGAATTGCTTTTGTCCTGCATTAAAAACCTACAAACTGAGATCTGCCTCTATTTCTATTTCACGAATTGTCTGTTCCTACACCATCACCATATTAATTTTATTAGAATGATATCATGGTATGTCTGATAAGGCTGGTTTCCCCTTGCCCATTTTCTTTTTCTTTCAACTTTTTATCTAATGGATTTAGTAGCTACCGATGATAATTGCCTCAATTTATTATTTTAATAGGGGTTATTACTTTTGCTTTTAAGGACTTGATGTTACACATTTTAGAAATATAAATTATGTATTATTCCTACAGTACATCTCTTTGATTTTTAATTGTACATCCAAGTAGCCAGAGTGAACTTCTTTATGATTCACTTCAAACCTGAGTAATTATTGCTTCCTTAGTTTATAGATTTTTAAAAATAAGTCAGCTTTCTTTTTGCTTCATCCCTCCCACCCCCAATCCCCAACAGATTGAAGAAGAGATGTTGGCTTTGCAGAATGAACGCACAGAAAGAATACGAAGCCTGCTGGAGCGTCAAGCCAGAGAAATTGAAGCTTTTGACTCTGAAAGTATGAGACTAGGTTTTAGTAACATGGTCCTTTCTAACCTCTCCCCTGAGGCATTCAGCCACAGCTACCCAGGAGCTTCTGGTTGGTCTCACAATCCTACTGGGGGTCCAGGACCTCACTGGGGTCATCCCATGGGTGGCCCACCACAAGCTTGGGGCCATCCAATGCAAGGTGGACCCCAGCCATGGGGTCACCCCTCAGGGCCAATGCAAGGGGTACCTCGAGGTAGCAGTATGGGAGTCCGCAATAGCCCTCAGGCTCTGAGGCGGACAGCTTCTGGGGGACGGACGGAGCAGGGCATGAGCAGAAGCACGAGTGTCACTTCACAAATATCCAATGGGTCACACATGTCTTATACATAACTTAATAATTGAAAGTGGCAATTCCGCTGGAGCTGTCTGCCAAAAGAAACTGCCTACAGACATCGTCACAGCAGCCTCCTCACTTGGGTACTACATTGTGGAAGCTGAGTGCATATGGTATATTTTATTCATTTTTGTAAAGCGTTCTGTTTTGTGTTTACTAATTGGGATGTCATAGTATTTGGCTGCCGGGTTTTGTTTGGGGTTTTTGTTTGTTTGTTTAATCTTTTGATAGAAATTGTGAAAAGGGGAATCCTGAAAGCTGCAAAAACAGAATGCAGCAAAGTAGTTTGAGTCATCACTTTTGGGCAACTGTATCCTAAGAAGTTTGTGAAAAGATCTAAAGCCTTTCTCCATACCCCCAATTCTTATGAGCCACTCACAGCAGGCAGCATATGCTGAAACAAGTTATGGAAACACACTTGTATCCCCAATGTATTTTTTTTATTAAATTGATCTGACTTCTCAGCCTCATTTGGAGTAAAGGAGTGGAAATCCATGAACACTAAAGGATTGCATTGACTTTTTCAGAGTAGAAAACAACTTAGTTCTTTTTCTGAATGCTGCATAGGTGTATCAGTGACTTTTTTTTTTTTTTTTTTTTTTTTTTTTTGGCCATTCAATTGTGCCTTCTTTGTGGCATGGTGAGACGGAGGTGCTTAAAGAGATCACCAGTGGTGTAGGAATTACATCAACAAACCTGTGAGCCTTCAAAGGGGAAGACCAGAGGGTGAGAGAGGTCCCTGAAAGTTCATATGGTACAGTATGTTAAGCAGCAGAGGGAGGAGATGAAGCTTGTATATCCTGATGTTTTGTTGCTTATACTGTCATAGTTCATCCTAGCTAAGCTCTAAAACTCCCAAGACCCCAAACAGTACTTTTCCTTTGTACAAAAAAAAAAAAAATACAGCCAATACAAATCAAATGCCAAAGGTATTTGAATGATGCCATATTTGTAAACTGTCATCTATTGGAATTCTCATCACACTACATAAACATTAATTTGATTACCCCATTTTGGCTTATGGGATTTCCTGTTTACAAGTAGAATAGCCAATTATTTAAATGTTTAGTTGCCACAGTGAACCAGGAATCGCTGAGCCAATGACTGCCAGCTGCTGACTAACCTCATCACCACTGTAGATTTTGGTGCATGTGCAGGTCGTCGTCTTTTTTTTTTTTAATTGCTGTTTTTGTTGCTGTAGTACTTTACAAACTTCTAGTTCCTTGAGACTTAGTGATCATTTGGCATTATATTAACATCATACAATAGGAAAAACCACTTCCAGAAGTCTCTAGCCCCAGTGCTAAATTACTACTGAAAAGGAACTAGCAAGTTTGGCAAATTAAAAAAGAAAAAGTAAAGTAAGTTATAGTGGTCAGGGAATCTCTTGACAAAAGCTAACATTTTTTTCCAAAGAGGGTTATGTTTTGTTTTGGTTTTGTTTTGTTTTGCTTTGCTTTGCTTTTTGTTTTGTCTTGTCTTGTTTTGCAATGAAGGAACAACCCAATGCTGAAAGATGTTACTTGGTATTCCAATGCCAGTGTGGAAATTTAGTTGAAGGTGGGTAGGGAGCTATGAGTACTTGAAGGAGAAAAAAATGTTCTTTCCAGTGACATACCAGAGTTTCTTACAAGTTAATTGTCTTGCCCCCTCTCCAGTTGTCTTGAAGAACTCTTGCTTCTAACTCTGGATCCTGATTTTTAATATAGTTTGAGGGGCTCCAAGTTAGAATTCTTTAAGTCTCTCTTAGACCAGACTGATGAACAAAGAGTAATTTCTCACTGTTGAAATCTTGGTTTTTTCAACCAAATTTAAGTCTTCCCCAGGTACGTCAGTACATTGTCCGTGCAACTTTCCTTTCAGCAGTTTCTAGCATTCATTTAAAGGTAACTGGAAGAAAAATATTTTAACATAAATATTTTTTAAACTAATATCACAGTAAAACACATACACAATTTTAGGCGGTGTTTCAGGTAGCACTCTGACACATTGTCCTCTTGGCTATGCTTGAGATCACCAGTTTATAGTTGAACATGGCATGTATTTGTCATATCTATTGAAAAGAGCTTTTAATTTTCTCAGTTTTTTTTTTGCATTCAAATATTATACAATATTTTAAACAAATTGAGATATCTACCTATTTGGAGGGAAATGATAGAAGAGAGCTTTAACATTTTAAATGTCCAAAAATATAATAGAATTTGATACCTTTTTAAAAATTCTTATTAGCCCCTCTGTACTGGAGGGGTGACTTAGGGAAGCAGATAAGTTTTGTAGACAAACCTCTTTTTAAAAATCCAAAGTATTACTAGTGATACATGTTAAAGTCCACTTATGGGCTTAAATTAGTCAAATTGAGTTACTGAGTTCATGCAGAACATATGTACTCGCAAAATCGGGCCTGAATAGTGACGTAAATGTCTTATCTGGTAGGACTTTGTATCTGATTTACTTGTGTGGCACTAGTTTTACATGTAGTTCATGAGTATACATGGTTTATTCCATTAAATTTTAATTAAAATATATACAGTTTGTGAAAATGATTCAAATTAATTGGTTTGTGTGTGTTTAATAATCTCACTTCTGAGGAATCTCATACATGGTAGGAATCATCAAAGAGGAAAGCTTGTAGCAGGAAGATTTGAAAGGTTTTGAGAGATCCTCAAGAAAGAAGCAGGCACTTTCTGAATCAGTGCGCAAATGTCAGCATTTGATCAAATTAATACTACCTCCTCCCCAGTGTTGGTGTTCACCCGATATACATGTATTTAAGAAAATTAAAAGTGTAGGAAGTTTGTCCAGCATATCAGAAAGTCATAAATGCTATATCTGGTATCCAGAGCTTGGCAGTAAAAAATTTATTGTGTTCACTGTCTCTCCCTTTCTTCAGTTAGCATTTTTAAAATGCAAAGCCCCATACCTTGAAATACATTATTCCTAATTCGTTTCCCCTCCTTTTGCACATATTTTTTTCCTCCCCTTATTTTAATTTCAGCTCTAACACCAGGTTATAGTTTCTTCATTTTATAGATGATGTTAGCTGGAAAGTATGTTTATATTATTTTTATTCAGAGCTGCCATTCTTCTTAGTCATTTCTGTGACTAGAGACGAATAACCCTGCATTTGATGCCACATCCACGAGTATAATATATTTGGTACTCTGGGCCAAGGATTTATGTGTAAATTGAACTCTTGAGCATAGTCATGATGATTTTCAGCTGCCCAGACATCAGGTAAACACCGTTCAGTACACTAAAGGAACTGTCCTTGACACCCTTCCACTCCCACCTACTCTTCCTCACCCCTTTTTCAAAAATCAAAAACTCTATGAGTGTCTTTCAGACCATAAGGCAGACTTTAGTAACTCTCTATTTCTTTAAGTGCTAAATGTCTGGCATTTTAAACTTTATAGAATACATTGTGTTGGACACTGGAATAATACTGTTTATTTTCACCTGTGAAAAATGACTTTATTGTACTTGAAACACCTCCTTTGCATTTTCTCCATTTGTGCCATTCACTAGTGGAAATAAATTGTATTATACCATGATCTACTGGCTTTTTAAAACTGTGTTAAATATGCACATTTTTGGTATAGCTGTTATTTGTATGTATATATTGTATATACATATGAGTGTCTATATGTATGTACAGATAGATGGATATAACTCATACTGTACATTTCCATCAGGGCACTTAGGGTTCTGTTATTTTGTTATTTCGATCCTCAATCAAGGCAAGTATGCATGTGTTTAAGAAAGTAATCTGGGTTGATATTTATGAGAACATGGTCATTAGATGCAGTCTTTTTTTTTTTAATCCCCTCTTCGCACTTGTGTGGGTGGAAAGAAAGTTAAGTAAAATGTAGAACCATAAATTGCAATGCAGTAAAATAGTGCTGGTGAAGGAGCCAGTTCTTGTGGGTTTATGTTATGATGCAATGAAAGATAAGTGATGCAGAGAGAAGTGCACCATGAAAATTAAAAGCACTGGTGGTGATTCCTCTGCAAAGATGATAAAAAGAACCAGTAAATCACACAAACTTCATGTTCACTCTTACATGTATTTCTTAATAGTGATGTCATTGATCCTATTTTTACTCCATTAATAATAATTATTAATTTTGCTAAACCAAAATAGCTAAGAAAAGAATTACTGCTAAAGCATCTAAGGTTCTACTGAATTATAAAACGAACAGGAAATGGCCACTGGGAGAGAAGGATATGGTATTGGCGTGGGGCTTTCTCCCTTTAGCTGTCTCTTCTTGCTTGCTAATAGTAAGGTTTTTTGTGCACCTTCCTCTCCTTCTGAGCCACTACTATTCAAGCAGAGATTTGGCCCAACACAGCTGCCCTTTCCTAGGAGGTTTATATGGTCCTGTGTTTTGTCCTATACTTAACAATGTGAAGTGTCTAGTGCATATTCAAGTCAGAAAATAATATATTTAAGGTATATAAGTGTGAATCTCCTATCATGATAGAAGAAGAGGTTCTTGTTTCTTAGGTAGAAAACAGCCTTTTCTAAGGAACAAAACCAAAACATGGCTGTCATCTTTGAGTTGCTTACCAAAATACAGATCATTATTCAAGAAGAACAGATTCTCTCTTTTGTTTTCCCTCATCTAACATGATAGTGCCCCCAACCAGGTTGTAGCATTGCTGTTGAAAAGGCACTCACTCTTCATTATTAAGAACTGGACATTTCCCATCCTCAGATTCCTTAAAGTTGGAAGAGTGTGCTGTACACTTAGCAGACTTGCCTGTTGTATGCAAGGACTACTGATTGACGTCTGTTTTGCTGTGTATCTGGTTATGTTGTCTGCACTTTTATGAAATCACTACAGTAGATCTACATTGGAAATAACTAATGAACTAAGTTTTAAACACTGTCTAGAAAAAGAGAGTGAAGCTGAGAACTCTTCCTTAATTGTGCATTTTTATTTTCTACTGAATTCCAATAGCCCCCTTTAAAGTCATGTTGAATAATTTTCCCCTCATTTATATTCAGACTTCCAAATTTTCACCCATGCAAGGGAAGAGAACCCATTTGGCCTTATGGTAGCCTTCCGGTTATAAGAAATACATAAATTAGTATGCACCTTATCTGCCTGTTGTGGGTTTCTTAAACTTGCACTTCCTTCTCATCTACCCCAAAGTAGATACCCTTTAAAGAAAATAAAGGCAGAGAATTAAAACTGGGGAGCCATTTACTGTCACCAGCACTGTTAACTGTTTTCCCAGCAATCGTAACTTTTTGAAGTTTTGGAGATTGTGTGTGTATATATATGTAGCTGTATTGGATTTGTTTTGTTTTTTAAATATACAAGAGATTCTTCTTTGAATAGAGAAAAAGATTAATCTTTTCTGAAACAAGATACCCACTGGATATACTAATCTGAACATCTGTAGGTAGTTTGCCATGAAAAAGTGGAGAGAAGATGAAACTTCTGAATGAATGAAAGGGTATCTCGATGCCCAATAATTTCCCCCAAAGTACGGGTAATTTCAACCTGCACAGTTTCCTTTTCACTCATAGTTTTTAGCAATTGTGAGTGAAAATTCATGTAATTATCTGTAAATATGTAGCTAACAAATTGACCTAGTTTCTGTATTTTTGTTTGTTTTTGTACTAAAGTTTATAAGTCTGTGCCAGCTAGAGAGGAGTTGCTGTCATTGCTGGTTGTGGTCCTAGCATCTAACCCTGAAACTGTTCTAGATGGCATTTTTAGAATTAATGCTTAATGTTGTTAAACAGGGAAATGATGTTTAATCATTGGTCAGATTTAAAATCTTTCGAAGTGAAGTCATTTAATATGATGATTATGTGTCCTCAATCATAAATGAGGTAGGGAGCCTCCCTCCCCCAGTGGCCATGTTTACAGAGGTGTGTTTTGTTGATAAAGTGCAAGAGTTTTAATATTCATGTACATTATGCAGGTAACATTATGGCTTGGAACTGTTTATTGGGCGCTCTAGCTGAATTTTCAAATGAAATGAACTATCTGTATTGTTGGCACATTGATCCCATTTCTGGAGCATTTTTCCTATTTCGAGAAATACCTATATTCTTTTGTCATTATCCCCACTTAACTTTTTTCTGATATGCCTTGTAGCCTAAGGTAGTTAAATCTGATGAACATAGACATGGGAAATGCATTTTTAAAAATCCATGAACCCTCATATGTATGCTTTCAGTACTTGTGTTAAATGTTTCTATGGCAACTCTGAGGTCAGTGGAGTTTACGAATTAGATCGAATGTTAATGAAAAGTGTGTCCTCTGCTTTTGCAACAGCCTGACTTAGCATCGGAGGTATGTTAGGGCCACTCGAAAGCATGAAGGCCTTGTACGGGAACCGGTTTCTCTCAGTGGCACATTTTGCTTTTCCTGAGCCCTCAAATACATTGCCTCAGCATGAACATTTTTGATACTATAAATTGCACATGGTCATGGAGTGAGTTGTATTATTAAAAAGATGTAACTGCTTAATGTTTGCAGATTCTGGCTGATCCATGTGACTATTTGGCACATATCAAACGTGGGGTGGGGGAGTCCCAGACCCTTTTAACCCCTTTTTTTGTCATAGACAAGTATAGTTAGTTTCAGATATTGGCTGCCCTGGTATGTTGCCGGATAGCTCTTTTTTGGTGTCCATTCCAAATGTGCTTCCTTGCATTTCGTATCACATAATACCACTCCTCCCCAACGCTTTATGTGGTATACTTTTTATTCCACATTAAATGGGAATTGTGCCTACTTAGAGTGTCCCTCCAATTAATCACATACACGTGTCCTAAAATAATCCAAGCCAGAGATACAAGGTGGGAAATTAAAAAAAAAAAAAAAAAAGTCCACTTGAGGCCAGTAATTTATCAGACAAGGTATTTTATCAGATTATCTTGACACTTGATATATGAGCCTATTAGGAGTTGCAGGTGGTTTCATAGAGCAAAATCCAAGTGAAAGGGATATGTGGGGTTTCTATTAGGAGATAATTTTGTTCTTATTTTACCTTTCCTTTTATGATCCTTCTCTACGAGGTTAGACTAAGTAAATTTTCCAAATTAATTTTATTTTGTCTTTTATCTTTTAGAGAAATTTTTGCAAAAGTGATGGTCTGATGTAAATAACATTTTTAAGTATAGTGCACATAACTTTCCCAGATTATTCCAACCTGATAATTTGTAAATGCTTTAGAGTTTTTTAAATTAACAGTTGTGTTGCTAAATCCTATTTATGTAAGTCTGCTGAAATTTTTAACCCATTTAAAACTTAAGACAAACATTTAAATAATGGATGGGTTACACTGAGTTATTTAGCTTTCAGAACCCCCTTGTTTTAGTATATGAAAAATATAGCCTAATGCGCATTAATGAGGTTGGAGAGACTATGAGAAATATGTATAGTGTATATTTTAAAACAGCTTTGCTTGTATTGTGAAGATTTAAAAACAAACTTGAGATTTTAACGTAATTATTAACACAGTTTTAACATAAGTTATCCCACTGGGTTTAAGAGCATCGTGAATGTATAATCCTTTTTTTGTAACCCAGGTTGGTTTCTGCTTTTACCAGTCATACAAACATTTTATTTATGTTTTTAGTTTTATATACTCATTTCCCTTTGTTTTCCTCAACCAGCATGATTTTTTTGCACATGTAGAAATTTTTAAAGAGAAAAATCAATACATCATTCTCTCCGGGTTTTCTTCACTTCTCCCTTCCCTTCCACTAACTCCTTACCTTAAAGGCCATATCGCTCCATTTGCATTATTTGTGCAAATGCCAGGGTTGGTTTTTATTTTTATTTTTGCTATTTACTTAAAAAAATGAAAATGCTTCAGTCAATTGCTTTTTTATTTAAAAAAAAAAAAAGAAAAAAAGCTGTAACCTTATCATTTCTGAGTAGACCATTGAGAGACGAATGCACACCTGTAATAGCCCAAGACCAGCTTTGGTGGCTAGAGGGAATATTTTAACTAAGCAAGAGTTTCTTTTCTAAAAGTGGCATATATTTATTCACAATCTCTTTCAGCTATTCCCACCAGTCAGGGGTCCAGATAAAATGAGGGTTATCAGCTAACTGATATGTTATCATTGAGGTTCATCAATGAATTTGTACATTTCTAGTTCCCTTTGGTGAAGGGAAAATGATGATTTTGCAAGACCTAGATTTTGGCTTGGTTTCTTGCCTCCTTTTTTGGCAGCCTTCATCTTCTCATCTCCTAAAGCCCTTGAGCCTGTAGGGTTTTTGTAGTGGACAGAGGACTTACAGTCTTTTAAATCTAGGACTGACTTTTTGGTGAGCAATTATTCTGTTGAAAGTGATGTTCTGCCACTTTACCGATGACTAAGTTTAAATACACAGAGTCCTCTCAATTTTCGGACCAAACAAACGCCCACAGTGGAGGCTTACCAAGGGTTGCAATGGGGAAGAAGCCTCTCCCTCACTGTCAGCACCAGCTGGTAAAGGTGACTGTACAGATGTGCATTTTCCTTTTGGTAGACATGGTCCACAGCACTAACTGGTAAGGCTTATTGTACAGTATATTGTCAGTATTCTTCTGGTTCAACATATCTTATAGTTCATATATAACCTGTATTAATTGTATAGATTGTGCATTTAAAGCTGTTACCAAGTTGTCAGAACATAAGAGCGAAAACAAGGTTACATGTAATATTTTGTTTGTAAGTATCCTTTGTATCATAGCAAAGGAAATGTTTAAAAAATCAACTGTAATAAAGTAATTTTAGTACACAGAGTGTCTGCTCAGTTTTTTAAAGTAATTTTATTTCCATAAAGATAAAATATATTTCAATTCAGTTACTAACTATTGGATAATTACTGAATCTCATGTACTGTGCTGGATGTTAGGCTTGTAAAAAATGAGTATGATATGGGTAAGAATGAAACTCTGATATAGACATAAACCCTCTAGTCTAATTTCCTCAAATTCTATTTGCCCAGAGAGTGAAGTGGCCTATTGGTGTGTGTGGTGTGAGATGAATCTTTAGGTTCTAACAGTTTGATGCAGGTCCTTAAGTTTTATATTGACCTGTTTGTCATCTGCGTAACTGCAACTCCTCCCACATATGGACATACAGATGTATGCAGTTCTCAGACCTTGCACAAAGCTTCAAGAGATGGTTCCATCTGGGCCTATCTGTCTAGATTGGAAAAACATCACATTTAAGCCCTATGTGGAGCAGAATATCTAATCCAGTTCTGTTGTTTAAAACACAAAGTGACATTTTTGTCAGAAAGCTAATTTGGGGGGAGGGGTTTCATGGACTAGGGTTATGTGTTTTTTAGTTAGAAAATGGTTTTAAGTGTCATTTTTAAAAATCAGTGGGATTGCCTGCTTTATTGGAGAGAAGACTATCAGGAAATGGTGTTTTTAACTTTTTAGTATACCATTTTAATTCCTAGAATGTTGGTAGTCAGCTATTTTGAAATTAACATTTATATAATGTTTAATTTGCCTGGGTCAAACAACTATGTGGCAGAGCCAAGATTAGATCCCAGGTCTCCTACCTCCAGTATTTCCAGCATCCCACCTGGAATTTGGAGAAACTCAAAAAGGGTTTAATTTAAAAAAAAATCTTTCTGCTTTATCCCCATTATTGGACTCTTCAAACTATAGTGAAAGGAGAATATTGTAAAACATGTGCTCCTGGCTTGTATCCTATGTCAACAACACAAATGTCATTGGCTGAACACATCAGAGATGCTCTTAGTTATGCTTAGGGTTTAAATTTAAAGCCCGTCCTACTTGACTGTAAAAGAAATATGAACATAAATAAAAATTTACCACAGTGGTCAACTAACTCCATAGCCCCAGTGGTTGTAAGCTAGTACTACCACCTTCATCTCGTTCAGTAATTCCAGCTGTAGAACTAGGGTTTTCTGTATGCATCATGGACAATTAGTGACTTTGGTTGCTACTATATTTTCAGGTGCTCATTCTTGATAAATAGATGGAGACGAGACTGTGGAGGGTGCTAAGGCTATGCAAACGATACAATAACTTTAGGGGTGTCCTTTCTAATGTGTACGGCTCCTCCACAGAGTTGTGCACTCCAGCAGCTCTGAAGATATTCTTTACTGTATTGTTGAAACCTTTAAATTATGGAGTCATCCAGTGAATGGGAAAAGGCAAAGTATGGCATAAATAGCACTGATTTGGGTTCTGGTTTTCTAGCCCCACCATACTAATTGTGAGAAAAGTCACATCTCAGAAAATTCATCCATAAGAAATAGGAAAATAGATGGGTTTCAGCCAAAACAAACAAACTGGTGTGAAACCTATGAGCTATAACAAAGCGAGTGAGTGTGTATGTGTGTGTGTACCAGGAGTGGGGAGACTGCCCTCAGCTGGGCAATCCAGGCCCCAGCCTGTGAGTGTCAAAAGGTGCTGCTCTTTCAGGCCCTTTCTAACTTTGCAGTAGAATTCATAACTGGAACTTCTCAGCCTTGTAAGAATTAGAGAATAGATTCTGATCTGAAAGTAGATACCACCTCACCAGAAAGGCCTTTGAGCTCCAACTGAGGAATTAAGTAAACATGGAGAATGGGGTCTCCCTGCTTTTACTGTTTCATTACATCCTAACACGCTTCCTGAATTAAGGCCTATTCACAGTCTCAGTCTTTTCATATGGAACAACTCATAACTTTTCCAAGGTCATACAAGTCACTGATGAAGTAAAAATGAGAGCCCACATCTACACACTACATCAGCACTCTCGCCAACACAGTTTATTAATTGGCCATTGGAAAATATCTCTGTAGGTACCATTGATGATTAGAGAATTTTGAACCTGCAGGGAAATTATTAACCTAGAGCTAGAGGCCTGGTTGTTGATTAAACAGAGCCACCACTGGTTAGTGTTAGGAGACCCAAGGCTAGATCTACAGAAGTGAAGCAACAACCAGTGAAGAGAGAATGTGCAGGGAGGCTCTGTTAATTCCACAGAGAGGTAAGCATGGCTCAGTACACAGAGGACTTCAGAAGATAAACACATTTGTTTCTGGATATTTAAAAAATAATGACATTCCATTGTTGCAGGGAGACTGCAATATATTTTCTATTCAGAGGCAAACAAGGTAGATTTTTATTCACACTAGTAATACACAGAGGCAAAGTATTATTACGCGGGAAGGCTGGAGGGGCTAGAGGCATTTATTTTTGATGTTAGTGTTTTTTATTGTTAATTTTAGTGAAATTCCACTTTTCCTTCTAACTTTCAGCTCTTCTTGGACACTTTAGAGCATAATTATTGCATATCTTAAAAACAACATCTGGTCACTTGGGTAGGGTGATTTTCATTAAAATCTTTATGTTGTCTCTCAACTCCCAGAATCCAGATCAGGTCTGTGATCTCCTTATCTTCAAGTACATAAATCAGCCAGAGGTCTATGTAACCACTACACTCCTTAGCAGGATTTTAACTCACTGACTCTCAGATGTGTTATGTGTAACCTAAGCCACCCTTATCTATCAGCACACGTCCCTTCCATGATGTATGCCAAGTGGCAGTCTAGCTAGCATGTCCCACCAATGATGTGGGACTTACTGCTTCCTGAGGCATTCATTCCATATCTGAGCACTCAGATACTCCCTAGGTATAACTTCTCGATGTTATCTCTGCCAATTGTGATAACTGGTGGAAAAAAATTCCGATGCCATCATTGGCGGCCTTGCTGTAGAATCATAAATACTCCTATCGGCGTTGTTACCAAATTCTACCAAAGTGGCCAAGTGTATCTGCTTGAGAGCAATTCATGCTAGAGTTCATTTGTAAAGGAAGAGACCTTGGCATTACTGGGGGTGACTGACAGGATCTTGTGGTCTGAATGGAAGATGAGTACAGAGAAGCTTCCAACTCAAGGGTGGTTTTGAGGTTATTTATAAAGCCATGATAACACTTCCTGTGTCAAGACCTCTTTTCTAACACTTTGCAAGTCTTAGGAAGTATATCTTCACTCAAAACAGAGATGATGTCTTCACAGTGTCAGGATTTGGTGCTTTCTTTTTCATACTGTTGTCTCCAGCCAAGCCACGCTGGAAACCTACATATAAATATATAAAATACTAAATCTTTAAAAGAAGTTATAATCTAGCACAGTCTTCAGTATCAGAGGTCAGAACTTAGTAGAACACAAACCTTCAGAGGCAGTTGTTTGTTTCCTGCATTCTGATCCAATGGGTAGAGACAGAAGACTCAGTCTCAACTTCTGAGATAATGCCTACTTTCAGTCACTGGGATTTCCCACCCCCCTTACCATTTGAAAGTGTTTATAAATAATGAAGAGACCAAAAGGGAGGCAAACGAATGAGGCCTGAGGAGATTGCTAAAGACTTGCTACCTGGAAAACTCCAACTCAGTGGTACTTCTTCGGGCTTTGTTTTATTTTGTTGTTTGTTTCTTGCTTTCTCAAACTCATAATGTGTCATTTTGTTCAAGGACCACACATTCTCTCAGAATAGTGTATAGGGGGTTCCTCCAGCGGGTTCCATATAATTAACTATTAATCATCATTAGACTGAAGGACAGGGTTTCATAAACCTGCTTGAACAGAAACTACACTTTCTTGGCAAAAATGAGCTGAAAAGCAGTGATGCTGTCAAGCAATGAAGGGAAGATGAGAGGGAAGTATCTTCCTGAGACAGGCTAAGCGCACATCTGGCACAAGAAACATGGAGGAGAAATAGTTAAGGGTCATGAGAGTTGTGGGTCCAAGGGAATTAATGAAACCAGAACTAGGGCTGTCCTGCCATTCTGAGAGCTTTAAGACTCTCTCTCTCTCTCTCTCTCTCTCTCTCTCTCTCTCTCTCTCTCTCTCTCTCTCTCTCTCTCTCCTCCTCCTCCTCCTCCTCCTTCCCTCTCTCTCTACCAGAGAGACAAAGAGACAAAGAAAGCTTGTGAGGAGATAAATATATGTATGTGTGTGTATGTATGTGTGTGTATGCATATGAAAGGAAGGGAAAGGAAAACCAACCATGATTTCTCAAAAAGCTATTATCTCAAAGAACTAGAGTTCTGTGGTATCTGGCCTAGAGAAACAATACAGATTTAGCTCTTAGAAGAAATTTCAGCCAGAAAAGGGAGTGTTTCAAAACCACTGGGCTGCTTCCCATCTTGTGTTCAGTTCTGAATGATCCTAGCTAGGGTCCTACATATGGCACTGCAGGGTCCTAATTAACTGAAATCCCCACTGAACCAGACGCTGGGGTTGGGCAGTAGCCTGATGTAATTCTCCCTCACCACACCTTACACAGAGGCGGTTAACAAGCAGAACCGTGGCTTCTTTGAATTTCAGTTCCTTGTTTCTCCTGCTCAGAAATGGTGAAAGAACATTTGATGATGAATATTAAGAAGGTGGAAAGAAGGGAGGTAATTTTTTTTGCATGACAGGAGAATGTGTCTTAGACAATTGAGTGTTGTCTGCATTTCAGTTTAAGACTCTTGGGTAGTTCAGAGTTTCTTATTTGACCTAGAAAAACAAACCTGAAATCATGGCCCAGTAAGTCTTCATACCAAACCTTAGGACATGGCTTCAGTGAACATCTTACTTCTTTAAAATTGCTTTGCTGTTTGTGAGGTCAGGATGGAGCTTCTGTCAAAACAGGTGCCCTCTTTCTCAATGACAAACTAAAGTAAAACTTCAGGGCAAAGCTCTTAGCAACATATGGAAGCAGATGTCCAATTTTATTGTTCAATGGCCTAATCCAAACCAGATTGCATGGATCAATCTATACAATCTGCCTTATCTTACTCTGGTCTTCAGTATTATTCTTCACAAAACCAAACACTCAGCCACCAAGTGGCCAGATCCAGGAAAAAGCTTTTTCTGCATCTACATAGACGGCCTTTAAATAATTGAACAGAAAAAGCATATAATAGTAATGTGAAATATTGATAAATTACTGAGTCAGCTCTAGCCAACCTCTTGGAACTTTTGTTTTCTCTGGTTCTAGTTGTTTGTCTAGGCTCTAGAGATGGAGAAGTAATAATATTGTTAGAAAAGGGGGCAGCTAACCAGAAAAGCCCTAAGATATGAAGTTTATACTTTTCACCACTTGGAGAAAACCCAGATCATAGGAGAAAAGCAGCTCTGACTAGGGCTGTCTGGAGTAATCCCCAGAAATAGTACCAGAGGGAGTAGCTAGAGTGCCTGAGAGTCTGGCTCCTTGAGCCATGGTCTAGCAAGCTGCATGCAAGGACTTCCTGTTTCTAAAATCATTGGTATCTGTCCAGTGAGGCTCAAGGTCCTAAGCTAAAGTTGCAAATCAGTCTCACTCCCAACCTAGCCTTCCAGAAGTTGTCTGAAAGACTGGATCAGAGTATTCCATACACAGGCAGGCATTCACACTCTATGCCCTGTCACTCTCACCGACTCAGTCTCAGCACTGCACTTACTGCCTCTGCTGCTTTGCTCACACTCACGCAAGATAGACGCAGCCACGCAGGCCTGCGAACCGAGCTGCTACAGCTGCCACCGCATGAAGTCAGCAGAGTGCCATAACCGCAGCATGAAATGAGGGAAGTGGGACCGAGACACAAACATCCTGTCTTCACTACATCAAGTGGCTTCAGCCTGAGAATCAGAGTCACAGAGCTGATTATTTATGTGGGACACAGCTGCCCAATGACACAGAAGCTCATCTTCTTTGTAGTCATTGCTAGGGAGAGTCCATGGGTTTAAACGGTACTATTCTTTGACTTATCAGGTCGGTGACAGGAGACAGTGACTGGGAATACCCACCCAGCTGCTGACCAGCGTGAGCAGGAATGTGTTGAGTAGAGCCTGGGCAGGAGTTCTGCTCAGGGTAAGTGAGCAACAGCTAGCTGGACGTTCCATCTCTTTCCACAGATCAGTTTAAGAAAAAAAAGGGCTGAATCATTGGCAAAGACCTGGAGCTGCTCGCCCCATTCAGGCCTTACCACCTTTTCAGGACTCTGCCATGCCCAGCTCTGTCCTTTCTTGCAGGATGGGTGGGTTCTTGGGCCACGTCTCACCTTGTATAAGATCGCTTCCAGCTAAAGATCTCCTCCACGCTGGAAGATGGAGAGACCTCCCGCTTCTGCAGGGTTCCCCAGCGACGCCGGCCCCCTAGGAAAGAAGCGCGGTGCCTGCTCAGCCCTTTCATTCTCTCTTCTGTTCGGAAGAACTCCGTCAAGGCCCGAAAGTACTCCAAGATGACCTCATGGCTCCAAGCTGACAAGGGTTCCTGACGCAGGAAGCCACAGTGGCCTCCACAGCTACTGAGCAGGAGGAAGAAGTAGGGGTTGCTGTGAAAGAGTTCAGTGGGCAGAAAGTGGTCTGGGGGCCCGCACACAGGGTCATCAGTGCTACAGATACACAGCACAGGTACAGCTGCCTCATCCACATCCCGGAGGGGGTCGTTGTGGTCCCAGTAGGTGTCCCAGCTGATGGGGAAACTCTTGGTGTGGCAGAAGAGGGTCTCCTCAAACTCTCGCAGGGAGCGGCTCCTAAACAGTTTGCTAGTGTCCACTGTGTCCTCCAGGGCCGTGGCATACCTGGCAGGAGGAAGTCGAGTGGGGAAGGCAGGAAAGGGAGGGAAGAATGAGAACACAAATTAATAGCAGAGGTTACAGAGTGGCAGCCCACAGGCCAGATTCTGCGCATAAAGGCTTTCTTTGGCGATACAGTGTTTTCTAAAACTTCCATTTCATTGTCATCATTTAAAATCTAGAGATGTTCCGTAAAGTGCAGCTCTCGGGCTCTTCTAGGGAAACGAGAAGATCTGGCTATGTGGGTGGGCATTTCTGAGGGGAACAATCGGGTATTTTCTCCCTCGTCCTGTGTCACAGTTCCTACCAGGCCTGCCATTCATCATCACCTGCCCAGTCCTGGGGCAGCATCTGACTTGACAGGCACTAAGCTACAGTGATAGCTCCCCTCCTGACTTCAACTTCCGACCCTCCGTGGGGAACATGCTATGAACCGTCACCTCCTGAACCCCTCCTAAAACTCATAGTTTCAGACTATCCAAAGCAGCAGGTGTCACCTGGCCCCCATCATTAACATTTTACTTTAAGTTGCATTAGTTTATGTTTTAAAAACTAATATGCTATCCAGATAATGACAAATACGTGTAACCTTGATCAGTGAGGCAGAAATTCCTAGAGAGGGCTGGGTGGCAGAGGAAGTGACAGGAGTGTAATTAATTTACAAGGTGATTACCAAATGGAAGCCTGAGAGCAGCTGCTCTGGGGAAGAAGAACATCTTTGCTGTTGCCACCTCACTAGAGAGAGCCTGGCACCCTGACGAGAAGGCCAGGACGGGCAGCTCACACCTTGGAGTGGATCCATCCATCATTAGCCCACTGAATATGGAGATGTATCTCCTACGAACATTCAAAGAGGCTTGCCCTGAGTTTCTCATTCCAAACTTCTGTGGGCAGTGCCATTTCTAAAGGGTCAGTTTTCTTCTCTACTTCTCTGACCTTATCTTCCAGCTGGTGCCAGGGTCAGCACTAGTGGTGGTCATTTGGGGATGGAAACTGGCAATTAAGCGCTATGAGAGCACCTTGCTCCCAGACTGCTCTGTCAGCTCAGGGTTGCCATGGCAGCATGCTGTTGCCCGAGCTCGGGGTTAGACCGTCTTAGAACAAGAGGCAAAATGTAGCAAGAAAAGAAAGAAATCACAAGTGCCACCACTTATGACCACCTACACAGTACCAGGCCCTCACTTCTATCATTTGTGCTTTTAACCACCTTCGGAGGTAGTTATTAACTCCATTTAACTGCAGAGAGAAGTGAAGCTCCAAGGGGTTAACTAACTTGCTGGAAATTTAGGATTTGAACCACATATCCCAGGTCTTTCTGCCACATTACACTGTTGCTGTAATATCTTTGGCCTCATTCTGTCATCTCCTAGGAAAACAGAAGTGTAAGCTGAGGACTGGTTATGTGCTGTGAGACTGTCACTCCAGCCTTCTCAGTGGAAAAATCTCACCTGTTACCCTAGTGGTAGGGTAGAGTGTTCTCTTTTTAGAGATTTAAGAAAAAACTTATGCTTAAATATTCTTAATTTTTTTTTGCATTAAATATTGAGTACACACCTAGGAATACGTAAAACATTTGTCAGGTCTAAAGTATTTTAATAAATCAAATACCACCTAATTCCTGACTCCTTAGACTCAGAGACTATGAGGAAACATTACAGGCAGATAATCAGTTGCAATTGCTTCCAGAGCCCTCTTTGCTGATTTGATGAGCTGTAGACTAAGTGGTAAATGTCAGGCGCTGTCCCTGCTGCGGGTGGGGCAGGTGCTCAGGTTGCTAGGACACGGTGGGGCTGAAGTGAGGCTAGGGGGCCCAGGGCAAGAGTTCCTGTTCTGCATAATGATGCTGATGAGTCGTATGCGGCTTTTAAACCTGCTTTCCTGTTTCTGTCTAGAAGGTTTGGACAGCTTCACAAAGTGTGCGAGGAGAACTTTGCCCAAATCGCCCTAAGACTGTTTGATTCAATACAAGGCAGAGCTGTATCTGTCTGGGTGAGCCCAAGACCCCTGTTCGCCCTCTCCTCCCCTTGTCCGTCTGCGGTCTTCGTCACCCACCTGCTGAGGGCGATCTTCTGGTGGAGCAGAAAGCCCCTCTCGTAGGGCCAGGGCAGGCCGGCCTCAAACCACTCGCGGCAGCGCAGCACAGGCGAGATGCAGGCGGCGCCTGTCACGTAGCTGGAAGAGCCGCACTCGCCCAGGTAGGACAGCAGCAGCGCCGAGCCCGAGCCCTCGCTCACCACAAAGAGCGGAGCCGCAGGGTGTCGGAAGCGGATGTAAGTGACCGCCTCTTTGAGGTCGGACGGGTCCCCGAAAGGCTGCAGCCGGGGATTGACCAGCGGGCAGCCGTGGTGGCCACGGCGGTGGAAGATGACCGGGTAGTAGCCGCGCTCCAGGGCGAGGAGGCAGAGGCCGAGCACGTTGCGAGTGAGGCGCCCCCACGCATTGGGGATCACCAGCAGCACCGGCGGAAGGCTCCCGGCGTTGGTGATTCGGCGACCCCGGGCGCAGGGTCCCACCACCCAGTCCAGGGCCACCAACCCGTCATCAGCCAACTGAAGGTACTCGCGGGCCAGCTCGGGACCCGGCCCCGCCGGCAACACAAAGTGGCAGAGGGTCTGTAGGTGCGGCCCGCAGAGCCACGAGCGCGGGCCCGGCTCGAGCGCCGCGGAGCGTCGCAGGGCGCGCAGAAGGCACTGGGCCAGCGCCGACGGCTTACAGATGAGCCTGCACCCGCCGGGCAGCGGCTCACGCCCGCTGCCAAACTGGTCTGCCGGGCCTCCGATGGCCACCGCCTCGTCGTCGTCCTGTCCCCGGGCCGCCGGCAGGGTCCCGTCTCCGACGGCACGACTCCCGCGACGCCGCAGCCGCGGAGCCAGCAGGCCAAGGAGCGCGAGCGCGGCCAGGAGCAGGACGAGGGCGGCGCCCCACGGCGGCATGGCGAGGCAGGAGAAGCCTCGGCGGGCGGCGGGCGGCGGGCGATGGGGCCGTCCCCTCGGCGAGCTCCCCGCTCTGCCCGCGGCTCCGCCCGGCCGCGGCCGGCTGCCCAGGGCCCTCCCGCGCGCGGCGGGGGGCGGGGGGCGCTCCGGATTGGCCGCGGCCCCTCCGAGGCAGCCAGTTCGGGCCCGGCTCCCCTCGCCCGCCCCCCCACTCCCGCCCCCAGCCCTTTGTACAGCGATTGCGACAAGCAGGAGCAGAGGGTGAAAGGAGTGGAGGCCACGCAGAGGAGCGAGCACGCGCCAGAGAGCCGGAAGAGAGTGGGGAGGACAGCGAGCCGGGGAGTGGGGTGTTGGCGGCAGTAAGTGGGGAGACTCCGAGACTGAGGCTTGAGGAGCCAGGATGTGCACGAGTCCCCTGTCCCTGCCCCTCTGCCTCGCGCCGTGTGTAGCTGCCAGGGAGACCCTGCGTCACTGCGCCCTTAGGGGCCGCTGTTGAGAAGTACCAAAAAGGAGACGTGAATAAACCGCGGCTCCCGGCGTGGATTCCCGGGCTCCGCCGCTGCAGCGGGAGCCACGAATCGCGCCTCCCTTCACCCGCTCGGCTGTGCTCTCTGACCTCGGTGTTTGTCTCGGCCCCGCGGGGACAGGCAACTGTTCAATACCATGGCCGGGTGGAAGGTCTGGCTCAGGGCCTGCAAGGACCAGGGCAGGCGTCCAGCCCCGACTGCGGGTTTGCGGCAGCAGGCTAGAGTGCCGGGGGCTGCTCATTCCCTTGCCTGCATCAGTGCGCTGTCTCCGTCCCCCCGGGAGCTTTGGGGCTCCCCCAGGAGCATGGCTTCCGATAGAGGAAACCCTTATCACACTTCCCCAGGAAGGACTTCCCCAGAAAAAGAACAGCCCCAAGCCTCCGAGATCGAGCTGGGGGAAAGGACTCACTAAGGTGCTGGGCGAGAGAGATGCCTGTCACCTGCGATGGGGTCGTGGCGGGGGGTAGACTGGAGTCCCTTCAATCACCTCAGCAGATGGTAATTACTGGGGGGACAGGGGAATGGTGAGGAACCCCTTTGTAAATCACAGGATTGTGAGAGACTACTGAAAGAATACGTTCTTGCTCTATTTGGGAGTTTGGGGCTAGGCATGGCAACCTTCACCCTCCACCCACGTTCCCATCTTTCCTCAAAATCCTGAGCCGAGCCAAGGAGAAAGACCCCGGGGAACAGGACAGCAAAGCCGTCGTCCCTCTTCAGGGGAGGTCTGGCCACCGCTGCCTGTTAGGGGGGCGAGGCCTGCGGCTCCTCCGCTTCACGGTGACCGATGTCTTCCTGGACACAAATTGGACACCGACTGAGAGCAGACGCGGAGGTGCGGAACAAAGCAGACCCGAGCCTGGTTCCGGTCTCCGGAGCTTCTGGGCCTGGGAAGGCTGGAGACCGGAACGCCCCCAAGGCTCCTCCGGTGTCGGGGCCCTATTTGCGAGGGCAGGAATGGGATAGGCTGAAGACGAAGCTCTAGAGCAGTGACCTCTTTCCTTTTGCAGCTCAAACTCCTTGATTCTGCCCTTCACAGTGACAGGTCTGAAGCGAGTTTGCAGGAGAAGAGTACCCGTCTCTCCTCCTGGGCAACCCGGTCCACACGGGTCCCTTCCCCCCCGCCCCGCCCCCCCCGTTCGCCCAGTTGTTCGATCACACCCAGGCGTTGCAGCTGCGGAGACCTGCTGGGACGAATGCCTGGCGGAGGAGGTGGTTCCCGCCTGCATTGCAGAGCGCTGCGCTTGAACCAGCATCCCGCATGCAAAACTTTTCCGGCTTGGGGTTCAGACGCGTGCGCGCACCGTCCACAGCTGTGGGAGGGCACTGGGGCGGGGCGGGGGCGGGGCACGAGCGGAGCAGGGCTGCGGGGCGGAGCGAGGCGAAGGGCGCGCTGGCTGCGAGAGTCGCGGCGCGCAGTCGGGTGCGGTGGGGGTGGGACGGCGCGCGCGAGCCGGGGCTCTACGTGGGCGCGCGGGGGCTCAGGGGCGGGGCGCGCGGGGGCTCAGGGGCGGCGGGGCGGCGCGCTTTCCCTAGCTTGCGGGTCCGCGCGCCCCGCCCGGGATGGCGCCTCCTCTGTCTTCTCCGCCTTCGCCCCAGCTGCTTCTTGTTGCAGCTTTGGCCGGGATCCTGAGTCCCACTGAGGTGAGGCAACCCGCTCCTGAGAAAGCTCCGGCCCGGGATCTCAGCGCTTTGCCAAAAGTTCCTCCTGGAAGGAGTGGCTGTCTGGGCCTGGGGAGAGGGAGGGCAGGGCCTCGCCGAGGCCAGGGCCCTAGCTCTTCCGCGTCTTGGACCCATAGGTGGTGGCTGAGCCGGCGGAGGAGGCAGGTGTCCGTTGTCCCGAGGGCCTGTGGCCTCTACCCCCAAAGGTAGGAGCCTGCAGGACGGTGGGAGAGGGTGTCAAAAGGATAGGCCAGTCCCACTGTCCACTTTGCACCCTCTGAGTAACCCTCTGAGGACCTCTGCCGGTTCCTCCAGCCCTCAGTCGCCCCATCCAAACCTGGAGGCATGGGGCCTACTGTCCCCTCCCCATCCCCACACAGACTCCCCCAGCTACTTTAAGGTCTCTTCTTTCCCCATGTACAGGTGTCCCCAAGAGTGATCTACACACGAGTGAGCACATGGCAGGTAAGTACCACCAGCAGGAGCCATCCTTGGTGTCTGCACTGGAAACATGGAGCTCCTTGCAGGGTTTCTCCGCCTTTTCTGCTCACTAGCCCCATTCTTTACCACTTCGTCAGGAAAAGGCAATGTTCTTGGTCCCAAGACAGTGAGCCATAGGTCTCTGTCTTCTGCTTTGCTGTGTCAGGAACGCTGTTGAGTAGCTGGTTGTGTGGGCAGGAGGCTGCAAGGGAATTCTGAGGGTAGTAGGGAAAAAAACTCGTGCCCCAACTCTGCTGTGTGTCTGTGAGAAGTCTCCTGACTTCTCTGGGCCCCAGTTTTCTGTAAGAGGATATTAGTGATGTCCCTACCCATGAGGAGAAAATGAATAGTGTATGACAACACTTTGGAAAATATAAAGCTGTATTGTTTAAAGAGTGTGCCTTGGGTTACCAGGTTCCAAATTGTGGGTTCGCTTTGTATGGCTGCCTCTCTATTTTTGTTACCAGTCATAGCTTCCTGCCCCTTTAGTTTTCCTTTTGAAACATCTCACTTTTTTGATCCTCATAATAGCTCCAGGCCAAGAGACCTCATGCCACCTACCTGATTCCTTTCCTCAGACATCCCTTTCATTAAATCATTTTACTGTTCAGAAACCCTCGATGGCTCCTCATTCCCCACCTTATCTTAGCTATACTTCCTTGCCTGGCTTTTCAGGGCCCTACCTAGTTAAGTAAGCCTTGATTGACCTTTCCAAATCTGTGGTTCCTCTCCAGTTGTGTTGGTCTGCTCACCTACCACACATGTGAGTGCCAGGCTCTTTTCACTGCTGTACCTTTGCTCCTTCATATTCTCTTCTACACCTGCCCTGTCCTGACCCAAAGCTGAAGCAGTCAGCTCCCTGGCCTCTGCCATTCATCTTCATCCATCTTCAAAGTGCAGTACAAATCAGCTCTCCCATGAGACCTTGCCTGATCACATCAGCCCTTACTCATCACCTTCTCCGTATTCATGTAATGCTTACAACCTATCTCTTATAATTTAACAGCTAATCAATTTGAGTTTTATTAGTTTGCTCTTTCATTTGCATTGGTTCTGTTTCCCTGAATTTCCTTTACATTCTGTGCAAATAGAGTCCAGGAGTCCTCTTATGGCATCACCATAGCATCTGGCACAGTGTTGAGCATCAGGTCAGCTCAAAGAATAATTAGTAATTGACAAAGTGTTTCCATCCTGGGATTGTGCACCTGCTACCTGCATGCCCTGTATTTGGATGCTTTGGGGAGAAATATATAGATAAGATCAATGAATAGAAGATCTAGTCTCCATCAAGGGGATGCTTACAGTCTAGACTGAGGACCTGTAGAGCCATCATTGCAGGTATAGAGAAATACGGCTAAAGAGTATGGTCAGAGTCTGACACGGTTAACCAAGCATGCTGTCATGGGAGTTGTGAATTTTGAGGGGTGGCACTTAATGGAAGAGAGGTGAAAGGAACACTCAGAGGCAAGGGGCAGTGCACACCAGTACTTTCTGTCCTGAGATCTGATGGTGGAAGGGTCATGTGGCCATCCTGGAAGTTCCTTTAAGCTGGCCCCCAGGATAGAATTAAGATTCTCAGGGAGGGACCTGGGGCCTGGCTTGATGTTTCCGTGCCCTTCTTCCAGGCTGAGGATGTCAGCTTCCTCTACCATCCCTGTGCCCACCCCTGGCTGAAGCTCCAGCTTGCCCTTCTGGCCCATGTATGTGTGGCCCAGCCCTCACTGGCCCCTGACTTCAGCCTCACTAGGGATCGGGTAAGTGGTTGGTGAAAGGTGGTTGTCTGGCATTAGCAGAGGCGGCAGCCCCATGTACAGGGAAAGGAAAATTCAGGGGCTTCCTCTTGCTCGCTCCCACCTTCATTTAGCTTTAACAGTTACCTCTTTTCATAGCCCCTGGTGCTGGCAGCATGGGGAGTGGCGCTGGAGATGGCATGGGTAGAGCCAGCCTGGGCTGCCCACTGGCTGAAGAAGAGGCGAAGGAGGAAGCAGAGGAAGGAGAAGGCGTGGTTCCACTCTGACAGCCTTTCCGAGCCCTCTCCCTTGGTGCCAGCACCAGGCAGAGGGAAGCTGTCTCGGAGAGGGTGTATGCAGGTGAGGGGTGCTGGGCCCAGGCTTGGTTGGTGGTATGATCATAGGGTTATCTGGGCAGGGAAAGTAAGTGCTGTTTCTTTTCCCCTTAGGCCCCAGCTTTGGCCTTTACTCTGCGGAGCTGGCGGCCCCCAGGCAAAGAGGTGGCATCTAGAGGGTTCAGGCAGCTCTCTCCTGGTGGTGCCAAGAGGCGTGGGCTGCGGGCTGCCCTTGGTCTCCAGCCTACCCCCTCAGTCCTGAGGTTCCCCTGCTTTACCATGGAGCTTGGAGCCCAGGCAGCCCATATTAGGAACCCTGGGTGAGCAGGGTAATGCCCCTTCTGTGCCCACTGCGGCACTGCTGCCTGGGAGGCCTGGAGGCAATGCCAGCTCCAAGATAGAGGCTCAGGTGCCCAAAGGGCAAAGCAGCTCAGGTGGCTGTGCCTGTCCAAGTCAGGCTTCCCGGGCCCCTCAGGCAGCAGCACCTCCGAGGGCGGCCAGGGGCCCCACTCCACGCACGGAGGAGGCTGCCTGGGCTGCCATGGCCTTGACTTTCCTGTTGGTGCTGCTCACCCTGGCCACACTCTGCACTCGGCTGCACCGAAACTTCCGACGCGGGGAGAGCATCTACTGGGGGCCCCTAGTGGACAGCCAGGACACAGTCGCCGGTGAGGAGTTCCCCTCCTTACTCATCCCAGCCCCTTCCTGCCCACCATGGCTTCCCTGCCCTTGACTGCTCCCCATCCTGCCCATAGCTGTGCTGAAGGGGAGGTTGCTGATTCCTCCGCGCCGGGTTAAGCGCTCGCGCCGGAGACCCCTCCTCCCACCCACGCCGGACAGCGGCCCGGATGGGACAGCTCCGACTGACCTGACCCAGCCCTGCCACTGTGGCAGGTTTGGCCCCTCCTCCGGCCAGAAGGCCGCGACCTCTGCCACGTGGATTGTACCCAGGGCTGCCCTCTGGTGGCCAGATGGAGCAGGCCCGCTTACACATTTGCAAAAGGGTTCTTCCTTAATGTATAAGGTTAGTGGGGAGAGGTAGCCAGGGGAGAAAGAGCTGTCTTAGCCTCCTTTACTACAACTCCTTGTATTTCTAATTAAATTATTTTAGTAGAGCCCGGAGTCCAGCTCATGCACTTGCCACACAAACTCACTCCCATCTCAGGACACTGTCCTAGACTGTTTGAGATGTTTATAAAATCAAATTGGGTACCACCAACCTGGTCTTAAGAGGCAAGGTTTTACAAGTGTTGGGGGAACCGCTCCCGCTACCATGGGGAAGTGTGTGTGTTGGGGGTGGGGGAGGGAGGGGTGTGACTCACTGAAACACTTATTTCTAAGCTCCATTTCGAAAAAACAGCCCTTTCCTCACTGCGGAGCCTGGAGCAGTTACAGTGTGTTCATTTGCTTCCCGCCCTTGCCAGGTTTGTCTTTCTCCAGTTCATCTCTGCCACCTCCCCAGGTCCCCTCCCCTCGATTCTCTAAGCATCAGAAACAGCACATGGTCACTTATTTATTTTTGATACAAATGTACATGACACACATCTAGACAGCCCACCCACCACCACACAGGTAGAGCCTGGTCCCCTGGGACAGAGGCAGGACAATGAGAAGAGCTGGTGGGTGCTACCATCTGCCTCTCCAGCCTTCCCAGGCTGCAGCCCGGGTTCCAGGTGCCCAGATGCTGCAGGGCACAGGTGCTGGCCTCTCAGAGGTTATAGGGAGGGGCCTCTCAGCCAAGTCAGGGACCCCCGGGGAGCCAGCCCCAGGCTCAGGAGCTCAGTTCTTTGCCCCAGCCAGCACACAGCGCCCTCCACAGGGAGGAGGCGGAGAGATGGAAGGAAGTGGTTTTACGTTCATAGAGAAGGGGCATGAGTGGTGGGAGTAATGAGGGGAGACAGTGGGCAGGACCCCGGCAGGTTACCCTGGCAGTCCCTGGCCCCAGAATGAGGGAGGGGGGACTGACCCCCAACGCTGGTTCCACTGCTCTGGTTCCCTCACCCCTCACAAAACTCCAGATGGGCCAGGCCTCCGGAACGGCACTGCCGTCCCGCACACTCACACACAGGCACGCAGGGACACTCAGTTACCACAATGTTAAAATTAAGGGGTGGAATAGAGGAGAGGAAAAAAAAAAAGATTTTCCAGTGTTTGCTGCTGGGGACCCCGGGAACACAGGTTGGAGCCTATGTCCTAGGCAGGGGCCGTTTGGCATTAAAGGAGAGCAGCATGGGGGCTGGTGGCTACAGGGTGGGGACATCCAGAGATTATGTACAAAGAAGGGGGATGCCCCACTCAGCCCCCAATAGGGCTGGACTGGCTCATGGGGGTGGGTGTATGTAGGGGGAACTGCCCTACTCAGAGTGTCCCCACCTGACCCTCTGCTAAGGGTGCCCCAGAGGGCAAGGGGCTGGGAGTGATGCCTTACAGGTCCCTGCACACTAGAAAGGGAGGGGATGCTATGTACAGGGAAGAGGTACATGGAATGTAGGGGACAGAAGCTCCTGTCACCCCACCTCCCCATCCTTGGGGGCTCGAGGGGGACGGGCACCAGGGCGCCTGGCTGCCAGGGGAGAGGGCAGCACTAAGGGCACTTGCGCCAGTGGCTCTGTTGGGGTGGGGATTAGTGTCTGGAGTGGCCCAGCTCCCTTGGCCAGTGAGGTCCCAGGGTGTAGGTGAGTGCAGGGAGAGGGGTGCAGGGAGAGTGGGTCACTGCTTCTTCTCTCGGGTAGTGATGGTGACCAGCTGCTTGGCAGCCTTGGCGATGTCATAGGCGCACTGGATCACCTGCTGAGTTAGCAGCTGGAAGTCCACGGGGGCACCAGGCTCTGGAGGCACTGTCTTTCGGCACTCACTCTGCAGCCGGTAGGCGCTGGCATTGAGCAGCCTCAGAGAGCTGCGCACAGGCTCCAGGGCCGGCCTCTGGGGAGACGGAGGAAGGAGCTAGGCCTCGGACTTCAAACCGTGACCCATGATCAAGACCCAGTGTGTCTGTGTCTCCACCCAGGGAGAGCAGGTTCTCTAAACCTGCCCCGTCCTGACGCCTTCCCAATCCTGCTCCTCACTCCAGCCCCTGTACCTTTGGGAAAAGAGAGGCCATCTCGGTCACAGCCAAATGAATCTTCTCTGAGCAGGGCACAAAGCTGTGGAGGGAAGGGAGGGTATTAAAATTAGGGGGGCTCTCAGGGAAGGTCCCCAGGGATAGAGGAGCACTGGCCCCTCCTTTGACCTCTGCAACACCCAGAGGTCACATGAGCCTGTACCCCATCCCATTACCTGTCATGTTTGAATTCCTGGGCAGCTCGCAACAATTCCTGAATGTTTTTGGTGACCTGTTCCGTCTTCAGGATGACGTCCTCTGTGCTGGGAAGCCCAGGGTCCAGGTCTCCATCAAGGCTTTCCAACTCGGGTGGAAGTCCTCCTCCTTGCCCAGCTCTAGAAGCCTCTTCCCTTCCAGGCTGCGGCCCAGGGTTAGAAAGAGAGACATTCCAGCAGTGAGGCCTCTTGCCTGTGCCCTCACAGACACTCCAAGGCCCGCCTGACCTTCCCCCTGCCAGGGTGCCTCACCCAAGCAGTGGATCCCCACTTTGCGTGTTCTCATAGTCACTGTCAGCGCCGCTGCCGTGGCGAGAAAGCTTGCTCTGGAGGGCACAGGGAAGGGGTGGTAGGTGAGGTGCACGTCACAGACCCACACAGCCATCACCTCCCGTGCGCACATCTCATTTAGCCCATCCCTTGGGCGCAGGGGATGGGACTTTACCGTGTGGCGGCTTCCGTCCTGGGAGCACGACAGCAGTGGGGAGGAGGGAGTGAAGGGCACAGCTGAGGCTGACACCCCCTTCCGGATCTGAAACCCAGGAGGGCTGGAGTCAGTCTCTCCTCCTCTCTGCCACCCACCTTCCAGCTTCCCTGCACTGAGGGCGGGGACTGTGTGTATCCAGTCGTCCCTGTGCCTAGCATCCAGCACAAAGCCTGGCACCCATGGGGCTCAGAACCTGTTTGCAGAAATGGACCCACCTGCCCCTGGCCCTGCTTACCCGGTAAAGGCCGGCGGGAACGTGCATTGAATAGATGGCGTCATCCTCTAGTTCCTGGGGGTAAGCACAGCGGGTATCACGGAGGGCCCTGTGGTGGTCCCAGCCCTGTTGCCCTACCCTTTGAGACCCACTAGCAACTCACAGTGCTGTGGAAAGGCTGTAGCCGAGTGGCAAGCTCATCCCCAGGTGGACCCCCAAAGGGCTTCAGGGCAGAGCCTGGTTCGTACATGGAGAAGGCCTGGCGGTCCCTGCGGTGGGCACTCCCAGCAGGCCCTATGGACGCATGTTCTGCCCGTTCGCTGGGGAGTGGGGGTGTGGGTGCTGGCCCGGGTGGCTGCCGGATCTGCAAATTCTCCGCCTGCAGCTTGTGGATCTGAGAGTGGAGTGGTGTCAGAAACTCCAGAGGATCTAGGCAGCACCCCCATCTCCCCACCGGTGCCTTGGGAGCCCCCACTCCCACCAAAGCAGCAGCCCTCACCTCCCTCTGCAGCCTCCGGAGCTCGTCACTCAAGCTACTATTGACCTTCATGAGCTGCTGCACCTTTGCCTCAGAGGTAGCCAGGGCCTTCTTGAGCTCCAGGTACTCCTGCAGCGTCACGGCCCCATCGGACAGGTCCGAAGAGTCCATGCTCTGCAGAGTGAGACATAAGCTGGTCAGCCATCAGGGGCAGGGGAGAAATGCCCTCAGAGGGCTGCTCCCAGCCCACTTGTCCCCCAGGCCCTGGCTATAAGAGGGTAGCGCTTGGCTTTGGCGGAGGCCTGGGGAGGCGCAGCATTCAGACCCGGGCACGGTTGTTCCGTGTGGCGCCGGCACTGCGCAGGGGCTCCTGGTCCGTGTCCTCGTCTGAGGCCACACTGTCGTAGTCGTGCTGGTCGTCGAGGTCACTCTGGCTCCGTGCAGACAGCTCGAGATTGTCTGCGGGCACAGACCTGTCACTCAGGGCTCAGCCACACCACCCATCTATCATGCCATCCCCAAAAGGGAGCTATGCAAGAGGATATCCTGGGACAGTGCCCACCCCCTGCATCCCCACCTTTGCCCTTCCCACCTGTGGGGCTGCTCAGGCTCTTGCCCTGCTGTCTCCGCTTGGCCTCGCTGAGAATGTCTATGATCAAGGTGGCAAACTCTCGGGCATTAAAGCGAGCCAACTTCTGTCGCCCCTGTGAGGCAGAAAGGGCCAGGCTGGCATGAGGGCCCCCCTGCTATCTGCTGTCAGCTCTCTGCTTATCCAAGCTAAACCACCCCAGCCCAGCTCACCGGGCCAGGGCAGGGGGTGAGGGATGGCACAGATTCAGCAATACCTCAGGGAGCTCTCAAGAAGAGGCTGGAAAACCCCCTGCCAGAGACTGTTTGCCAAGTGCTCAAAAGAATAGCCTCTTACCCACTCCCAAATCCCAGTGCCAGCTGGACCCGGAGGGAGGCCTCTGCCAGGGATGGAGAATAACAGGCCCCAGCTTAGGGCCTGTCCCAGGCAACAGCCAGTGACGAAGGGCAGGGCTCACAGAGCTGGCAACCCCAGGAAGGAGGGAGACCACCCCAGGCTCCCCACCAAGCCCCCTCACCTGATTCCGTGTGGCTGAGTATTCAGGGTTAACAGGCAGAAAAGGCACAGCACTGCGCTCGTCACCAGGGTGCTGTGGTTTTGGGTAGCCAGCCACACTGTGGGGAGGGGCAGGAAGCAGATTGTCCGCGGTGGCCAGGCCCATGGGCTGAACAAGAGAAGCGCTAAGCACTGATCTCCTAGCTCCTCCCCACACCCACCAAGCTTGGTGTTCAAAATGGGTGGTCTTTAGACAGGCGAAGCAAGGCCGGGCAAGGCCAGCTGGGAACTGAGGGACAGGACAAGGCGACTCCCGCACGCCAAGCCCGGCCCATAATTTGGGCTGGAATCTGGCTGTGGCCAGGAAGGAGTGATGTAGGGGGTGGAGCAGGACTGGGGACAGCGCCAAAATGGGAGGCAGCCAGAGCAGAGAGAGCCCCGGGCCAGGGTGGGGTGGGAGGAGCAGGCCGGCTGCCTCTAGCGCAACATACTCTGCCTGGCTGGGGAAGCTGTCCAGGTGGGCTCACAGCTGGCAGGGTTTGACGTGCAGGTCAATAAGACCAACCCCAGGCACCCCTTCTGAGTTTCAGTAAAAGAACCCAAGAGCCACACCAGGTCCTAGCCCTTTCCCAGCAGCTATGTTCTCTGCCCCACTGCCCAAGGCCTCCGATGCCCTCCCGGCTCACCGGCGTCATTTTCCCTTCGATCCACCTCGTCATACACATCCATGGCAAGTTCCTCAAAAAGCCGGTTGCTGAGCTAGAGGCACAGAGGGGGACACAGGCTTTGTCAGATCAACTGGCCCTTAGCACCAACGGGGCCGGCTCACCGGGATGTCATAAGACGGGGGAAACGACTTGTGTCCCTTGTGCCACCCAGTCCCCATTGTCTCCGAACCGGAAACAGTGGTAGGGGTCTGTCTGCCAAGCTCCAAGGTGGGAGGGGACAGAAGGGAGACTAGAGCAACCAGCTACGGCCCTTGTAGGTCAGAGAAGAGCTACGGCCTTGGGAGCCTTTGGAAGGCAGAGCCAGCATCAAAGACAAGGGGTGGGAAGGTGAAAAGAGGAGCCTAAGGAGATGGAAAAGAGGAGGGAGGCTAGAGTTAGGGCAGGTTGAAGACCTGGAAAAGGGCACCAGGTCAGAGGAGGGGGGAGCAATTGCAGGGGTGGGGGGTTAGAAATGAGAACAGTTGCAATGATTAGGGGCCTGTCTGAGCACTCACCGCCTGCAGTTTCTTCTTGGCTGCTTTGGCCAACTCGGACAGGTCCAGGCTGTAGGAGACCGGAATGGGGAAGAGGAGAGAGGCCAGACATGAGAGATGGCCAGGCCCCTGCCAATGACTTCCCAAACATGCAGGGATCCCAGGGAGAAAAGACCCCAGATGTCACACAAGCAGCTCCACCCTGCCCCACCCGACCTCCAGAGCCTGCTCCCATGGCAGATGCCAGATACCTCTGAGACATGCACTTTTGCCGAGATCTAAGTCCAGAGGAAGGCAGCAGAAGGAAGAACAGGACAGGTAGCAATTACCCAGGTGCAGGGCAGCACATGCCTTCCCACATCAAGCTCAGACCCACCTCCATGTGCACACCGGACCCAGAGTATACAAGACGGAACACATCTCCCCCTCAACCTGTTCCTGAACAGCTCACTCCTCTTCTCGGTGACCCACTCATCCAGCACCAACATCAACTCCTGGGAGTTGCCTGAAACCTCCCTCACCCTCAAGCCTTTGCCAGGCTTTCCCTAGGTTCTGCCATCATTCCTCTTGCCTGGGCTTTTGCAATAATTCCTTAATCCTTTTCCTACTCCTAGTCTTGCCCCTATAATCCTTTTTTCCACCCAGCAGCCAGGGTGATCTCTTTAACGCATCTGGCTATATCACTCCTGGCCATAGAAACATCTCAACAACAGGTATGCATGGCATATTTTAACAAAAAGCTCACTTAAAAAATATGCTAAGTGCTTTGTTTGCATTATCTTATTTAATCCTCCCAAAAGCTCAGAAAGACAGGCTGTTGCCCTCATTTCCAGGACAAGTAACTAAGGCTCAGAGAGTTAAATAGACTGCCTGAAGTCACACAGCCAGTAAGCAGCAGAGCTGACTCCGCACATCCAGGCTTAGAACCTGTCTGCCCTGTCACAGTTCTTGCTGGGGCTCATAGGACTGGCCACTCTCGCACCCCATCTCTATTCCAGTCTTGCTCCTGGGATTCTCTGCCTCTCACATTATGCTCCAGCCTCAGTCTGCCTCTGTCATGTCTAACATCTATGACTTTGTCTCTCTTGCTGTATGTCCCACACTGAACTACAACTGTTTGACCGGCTGTGCACTCCTTTAGGGCAGGGATCATGTCTGAGTTACCTCTGTGTCCCAGTGCCAAGAACAGCAGCTGGTACTGGGAAGATGCCTGGTTAACATTTCATTGAGTACATGCCCATTTGGGTTTATAGCACCCCTCCCCCCCATACACATACACAGGCACACACACCAAGCAGAATCAGACCAGAGGAGTAGTAGGGAGTCTTGGCATTTCAAAACAGAGGTCTAGTTCAGGGATCTGAGGGGTCCGGGCCTGACCATCCCCATCTACACACACTGGCCTTTGGAGAGGGAAGGAGTCTCCTCTCCAGATCCAGGCCAGGAGGCATTGCTTGGCATGAAGATGTGGTTATCAGAGGTGGCCACCAGGGGGCACCAGCACCCATCTTGTGAACTGGGTGAGGGATGGGGGGTGTTCCCCATAGCCTGAGCACCTGCCCTCTGGCAGGCAGATCAGAGGCAGAAACACCTAAATTGTGCCATGCCCTGCCTCTGGGCCCCTGCCTAATTTCTGAGCACACTACAGAGTCCTGGCCAGTAGTCCCAAAGTTAGTCAAATGTCTGGAACCCATCACTTTTGCACTGAAGAGAAGTTTATCTAAAGACTTCACAGTGGGATCAGTGCCACTGGGAACAGAATCCAATGATCCACTTCTCCTGGGGGTTCTCCTTATACTCAAGCCCTCTGTGTTTGACAGGAGGGGGCTCAGGCTCTGATGGCCATATGCTGAACGGACACTTCTTACCTGCCCTGAGGCCCAGCATTAAGGAGTGAGGAATGACCTGTGAAATAATTGTGCCTCCAGCCCATGTTGGGGGTGAGGAGGTGGGAGGGTGGAGGAGGTCCCAGACCTCTAAAGCTTGGGAAATAGGAGGGGTGGGACCTCTGGGGGTCAGGCACCCACATGGCTTCTAACAACCTCTGGGAAGAGGTTTTAGGTAAGCACTTACCTGTCGGCCATCTGTGGGATGATGTAATGCCCATTCTTGTGATCTGAGCAAAAATAAAAATGCCAAGTCACTGGTGCTGGGTAGCCTTAGCATTTGGAAACCCACCTCACTGTCATGAACAGGGCTTGGCACTCAGGAGTGTCAGGGAAAGGAAGGAGGACAGGCCACCCCCAAGAGCCCTGGGAGCTGGCTGGAAGTCATGCCCACCCCTACTCCCTACCCCAAAGTACTGCAGCCCAGTGCCTGCAGCAATTTCACAGGAGCCAGTTGCCTAGCAACACTGTTCCCCAGCTGGCTTTGTCACCATGGTACCTGCTGCTGGGGTGTGTCTGGGTCCCACCTGCCTGTACAGCCAGGCCCGCCCTGAACTCTGCTCACCAGGCTTTCGTCCACAGAGATAGAAGGCCAACCGGTCAGTGAGCTCATACTGGCACTCGACTAGCCTTTCAGCCAGCTCATGGTGCCCCGCCTGCCTGTGGGGAGGGGGCATGGCTCAGCCTGCAGCAGCAGCCCACTCCCCCGCCCACCCAAGCTTCACCCTTCAGCCGACCCTCACCTGGCATAGTCGATGGGTGTGCGGCCATTAACGTCAGGGGAGCCAGGGTCAGCCCCATACACTACAAGAAGCTCAGCCTGCAGTGTCTGCCCCGCCTTGGCAGCCACATGCAGAGGCGTGGTGCCCTTCTCTGGGTGGAAGAAGTTGGCCTGGGCACCCAGGACAGCAGGCGCAGACATGTCTCCAAGTTGCCCGTCCGCACGCTCGAGTGCAGTTGCTGCAAGGAGCAGAGTGTGCAACAAATGTGTGTGTGTGTGTGAGGCCCCTCCCCTCCTTTAGCTGCACCTAGTCCAGGCTATACCTGGGACTCCTACAAGCTCCAAGGGCCCAGCTGAAACTGGGTTGTCAGGAAGGAAAGCCTTTCCACTAGGAGTTAACACCAATGAATAATCACTGTCGTCTGTCACCATCTACCACGTGCTGCACGCTCTGCTTAGAACAGACATTATCTATGCGGTAGATGCTGTTATTTCTTTCCCATTTTACAGATGAGGAAACTGAGGCTCTGACAGGCTAGGAAACTGGCCCAAGTTTTCCCAGTTTTTGGGTGAGAGCTAGGGAATTTTGGCTTATATTCTAGGAGCTAAGGGAATTTGACCACATGTAGCCAGACCATGCAATCTTGTCCGTCCACTGTGCCCACTGTTCTCGCCTGATCTGGCTGCCTTTGAGGCCTAGGGCTCTGTGGTGAAGGAGAGGCCTTCAGGGCATTGTAGGTGAGAAGGAGAAGAGAAGCCCACCCATCCACTGTGGGGCCCCTCAAACCTTGCTAAGGTCTTTGGCAGTGACCCCGTCATCATCCCGGCAGGGAAGCTTGTGCACAAATGCCAGCATCTGGTACTTGGCTCTGATGAACTCCGACTTGATGGGGCTGTGTGGGGCACACAGGAGAAAATGGAGAGCAGAGTGGGAGAGGCTATCCACCCAGCCACCTCCTGGGCCCATGTCCCAGACCACAAAGCCCCTGCCACCACGCCTCCAGCCTGACTCACTGGACTTTGTCTTGAGGGTTGGCTTTGCGCCGGCCACTCTGCACTTGCGCGGGGTCCAGCAGGGAATGCTCCCAGATGGAGTTGGCTCCATTGCTGGCGAGCGTGTGCACCATCTGCAAGGAGAAGATGCCAACTGAGAGCGCTCTGGGCACTGGGAGCTGGGGACCAGCCACAGCCAGTGTGGCTGCAAATAGTGCTAAGGGGCCTACTGTGTACCTGTCACCCCTGCACCTCCATCTAGTCAAGCCACACAAAGATGTGGGTCCTGTTTAGCACTTCAGGTTGCATGGCTAGCATGCCAAGGCTCAGAGAGGTTAAGTGAGTTGCTCAATGCTGCATGGCCAACCTAGTAAGTGGCAGAGCTGGGGAGAGAGTCCGGGTCTGTCTGACTCCAGTCATGGACATCTCTTCTCTCCATAGGCGAATGGATGGGTAGAAAGGGTCAGGTTAGGCTCTGCCCCAGGTGGGTGCTGCCCCCTAAGAGCTGCAGAATCCAGACAGGTATATACGTGGGTGTGAGGACAGTGCCTGTGCTCACCTTCCTCTGTGGGGGAGGAACCGCCTGGCCACACCCCATACCTGCAGCAGTGTGGGAGGCCAGGCGCTGTGTCGAAGGTGCTTGACAATGGAGATGTGGCGTCCCAGGCTCCGGTGCACGCTGCAGCACTCGTCACACACCAGCACACCCCTGCTGATGGAGGCCCAGCCAGGGTCTGCAGGGGTGGGGACAAGGATCAGCCATAGCCAGACTCAGCTGAGACCCTCTGAGCACCTGCTCTGGGCCAGCACTGCACTTAGGATTCCACACACATTTACTCAACCAGTAGGCACAGGTCCTGACGAGGAAGCTGAGCTAAGGCAGTGGGAGGGAAATCCCCAAAGGCTCAAAGCTGGTGACCGACTGAGCCAAGTCCTTTCCTACGTATCTTTTCCCCTCTGAGAGGGTGTGGTCCCCAGGGCCTACTCAGTGGTCAGCTTCCTGTCCTACAGCCACCATTTCCAGTCCCACAGCCTTTCCCCAGGGAACAAGACTGCTCCCCTACCCTCCCCCCAGGGAGGCAAGAATTCCCTAGGGGATACAACCCGGATGCTTACATGCCACACATCCCTAGGCACTCCTCCTGTGTCTGGGTCAGTGCCACAGGCCCACCCGCCTGGCCCACCACACTCCTCCATGGGCTCCTGACTCTGCCTTTGTCCTGGCAGGCAAGAGGCATTTTCATGCCTAAGCCTTCTGTCACCATCACTGATGGACACAGCTGGAGCCCCTCTGAAGGGGGCTGCAGAGAGCAAAGGAGCTAACACTGACTCAGCACCCACTATGTACAACTGGTGTTCTATGTATGATGCCTCTTATAATTGTCAGGCAAGGCAGGGAATGCTCTATCTCTGCTTTACCAACGAGGAAGACAGTGGCTCAAGAAAGGTTGAACTTGCTCAAGGTCACACAGCTCATGAGTGGGACTGCCGGGTGTGGACCCAGGTGCTTAGATACCAGAGACCATGCCATGCCCATAACTCTGTTGTTCCTCTGCCTCTGCTATGAAGGGGGCAGCTCCCAGGGGACAAGGGCTCTGGGAGCCGCTCTCTACTCCCTGGGGAGAAGTGAACTTTGGAAATGAGAAAGGGGGAGTCGGGACAGGGTGGGAGCCCCTGCAGTCCTTCTCAAGAGCAGGGGAGATGCCTCCCATCCCAGACCCCTTGGGAGAGGGGGAAGAGACAGCTGTATACAGCTCAGACTTCGAAAAGGTCACGGGGGAGAAAGCAGCCATTGTGTGCCACTGGAGAGTGGGGGCAGGGAGCCTCTCTCCCAGGACATTGTGCTCTGCCCAGGACCCCGCCTGTCCTGGGGGAGGAGGGTGTTGGCTCTCTGCCTTGCCCCATAGTGCTCAGGGGTAACAAGATTCTTTCCAACCAGAAGGTGATTCTTAGACCCTTCCCCGCAAGGACTTCCATCAAAGTTCCCAGGAGAATTGTGAGGAGACTCTGAGTCAGGGTGCAGCATAGCAAGTATCCCCTCATGGCATGGAAAGAGGAAGTAAAAGAGGGAGCTCAGCTCTTCGCGTTAGGGCTTCTTTAAGGAGTCCCCAAAATAGGGCAACAGACGGATACACATGGTGTTCGCCACACACCTTCCTGGGGCGCTGATTCCTGGGGCCCAGACGGGGAGCCCTAAGTCACACTATCGTATTGGCTTTACCCATGCGTAAGGCACCCCAGGCATGGAAAGCTCCCTCCCCCCACTCCCAAACACTACTGGGTCAGGGGTCTGCCCTCCAGCCACCTCCGGCAGCCCAGGCAGGAAGCTGGAAATGACGCAGCCTAAATTCCTCTTGTTGAAATGGTGGGGTTTCCTGTAAGCAGGGAGCCGCCCAGACCAGGATCATAAATGGGCTGCCCTGAGGCCTCCACCCCCACCCTAGGCCCGTGGCCCTACCGGAGAAGCCAGGCCTGGGAAGACTGGCAAGATATCCAGGGCCAGACCAGATATAGCGAACCCCTGAGTATGGCAGTGACCAAGTGACCAAGTGACCAAGAGACCAAGAGACCAAGAGACCAGGACCCAGAAAATGTGGTCCACAGCTTTGTTCTGCACTCTCATAGGCTGGGGGAAGGGTCCTCCCGCTCCTCCACATGGCCTGAAACAGAAAGGTTGGGCAAGGGACACTGTCCTGGTCTGGGGAGCACTGGTACCAGCTCAGTTCTGGATGACACAGATGAGAAGCCCACTCTTTTTCCTACTACCTACTCCTTATGCCCACGGGGCATAACCAAGCAGGAGCCCAAAGCACCACCTAGGCCAGATCCTAAGCAGAAAGGCCGGGAAGGGTTTCTGAAAAGTCAAATGGCTATTGGAGTTTAAGGTTAAAGGGACCAATTTTGGGGAAGAAGAGACAGGGAACATAGGGCTAGGGGATGTGGTGACCTTCTCAGTATCCTGCCAACCCTCCTCCTGGACTTCTGCCTCCAGTCAGGGTGGGGTCTGGTATGTGTAGGCAAGTGGCAGGAGGGGTTCTGGGATAATGTTAACCAGTGCCAACCCCATAGAGGCCTTTACTAAGGTAAATTCATGTCGCCACTTAAAGCCATAAGTGGCCTCTGGGGCCAATAGATCTGCTAGAAAGACCAGTCTCTCCTGAGCTAGGGATCAGATCCTCACTAGGGAAGAGCAAGAAGCCCACCATTTTGAAAACAAGCAAGGGCAATTCATAGGGATACAGGTCAGAATGGTGGTAACCTTTGTGGGGGGGCACTGACTGGAAAAGGGGGCATAAGAAAACCCTGCAGTGATGGAAATGCTCTACTTCTCGACTGGAATTGTGGTAATATACAACTATATACACACGTAAAAACTCATCAGGCTAAATAGTAAGGTACAGGTATTTTGCCATACATGTTATATCTCAATAAAAGAGGAAAAAACCCCAACCCTGACCCCATTCCACGACAATCTACGTTATGAAGAGACAAATGAGCCTGTAGGTTCCCAAAAGGCCAGTTTTGCTCATCCAAGGCACTTGTAGATCTTCACTCCTGTGCCTAGGGCTGCCAACACGGAAACACGACCTGGAGGCCCACGGATGAGGAGTAGGCCCTTAAGGGCTAGGCCGGGACTGTGTGACAGGGTGAGTGGAGGGGAAGGAAGGGGGAACACACATTCTCCAGGTTCTCACAAGACAGAAAGGGACACGGATGATGCCTAAAGAGGTGGCAACAGCTGCCCCAGCAGCCATGCCATGCCTAGCTGCCTCACAACAGGCACTTATTTATCTTCTTAGTGCTCAGGCCTGGGAGCAGGAGGAGGACAGGGGCCTTGGGCATCTAGGTGCATCTCACCTTTCACCTCCATGACCCCCCAAATTAACCAACTACAAAAAAGCCACAACCTCATTCTTAGAGCTGGGACTGCAAGGTTCCTATCACAATGAGAGATGTCTAGGACTCTAGGTAGGAGGTGCACACCAGGGCGGTGGCTCTGGATCTGGGCTTCAGACTGTTGGTTGCCTTCAAGCCCAGACTGCTGGTTACCTGGGCTGCTACCGTTCCCAGACTGAGAATGCTACTCCGTGCATCATACGGTGGGATATGGGATAGCCCCAAGTAGCCAGTGGGGATCCTGACAAGCATCCAAACATTTTGTGAGTGCCTACTATACACCAGACATCATGCCAGGTGCCAGGGTGGAATGAGGGGTAAGGCTTTGTCAGTACCCTGCCCACCTCCCCATCCTCACCTTCTCACCCTCACCCTCTGCCTCTTCCTGACCTATATCCTGGATCAGGGGAAAAGGAGCTACCCAGGACAGAAATGCCTCTGTGGGACAAGGACTGGGGATAGGAGACCAGCACACTAGCTACATGCCACTCCTCCTCAAGTCCACTGAGCATCCAGAGATTTCAGCCAAACTGTTGAAGAAAGGACAACTGCCTTGCTGATGCTGTCTTATGTCCCTTAAGCCCAGGATCTGGACCACAGATTTAGAGATGGGACGGTCCTCAAAAATCATTTCTACTCCAATTTCTTTGCCTCAAAGTTGGGGACACTGAGGCCCAGAGTGAGGAAAGTCTTACCATGGGTTGGAGAGTAAGAAGGAAACAAAGGTAACACTAAAATCCAGTGTTGTATGCTAGTATGTCCGCTAAGCAGCCCCCTACCAGCCCTAGTTGCTCTCCCTAATACGCTACACCCACCCAGCAGAGGTGCAGAACAGCCTGGGACAGACATAGAAGCCAAGCTCTCCTCTTAGCCCCTCCATCCCCAGACCTGCCCATGCTTAGAGCAAGGAGATCATAGTTTTCAGTTATTCAGGGTTAAGGATACATACCCCCCTGATAGCTCCTTCACAGCCCTCTAGATCATGGCATGCCCTGACAGGAGGACTCAGGGTCATGACTACTCACAGTGTACCATGCCTCGGCCAGGCATCTACAATTCCCAAACATCTAGCTTGGAGCCATCAGAACCACAGAGCATCTGTGAGTCTCAAACTGTTGGGGTCCTGCGCCTGTCCAAAGTGTGGCTGGAAGTTATGGCCCCATAAAATAGCACCCCACACTCTCACACTTAGTGTACCCAGGCTCCCTTGAGCTCACTGACCCCCTGAGCCTGCCCAGAGGTTTCCCTCTGGGAAGATAGCTTCTTTTCTAGAGAGGGGATGGAAAAAGGCCAGGGCTTCCTTCCCCAGGCCAGCTGCTGAGTCCCATCACTGGCAGTGTCCTCCCACAACAAAAGGGAGCAGCCCCTTGGGTCACTGCTCCTACTTCCTCAGCAGGTCAGGAGGTTTCACATCAGCCTGGACCTGACTTTGCTCGGAAGAAGGCAAACACCACCGTAAATGCGAGAAGGCAGTCCAGGAAACCAGTGGGGACCTGGGGAATCAAGGCACCCACCTCTCAGCCCTACTACCTATCCATTTTCTGGCCAGACTGGGCTTGGGGAGGACCCGTCTGTACTAAGTTGGGGCAATGCCAAGCCCACCTTTCCCAAGCAGGCCTTACTGGGGCACAGGAAAAGCCGGGTCTAGTTATTTCCAGTCCCTAGGCGGCCTGGGGATGCCTCGGGGTAAGATGCCCAGGTTCGTACTGGCCTTGAACACCAGGCCGTGCAAGGAATCCCAGCCTTGGAATCCAGGGGCAGGGTGTTCTAGGAGAAGCTACCCCCTCATCTGCTCCCGAGGAAATAGTATCCAAGCCCACCCCCACCTCCACCCCACCCATCTGCCCAGATCTCTACCCCTTGCCCTCTGCCACCCCAGCAGGCCAGCAGACCATGCGAGTAGCAGGTGCAAGACGCGGGGTGGCACTGAGATGACACAAACCACATTCGCCCCCATCTCCTAAACCCTGCCATCCTCCAGCACAGCCCTCCTGCGACCCCAGGCTGGCTCTTCCGTTTGGATACTGAGATGAGGGGTGGGGGGGGGGCGAGGAGCTAGCTGCCCGCCTCCCTCAGATTGAGGGGTGGGAGGCGGCGCCGGGAATGTCCTTCCTCGCTTGTCCGCGGACGCGAGGGAAAGGGGCCCCCCAGGCCAGCCCTCCCGCCAAGGACGCAGCTCCGCAGTGGCCTGGGCGGGGGCCGGAGGCAGGAGGCCGCAGCCCCCCCCCAAGCCCCACCCTCCGGCCCCGCACGGCGCTCCTGCCAGGCCCCGACGCCCGCCCGGTGGCGGCCTGGGTGTGCGGTCCCGCCCCCAGCCAGGCCCTGCTTACCCGGGGCGCTGCAGTCCGCACACACCTCCGCTCGCGGCCCCTTCCGGGACATCCTCAGCGGCGACGCGGCCCCAGCCCTCAGGGCCAGCGTGGGGGGCGCGGGCGGCGGGCCCGGGCGGCGGCGGCCCCTGCTGCCCGGCCCGGCTCCGGCAAGGCCCCGGCTAGCCTCCGCGCGCCCGGCCAACCGACCGACCCCGGGGCTGGCCTGGAACCCGCCGTGCCCGCCTGCCCGCTGGCCCTCGGGCGCCCTCCGCCCCGCGCCGCCCCGCGCCGCCCCGCCGCCGCTCGCCGCTCGCTCTCTCCGCCCCTTGCGCGGCTCGCGACAGCTCCCGCAGGAAGCGGCGCAGGCCCTGCCCACCGGGGGAGGGGCAGCCCGCACACCCGCCCCGCCGACCAGCCCAGCCCGCCGCTCCTCCCAGAGAAAGGAAGCCGGGAGCGCGGGCGGGAGAGGGCGGGAGCGGTTAAAGGGCTCGCGGCCGCCGCCAGGCCTGCGTGGGCAGCGTCACCTGCGGGCCCTGGCCCCAGCTCTGGCGCTCCCCTGGCCGGGAGGCAGTGTAAGTCACCCTCTCAGCCCTATCCCCTTCACTTTCGAGATGGGAGGGTGGCCCGGAGCTCGGGGCCTGACACAGGGCCGCTGGGTATCACAGAAGAGAATGAAGAGCTGGAGGGCCAGGTCCCCTCCTCGTCAAAGGGCAGTGGTTTGGGGTATTCCGCCTATCTCTAGTTGGGGTGAGGTATGTGTCCTGGTCCCCCATGTGTTCACATCTGTGTGTCCAGGTGCGTTATGTGATTACACCCTTGCTGACTATGCACACCACCAACAATATGGACGCCCAGGTGCCAGAGAGGTCATGCACTGTATAGCCCTACCTCCGGGCTCAGAATACATTCTAACGTTCCTCAGTGCTTCCATCCAGAGAGAAAAGAATATGGGTGTTTTTTAAGACCTCCGGAGGAGTGACCACTGTCCCTGTGTGCAATAATATCTACTTGTCATCCGTCTTGTATATCATCTGTGTTTCTGGGCCACCAGAGTGTGCATATAACATACAGGGACTATTTTGTGTGTGTGTGTGGCAGCCTTCCTTCCTGGACTTCACAGAGATTTAGCAGGGGTGGGTGGGGGACAGAAAGCAGAGGCGCAGGCCACACGTGGGTGCACCCCGACACTGAGCATGCTCCCCTATACACGTGTGTCGCGCGTGCACCCAGCCCCCATCCCTGCTGCAACAAAAGGCCAGAACACTGTGCCTGTCGGGAGGAGGTAGGGGTGTCCAGAACCAGGCCTGGAGGCCAGGTCAGTGGTGACAGAACTGAGAGTTCCCAAGCAGGGAATCCTGCTTAAGTAACAGGAGTGGGGGGTAGGAGGAGTCCTTCGGCAGGGGTGCCGGAATGGTCGATTTTATCCCAGAGGTGCCAGAGCAGCACTGACTTGTGGGTGGACAGGCTGCTTCCCTGGGGGAGACAAGTAATGTTCATGAGTCACATCACCCGAAATACGTGCAGAGCTGCCTCCATCGCTTTTCGCTGCAGCCCAGATTGACAAGTTTGTTTGAAATCGCGATCCACGGGATATATTTATAATCACACCTTTAAAAAAAATCTTGTAGGCCTCCCCTCCCCCACATCCAGCCGCGGGCTGGCGGGGCTTATGCAAGGATACCTCGCGGGGTGGGGGTAGGGGTGGGACACCTGCCACCCGGTGCTGCGCCTACACCGAGGAGTCAGTCCATGGGCTGGGTGGCCCTAGTCTCGGCAACGGGAGGAGTGGCCTGGCCGCTCCTACCTGGCACACAGCCCACCAGCGGTTGGCGCGCCTTCACCTGATCGACCCCCAACTATGGAATTTCATTTATTAAATGTCGAGGCCTCCGCTGGCAGCCCCATCGCTTGGCTGTCTTTGTTTCTCTGCTGTGTAGGCGCGTCTCAAGCACGTGGCAGCTGGAGCTCACAGGCCGGAGGAAAAGCAGCCTGGGTTTTAGAGCCTGTGTGTGGGCCGCCTGGCAAAAAGAGAGCCGGCTGCCCAGGGACTAGGACCTGCAATCCAGGCTGAGCTCCCCGTTTCCTTGAATTCCAAGACTTTTCAGGGGAAAAAAAAATGATTCACCCTTTTTCCAACATCCTTTCCCCCCCCCCACCAACATCCTTTTCCCCCCTCCCCACTCCACACCTCCTGGTTGGCCCAGGCGTGGATCTACTCTCCCAACTTTGTTACGGAAGCCCCCAGCCTTGCCACGGCCGAGCTTCTGGGCTTGGGGCTAGGGATGAAAAGATTTCAGGAGTTCCCTTTGGAGATATCGTCACCTCAGGAAGCAGGACGGTTAAAGAGGAATCACACACAAGGTTCTAAAAACAATTTAATAAGGAAACGTACAGGCATTCTCCCGGCCACTCCTTGTCGTCCCTTCGTAGCTCCAGCCCCCTCCCCAACTCTGGCAGCAGCCACGACACTCTGCTGACCCCTGGTGGTAGAGGTGGGCAGCGGTCCCCGGCTGTCAGAGACGCCGGCTTTCTTTTCCCTGGCTGGAGAAAGGGGCGAGGCCATCCATCTACTCCTCCCTCATCCTTCGCCGCCCCGACCTGGCACTGCCGGGTGTGGAGGAGGAAGGAGAAAAGACCACACAAAGAAACCTGAGAGAGGCGTAAAGAGTTTGCAAGCTTTTGCTAGCACCTCCCACATAAACACTTCTTGGATTTTTCTAAATTAGGGCTGGTGTGGAATTCTTTATTCCAGTCTTTTCTAAGGTGGGCTCAAGAAGGCACTATGTCTAGTCCCCACAACCTGTCTCAGTCCGCCTGGTTAGGGAAGGGATGCATCGTTTCAGGGCAGTTACGTTCCTTAGCTCAACCCAGAAGTAGTATCCAGTTTTATTTTAAAGGTGAGTGGTCTGAGAAACCAAAAAATTTAAGCAATTTACTTCAATTAAGGTTAGGCAATTAGTAAGGAGGATTTAGAACTCAGGTGTCTTTAACATCCCAGCCCTTCCTCCCTCCAGGGACTGGGCTAACTAAGCCTCTAGGTCTCCCGCCCTTGCAATGGGCGGCCACAGGGTCCAAATCCATTTTCACTACAGCGTCTGCAGAGATCCACCTGGAAGAACCTCTCTGCCTGGGGTTATTTAGGAAGGAGACAATCTCTGGAATCAGTCATTTCCTCTCCTGAGGGGACCACACAGTGTCGAGGTGGGGAGCTGCCACCTGCTGCTTTCTCTGTCCAGCCCCACTCTGGACCTTTCAGAGGACAATGTATGGGGGAGGGGCACTGTCTTCCCAGCTTTAGTGGACATTCTTTTTCCAATGTCAAGTGCAGAAAATAGAGTTTAACTTTATAAGAGGGCAGGGAAGACTACTATATAATAATTCACGTGCCAGACCCCTGTTTGCTCCAGTGACCCTTGGTACTAAGGCCCCCCACCATTCTCAGGAGTCTCCGATCAGTCACTCCTTTTTGGGAATCGAGATCCCTGCTCACGTTCCACTGGGACCCAAACTCAGTCCTGAAGGCCACACCTTCCCGTGCTCCCGCAACGCTGAAGCAAGGCCTGTAGCCCCCTTCATCCTCAGCAAAAAGGCAAAATGCCAGCGGGTGAGGTTGCGCTCCGGCCCACCTGCCGTCAGGATGATGCCTTCGTTTCGGCCAGGCCTGACTCCCTCTCTACGCTTTCATGGGATGAGGAAGACAGCACAGGATCTTCTTCCGCTACCCGCCACCCCCAGTTTTACGAGGTGGACTACAAGCCCCATGATGCCGCGGGGCCGAGCTGTAACAAGCTCGGTCCCGGGCACCCAGGTCCCCCTCCTCTCTCCCCCGCATCTCCGCATTCCTCGCCCGCCGCTCGGGTTGAGGGCCGGGCTATGCGGCTTCACGGAGCAGGGGTCTGCGGGCGCGCGTCCCTGCGGCGGCGGCGGCGGCGGCGGCGGCGGCGTCCCGGAGGCCAGAGCCCGGTGCGCCCCCGCACCCGCTGCGGGCGCCTGCTCTCTCCGCGGAGCGGTGTCTTTGTGTGCGGGGGTGTGGAAGGCGAGCCGCGAGGCCGCGCCGCGCCGCCGAGTGCCCGCTCTCTCCCCGGGCGGGTGGGGGCCTCTCCGCGCCTCCCGCCGTCGCCGCCGCCTCGCGAGGACGCCCGCGTCCCGCGCCGCCCGCCCCGCGCCTGGCACGCCGCCCCCGCCCGCCGGCGCCGCTCGCACATGCCCGCGCCGCAGCCCTGCGAGCAGGCAGCGCCCGCCCCCCTGCCCCACGGCCCCGAGCCCCGGACCCGGCGCCGTGCCTCCTCCCGGGCCGGGCGCCGCGGCCCCGGCATGAGGAGCGGGCGATGATACCCGCCAACGCCTCCGCCAGGAAGGGGCCCGAGGGCAAGTATCCGCTGCACTTCCTCGTGTGGCACAACCGCCACCGCGAGCTGGAGAAGGAGGTCTGCGCCGGCCAGGTAAGAGCGCCGTCGGGGCGCCGCGGGGACCCCACCGCGGGGCGTGGGGAGAGGGCGCGGCGCGGGCTGTCCCGCCTCCCTGGCTAGTTTGCGGCGCTTCTTTGTTCGAACCGCGGCTTTTGTGCTTGTGGACCAGGAGAGGGTGATGGGGACGGCCCCCGCCCGCTCCCCTCCGGCCGGGACGGGCTACCCACATGTGTCCCGGACCCTCTAATATTGAGGTAGGGAACACTGTTCCTCTCCTCCCCTGGGGCAGTGAGGGCTGCGGGGGAGGGGCTGCCAGCCAGGTCTGTGTTCCATGTAGTGGGAGAATCGGCCCCACTCAGCCGAGCAGCGACACCTCCCGCGTGAGTGTGTGGAGGTGGGAAAGGCCTGCGTGGGGGTTGTGGGGGGTGGTTCACAAGTCAAGGATCAGAGAATAGGCTGTGTAACACTCCCAGGCATCCCAGCCCCACCCAGTGCCCTCTGCTCTCACCATAAGTGTTAATCTGTTTACTCAGACTGGGCAGAGCCCCTGGATCCCTCAGACCCCAGAGCGGGCTCCGGAATGGGGAGTGGAGAGAGATCCTCCTGGGGAAGCCTTGGGGGCCTTGTCCAGGTGCTGAAAGGCGCTCTCCTGCCCTCTGGTGCTGGGTCCTGGCTTCTAGGCTCTGAGGAAGCTGGGGGTCACTGGCTACAGGAAAGATTTGAGGTTCTTCACACACAGCGGACTCTGGTTCCTGCTAGTTAGTGAGAACGAATGGGTCAGCCAGCTTTGGCTGGACGGTGGCCTCCAGGAAGATGGAGTGAGGAGGGGTCTCCTGACCATTCTTCAGGATCAAGGCTGGCACAGGTCACAGGTACTTCCCAACTCTGTCCTTGGCCCCCAGGCCACAAGTAGGCACTCCTGGCATCGATGACTCTCTCCAAGGTGGAGAGGCAGGACATAGAGATGGGCTCAGCCTGCTCTGAGTTGTCTCACCTTGAGGCCTGCAGACTTGGCCTGGGTCTGAGACCTCGGGGCCATGGGCTGGGAGCACTTTGTTTAGGAGTTCTCCCTTTGGGGAATATACCTTTTGAGGGCCACTTCCCGAGTCACAGGAATTTCAGTCTGAGCAACCATCTGCTTCCCAAGGGAAGAGTGAGGCAGAGAGCAGGGTATCACCAGACAGTAAGTGAGGTGAGGGTCAGAATGTGTCCCTGAAGTCCACCACTGACCCCTCAGGCCAGCATAGCATTCAGCTCTACATAACAGTCCCAGGAAATGTTGGAGTGACCTTTAGGTCCAAACCTTTAGGTCGATTGAGATGTCCACTTCCATTATACCTCTGCTTACACAGGGATGTTCCATGTTGCCCCTCGGCTCATGTCTCTGTTTGTCCATCATCAAGGAAGTAGTTTTCAGCCACAGAGCCCTGGTGAAGGAAGTGAGGTCAAAGTAGTAGTTCCTGGAAAACAAAGACCAACAGCCCCTGCCATCAAGGGGACCCCGTTCTGGTGATGTGTTGTGATCAGGGAAGCACAGTCTGATGTGCAGGGTGCTGAGACACAGACAGCCCTGTCTCTTCTGCCTATTCTCTGCTTTCCTCCCCTGAGGGCAAAAGAAGACAAGCCTCTGATAGAGGTTACAGCTAGAGGGATTTAAGTCTGATCTGAAAGGAACTTCCTGATGGGATGGTTAAGGGATGATGGGTTGAATGATTGTTGGGCAGAGGGCTAGTGGCCAAATCTCCGAATGCCTCAGTCTGCACTCCTTTGTTGAGGGGTGGGTGGTCTTTTTCTTGCAGATTGGAGAGAAGCAAAATGCCCTAGAAGAAAAGTCTTTCACCCAAACCTCTGGTTGATAGTCCTCAGGTCAGCAGCCATCTTGCTGGGGTGAGGTTGAGGTGGGCAGCACTGACTCGCTGCAGGTAGGGGTTGTTTAGGGTTGCTGAGTGTGTTCCTCTTCTTTCCTCTTTGGGCTGTTACAGAAACCAGGCATCAGATTCATTCCTCCCCACCCTCACTCCCCACCCCCGCCACCCTGGTGAGTTCGCGTCTACTTGAAATGGATACCACCTGCCCTAATCCAGGCCAAGGGGAATATAGGGCACTGGTTGAGGTTAAAGGAATCAGACCAGCCATCTCCTTCACCCTTCTTAGCATAGAAGGGGAGTGCCAATCAGTCTGGGCGGGAGAGGCTCCTGGCTGTATCTTAGCTCCGGGACTGACCCAGAATGATACTTGGATCCAAGTGTGCGTTGCTCAGTCCCCAGGGCATCAGGTTCCCAGGGAGAGCTGAGGGTGCCCAATCCAGCCATTTCCTTCAGGGGATGGGCCTGCAGGAAGCCACCTAACATAATAAAACCTCCACAGACCCCTGCCATCCCAGCTGGGGGTCCCCAACTTCTGGTTCTCCTGGCGCCAACTGTCACAGACAACAGCCAGGCTTTCCTCTAGCACACAGCAAGCAGCTGAGTTCCCCTATCTTCACTTGGCGTAGCTGCCTATTCTTTACTGTAAGAAAGCCCCGCAGAGGCCCGCCTCTAGGCACGCGTGGCAATGCTGGCTCCCTGAGGAAGGGCATGGCATGAGGCTTCAGAGCAGGTTCTCGTGAGCTTTGCTTAGCCACACCCTTCCTCCAGCTCATTTGGGGGCTGGAAGCAGCGAGTAGCAGGGAGATGGGAGGTGCTCAGTGGGCATTTTTGTTTTTGTTTTTGTTTTAGTGAAGGGAAGGGTCCATGACCACCCTAGCTAGCACCCAGCAGTATAATAATTGCTGGGTGCCCTGCTTCCTGCCATTCACATGCCCTGCCAGGTTGGGAAGGGGCCGGGGCTGTAGGCCACTTGGTGTACCAGTTCCCCCTTGGCTGGCGAGGCCTCCGAGGTTGGTTCCGGAGTCACCAGTGCCTGGTATTCCCTGGGGATGGGAGGTGGAGTGTAGATTGTATAGCTACCTGTGGGAGGGCCAAGAAGAGCGGGAGGGGGTCAGATGTGGTCCCAAGGAAACATTTTCTTTCTTCCTGGGGCTGCTTCCACCATGGCCCTTCTTCCTTCTTTCCCTAGTTCATCCTTCTGACCTAGAGGCAGGAGGAATAGGATTGTGGGGCCCCTGGATGCTTAGGCAGAGGCTGCCTCATCCAAGGTACCTGTTCTCGCCAAGAGCATCTGTGATCTCCCCTCCCCTTAAAGTGGGCAGTCCCGGTTGTGGGCCATCACCACAGCTGGTGAGCTGGGAAGCTCAGGGGAAGGAGCCACAAACCCCGGAAACCAAAAATCAATGTGTCTGGGATGAGGGGAGGGGCTGTGTGGGACAGAATGGAGGGGGCAGGGTAGAGGGAGAGGTAGCAGGTACCACCCCCACCTGCTTAGCTTGAGGAAGCATCCTGCCTCCCTCCCTCTTGAGCAACTCAGGCATACCTGTCCCTACACGTCATGGTCAAGTGGGAGAGCTTAGAAGCAATAACTACACCAAACTCTCTGGCTGTCCTCCCTAGGGGCTGGATAAGGAAGGGGGCAGGGAAAGGAGAGAAAGGCTGAGTAGGCAAGACCCCACACTCTGAGCCCCTCACCCTTCTTCTCCAGCACCTGTGTTTAGTCTTTAAATTTGATGTGTCCTTGTAAGACTGCACCTAGCAAAGGGATTCTGCTAATGCTAAACAAGTTTGAAAAATACCCTGCTAGTGCATGTGGGTGCAAAGGGTGTATATGTACAAATATGCTGGCAACAAATGTGTGTTACACATGAGTATACACCTGCAGAGCCAGAGGGCAGCTGGGCACGAATGTGCTTGCATACTTCCAGTGCACATGTACTGTGAGTGTGGAGGCAGGAGTATGAGTGTGTATTCTTATGGAAATAGTACAGACGTGTGTGAGTGTGCACAGGTGTGTGCTTGAATGAAAGCGGGGCGCTGTCTGTCCAAGGAGCCCTGGCTCCTAAGCTGGAAAGACCCCTGCTTTTGACTCCAGCTGAGGCCTGCTGGGGTGCAGTTTCCATTCTCTTGATGGGAAGTGCTGGGTGTTAGGTTTCACGGGAAACCTCTTAATTCCAGCAATTAAATAGCTGCAGGCCTTTGCTGAGGAAATTAATGAATTCTCCCACCTGGGCCCAGGGCACGGTGCCACTTCTGTTGCAGGCCCTGCTTTGGACAGGTCAGGGGAGCTTCCTCGGGGTTTGCCTGGGTTATGCAGGACGCATGTAGGCCCTGGAAAACAGTGGTGCCTTAGGGACCCTGAGGAGGGTAGTGCGGAGGCGTGGGGGTGGGAGGGGCACCTCTGCCCCCAGGCAGTGCCAGTTTCTCTCTGGAGCCTGGAGCTGAGGCACCTGAGAGGGTGGGAGGCAGGCAGCGTCTGGAGCCCTGGGGCCGGGAAGGGTGCCCTGCCAGCTCCCTGGGGCCTTATTAGCAGCAGCAGCAGACCATGTAGGGCAGGGCCAGTGGGAGGCATGGATAGCTCAGCTGCAACCCCATGGGAAGGCCTCCTCCGAACTGCCCAGCCAGCTCAGAAACTGTAGGTCCTTCCCACTCCCACCCCCTGGCTCAGGACCCCACCCAGGTCGGGACTGAGGCACCCAGCCCAAGCCATTGCAGGCAAAGAGGAAATAGTGCCTCCCTCTTCAGGGAGCTGGCCTGGAGGAGCAGCAGGAGGGCCGCTCACGTCTCTCAGCCACAGGGGCCAGGCAGTTTGGTTTGAAGCTCCTGGAATATTTAAAACTGAAGAAATGTGAACACAGGATTATAAAAATTATATAAATAATTTAAATTATTATTTTTTTTGATAAAGGAGTTCATGCTCATGTTTTAAAATATTTAACTCTTGCTTTTTTTTTTTTTGTTTGATAAAGGAGTTCATACTCATGTTTTAAAATATTTAACTCTGGCTAGAAGGCTTAGAATGAAAGGCAGCCGTCCTCATTCCGCCCCTCCCCACCTCTCTATCTCATTCCCAGGGGTGACCACTTTGAACTTTTTAGGCTGTTCTGTTATTTACCTCCATAATTATAAACAACATACTTCTACGACTATTTTTGGGCTTATCAATTTTATACTTTATTGCCTCTCCCCATTCCCCCTTAAATATAGTCATCTATACATTTGTTTAACAAATATTTATTAAGCACAAGTTATGTGCCAAGAACTGTCTAGGGACAGGGGATATAGCATTGAACAAAACAGAGAGGGACCCTCCCCTTGTGGGGCTTACAGCCTAGGTAAGGGAGACAATGAAAAACAAACAAGCAATTTAATGTTGGAAGAGAACTGAAGCACGATAAGGGGCAATCGACAAATAGCACTTGTCATTTAAGATAGGTTGTCAAGGCAGGCCTTTCTAAGGAGGTGACATTTGAGACGTTTGAGCAGCGACCTGAGTGAAGTGAGGGAGAAAGCTTTGTGGCTATCTAGGGTATTCAGGAGAAGATGATTGCAGGGAAGGCCGGTGTGCAGGGGTGGACCTTGGAGGAGCAGTGGGAGAGCACATGAGTTCAAGGAGATGTCCAGGGCTCTTGTATGGGAAGCTGTGGGAAGGTTTTAAGCTAAAGGATGTTGGAGCCTGAAGACCATTTCAAAGGATCGTGGTAGCTGTGATGGGCCATGTAGAGAATAGACCTGAGGAACCAGATAAGGAGTGAAGAGGTCAGGGAGGAGGCAACTAGGCCACCAGGTGAGAAATCGGTGCTTACAACAGGATGGGAAGCCTGAGGTGATGAAACTGAGAGACTCGGGCTCTGTTTTGAAGGTAGAGCCTGTAAGGTCAGGTTTTGCTGGTGGATTAGATATGGGAGGTGAGAAAAAAGGAAGAGATAAACACAGTTTCAAAGTTGTTTTTCTTTCTCTCTTCTTCTTTTTTTTTTTTTTTTTTACCTGAAAAGGGAGTGAATTGAGGTATTTTTTCTGTGATGGTAGAACTGGGGCAGGTGCAGCTGTCCAGGAGTAGCTGGAATGAAGACAGCAAGGGAAAGAAGATGTCCTACTCTGTTTCATGAATAAATCATCTTTTCATATTTTTCTGAGGATGTAAATTACTGTTTTCTTCCAAAATATTTTCACATTGACAGTGTTTCCTCTGGGTTTTTAGCATCCATGTTCATGTTTTGTTTCCTTTCATGTTGGTGGCTTTCCTCAAATGTCCAGATACCCATGGCCGTTGGGGCATATTTAAGAATGGGGCTGTGGCGCTCGCTGATGCATGGGTGCTACTGTCAGATAACTAGGTGGCAAGCTGGCCTGCTTACTGCAGGATTCTCCAATGTCTGTAACCAGAGGTCTTTGGTGCCTCTAGTTCCTCCAAGGAGAATTAGTCTACGTCGTGACTAGGTATAATGATAAGAAAAGAGCAGTCTCCTGCTAGGGGTAGGATGGAGCAGTATGTGTAGTCTGGCTGCCAATGGGTCAGGATCAAAGGCAGGGGAGAGACTGGGTTTTCACTGCTTACCTGTTTTCAGCCCCATAATCTCATCCTCAGGCCAATGTCCCTGAGTCCAGTGCATCTCAAGCTCAATTTCTACAAAGAATAAACCCATGGCATCCTATGGAGGGGAAGAGGGGCATCTCCCAGCTTTACAAGATCGGGTAGTGGGGACAGAGGTTCTGAATTTTAACCAGTGCTCTGTATTCAGCTTTGAGTCTCACTCTCACCTCTGGTGTTCCCATTGCCTGCATGTTCTGTACCTTTCAAGGGTGCTAGGGGGTGATCTGGCTTGCTGCTATTCACTGCTATTCACTGGGGTTCCCCTCTGTGAGTGCTTGTGAGTGCCCTCTGCTGCTCTAAGTCAATGATGCCCCAGCCACTTTCTATGTTCTAAAGATGTGCTGAAATTTCTCATCTATTGACATCTTTATTCTTGTAAGTTTTAAATATTTTATTGACATTCTTATACTTACTCACAAATTTATTAGTTTGGGGCACTCTTTGTATAGATCTAAGTTTTCATCTGTTATAATTTCTCTTCTACCTGAATAACTTTCTTTAACATTTCCTGAACATTTTCTGGTGATAAATTCTCTTAGCTTTTTGTTTGTTCACAAAACTCGTTTATGTCCCCGTTATTTTTGAAGGAACTTTTCACAGGATATAAAATTCTAGTTTGACATTCTCCCTCCAGCACTTTAAAGATGTCATTCTATCGTCTTCTAGCTTGCATGTTTTCTCATGATAAGTACGTAGTATATCCTGTATTTGTTCTCCTGTATATAGCGTGTCTCGTTTCTTATAAAGCTTTTAAGATTTTCTTTTTATCACTAGTTTTCAGCATTTGACTTTGATGGGCCTTGGTGTAGTTTTCTTGATGTTCGTCTTGCCTGGACTTCATTGAGTTTCTTGGTTCTGTGGATATATCATTGTATTAGTTGTTGTAACAAATTACCATAGGCTGGGTGTGGTAAAACAACAAACGTTTGTTCTTTCATCATTTTGGAGGTTGGAAGCCCACACTCAAGGTGTCAGCCCCACTGCCTTCAAAGGCTCTAGGGGAGAATCCTTCTTTACCCTTCAAGCTTCCGGTGGCTCCAAACATACCTTAGCTTGTGGTTGTATAACTTTAGTCTCTGCCTCCATTGCCACATGGACTTTCTCCTCTCTGTGTATCTTGCCTTTCTGTGTTATAAAAAACAAATATTGGATTTAGGGGCCACCTAGATAATCCAGGCTAATTTCATTTTGAGATCCTTAACTTAATTACATCTCTAAAGACCTTTCTCTGAATAAGGTCACATTTATAGGTTCTGGGGGTTAGGACACAGACATATATTTGATGGGGGTACCACCATTCAACCCACTACAGTGGGTTTTTAAAAAATCAAATTTGGGAAAGTTTTGGCTATTATTTCTTTAAATTTGCCTTATTTACCCCATTTTTTTTTTTATCCTATCCTCTGGAACTGCAATTACTCTTACCTTAGAGCCTTGTAGTATTTCACGGATTGCTGAGGCTCTTTGCATGTTTTCCAGTATTTTTTTTTTCTCCTTTGTGCTTCAGTTTGTATAGTTCTATTGCTGTGTCTTCAAGTTCACTGATTTTTAAAAAATCTGTAATGTCTAATCTACTGTTAATTTTACTCAGTGGATTTTTCATTTCAGATACTATACTTGCTACCTCCTATTTCTCTCCCATAAATGTTATGTTCATGTTTTCCTTTAAACTCTTGGGCATATTAAGCCATTCATCATCTTTATTATTTTTGAATATGTTTCTGTTACTTGATTTTTCTCCTAATTATGGATCATATTTTCTTTTTCTTTGCATGTCTAGTAATTTTTAACTGGATGTTGGACATAGTCAATGTTGTGATGTTATGCATTTGGATTTTACTGTCTTTCTTTAAAGAGTGTTAGGATTTATTCTGGCAGACCAAGTTACTTGCAAATCAGTTCAATCCTTTTGAGCTTATTTTAAATTTTTATTAGGTTGGGTCTAGGTGATCCTTTTCACTAGAGATGGTTTAGCCTTACTACTAAGGCATAACCCTTCTTGGGTCTCTATTGAATACCCTCCCTGGGTAAATATCAAGTACTCTCCACTGTAGTAGGTTGGAGCTTGAATGTCACCTTGCCTGGGTGAGCTCTAAGAATTTATCAACTTATTGCTCCTTTTCTGCCTAGTTGTGTTGAATTTCACTCTACACATATGAAGTCTAGTATTTCCCAAAGACCCAAAGGGACCCCATGAAGATTTCTTTTGTCGCATAGCTCATTCCTTTCTAGAACTCTTCCCTGCAACTTCTAGCTACATCAGCCTCCCTGAACTCTTGTCTCTGTTTCCTCAACTCCTGAACGAGACTACTGTGTTCTGCTGGGGATCCTCCTCTTTGAATGTCAGTCTTGAATATCCTCCAGGTAGAAACCCAGGCAATCTTAGGTTATTGTTTGTTTCTCTTAGTTCAGGGGTCACAGCCCTGGCTACCTGTTTAATATCCAAAAAAAATTATTTTGTATATTTTGAAGCAATAGTTTTCTCCGTTTATAGTTGAAGGGTAATTTAGCTATCTCATCATGATTGGAGTAGAAGCCTTTTACTGGCATTTAATCAAGTTTTGGGAAGGAGAGGAGGAGTTACATGCATGTGATCAGTTCACTGTATTTAACTAGAAGTCTTAGATTCCAGAAACATATTAAATATTTATATTTAGCAAACATATGCTTTTATCACCCAACAGAAACTCATACTGTGTAATCATGCTATTTGCAAAACAGTAATAGGATTTATAAAAATGTTAATACATAGTGTGCACAGGCACAGGACATGGGTTCGGAGTTGTATGAGGAACATATTCTTTCATTTCTATTGATGTATTACTGCAATTGTCTGCTAACCTTGACTCAGCGATAATGTCAATGATCTAAATTGCTGGCGCTTCCTGGAGTTGTGGTCTTGGGCCGCTAGGATAGATCCTGTGTCAGGTGCCCTCCTTGACCGGAAGCCTTTCTAGGTCACCCTGCAGCCCCAGGCTTACTCTTTGCAGGCAGCACACTGGAGCAGTGAACCTAGTGAGGGGACCTAGGTGGACAGGGAAGGAGGAACGCCCTCCCTTTCTCAGAGTTACTTCCTGATTTGCCCTGTAGGCCCCTCTTCACCCACCTGACCCCAGCTCATTGTGTCTGTTTCTTCCATTGCCTTGTGAGACGGGCAAAGCAGGGCAGCCAGTTGGTTGCTGCCTGCTTGGAGGCTGTTGGGCTCAGATGGGCTGCCTTAGAAGTGACCAAGGCTATCACTTCACCTCTTTCTCCAGGTGGACATCGAGCAGCTGGATCCTCGTGGGCGGACTCCTCTACACCTGGCCACTACGCTGGGGCACCTTGAGTGTGCCCGTGTACTCCTGGCGCACGGTGCAGATGTGGGCAGGGAGAATCGCAGCGGCTGGACAGGTAGGCACCCCTGCTTACTCCGGCCCTACTGCCAGAGTCTCCCCGGCATCAGATCCTCACCTGCCTTGTGACATTTCCTCCCTTTCCCCAGTGCTTCAAGAGGCTGTGAGTACCCGAGACCTGGAGCTGGTGCAGCTGGTGCTGCGGTACCGGGACTACCAGAGGGTGGTGAAGCGTTTAGCAGGCATCCCCATGCTCCTGGAGAAGCTGCGCAAGGTGAGGGCCAGCCTCTCAGTCTCCGCATCTTAGCCCTGAACCGTGGTCTGTGGCAAAGACTTAGCCACTCTCCTTATTGTCCTCCAGGCCAGGACTTCTACGTGGAGATGAAATGGGAATTCACTAGCTGGGGTAAGAGGGGCTGATGGGGGCCCCTCTGGGCACTCTCCCACCTCTGGGCTTTTGTACTTGCTGCTCCCTTGCCTGGAGCACTCTGCTCATAGCTCTTTCTGTGGCTCCTCTTCTTTTAGTTCTCAGCTCAATGCCTGCTCCTCAGCGAGGCCTTTCTACACTGTCTCAGACACTATCTCAGACACCATCTCAATTCCATTATTATTATCATTACTTTGTAATGATTTGCTCATTTGTTTGTTACCTGTCACAATGCTTCAAGAAGGCAGGGGTCCTGTCTTGTTCACTGTTGCAATCACCAGTGCCTGGCACATAGTACGTGTTTAATAAATATTTGTTGGGATATTCTTTAATATGCGTTGGATGAAAGATTGAATGAACAAATGAACAAATGGTAGATACTAGGGACTTGGTGGTAGCTGAGACACACCTGTCCCTGACCCCAGATGGCTCATATCTGAGTGACTGTAGTCTATGTTTGTGTGGGAGTCACTGGGGGAGGGGCTTCTCTCACACCCGTTCCCGTACCCTTTCCCGGACACACCCTGACCTCCATGCCCTGAGGTAGCCCATGTTGGGTGGTCCAGGCAAATCGAAGCCACCTCTGACCTTTTCTTCTACCTAGTGCCCCTAGTATCCAAGATCTGCCCCAGTGACACTTACAGAGTGTGGAAGAGTGGTCAGAACCTTCGGGTAGACACCACACTCCTGGGCTTTGACCACATGACGTGGCAGCGAGGGAACCGTAGCTTCGTCTTCAGGGGCCAAGGTCAGGCAGGCGGGAAGTGGGGCAGGATGGGAGGCTGGAGACAGCTCCATGCCACCCCTGACCCCCCTGTGCTATTCTGTGGCTGGCAGATACAAGTGCCGTGGTCATGGAGATTGACCATGACCGCCGGGTAGTGTACATGGAGACTCTGGCGCTGGCCGGGCAGGACCGTGAGCTGCTGCTGGCTGCTGCCCAGCCAACCGAGGAGCAGGTGCTGAGCCGGCTCACCGCACCCGTCGTCACCACACAGCTTGACACCAAGAACATCTCCTTTGAGAGGTGAGTGAGCATGGCCTTGATAGCTGGGAGCCAGCCTGGTGAGTGCCCCCTCACCTGGACTACTCTGCTTCCCCAGGAACAAGACTGGCATCCTAGGCTGGCGCAGTGAGAAGACTGAGATGGTGAATGGGTACGAAGCCAAGGTGAGGCCCCAGCTCCTGGGTGCCAGACCCCACCACAATCTAGCCTACAGTGAGTGGGCAGGGGATTTCTGACCACCCTGTCTCAGCCTTGGAGGTACAGGGCTATGCAGCATGGAGGGAAGGGCTCTAGACTAAGAGGCAACTGATGAGGAAGGCCAGAACTTATTGAGCTCTTAATATATTCATGTTCAAGGCACCGTTCTGACATTTTATATGTACATATGTATGTATATATGTATATCACACACACATACACATGCATGCTCATTGGATCCTAGCAACAACCCTTTTGGGTAGGGCTGTTATTGTCCCATTTTACAGATGTTCATTGAGCTCTTTGCAGTGGTATCCCGTTTAATCTTCACAACAACCCTATGAAGTAGGATACCAGCCCATTTTATGATGAGGAAATGGAAGCTTGTTGTAGTTAAATAACCTGCACAGGGTCACACAACCATGACAGCTAAGGTTCAGACCCTAGCTGCCTGACTCCAAAGCCAGGCCTGTACTGTCAGTTACTCTGGGACTCCCACATCACTCATGTGGGACCACATGGTGCTGCCGCTAAATGAAGGGACTAACGGATACTGCAGGTCTGTATTGTTTCTTTCTGGAAGCCTTCCTTGGTTCTGCAGGCTGGGTCAGAGTACTTGCTTTTGTTCCCACAGCTCTGTGCTCCCCACACCAGAGCATGTGTTATAACTGTCCATTTTCTTGTCTCTTCAACTAGATTGTGAGCCTCAAGAGGGCAGGGGTTGTGTCTAACTGTATTTGTTCAGCACCATATTCCTGATGCCTGCCTCAGGGCCTGGCACATAAAGGTTCCTCACAAAGTATTTGTTGAATGAATGAAAAAAAAAGCCCTGAGATGGGAGAGTACTTACCCAAAGGCCTGGAGATTGGAGCAAACAGCTCTCCCTCCCCACCCAACCACCTTTCCTTGCAGAAAGTGTTCAGAATGCTGTTGGGGGTTTCAGAGCTGTCTTTGAGCCCTTTCCTCATCTTTCCCCAGGTATATGGGGCATCCAACGTGGAACTCATTACCCGGACACGGACAGAGCATCTTTCAGAACAGCACAAGGGCAAGGTCAAAGGTAATGAGGTAGAGGATATGTGGGAGGTGGGAAGAACCAGCTTCCACTTGAGCACCTACATCAGTATTCCCTCTGACACCCTAGCAAAAGCCGGGGTAGTTGTTTTAGGCAAATAGGTTTCAATTCAAGTGCCAAATCTTAATGATTGGTAGTGGCTGCTTAGAGTGCTGCTGAGATGATTCTAAGGCATTTGGGCTCAATGGGACAGAATTGATTTACATTATACAATGTCTGCATTGGATTTGGGAAGGGAGAGAAATGTCATGCATGCTATTTATTGGCCATTCTAGTCTAGTGGGACATATACTCTCAGTAAAGAAAGTCAGGGGGCCCTGACAGTCCGGTATCTGTTGATACCACACCTGACTCTCTGGGCATCAGTTAGTCTAAGTGGAGAGACATGATTCCTACCTCAGAGGAGAACAAATGAAGTCATTAATATAGAAGTGCCTGAAGCAAAACATACACATTCCCATGCATACCCCAAAACTGCTCGCTAAAGGCAGGGATTTTTTGTCCAGTGTCACCAACCTGGAGACTGACACTTTTGGAAGTTTACCCTGAGCCCCAGGCCTGCTTTTATTTCAGATGTGCCTATTGTGGTCCTGGTCCTGCCCTTTGGACTCCTCAGTCACTTTCAGCTGAAGGTGCCTGGACGTGTGGTGTGGATAAGCAATCTCCTCTTCCCTCAGGAACCAGCTTCCTCCCTAGGTCTTGGGTGCTGTCACTTCTGAGGGCTTCTGTGTCCTCTGAGATGCCACATTTCTTGTAGGCTGTAAAACACCTCTGCAGTCCTTCCTGGGAATTGCTGAGCAGCATGGGGGCCCTCAAAATGGGGTGAGTGTGTGCTATGGGTATCCTGGGTGGAAGGGTGTGAATGTGGCTCAGGAGGAGGCCTGGGAGGCATCTTGCTTAGCATGGCCTGTGTGGACCTCTTTTCCACAATGCCCAAGGCCATGTCAGCTCCACACTGGTAGCGGGGACAGCTTCGGGGCTTGTAATAAAATGTCTGGCCTGGAACGAGGGACAGAGAAGGGTTCATGGGTCTCTCCCGGTATGGTACAGACCCTGATTACTCAGACTCTGAGCCAAGTCAACCCCACTGCCATCACTGCAGAAGAGTACTTCAATCCCAACTTTGAGCTTGGCAACCGTGACATGGGCCGCCCCATGGAACTGACCACCAAGACACAGAAGTGAGGCCCCCTGCTGGTGCTGGGAGGGATGGGCAGGGCAGAGCTGGGCAGGGGCTCCAGAAGATGCTGGGAGGCCATGGCTTCTACAATGTCCCTCACCCCTTGGGATCCGGGGGGGAGCAGGTTCAAGGCCAAGCTGTGGCTGTGTGAGGAGCATCCCCTGTCCCTGTGTGAGCAGGTGGCCCCCATCATTGACCTCATGGCTGTCAGCAATGCACTTTTTGCCAAGCTCCGGGATTTCATTACCCTGCGCCTGCCTCCTGGCTTCCCTGTCAAGATTGGTGAGACCTCCACCCCCATTTCCTCTCAGCGGCTGTTAGGGTATGGGGCTTAGATGAGGCAAAGAGTTGGGGGGGGGTGTTAAGGTGTGAGGGGGCGGGTGGTGGTGCCTGATGGTTTCTTAATCTTCAGAAATCCCGATCTTCCACATCCTCAATGCCCGTATCACCTTCGGGAACCTCAATGGCTGCGACGAGCCGGTGCCACTGGTGCGAGGCAGCCCCAGCAGCGAGACCCCTTCCCCGGGCAGCGACTCCTCGAGTGTCAGCAGCTCCAGTTCCACAAGTGAGCTCTGTCCTCCTCCGAGCCCCTTCCATTTAATCTCTCCGCCCCCACCCCCCGCTGCTCACTGCCCCTTCCTGGGGAGCCAATCTGACTCCAGCCTGCCTTCAGCCTCGTGCCGCGGGTGCGAGATCTCCCCAGCCTTGTTTGAGGCCCCGCGTGGCTACAGCGTGCTGGGAGGCCAGCGGGAGTCGGCGACCCGGGACGATGATGACGACCTGCTGCAGTTCGCCATCCAGCAGAGCCTGCTTGAGGCGGGCAGTGAGTACGACCAGGTGTGTCCCCGCGGCGGTGCCCGGCCACCAGTTGGCTGTACCACCATGGCCAACTGGCCCACGCCCCCTCCCTCCAGGTCACCATCTGGGAGGCGCTAACCAACAGCAAGCCCGGCACTTACCCCATGTCCTACGAGGGGCACCGACAGGCCAGGTCAGTACCTGCCAGGATTTGGAGACGCCTGTCCCTCCACCCCACATGTACAGAGTACCCCAGTACCCTGTCATAGTAGGCGAGGACGCTGCCGGCTGAGTAGTCCCTCTTGGCCCAGAGAAACCGTGATACTTGGGACCCTACGGGCATCAAGATGACTTGTATCACCACCCTTTCCTGAGGCTGGGGTAGATGAACAGTACTCCAAAAAAGGCCCGGGAGGAGGAGCCAGGCCTTGCGGCAGCTAGACCCCCACCAAAGAGGATGTAGGGGCCAGGGTTCTAGAAGATGCCCACATGCCCTGGGCCCCCCTCCACTGAGAAGATGAGCTTTGCAGGGGTTAGGATCTGCCACAATTGGATAGGATCCGAGGAGAAAAGTGGCACTCCTCTCTTCCCCTGGTGCTATCCTGGGGCCTCCATGCTGGCTCCTGGCTGTGCTCACCTGGCAGGTGCGCCCAGAGCCCTGGACGTGTCTTCCCCACCCCCAGGAGTACCCCACCCACGCCGCAACGCCAGCCTGCGCCTCGCGCTGCGGTCCCCAGCCCTCGGCCTAGCCCCGGCCCGGGCCCCAGCGGCCGGGTGTTCCGGACCTACGACGAGCAGCTGCGGCTGGCCATGGAGCTATCAGCGCGGGAGCAGGAGGAGCGGCGGCGGCGCGTGCGCCAGGAGGAGGAGGAGCTGGAGCGCATCCTACAGCTCTCACTAACCGAGCAGTAGCGCCACTGCAAGCCAGGAGCGAGACACTCTCTGGCCCCGTAAGCCTGCCCAGATGCGGCTAGAGGCGGGAGCCACCGCCACAGGGGCGTAGTGAAGCCCTAGGCACAGGGCCGGGAGGGGTTCGGCACGGCCACAGAGTACCATTCTGGGCCAGGGTCCTGGAGGCAGCTGGCATGGCCGGGTCTCCCTGCTTTGCTGTGTCCTGACCCCACCCCTCTCCCCTGGGCTCAGGCCTGTCCAAGGGCAGAGCTAGGCAGTCCTGAGCAGGAGAGGGGTCCTTAGAGGAGCAGTGTCCCCATCCTTGCTCCTTCTGGCCAGCCCTACTTTCTGCTCACAGACCCACTCCAGGACACTGCCCGTGAAGCCTTTGCATCTCCGCTCTTCATCCCTGGGGGAGGGGGAGGCGGGGGACAGCTGAGCTCCCCACGTGCTGTGTTGCTGCTTTATTCCAGACACAAACCGGCACGTCAAGGGCCCAGCCCCTCCCCCACCCCAGCATTTCAGCGTCAAGTGCACTTAGCGGGGTGCCTGGCTCCCCCAGCCCCCACACCCCTCCCAGGTCTCAGGGTGGTCCCAGCTTCAATTTTGGCGGCCAAAGGTTGGAATCCCCTTCCTCAAGACATGTTTCTGTGATCAGGGAGGGTGCCCAAGGTGCGCCCCCCCACTCACCCACACACACACCCACCTGGGCAAGTCTTGACTCCCTCATGCTGTCTTGGCCAATGGGGGGACATATTGGGCTGGGGGCAAACACTAGACCCTGTACTAGACTGGACAGAGAGGGGTCGCCCAGGGCCCTGGTACCACCACCCACCCCTTCCCACCAGCTGCTGCTAGCCCTCTGTGGTTGTGTGTCCCACTGCGCCCACCAGGGGCTGACTCTAAAACCCTTCATCCAATGGTGCTAACCCCCGGCTCTCCCCTGCCCCACCCGACCCACCCAGAGAAGCACAGACCCTGTCAGGGGCAGGGGCCCACTGCAAACCTTTGTCTGGGTTCTCTCATACTGGCCTTCCTGGCTCAGCCAGGAAGGTTCAGAAGGGACACAAAAGGGATGGAAGAACAAAGAGAAACTGTTCCTCTCACCCCCCTCCCTGATGCCAGGGGCACCAGACTGATTCTGAGGCACAAATTAAAGAGGCTTCAAACCCAAGCCTTTTCCTACCTGCCTTTACTCGGGAAGAATGCCCACCTGAGGTCTGGGGGCTCCTTCTGAACCTCAGTGTGGGGAAGACTGAGGTAAGAGGATGCTTGGTGGGTTTTGAGCCAGCCAGGGTTGCATCTGTCGGGGGGTCTGGGAGCTTGAGGGTAGCATTTGCAGCTGGAGAGTTTTGTCTCCCCTCACCCCCACCCATACAGGAGATACATATTGAGCACTTAGTAAAAGATTTAATTTCCTCTTAGAGTCAAGGCCACAACAGAGGGCTGGGGGCAGTGTGAGTGACTGAGTGAGTGAGTGTGTGTGTGTGTGTGTGTGTGTGTGTACCAGCTTCCTCAGGCCAATTCTCCCATTTGCTCTCAGGGGTGAAGTGGGCAGCGAGGAAGCCGCCCTCTCCCCTGCGGGTGGGAAGAAGGAAGAGAGCCCTCTGCTGGGTGTAACCAGTGGGTCCGGCTCTACAGCCAGTGGGTTGTGTATGTCTGTAGAACTGGGGTGACACCCTACCAGCTTACCACTCAGGGTAGTGGAGTCAAGTGAGCCGATTAGAGGGGAGAAGCCTTGCAATTTTCCTCAGTAATTTTAAGGACACCTGTCGGATCGCTGCTACCCCTTTGAGGTCAATCCCAAGTTCCCCAACATCTCCAAGCATTGAGCTAATACTAAGCACTTCCCCTGCCCTGGGCGGGGGACAAAGGGGTCACCGCCTCACCAAGCAGCACCACTGCTGAGGCCCCATCACCCTGGGCCACCCAAGGCCAGCTCCTGCTGAGTTGTGGACGAGGCACGCAGACCTGCCGGCGCCAGACAGATGCGAGGCTCCATTTGTCCTAGGCCTCCTGTGAGGGACGGAGTTCCCTTCCCAGTCCCACTCCCGGCCCCAGCGCAGAGAGACTGGGTCCGTTCCAGACCACAAGCCGGGGTGGGCCTTCCAGGCTCTGAGACTTTACGTTAGTCCGCGCCATCCACCAGCTCACACAGCATGTTCTCCAGGGCCGTGATGCGCTGCTCTTGGGCCTGCACCTGCTCGCGAAGCGCCTTGATTTCCCCCAGCAGTGTCTCCAGGGTGTGCTGCTGCTGGGATGTGGAGGACAGAAGAAGCCATGTTGGGAGAAGGGGACCGTGTAGACTGGGCCTGGGTGGAGCTGGCTTGGATCTTACCGACAAGGGGGCGTCACTGGCCGACTGGCTGCGGCGGGGGCCGGTGGGTGGGCGGGCGTCCAGGATGTTGCGTTTGGTGACCCGGAGCTCGCGGTGCTTGGGGGGCACGTAACCATCCCTCAGCGAGATGAGCACGGGTTCCGCGTCCTGGCCTGATAGCCATTCGTCTGCCTCCAGGGCCGGCTCGGGGCCAGGAGTATCTGGGTATAGGTCGTCCTGGAACAAATCTGACTGAGGGGTTTGGGGGGGACAGAACAATTTTAATCATCCTGGACCTGCTCTGCTCCCCTCAGCCTCAGAGCCCTGCCCGCCCCTCTCCCAGGCCCTCACCTTGCGGGGCACAGTCATGATGATGGGTTCACACTTTCTTTCGTGCAACTTGTAGAACCTGTAAGGGAGTGGCGTTCAGCATTCCTGCAGTCTCTCGCCTGGGACCAAGGGCTTGGAGGCTAACAGTTGCTGAGCACCTACTATGCATTACACTTTAAACACATTGTTGGCCTAGCTGGCAAAACACCCCTGATGGGGTGTTTATCATTTTACAGATGAGGAAACTGAAGTTCAGAGAACGTCAAACTAGTTAGCGCTAGGGCTGGCACTGGAAACGAGCCTGTTTGACTCCCCCCTAACCCACACTTTTCCAGAGATTACATTATTGGAGAAGCCCCTGTGTCTTCTCCGATGGGAAGTGGGGACAGAGACAGGCAAGCTGGAAGGGCAAAGGCTGCTGACCGGGCGATCTCACACTTGCTGACATCCAGTCCCCGCTTGGGCATGAAACCCATGCCCCTCTGCGGCTCCTTGCTGCTGAACGTGTTCAGGTAGTGCACGAAAGGTGGTTCGTCGGTAATCTCAAAGTACCGAATGCTGCTGTCGCCCTGCAAAACCAGTTGGTTCATAAATGCAACTGGAAGGAGCCCTCCACATCTCCTTCCAGCCCCCTTTCCTCCCCTCTGAGCCACAGGCACCTTGCCGCATAAGTAGATGATGCTGGAGTCGGGATCGTAGAAGGGCAGTAGGACCCCATTGCTTGTGTCCATCTCCTGCAGCGCCACTGGCTCCTCGAAGTTGTTCTGCCCGAGCACAGGAGGCGTGACCAGCCCTGCCGTGCCTTCCGTGCCGCTTCTGAACCCTGGAAGCTCCTTATGCTTCTTGCCCGCCCCAAACTCCCATGCGTTTCTACCGCAGCTCTGGTGAACTTAGCGGCAAGCCCCGCCCACGGACAGATTACCCCCAGTCCTCGCTCCTGTACATACGCCCCTCCGCGCCGCTGCATGCAGTCACTGCAAACCATCCCCAGGGACTCGGCATCACCAGGTGGGGGCGCCAGCGAGGGCTCCTTCAGGCGATGCAGCAAACTGGGCAGTGGGGTGTGGACAGTAGGCGCTGCAAAGATGGCAGCTGCTCCCAGCCCTGTCCAGGTGGGCATGCCCTGTGGGTAGGGGCACCTGGTCCCTCTCCGTGATGCCAGTCCCTGGGGCACAAACCCCAAGCTTCCAGCTGCGTTACCGGGTCCCACAGGCCCAGCTCTCGCTGGCTCATGCGGGTGAAGCCCGTGGTGAAGATATGACCCTGACGCGTGAAGACGGCCCGCATGGGCCTCATCCCCTCATGGGCTGCAAACCTCTCCTGGGGGTGAGGTGGGGGGAGACAGGGAAAGGCGTCAACCAGCTTCCTGCCTTGGGGAGCCTGGAGGGCCAAGCCACCAGCTTGCAGACTTGGGTGTAGAGGACTGGGGAGGTGGGGGGGGGGGTGGGGGAGAGGTGAGACAGGGGTGGGGGCGGAGACAAAGTGGGCCTAAGTACTCAGCTTCCTAGGGACCCTGACTGGCCCCGGGCCTGGAGAGGGTCTAGGCCCGGAGAAAGTGGAAGGAAGGCTCGCCTCCCAGCAGACGCCCAGCCCTTAAGCACTTTCAGAGGCTCATCCCTAGAGTAGGAGATGTTTGGTGGCTCCCCGGGGGACTCAGCGAGGCTGTTCCCAGATGAGAGCTCCCTGCTCCACATCAGCCTTCTTGAGTACGGGCTACGGCCTGAGAGGGTGCTCCAGGCTGACCCAGCGAAGGAGCGCGTGCGGGCGCCCGGCGCGGCCTGGCCTACCGGGTCCCAGAGCGCGAGTTGCCGCTCACTCATCCTGCTGAAGCCGGTGCTGAGTAGCTTCCCGTCTGCGGTGAAGACGGCCCGCAGCGGGCGGACGCCCTCGTGAGGCCGGGCTCGCTCCTGCTCGCGGGGTTAGTGGGTTAGAGCGCCCGCCAGCCCGCCCCCGCCGGCCAAGCGCACTCGGTGCAGATTTTGCACGTGCCGCGCGCGCCCCGCGTTAGACAGGTAAGGCAGGTGCTACCGCCCTCCCAGGGCACTCTGCTGGGACCAGCAACGCTAAGGTTGCCCCTTCTCTCCCATCCAGCGGGTCAATAACAGTTGGAAGGGGTCTGCCTGCCAGCCAATGTCAGGCCCCAGACCCCAGAGGATAGGATGGCTCTGAGTGGTAGCTGACAGGTGAGGAGCCCAGGTTTCATGCAGGTTCTGGTGGGAGGATAGTTTGCAGCTTCTCCCCTTCTCAATCACAAATCGAGGAGCCCTCCTCTGAACTCCTAAGAGAGGAATGAGGAAGGGAGGGAAGAGTGGGGCAGATAACTGCAGGCTGGGGGGCTTACTTGAGGCAGGGAGCTGTTTGCAGACATGGTGGGCTGGGGTCTGGGAGTGGGAGCACTGGTCTCTAGGGTTGGGGGGGGGTAAGAGCTGGGACCAGGGGCTCAGAGGGTTTTAAGTACAGGGGCCCGACCACTGGTTCTTGGGGTATGGGCTGGGGAATGGCCCCGCCAGGCACTCACCGCCACCACCTGGCCCTTGCGGGGGTCGATAATGCGCAGGGTCTTGTCCTTGCAGGTGGTGGCTAGGAGGCTACCATTGCTGTTCCAGCACACACTGTGGATGATGTCCGGGTGCATGTCCTCCAGACTCAGGAGCACCTCTCCAGTGCCCACGTTCCAAATGATGATCATGTTGTCACCACCTGCCCAGAATGGACAAGCCCTATCACCTGGGCCCTGCCTCTGCCACCCCTGCCCTCAGATCTATAGTAAAGACCCCTCCCTAGGCCTCCAGACCTGCACTGAGCAGAACATTCCGGGCAGTGGGGTGCCAGGAGAGGATGCCCACGCGCTTGGAGTGGCCTTCAAGTGTGATGATGGGTTCTGTAATGTTGCGCATAGGGGTATAATCTGGAATTTGCCACACCTGAGTAAGAGGAAAAGGCAGAGGGTGGGTGGGAAGAAAAGACACTTTGTCCCTCTGTTCCTCCCTTGATTCCCCCTGCCCCACCCCAACCATACTGGCTTTCTTGAGTGGGATCAAATGCAGAACAATATGTGATGGTGACTACCTAGGGCAGAAGAAGCTGGGAGCCAGGAGGAACACTGCCAGCTCTTCAGAGACCTCTCTATTTACCACAGCAGGGAGACTTCAGAGCACTGCCCCCCTGCTCTTCAGGCCCCAAGTTGGCCATGGCTATAATTAGTCCTAAGCAGTGCATCCTGGGAGGGGTTGAGCAGGTAGCTAAAAATAGCCTGGGAGCTGAGCATGGCAGGGCCTTGGGACCCAGCACCTCCCTTACTACCTTCCTAGCACAGGTAAGGTAGCCCTCCCTGCCCACTGCCCAGTGCCCAGCAGTATCCAACTGGCTCCTACCATGATGGTGGTGTCATCTGAGGCACTGGCGATGACATTGTCATTGTGCGGGCACCAGTCGATGTCCAGCACAGGGGCAGTGTGCCCAGTGACCAGTGGGTAGTTCTTATCCACTCGCCCTGTCTGGAGGAGTCAGAGAAGAAGATGTGGAACGACTCTCCTGTGTGTTTTTTGGGGGTGGGCAGGGGACCTGTTTACATCTCAATTCTCTATCATCAATTTTATCTTTGCAGATCCCTCTCTGAACCTCCAACCCCATCCAGCCTACTTCCTGTACTTCATTGAAGGCAGACAGTTGAAGTCATTTAATATAGGGGAATCAGATACAGAGAGGTCATATGACTTAACCAAGGACACACAAGATACTGGTAGAGTCAAGACTTGAACTTTCAGTTTAGTGCTTTTTCAAAACACCTACTTGGAGGAGGCTTTTCTTGAGCCTGTTCCCCCACTTGGGATGTCTTATGGGAAGCCCTTGGAGGAAGAGATCAAGGTGAGATAATACATATAGTGCAGTGCCTGACAGCTCTTTCTTAGCCACCCTTGGCAGATCTCATTGGCTTTCCCTATAACCACAAGCAGCAGGCACTCTTGGTACTTGCTATCCCCCAACCTGAGCTGGGGTCCATCTATTTCGGTCTTTATGGGCTGTTTGTGGGGGGCTCTGAGGCCTTTGCAGGGGCTGGCATTGGCCCAGACCAGGCAGTAGGGGAGAGGGGTGGCTGTGTGGCATTAGAATGACAGTTATACCGGGGGAGGAGGCAGCTTCAGCTGAAATTTGAGCCCTGGGGATAGTGTCCTTGGATGGTGTCTGCATTGTCCTGAAGTGAGTCACTGGCTATTGTCAGGCCTCTTTCTGACCCTGACACCTGTGGGGCCTCCCCTAATAAGGTGTAGGTGCAGAATCCAGGTCAAGGTCATGCCTTGGGATGGCCATCCTGGGGGTGGAGATGGCTGAGGGGCTTGAGACTACTCAGCAAAGGTGGTGGTCATGGCCTGGCTCCCATCCCCGGGATAGGGAGGACTCTGGTCTTATGTGTTGTATTCCTCTGTCCTTAGCTCTCATTCTACCTCACTGCAAGAACCAGAGTGGGGAGGTGACCAGGGACTCTGGATAGAGCCTGACCCTGTCCTCAGTGTGCTGCTCTGGGGTATGATTTAATTAAACAGTCGCCCCGGGCTGGGGATAAAGATCCCCATACCCAAAACATGAAGGGGTGTGGCATTAGGAGAGATAGGAAGAGAATCTGGCCAGACCCTGGCTCCACTGCTTCCCAACTATCTCCAGCACCTCCTCCTGGTCCCTGCTGGGAAAGGGTGCTGGGCTGTGAGTGGGTGCAGGCCACTGTGATGCTGCTGCTCTGGGAAGGGTGAGGGAGCCTCCCAACGTGTCCTTGAGGGCTTGGGGAACAGCCAACCCACACAAACTGCCCTCCTGATTGAGTAAGGGAACTAGGTGAGAACAGAGGCTGCTGTCAGGAGACTCCAGGAGCCAGCCACAGCCAGTGTCCTCCCACCTGCTTCCTTCCCCTCATCCCTCACCTTGGCCAGAGGCAGGACGATGAAAGCACCTCCGCCTCCAGCCTCCACAATAATGGCCAGGAATTTGGGGTTGACGGCACAGAAGGAGCTGTCCCATGTGACCTTGGACACACGGATGTCCTCGTAGGCCTGATCAGCCTTTGCTGCCTGTCCAAACACATGGCGGAACTTGCTCTGCCGAACCACGCGCCGGCTCATGGCTGGGGGCAGAGATGGAGGATCTCAGTGCCCAGCAATGCCTTTGGTCCTTAGTCCTGTGAGCTGTGGGAGGGAGGAAGAGTATGTGGGCAGGATGGCACGTGAGAAGGGTATCTGGCCAGGAGCTGGGTATAATAAAGAGTCTGGTCCTAGAAGCAGGGACCTTTCTTTAAAATGATTAAAGTATGGGGAAGTTCTTTGCCACCTATCAAGTGCTACTTAATGCAAGCGGTTGGAGTTTGGGGCCTGACTTCCCCTTAGAGACACATACTGGGTGGGGTGGGGGGAGTGCAGTGGAGCCCGACTGGGCCCAAAAGCTTCTTGGAGGTTGAAGTGGTTTGGGGAGGAGCCTCAGTGCCAGGCTGCCCTCCCACAGCCAGCCTTGGATGAGCATTTTTTTTTTTCACAGAAGTAGTTTATCTCCCAGATATCAGAGGCCTAACCCTGTGGTCTTGGCCCAAGGCCAGCTACGGGGCTAAGACAGCAGCCCTCCAAGATCCTAAACTCTGCATCTCTGGTATCATTCAGGTAGATGGGTTTTTGGTTTTTTCTAAAAATTTGCCAAGGAGAAATTCCTTCTGTCAGCTAACCTGAGTCCTTCTTGCTGTTTTCATCGATTTCCTCCCATGTTATTGCCGGGATATAGGGTAAGGTGGATCTCTCCTCCTTCCACTCCCTTCTGCACTAACTTCTCCAAAAGGCCCCCACCATAGTCTTCTTCTGACTTTTGACCACCATACTTTAGGTCTCGCTACTCCAATGGGACCTGTCTCCTACTGACACTCCTGGGGCTGGGGTTCTTCACCCCTGGGGCCAGGGCCAGATTTGCTGGAGTGGGGAGAGTAAGGTGCCTTTTCTCCAGCCAGGGCCTGCCCTACCTCTTCCCCAGGGCCACTCCAAGCGCTTCGAAAGCCTAGACACTAACTCCTGCCCCTCCCCAGCCCCGGGCATCCCGGTGCCCTTCAGGCCGCTTCTGCAGCCCCAGGCTTGAGGCCGGGCCTTCCCACACCCTCCTCCGGCCTCCTGCCCAGGCACTGCGTTCCTGTGAGACGGGGTGTCTGCGAGGGCCGCTGTCCATCCAAATATAGACACCACGTCTGCCCCGACCGGGACCGAATTTGGTGGGGGGGGAGGGGACGCAGACCTGTGCCCCCTCCAGCGACACCCCGCCTGCTCCGCTGTCCGCGGTGGCGGCGTGGTGGGGGGTACCTGGTCCTGAGCTGGCCGAGAGGCGCTCACGCTGCGACTCCTCTGCGGAGGGGACTGGCGGCGCGCTGGGGCTGAAACGGGAGTCAGGGCGCCGGAACCGCCTCTCCGGTGTCTGCGGCGTCTGGGGCGTCTGGGGCCCGGGCGTTCGGCTGCGAGCTCCGGCCGCTGCTCGGGGCTCTCGGGGCCGGGCGCCGCTGCAGTCCCAGCTGCTGCTGCCATCAACCTGCGGAGGCGGGGCCCAGGCAGGGGGCGGAGCCAAGGCTGCTCCGCTCCCTCCAGCGGCGGGAAAGTTGAGCGCTGCTGGATTCGCACGGCAGAAAAGCGTCAAAAGTAATTGTGTGTGCGCGCGCTTCTTTCTCGCCCTCGAAGCCACGCGGGTGGGCTGGGGAGGTCCAGGTTCCCAAACCCAGAGCTGGGCGCTAAGAGAGGGGGGCTGATGAGGGGGCGTGCTCCTCTTAGAGCCGGCGGCAGCGCAAGATCAGGTGCTTTCGCGCCACATTCCTGCTGTAATCGCACTCCCGATTTAGCTCAACCCAGCAGGCTGGGCCAGGGCTGGAAAGGCATGTCCAGACCCCCTTGGGGAGAGGTCACGGGAGATGCGCTGGGGGAGAAAAGTGAACCCACCTTGACCCTCTGGTATAGGTCTTTGGCCAATCAAATTTTAGACGTCCAGCCTGACCCCTAAGGTATTCTGGGCCCTGTTTGAATTGGTGCCCGATTCTGTTCCAGGGAAGACCCCGCCTCTTCCCACCCCCCTCGGGAACCACTGCTCTGAGTATTGACTAAAGTTGAGATGAAAAGACACCTGATCAAAATACAGCCAACGAAGAACAACTCGTCCCTGTAGTAGCAGTCTACTCAGTACCAATCCCTGCCTGGATCTCTTCCTTTGGATCCTAAGGCCTTGGAGGGCAGCATGGGGCCAGTTTTTACTTCTCGTTCTCCAGGGCATAGCTGGGAATCGATGGAGGGGGGGATCAGCACTGGGGTAAAGGGGAGGAAAGGTGATGAGAACCTGGAAAGCACCCACCCACAAAGCTTTCTCAGGAAGAGTCCCAGTATGCAATGGCTTGTAGGGGAATAGAATCAGAAGATGTTACAGGTGCTCCAGAAATAATTCCTGGCATAGGGGCCATAAGGGTAGATCTTCTACCTAAAGATTCAGGCTCATGATTAGGAGGAAAAGATTGAGTGATTCAGTTGCTCCTTAGGAACAACAGCTCATACTTAACGTGCCAGGCACTGTCCTAAGGGCTTTACACATATTAATTGCATTCTGAGATGGGTATTAGTATCCCTATTTTACGAATGAGGCAACTGAAGCACAAGAGGTTGAGTAGTTTACCCATCACTCAACTGGTAGTTGGTACAGCTTAAGTTCTTACCCAAGTGGTCTGGTGTCTGGGTCTATTTTTCAGCACCATGCATTTCTGCCTCTTCTTGAAGGACAGTGACACTTTATCCCACAAGTGCTGATACTAAGTTTCTTTCACTTTGTGGAACAGAGGAAAGGAAACCTGGGCTAAAGAGAAAACAGGGTTCCAGCCCTGGCTCAATCACCCTGTTTATGAAGCTCTCTGAGCTGTCAAAAGAAGAGGGCCGGGTCAGGTTCTTTCCAACTCTGCGCCACTTGTTGGCAGAGAAGGAATTTGACATGCTGCCTCCTACGGCATCTTTTCTCTTCCCCTCCTCTTTAAAGAGAGCTAGGCACACCATTCTAAAGGGAAGAGTCTGGCACCAGGAAGCAGGTATCTTTCAATCCATCTTGCCTTCAGTTCCATCATCTGGGAGAGGGCGGGTGCTCTCCAGGTACAGGAGCTAGAATTCAAAGGTATTGCTTGGACTTGGCATGGCTCAGCCCAGCCCTCTAGCCTTCTTCTGGCTGCTAAGGTCTGGCAGAACTGTGAGTGGACAGAGCCAAGGCACAAAGAACCAATCAGAGGAAGAAGTCACTTGGGCTTGGTGCTTTCTCCCTGATATCCATTTGAACTTTTAGTTGGGCTCTCAACCGCAATAAGTAGAAGACAGGCGTGGATTTCATCTTTCATAAAGCCATTTTTTGGAAGAGGTGACCTGGCAACTTAGACATGATTTGGTCCATTTTCTTTGGCTAGAAAGCCCAGACTAAACTTTAGACTGGTCAGGGACTTTGGGCACCCCTAGAATATTTTGCGAAATGATCTTCCCTTCACCATCATGCACTCTGAGACCATCATGCAGCCAGAGACAGGTGTGCCCCTCTCATCTGATACGGATGATTCAATAGGAAGCGGGCTAACAACTTTAGTTCAAGGCAGTGTTTTCTCTGGCAACCAGAAAATTATTTTGTCAGAAATTTGGAAACTGGAAAATGAGCTTTTCCTACATAATAGTGCTGCCTTGTATGCGGTGAATGGTACCACTAAATATCTCCTGAGTCTGTGAGGGGTGGGAGAAGTGGGGGAACCTTTCCTTCCACTTCCAGACTGTTTCAGAGAACTGCCCTTTGGCCCTATTTCCCTTCCTCCAATACTGCATCAAATGCTTCTCTTCTAATGGTAGGAGAGTTAAAGCTTTTACTTTTTTGGAAAGTTGTGCACCATTTCTAGAAATCTTTGAGTGAGCTGTGTCTTGTGCTGAGCTTGTGAGGCCTCTCACCAATGTCCAGAGGGGTCACTCACCCAAGATATCCAGTACCTGCTGGGACAGGTCACTGCAGCTGTCCCAGAGCACTCTGCACCACAGATGGCAGAGGAATTTTGGCCTCTATGCTTATTTATTCTCTTAACATTCAGGTGGTGGCTTTGGCAAGAGCCTCTTTGACCAGGCAAGCTCCCAGCTTGGTCACTTGACTGGAGCCACAACATCTGATATAATCTTTAGTGAACCTATTTCCCATCTTTATTTTGTGGGAGTTAGACAGTTACACTTCTTTTTTTTTTTTTTTTTCCAGAGCTCAGCTATCTCTTTAGGGTATGCTTGATGGAAATGAGAATTGCTTTATCGTCAGTGTTCTCTTCTAATCCCTCTACCTTTTCCAGCACCCACCCCCTTTGTTGCACCTGATCAAGTACACGTTTCATCTTCAAAATAAAAATTTATTCAGTCTGTAACAAGAACATTGAATCTGCACATTTGCGCACAAGTTCACATTTAAAAACAGCGGAGCACATCAGTAATAAAAAAAACCCTATGATACAAGTGGAACATCCCAACCACCAGGAAGATTAAGGAAGGAGATGAGACCACTCTTTTTATATTCTGCTTCAAATGCCTCAAAAAGGTCCCAGAGATTCCAGGGAGCACCTGCTGTATTTAATAAAATGTAAGCATAAAAGTTTGGGGTGGCCTGGGGCAAAGGTAACAGTCAATGGGACAGTCTTTTGGACTTGTTTTCCACATTTATAACAAATCCTACAAAATAATGTAAAAAGAAAAAAAAAGGCACCTTAACCTATACCAAGCTAACCAAAATCCAATAAAACATAAAAACCAAACAATTCCCTGTGGGCTTACTGATTAGGAAACAGTTCAGGGCCAGTAACCCAGTTTTCAGATTGGGACATCAGCTCAAGTTAAGCCCTGGGCATTAGCTCTGCATGTGTATATAGGATGCTGAACCAGTGTCACGATGAGGACACACAGATGGCAGCGCTAGTCATATACCCCTTGTGGCATCTTCAAGCCCATGAGGGGTGATTCCAGTTTAGAAATCCTGTCTTAGATCTCTGGGCACTGAGAAAATGAGGCTGGTTCTCTTTTCACAGCAGGAGCCAGGCCTAGTAACCCTCACTTCCAAGCTAAAAAAGTACAGAAGCACCTTGCAATAGCTCTTCATGGCATCAAGGGACCCCAATCCCTGGGAGAAGGTTAGGAGTGTGCAGCTTCCTGCTTTGGTGGCAGGCTTTTTCCTAATACAGGGGTTGGATGAGGTGAGGCAGCAAATACATTTATGCCTAAAACATGCCTTGTTTTTTTTTTAGTTTGGAAGGGAAAACAAAGTCCAAGATCCTATTAAGTTGGATTGGTGCTGAAGGAGCTAAAATGTCATCTCATCTACCCTCAAAAAGCAAAACAAAATTCAACAAAAACAACACTAGCCATTCACCATTACAACCATCACTATAAGACACACAATCACTGAGGAAATGACTATTTCCATACAGGGTGTTGGATGGGAGTACTGGACACAGATGGAAGTCAGCTCCAGGTTTCCCTCATTTTCCCATGAGGGCTGACCATTATAGGCTGGCTCTGTGTGAGGACTCATAGGACAGCCAGGTCTGGCTGCCTAGAGGAGATTGAGCTGCTGTCAAGATGACACACATTTTAATACCCACACAATGTAAACAAGGTATCCACAAATAGTTGTCCAAAAAAAGCCAAACAATGGCTTTATTTAAAAATTTAAAAATGCCCTTAAAAGTGACTCCTTTTGCATAATGCTCTCTTAAAACACAAACAAAACTCCCACAAAAACATCTTTCTTTACCAAACATGCCTAGATCACTTCAGAACTAAAATCCTCAGATGGAACAGGTGAAGACTTCTGTGAGCTGCCATGTCTCAAAAGCTTCAGGTCTACCCAACAGCATCTGTCTGGGGCCCTTTAGCAGGAGGGAACCTCAGAGCCTAGGTTGTCATCCTCAGGCTGTCCTTGAAGCTCTTGGTAATTCCCAAAATGAGAAACAGGAAATACAGCTGGGATAAAGGTACAGAACCAGGATAATGCTAGATAAACAGCCGGAAGAGGCTGAGATGCTAGAATGATCCCAAACCTTCAGAATCTGAAAGGCAATTCAAAATGAGGAGTGATGAATATTACAACACTACAGTACTACATGTCTACTATAGTATACACTATTCCTAAGTGTTTCTAAAATCAAGGGTTGGGGTTTCTCTCCTTCCTACTGACCAGGTAACCATCCAGATTATAGCTCAAAGCCTGTGTTCTCTCTGGGGCTTTAACCCCATGCACCAGAACGTTACTTTTTACACACACACACACACACACACACACACACACACACACACCACACTCTCTCTCTCTCTCTCTCTCTCTCTCTCTCTCTCTCTCTCAATTCCCCTCATACCCCTCCCGCCCCCATCTCTCCTCCAGAGTAACTGAGAGTCAGTCAGACTGTGGTGGTTTCAAAATAGAGGCACCGAGGAAGAGGTCAAGACTTTTGCTATGCATCTCTCTACCAGACCTGTTCTAGGGCTGGGTTTTCCATGAACAGAAAAGGGAAACACGCCAACTGAGATTATAAAAAGTTTGAAGAGAAGTCTGAAAAGTCCTTGATAGCTCCACGTGTTCTTGCCCTGGACATCGCTCAGCTATGTAAATAACACAAGAACACTTGGTTGTGGGAGTTTGAGTGGGCTGGCAAACCCCATGACATGGTTGAATTACAGACCCAGTGTAGAGGATGTTTTTTAGGTAGGTAAATTAAATGATCAAAATAAAAAAAAGGCAGAGCAAGAAAATTTTCCTTACTCTCTTTGTTTTTCTTCACAGCATTAGAGGGTTTCCTCCCCATCTTTGTTGTTACTTAATGCACTGAGAGTGAACATTAAACACAGTGGCAGGGTGAGGAGAGAACAGTAGATCTTAACTATTCTGCTTGTACTTAATCTCCATGCAAATCCTTTTCTCCCTACCCCTACCACAATTTCCTGTCCTTCCCCATCATAGTGGTGGTGGAATTCCCTCAAGACAGGGCAGTTTAGATCGATGAACCTGGAAATTCATAACCCTGTCTTGCAAGCCTCCTCATACTGGTATATGCACCCAACAAAACACTTCACAACACATTAAATATATCAGAATCACAAAGCTGTGTGGACAATACATTTAAACATTTACGGAATCTATTAGGGACAGATATGTATAATTATTATAGCATAAAGACACTTATAGTCGGAGGTTTCTGTCCAATCTGCCTTCTAGCAGTGATGTCAGACTCAACGACAGCTTCCACATGGCAACTGGATTCACACTCCTCGAGCAATTACGGGTGGGATCAGTACACCTTTCCCTCCCCTTTGGGTCATCCTACTACCTGCCCCCACCAGATACTGGCCTCTGACATCACCTTGACAGTCTCTGCATTTGTCTTTTCCTCTCAGTGCTGTGATAAACCAAAAACCTAAACCTCAAGTCTGTACTTGGTCAGTCTTTCAGCAATGTGGACATCAACCAAAGCAAACAGGGAGCAAATCTGCAAACCTCTTCAGTTCTGATGAGCTGTAAAGGGTGTTTCATTCCAGCCTAAATACATTTTCTGTAAGAAGCTGAATTACACTCATGGCAGGTGCTCCTATGTTGAGGATCTCCACAACAGCAGCAAAGCAACAGCATCCCAATGGAGTCATTAAGGTGCCTGCCCATGGCTGAGGCTTTCCTCCACCCCTTCGGCCTAACTCATTAGGAACGTCCATCCTGGGCAGCAGCAACACTCACATGCACTTCCTCCCTGGCTGTGGTTCAGCTACTGGCAAACAATGTTCTGGGATTTCAGTCTCATAGAGGAATCAGCCTTCAATCAAACTGTGATCTAATGGGAACCTTTAGGGGTTTCTCTGAGGAGGAAGTTACTAACTCATAATTTGGCAGGAGCTGGCAATTAGAAGTCCCCATTTAAACAATTAAAAACACTGTCAATACTCTGCAGATTCCTACCAACACCTATCAGTTTTATTTCTGTGGTGTATTTTCCAGTTGTAGCTTTACTTCTTAAAAAGAATTAATCAAAAAGACCCTACAACATCAACAACAAAACATTGTAAGAAAGTGACATTATCTACATAAATACTGTGTATAAACTAGAGAAATGACAAATCTTCCAGGAAAAAAAAAAGGGAAAAAAACTTACATCAAGTGTTAACAGTGATAATATCAAAAAGAAAACTTTGCATTCAATGGAGGTTATACACATGTAATGTAACATTTCAAATATCATCTATGAAATTAAAAAAAAAGGCAGCACTGGGAGAAACAGCATAAGGGAAGAAAATAAATTGAGAAAAAAAAATATGGCCATTAAACTTAGAAGGCCCACAGAATTATTCAAGTAATGAAAGGGTTAAAACCCTACATATGTATTCATTTTACAAGAACACATTGACTTTCAATTGCTGTTTTTCAAACTTGTCTCTATCCTGGGAGTTGGGAGGATGCTGCAGAGCACATTTCCTGGCAAGGAGGAGCTGGATGACCACCTGTGTGGAGCCCAGGGACCCTGAAGATAGTGGACAGTAGCTTCCCTTTCCCCTACTTCACCTCCTCCTTCTTATGCTTACTTCTACAGAGGACTTCTTGAATTTCATTTGGGGTTCATTTTCAATTTAATAAAAAGAACTATTTGCTTGGTAAGTTTAAAAAGCCAGCCATTACCATGCTTTTCTGTAATGATCCACTCCAGAATAGAAGAAATTACTTCTGGAAGACTCCCTCTGAAAGCAAAGCAGAACCTTCCCACTCAGGAACTCCAATGGGCTGGGGCTGGGGGCGGGGGCGGTCACAGCTGAGAGCATGCTGATGTCGGGCTGCCCTTCAGCCCATCTGATGCATCAGGTCTAGAGAGCAAACCGTCAGACACACAGGCCTGGGGAGCATTTCCAATTTGGGGCTTCATCTCCACTGTCCCCATCTGCTTCCTTTCTTAATCAAGCAAGTATGCCTTTTCTCAGAGGGCAAAATGAGGAGCAGGTGGCAGTTGATTGAAAAACAGCAATTTGCCTTTCATAAAGGTGTTCTTTAAAAATGAGTTTTTGAGGTTTGACTTTTCTAAAAATAAAAAATGATAAAATGGTCTTGCCATCCAAATCTCTCTTTTACACACACAGAGAAATAAAACCCCAAACCCTGCATGCGCCAGGAACAGTAAAATGACCAAAATATTATAAAATTAACCAATAAAGTGCATGTTCCTTACGTATTACACCTGCCCCTTTTACAAACATTTCTTTTAGAAAGTCACATGTGTAGGCTCAGAATCACATGGTATTATAGAAGGGGTTGGTTGTCCGTTTTTTATCATTTGCTTTTTTCAGTCTCCTAAGAGGGTGAGTTCTGCTGTACTGCTGACGGGGCGCCAAGGCCAGCCCTGGAGCTGGGCCTGCACACTGCAGCCCCTGGGTCTGTAGCAAAGGAAGGCCTTCAGAACTAGTCAATTCAGGTCCAGCCTTGGGGAGCAAACACTGCTGACTGTAACCAAATTCTTTGGCATACTGTACAAGGGGCTTCTCCACTGGCTTGCTCTGCACGATACACTCTGTTGTTTTAAGTTGCTCTATAAAATACTTGGTGGGTTCTGGGTTCTGGGGAGCATCTGGGTTTCCTGGGGGCCCCTGGGCCTCCATGGTATGCATGCCTGAGTCTGTTTTGATGAAGGGTTGAAGCAGTTTGAGATGAGGGGACTCAGAGCAGACAGGCTCTGTCTGCAGTAAACAGTCTTTACAGAGGTCCAAGTAACCTAACTTGGTGAGGGAAGCTGACCGCCTTATTTGGGATGGTTTGGTGAGCCCTAACTGGCAAATTGCTCGAGACTCGATTTCCTTAGAGCGCTCCTTCACCACACTGGGGCTGTGGCTGAGACCCTTTATATTGTCACTACTAGAGCTATGTGGGAGTCTACAGGCTACAGGTGATGGGTCCAGTGCTTTCTGTAATTTCCCAATGTTGTCACCTAGTTTGCTAATTAAACTTAGGTCTTCACTACTTAATGGGGAGCCCTTATATGGCACTTCGTTGCCACTGGAGAGGGGGCCCTCCTGATTCTCTTCCCAGTTACTCTGCTCCGCAGAGGGCTCGCTTTCTGTAGTGCTGCTTTGCTCTGTGAAGCCTTCTAGGTGAACCACAGTCTGGGGATTCAGGTAATCCAAGCTGGCAGATGGTACATGAATTGTGTGACTGACAAAAGGCTCTGCTGTGTCCTGGGCTGTTGATGGGCTATTGCCCCAGCCTGCAGGGCTGCTCATGATGGAGGCTGGATCAGTGGGCCTGTCGTGCTCAGATGAAGAATGAGGCAGAGGTAGCACTTTGGGGTGCAGAGAAACCTGGTCGGGGCCCAGCGTCCTGTTTAGATTTTCATCCAGTGCACAGAGGACAGTGATGGACTTCTCCACTTTCACTTTCCTCAGTCCTTGTTCCCCACTCTTTTCACTGGTGGCTATTCTACCCCCTGGCCCATTGTGATCAGGCGATGTAACTGTGTGGGTATACTCAATGATTTCTATCTTCTTGGGAAGGGGAAGAGGAAATGCCTGTGTCTCAGCTCTCTGGCATGAAACCATAGTCCTCTGCACCTTCAGGACTCCTTCCTGCCTTGTTCTAGTATCTGACCCTGGGCACTGCTGAGAAGCTGGCAAGGGGTGAAACTCCAGCAGCTCAGGTGCTGGAACAATGGCATCTTGCTCGCAATGGGGTGGTAAGCCAGCCTCGGACCCACTGCATTTCCCTTTGCTCTTGTTCATCTCTGCTTCCTTGGCGACAAATGAATGTTCTAGGGTGGCTTCATCACTCTTCCCTTTTGGTGCTGGGTCTGCCACAGAGGAATCCTTCTTGGAATTCTTGCGAGTGGACAATGAGGTACAAGTAGGGGTAGCACCATGGTGCTCTTGCTCCTGCCGCAGGCGCTCCTCAAACTCCAAGGTGGCTCGCCTCACGGACCCAGGGCACCACTTGGCACCTGGGTGCATCCCTGGGCCCCAGAGCTCTTGCTCTCCCTCAGCTGGTTCCTCTTCTTCCAAGTCCGTTGTGAATAAGTGTGTGGTTAGGCAGCCTTCTGGATCCCACTTCCCAAGTCTTTGGCTAGTTCAGGCTGGGCTGTGCAGGAACTCTCATTCTGCTCCGTATCTCCAGGTCTGTTCTCCGGGCCCTGGGCCCTCTCAAGGGGCATCTCATGGATGGTGTTCTTCTTTGGTGTATGGCACGGGTTGGACAGAATGTCTTTCAACTGAATTTGTCCAGCTCCTTGACTGATAGATTCAATCTCAGTGACAATTTCTTTGACTGAAATTGCATTTTCTGAGTGAGACTGCATGAAGATGTCTGGGCTGACCAGTTCTGAGATTGCCTAAGAAGAGAAAATAATGAGATGGTTTTGGTGAATTATAGTCTGATTGAAAATGCCAGATTTTTTGCTTATTAATCCTCTGATCCAGGAGAACCCTCTGGCTATGAGAACACAAATCATGGAGTGCTGTCCTCTGCCTAGGACTGTACTCTGACCATCTGCTTTGTCACACAAGAAAAAAACAGATTAATCAAATGCAGAGATACAAAATTGGCTGCAGGTTGTATCACTGTCTACTGAACTTTCTGTTCTGTTTACTCCAACAGGATTCCAATCTAACATCTTGCTCCAAAAATAAACAGCAAATAGCCTTGGAGGTTCCTAATTTTTCTAAGACCACGCGCCTTCAGAATTTAGGCCATACTCGGGTATATGAAACCTTTCCTCTTTGGCCTATCAAATTTTAGTTAAATTCTAACCTTGTCTGAGAGAAGAGTTCCATTCAAGGGCTCAGTGGCCACCTTCAATATGCCTGGTGTTAGGGAAAGATGGATGAGGCTATCATCTGATGTCTGATTTGGAGACTCTCTGCTCTCTTCTCTCCCTGTCTTGCCAGCCTTCATCCACGTCCTCCTACTTCCTCGCCTAGGCAGCAGCATCCCAGCACATAAGGGCACTCTGTATCCGATCACACAATTCCCAAGTTTCACAGGGTTCCTTCTGGGAAAGGTTTATTTGGCTTATGCAGCCATGTGCCTGAGCTAACTCAGAAACCGTGACTCTGATATTTTATTGTTCTACCAGTTACAAATTCCCAGGTGGACCTAGGACAAGGCCAAAGGAAACTGGCCAATACAAAATCAAGTCCTATTGTAAAAAAAAAAAAAAAAAAAAAAAAGAATTTCAAAATCTGAAAACGGCCCTTGGACACTTCTTAAAATTACATCATTACAACCATCGATCTACTTTGTTAACATTTTTATAAGTCTTCAAAGTACAATATTTCCCTAGGAATTTTTCTGGTCTTTCCCCTTCAAAAGAGAGTCAGAGCTAGTACAATAAACCAACAAGGTCAGTTATGCCTTTGGGAGAAATATGCTGGGACATCAGGCAGAGGTAAACTTGCCAAGACTGGGAGAGAAGCCATAGCGGGTCCGGTGTGTGCACAGTCTGTGGAGGGAGTGCTCATATGACCAGGGATTTTGCAAAAAAGCTATTTCTGTCAGCTGCTATACCAATTGGTCCAAAGGAGAGCTCAAGCATTCAGATTTCCCAGCAGAAATGAAACAGAGGCATAGCCTTTGGGGATAGGAGAAGACAGAAGCAGAGGCAATGACTGCCCTGGGGTAGTTGAGAAGAGAGAGGAAGGATGAGTAATGGACAAGATGGTAAATATAAGCGGAGAGACATCCTGAGACATTAAGAATCTGCTCAGCTCCACCGAATTCAGTAAGTGAGGTCTGGCGTGTTAGAGTAAATCTGTCACCACTGACTTCCCAACTACTGTATTATCCTGACAATTATATTGATTAAAATGCATCCCAATTTTGGAAGTGTCAAAATGGGAACGAGTGTGACTCTTAGAAATTATGATATACAATAATTCTTTCCTTGGTCTGAGATGGCTCAAAAGAGTTCCATATGCCACTGAGAAGAATCTTGGGATTTTCTTCACTCTCAAATCATTCTCCTAAACCAGCCCTCAATTCTTAAATACTACAAGGTCTAAGATGAGGAACAATTCAGAACTTTATGAAGAGCAAGAACTCGGCACAGGAATCAGGTGCTACTCCAACAACTATTTACACATGTCTATCCTGAATTTTCTGAGACAAAAATAACTTTCCAAACAAATCCATCTTCTCAGAGAGAAACAAGTCTCACTCAGGCAGTGTATGCATTTCATTACTGGTGAGATTTGATCTGAACTGCAGAGGTCCAAGTAGGAGACCTCTTCTTTTTCAGCCAGGGCATTTTTTTTGGCTAATCCGTTTTTTCCCTTGTCCCCTCTTAGAAGTGCTTCCAATGACACCAAAAACCTGGCAAGATAAATACCTCAAAAGCCAACTGATTTAAAAAAAAATTAACCTCTAAGTTTTCAAGGAAAGTCTCAGCCAGACTCTCTCATGTTGCCTTTCTAAATCTTTAGCAACACTGACATCCCGAACATTCTGTCTTTGAAGAGAACTTTGTTAGGTGGAGAACTATAATGATAGATTTTACCTTTGACTGTTCCTCATCCATTGAAGATTCTTCAGACACATGAGGAGTATTACTCAAAGAGCTGCTTCTCTGATCGTCAGCTGTCACTTCGGAAGGGGCTACTTCTATCACTGACAATCGATAGCTCTCACTCCTTCCTCCTCCCAGTTCCTCCATTCTTGAGTGGGAAAAAGATCGTGACCGGGTTTCTTGAGAAAGCTCTACAAATTTTTCTAGGGCACTAAAAAAATCAATCCGATCTGTACTGAAATCTGAGACTTCAGTCTGGCAACTGGGTTGGGGGCTTGGTGATTCAGGATCAGGGGACATGGGAAGTTCTTTCAGGCGAGATGTTAACTCTTCCATAGGCAGTAAATGGACGTTCATGTCTGCTTTCAGTGCATCTGTCTCCAAATCTTCGACTGTTAAGTCTGGGAACTTATTGGCCACTTCTGGGGCCTGCCCAGGTTGGATTAAGGCTTTGGATGCATGGCAGTTGTCAAGAGGAAATTTTGATTCATTGAGACAACACCCTGATGTGCATCCATTGATATCATTTAGGTTTAATTCATCTTCAATTTGTCCGGCATGAAATTCTCTAGAAGTAAACTCCAAGCAGATCATTCTTTCTTTGGTACACAGCCCTTTCTGATTTTCGTCTTGTGGGACAACATGTTCCATGAAGACAGAAGGTGTGGGTGGGTGATTCTCCATGGCCTTCACCTCAGCAATCTGGTCTGCTGAGGTGGTGACCTCCTTCTTGCTGAGTTCCAACCCTGGTTTGCAGATGGGTTCGTGGTGATCTGAGAGGTCGCTATCTGAATGAGATCTCCAGAGCTTGTTATGCCGCTGTTTGCTGTGGAGGACAGACACAAGAAATCTCTTACTCCGATGTGTGAAAATAATCAACACCCTTTCATGAAACTGCTCCCAGGTAAACTTAAATCTTAACCTGAAAAATGCTTTGCAATGCTCAGTGGAAGTAGACAATAACCATTTGAAAAGATGATCAATTTTGAAAAGACGATCAATTTAACTAAAAGCGAAAAATGAAAACAAAGCAAAACAACAAAAACAAATAAATATGAGATCTGATTTTTTTACCTGTCAGACTAACAAGAACTAAAATGGTTGCTAATACCCACTGCTGATGATGGTATGGCCAAACAAGCCCTCCCACAAGTTGGTAGAAATGTGATTTGTAGCATTTTTAAGAGTGAACTCTGAAAATAGCTTTTATAATTTAGCCCTTTAACCAGCAATTGTTTCTTAAGAATTTTTCTTGGAGAAATACTACTATAAATGCACAAAGATATACACAGAAAGATGTTCACTATAACACTGTCATCCTAAAAAAAAAAGCCACCAAAAAAATTTATTTAAATTACTGTCCGTACACCTACATGCTATAGGCTGTTAAAAAGTCAAGTATTTTAGTGGAATGATGTCTGAGGCATATTACTAAGTAAAAAAGCACACTAAACACGTTTGGAATGATCAGTTCCCATGCTAGAATAAGTATAGAAAAATATCTGGAGGAATGTCACCAAACTGGTAACAGTTTTTTTAAGGAAGGTAAAAATATTTTTGGGAAGGGCTTTCCTCTCTATACTCTGTATTTCTATGATTTTTGAATTTTTAAAATGAGCATGTTTAACTTTAATAACCAGAAAAAAAAAAACAGCATTCAAGCAATATGAAGAGAAACAAATGATCTATTGGAGTGCATTACAAATCCTCATAATTGGGATGAAGAACTGATAAAGAATTAATCACTGATGTGGAAGTGTGAGGACAGTGGTAAGCTTTCTTGAATTAGAAAGCAAAGATGAGGCTAGTAAATCAGGAGAACAAGGTTGGTAAGAGAATGAGCATAAAGTACAAGCTCCTTTCATAAGGATCTTTGGATAAAAATTATCAAGCTAAGGTAACACCTGGAAGAGCAGGTGGGCCAAAGGAAGCCCCAGACACACATGAATCCTTTTCTTTTTTTATGGAGGGAAAGTATGATGTGGGAATGAGATTTCATTTCAAACCACATTCTTAAACTAGGAAGCACAATTCCCAAAGCCCCAGCCAAAAAGAGAAAGATGGCCCTGTGGCTGGTTGGGATCACCTGCCCAAAGGAACAGGTCACTAACTGGCTTATGGGTATGATTTCCATGACTTACAAGCTGATGAAGAGCAACCTAACCACAGGGTAGAATAAGAAATAGCCCAAAACAACTTACCCTGGGCTCAGGGCCACGCCTGCCTCCAAGGCCTGTAAATCTCTGCTGAGTCATATGCCTGCACTAATGTGAACCCCTGTTTGTTCTCAACTCTGCACCTGCTCTCAGTTCCCCCTGCCTGTCTGCTGCTTGGGTGGGGCTCTCTGTGACTCAGGCCTGCACAGCCAGAGAATGCTTTTCTGGGTAAGGAGCAGGTCAATCTATGAAGACAAGCTATAATCAATTAGCTGGGGAGTAAGGTAGTGTTTTCACGCTTTCCAAGCTGCATGAACTCCAGCCACCCCTAGGAGGAGACAACATATCATATATCCCAAACTAGTGAGTGGCTGTCAGGAGAAGCAAGCTGACCGCTTCGTGAGGCCTGAACTACACACTGTGACCAATCAATGCTGAAGAACTTCCCTTTAAAATTCTTTCTTTTATATTTAGACACCCTTGTTTCCTGACCTAAACGTGACTGTGTTTTCCAATTTTTTTATTTTTTAATTAAAAAAAAATGTGTGTTCTCTAGTTTTTATCCCTCACCTATCTTAAACATGTTCAAATCTGTGCCAACTCCTCTCAGCCCCCACGGCAGGACAATTCCTGTCATGCAAATGACTGGGAAGACATCTCAGGAAATAGCTGTTCTCATCCTTCTACTAATATAAAAGAACATATTATCAGGCAAAAGGCAAATGGGATGTTTTCATGATCCCAAGAACCTTTGGGAGTATGACTGTAAAAACTGCCTGCAAATCACTAACCAATCAAGAGAGAATGAGAAACCAAAGTTAAACAGGCGCAAACAGTGCATGTTTCAGAGGAAGTGGCTGACATCATAGCTGCTTTGCCCAGCAGGGATTTCCTTCTCTTCCTGGAGGAGATAATCATCAGAAAATATTGGGTCAGGGCTCTGGAATTAAACTGACACTTACTTGTAAAGGAGAAAGAAATATCCCAGTCTGAAGATCGGTCTGCTTTTGCCTCCTTTTTCATTTTTAGAGAGTGGTAGGCAGTTCTCTGCTACTGTCAAGATATTCATTACCATGGCTTTTGAAGCACTGCTATTCCACGTGGCTCTTCCAGGTTCCCTCCCTCCTCCTCCTCTCAGGGGTTATTGACTTCTGTCCTGAATTTTGTGCTTATCATTCTCTTTCTTTTCTTTATAGAGTTATCACGTTTTGTTCTTAATGATAGATTGCTCAGTTTTGCATGTTTTGAATTTTATATAGATAAAGTCATACTGTTTGTATTCTTCTACAACTGTTTTTTGACTAACGTGTACAGCTGTAATTTCACAGAGTATAATGAATATGCCACAATTTATTTATCCATCTTGTTGATGAATAGTTTTGGCTATTACAAACAACACTGCCATGGACATTCTTCTGCCTGGTGCACACTTTGGATTCTCAAATGTGTTATATATAGGAGCCAAAAAGGTGGGTCACAGGGCATGTATGAATCATAAATTTTACTCGGTAACACCAAACCGTTTTCCAGTGGAGCTTTTCCCCAAGTTGGTTTATTATAATGCTCCATTACTTGTCGGGATAGACATTAAGACATTAGATATTTATTATTTTAAAATGTTAACATTTAAATTCAGCTGGCTCCTCCTGCAACCTATTCCAGGTAGGCAGCAAGTAAACAAGTTGCCAAAAGAACCTCGGAGCTGGTTTGTGGCCTGGATGATGCAATCAACTCTCAGGTTCTTTTCCCCCTCGAATGGCCTCTGACCTGAATTTGGATTCACATAAACACACTGACATACATGAGATGACTGGGCCATTCTGGGTAAGAATTTGGCTTTTTACTTAGTAAATGAACAGGAAATTAAATGACAGGATACACATGATATCCCATTCTTTTTCCTCCACTTTCTTGCTTTCCTGTTTATTATATGTTTGATAAAGCACTAACTCTGATAAAGTTATATAGAAGAAAATACTGCTAAAAATGGATTATCAGTTATGGTAAAATTAGACTGTTTATGGTTACTTTTTGGGGCATTAGGCAGCCTGTAGAAAGGAGGAGAAGGAAGGGAAAAAACTTCAATTGAGCATTTTTTTGTGCTGTGCTTTAAGATTATTTCTCTAAAAAGCTATTAAGAAAATCCTTTAAACTTCAATTGTGATTGGCTGTCACCTGACCAGGAGCCATGTCCTCTCATTCTTGGTTTCCCTCCTGCTGGCTGACCATTGTGCACCAGCTAACTAGACTTCAATGTCTCCACCAGCAAAGCCTCTGGCCCTAGTGACAGGGGTGTTCAAAGAATCAAAACTGACATCTATGAGGACATGTGGCAACAAACTCTCCCTGGCTACCACCCAGTTTTTCTTCCTTGCCTTATACACTGAAACCTAATATCACAGACACATGGTCAGCTTGCAAAAGCCTGAAATCTGAACTTGTCTAATGGAACACAAATCTGCCAGATACCTGCATGATCAGAGTGCAGAATAACAAACAGGGCTGCTGGCAATTTAATGGAAGGTTTCAACACACACACACACACACACACACACACACACACACACACACAGTCTCTCCCTCCTGCCTCACTCCCATTCCCCAACTATAAAAACGTAAAAAAAAATAGACATGAACAATATCAGTGGCTTTGTGATGCCATACCTTTTAAGTCTAAGGGAGAATATTAAATATCAGTCTTCCCCAGGCTCTTAAAGACATACTGAAGGATGCAAAAAGCCCCTTGTGTTTCAAGGGGGCTAATACTATTTGGCCCATACCATCATATTCTGATTAGGGGAATTCTACTAGGGAGCTTCTGGGAAAGGTCTTCCCCCTATAATTGAAACACAGCACCCATTCATTCAGCCAGATGCTGTGGAATTTACATGTAGATGCCCAGAAATGTGGCAGACATCTGTCAATCATCAGGAGACAAGTCCAAGGACCAAGCCATTTACCCAGGAAGGTAGAGCAGAAAGATAGAGAGTATCAAAGTCCCTGATTATATCACTGAGCCATTAGAGTCTACTTCTGTGCTTCTTGTTACAAGTGATGTTAAATGGTCCAACTTTTTAAACTACCTATAGCTGGATCTTAGGCCAGATATCTTGTTTGCCCCTGCAGATCCACTCTTCAGCTTTTCTACCCTGTTATCTGCCCTCAAGGTTGATCTATGGACACCATCAACAGGCCCCCTAGTCTTCTGACTTCCGCAGGCTTTGGTTAATAGGATACCCCGGCAAGAGACTGGAGGGAGGAGAGTAAAGGCAGATCATTTATTTCCCTAGTCCCTCTCCGCAGGGTCACTTCAGGCTGGCTGTGTCCCTTAATTGAAGGTTATTGCTCTTTTCTGAAGGCACCTTTCTTTCCAGACTTGCCTTCTAGGTTCTAGAAATGCTCCCCCTTTGGCCCAAGAGATATTATCAAAGGACTCTGCTGATACAAGTCCCTCGATTCCACTTCAATCCCACGCCTTTGTAAACAGTCCCTTTATAAAATCTTCCTCAAATAATCCTAACCCAAGTATGCAGTTTCTTCTTGAGATCCCGATTGATGGAGGTATTCTATTATTTGCAGCTGAAAGCAGCCTAAGTGATAACCCAGTACTGGATTCTAGTTCTTAAAAATCCAGGAGATATCATGATACATGTAATTTCAGGACCACTTCCTATTCCAGTTTCTAATTGAGTTGGTATGTCTGTGGGTGGTGGGAGGCAGTGGTTGGAGGGAGGAGGAGCAAGTAAATGGCACGTACATGTGTCAAGGAGGAAGAAATAAATAGCACACGCATATATATGCGTTTTCTGGAGGAAGGAAATGATGAGAATCACATCTGAACAACCCTTAACAGTACATAATGTACATTTGTATACATTTTTATTTACAATAACTTGCTGAGGTAGGTCTCCTGATTTTCATTTTATAGATAGGGTCAGGTGAGGATCAGAATTGTGTATTAACTTCTCAGAGGTGCAGCAAGGGGGTGAGCTAGGAATGGAAACTAGGTCTATTGACTCAAATTCTGTGGTTCCCTCATTCCCCAGGGCTTGCCCCTCCCTCCATGAATCAAATCCAGTAAGTTAGGATGGAACAGAAAGGAAAGAGACAGAGAGTGATTTGTGGGTTTATACTGCCCTTCTAAGATTTTTCTGAAATTCCTTTAACATCTAAGAAAAATCACATAACTAAAAAACCCAACCCAACAGCTTGCAGTAGCCTGGGATTCCAGAATAAATACTAAAATTGGCAGAACACATAGTATCCTTCCTCTCAGCAGGTCACGTGAGGACACTGCCTAACATCTGTCATGCATGTCTGGGAATATACAATATTTATATCTCATCCAATCCTCAGATGCCAAAAAGAACTGCCGTGTCCTACCTTCTGATCTAATCTAAAAATGTCATCAAAATCTGGCCCTAAAGACCTATAAATTCTTTGTAAGTGGTGGAGACTTGTATATCCTCCCAGCCCCCTAAGAGCACGGCTCAGATGAAATTATGCCAAGTACTGAGTAAGTGGGAGGGGTTTACTTTTTTTAAGTGGAAACCAGACTGCTATGCTGTGGCCACATTTTCACAATACTTCAGGGGTGGGAGGTGGTCCCTCTGCTTGGATAGGCTGGAAGGCTATTTAACATTTTGTTCAGGGGAAACACAGCCCAGATTCAAGAGTCAAGACTGAGTCATGAGACTCACTGGAGTCAAACTCTGGCATGAGCCCCAAATGCTTCTAGGCAGCTATGCCTTCACCATAACAAAACCACCCAGAACATGCCTCCATGGAAAAAACAAAGCAAAATATAGTATCTATAGAACTTCAGTATGTGGCATCTCAGGAAACTGATCCCTAAAATCCGGTTTAATACCTGAATCTTTTTCCTGAGAGCAGATGAAGGTGGCTTTCACCACCAAAGGGGCAACAAATAGTGAAATGAACTACTCATTTTATAACCAATTATCAAATTATTGTAGAAACAGCTAGTTTTTATTGATACAGAGAGATCAAGACCTAGTACTGGGTAGAAAGAGAAAGACAAATATCCTATGGTGTCACTTATATGTAAAATCTAAAAAAGCCAAACAGAGAAACAGAGTAAAGTGCTGGTTACCAAGGGTGGAGGTCGGGGGAAAGGTGGAGATACTGGTCAAAGGGTACAAACTTCCAGTTTAAGATTAACAAATTCTGGAAGCCTAAAGTATGGCATGGTAATTAAAGCTAATATTACTGTATCAGATACTTGAATGTTGCTAAGGGAGGAGATCTTAAATATTCTCATCACAAAAAAGTGTGTGAAGGGTTAGAGATGTTAGCTAATGCTATCGTGACAATCAGGTTGCCATATATAAATGTATCAAATCAATACATTACACGCCTTAAACTTAACAATGCTGTATGTCAATTATATCTCAATAAAGATGGGGGAAATAAGGAACAGTGACGGTTAAATGCAGTGTTAGTGCTCAATAAACATTGCTACAGTTAAAGACGAGTACTAGGTAGAGAGGTAGGCTGAAGAACAGTTTTTGTGAAAAAATAGCCATCAATATATATGATAAGAGTAAGACCTGAAGAAATAAGTAAGATAACATCAACTGCTCTCTATGGCTATTGAGTTTATATATAAAATTAGTTTAAAAAATGTGGAAAAAAAAAGAGCTATTTTTGATATGTACGTTTATACCTCAAATGGTTTATATATATCTCAATTCTGCTCATTTGTCACATGACCAAAATCAATGGAAAGAGCTCAGTGAAAATGAGCACTGAAAAATAAAAAATGATGTCTGAAGAAACAGCAGGCATTTTTCTTTTTTTAAACAAATGGTTCAAGAAAATTTCTAAGAATTTCAGCTATGCCTAGCATTACCTTGGGAGCAATCAGTATTCATTTTGATAAGACAGCTGCCTCTGGCATTAGAAGGTACGGAGAAGTGTTCATTAAAATCTGTACCTAGTTGAGAATTGAAATAAGGAAATAATATTTCCATCCTTTAGCTTAAATGTCTTTCGTTTTGATTAAATGCCTAATCTTCGGTGCTAATCTTAAATGCTTATATATTCATTTTTAAAAAAATGGATAGAGATTTCAATTTTCAAAACATATGACACATCCAAGTTAGGCTGAACTACCAGCAGAGAAGAACATTTCACCTTGCCCTAGAGAGCATAAAGGTGGGAAAATCTGAGAAAGTCTCTTAAGGATTCACCTTGCCAGCAAGATCCCCTGATACTCTTCCAGTTGTCTCATGAAGCTGGGATTGGGCTTGGTCACAGTTCGTCTTTCCTTCACATAGTCATAGGCTCGGTCCAGATTCCAGCCATATTCCTTCATTGCATAGGCGATCACAGTGGAGGCTGAGCGACTCACCCCCATTTTGCAGTGCACAAGGCATTTAGATCCATGTTTCCTAGTTTGAGAAATTGAGATAAGGAGGAAAACACAATAGTGAGTACACTTTAAAAGCTGGGTTTTAAATGTTTCCAAGTCTCTTGCCCTGTCCTTTCATTTTCTTGCAATCCATTCCACCTTAGTGTACTTGTAGACATCTATAGTCGAATGTGCTCCAGGGCAGGCAATTCTAGTGTACTCAAATAATATTCAATGTTAACATTAAACCTCTTTAATTCATTTAGCAAACTGTTTACTAGGCATTCACCACATGTAAGACAATGAGCAAGATACTGCAAAGCAAAGATAAGTTTTTCCCTACAGGCTAGGATTCAGTGGGAGAAGCAGACAATTAAAATGCAAAATGGTAAGTAATTGCAACGACAGTTGGTCACAGAGTGTCCCAAAAGACTTTTCAGTTCAGAGACTGGACCTCATTTTGTATGTGGTTGGAGGCCAGTCCCTTCATAGCCCCAGGGGCATGTTTTATGGCTGGCCTGCTCTTGAGTTACAGGTGTGGCAGTGATTCACTTAATTTATCCAAGTGTTCTGAACTGCTTCCAGTTCAAGTTCCAGTAAGGGTTCTGGCCCTAGAGGAAAGCACAAACCAAATGAAACTAATCCTCCTCATTACTCAGATGTAGCCCTGGATATTACTTTTCACATCACCACCCATATTCTGTCTAGGGACTGGCAGGACAACCTGTGGAACTAGAGGGGACCATGTGTGATGTACCACATGGCCTTCTCAGTGAGGAGGGTGGAATGAATAACTACCTTTTTTTTTTTTTTTTTGGAATGGGGTGGAGGAATAAGAAAATAAAGTTACCATAAAGTGATAACTAAAAACAAAACAAAACCCCTTAGTCTTAACATGCAGTCTGTATTACCTTGGATAGGAACATTACTCAGTTATGCTAATTCTGCTAATAACAGTGTCTGGCACAGAATAAGCCTTCAAATATTTGCTAAATGTATGAACAAACTTATGGATCTGCTGATTAGATGTCAGCTATGAGTAGGAACATTTTAAAGTCTGGGAAAAAGTGCTTACTCTTATCACTAGTATAATATACATGGGTTGGAATTCTTCCTAAGTGGCTATTCCAATAAATTAAAAAAAATGTACATGTCAGCCTTAACAGGAAATCTATTCACTCACTCACTGTATTATAATAGACAAGCTTCCTTCCAAAAGCTTATTATCCTTCTGCTGGAGACAGAGTAACATAAAAGAGTTAAGTGCCAATGCAAGGAAGCATGGGTTTAAGTGTCAACATGAGTGAGCCAGATAAGATACAAGAATGCAGACAATGGCCTGGAATAACTGAAACAGTCTCAAAAGGAAGATCAACCTCCAACCTTGCAATTAGATGCAAAATTTTGGTGTCCTACGGTTGGTGTGGTATGTGTCTCTGTGTGCTTAGATTATCCCAAGTGACTAGGAAATACTTATTTTGTTTATGGCATCATAGGGTTTTCCTTTATACTACAATTGGGAAGCCAGTGCATGGTAACTCAGATGAAAGTTCAGACCTACTCTCTATGTTCTCATTAAGCTCTGACAACTTTAACACATTAAATTTCAGATCTATTCCTGTAGGCATGGAAGGTGCTCAAATGTGGGCAACCCTAAGAAAAACACAATTATGAAATCCACTCCCATGAAAACATTTCATCATTTTGCATTGGGTTTGTGTGTTTTTTGTTTGTTTGTTTGTTTTAGTGGATGGTTCCTAACTTATGTGACAAAAGATGTGAAGTCAGTTCTCACCTAATCCAACTTCAGCTTTTAGGTTTAACACCCATCCCACAACCGCCTCTCTCCCAACCCCGCCCAGTGCTGGATTGTCCAGATGCAGCTTGGCATCACATTAGTAATCCTAAACCCACTCATTTGTATAGTCTGCAATTCAGGGCCCTGTTTAGGGTGAAACTTATGAGATGCCCAGGGTGCCATTTAAGGAGGCACTCACTCTCAGATGCTGACCTGAGAGTGAGAGTTGCTTAAACGTAACCTGGGTGCCTCATGAATCTCACCCTAATTCCAGCCCTGTTAAAATCAGTTTTTCTTTTCATTGAGACTGGGGTCTCACCTTGAACTCTAGCGTCTTTAGCTGTGACCCTGACAACCTGCCTAGTCTTTTCCAGTCCATTTTCTGTAAGCGACTAGACCATTCCTATATACGTGATGAACTTTGATATGAGACATGATCTTAGGTTCAAGTCCTAGCTCCACCACTTGTTACTTAACCTCTCTGAACCTTAACTCTACACTGTCCACATCTGTACAGAAGGATGACAATATATGCCTCTCTGAGTTTTGGAAAAGATGAGAGAATAAATGTAAAGTATCTGACACATAGTAAGCATGCCATGAGTGGTATTATTATTGGGAATAATTTAGTAATAGGATCCAAGAATATAAAATGCTCTTTCAGGTGCTGGCTAGAGACTGAGAGAATGAGCTCAAAACTAGAGTATGGGAATTCAGGATAACTAAAAGGAAGAATTTCCTAATCATAAAGGTCTTTAAGAGAAGTCTGGAATCATTCTTGAAGGAGGACTTTAAAAACAGAGGTGCTTCTCATCTGCCAGGGATGATTTGAATGTGGTCCCACCAGAAAGGAGAGCATGACCAACATGCTCATTTATGGTTCTTTCTATTGAAATAAATAAGATTGACAAGGAAATCCTAAGAAACTTTAAAAAGTCAGTGTTGACATATTAAATACTAATTAACACTAAACACTAAATTAAGGACATTAAATAGTTTCACTAAAAGAACCAATTACATTTTTTAAAAAAGGACCAATTAATTTAAGAAAGACATCAAAGAAAGGCCTGAGAAAAATTTCACTAACTAGAGTATCATAAAAGTAAAAAATAAAGGAGAAAAGATTTCCAAAGTTCATTATGTTTACTTACTTGTCTTCAGAGAGGAGGACACCGTATTCTACCTATCTGGATTAATTTCTATTATATAACTTTCAAAGGTCCCCATTAGCAACTTAATAAGTGTTTCATTCAGAATTTCTTTCTTCCTCATTTCTATTTGTTTTGCTGCAGCTTGTTTATTTACTTTAATTTTGTGCTCACCAACATGAGATTATTTTCTTCTAGGGGCTTCATCTACTTAAAGGAAAAGTATTAAGTAACGAAGTCATCTTTCTCTAAGATTAAGAAACCTCAGTCTTTTTTTCTTTACTTCGTTTCCCCCCAAAGTACCATTAATAAGTTATATACAGCTCCCAGGCCCCAGCCATATACGGTGCACAAGGAACAGGAGTAAGCATATGTGTTCAGGATCCATTACTCACTTTGCTTTAGAGATGAATTTGTAAGTGTCGTTCCAGTAAGCAAGGAGATCTGTTGCTTCTTCATCATAGACCCGAATGTTATGATACTCAAAGACTCCTGGGAAGAAGTTATCTATCTCTCGAGTGACATTCAAGATATACCGCACCCTGCAAGGAAACCAAGGGAGAATTAGGGCTCTGCTACTCAAGCTAACTCTAATTTCTAGCACTGTTTTTCTTATTTAAAACTTGTTTATTCCCTAGGCTGAAATTAAGCACTAAAAAATTGAAAAAACAAAAAATCTAAGAGGCTATACTTATTTAGTACAGAAATCATATGACAAAGTCCTGGGCATAGATACCAGGGAGTTACTGGGAGAAAAGCTGTCTACCAAGTTCGACATCTAAATTCCATTTTCAATTTATGTATAATTATACAATCTAGACAATCTCATCTCTGGTAGTCTTTTGAAAACATGTCTCGTATTTTACTCCAAAGAATCAACTTGAGGCCCATGATCTGACAATTCCTCTTCAGTCACTAAAATTATCAGTATTATTATTCTTTGGAAATCACTTGTATTAAATCATGTACCTCAAGAAAAACAAAAAAATAGAAAGGGGGAAAATTTTCATCCCATCTCCCTAAATGCCAGATTGTCAGATTTTGCTCTACTATTCTTTAAACTATATGAAATGCAAATGAGGCCAGGGCTGGGAGGGTCAGAGGAAAGTTGGATTTAAAACTCTCTTAACTCTCTAAGATGCATTCCTGGCTGCTATGGCAGCAGATGTGTCTGAGAGTTCTCCCATACTGAGAGGCCTGCAGAAAAGAGTTTCTGTATCAAAAATTTCTTCTGCTCTCTCTCTCTCATTGTGCAACCTCAACTGCTAGGGTTTAATTTGCCACAGGGTTATCTTTTCTCAAAGCCGTGTGGACTTAGACCACTGGAGTTCACTTTGACAACACGACACAGACCCATTAATTTTTCTCTGCAGAAGCTGCTTCCTTCTCAGAACCACACGTGGGGTTCTACAAACCCAGTCTCTGAAGTCAGAGAAATAACCACAGCAAGGGAGAGCCATAGCTAACCAATTCTGTGGTTAAGGTTAAGAGACTAAAATTTTCTGGGACATGATTTGAATCTGTTTTAACTTACCATTAAAGTCCATTACTAGAAAGAATTTTTTTCTTTTAAATTTAAAAAGCAAGCACATGCAACTGTGGGAAACAGTCTAGCAGTTTCCCAAAAAGTTACACACTGAGTTACCATAAGACCCAGCAATTCATCTCCTAGATAGAAACCCAAGAGAAATAAAAACATAAGTTCACATAAGACTCTGTACATAAATGGTCATAGCAGTATTCATAATAGCCCCAAAGTGACACAACCTAAATGTCCATCAACTGGTGAATGAATAAACAAAATGTGGTATATTATGGAATATTATTTGGTAATAAAAAAGGAATGAAGTACTAATACATGCTACAACATTAATAAACCTTGAAAATATAATGTAAGAACAAAAAAACATTTCTAAAAGACCACATATTGGATGATTCCAATTAAATGAAATAGTCCAGAAGAGGCAAATCTATAGAGACAGACAGTATATTTAGCAGTTTCCAGGGAGCAAGGCAAAGAAGGGAAACTGTTAAAGGGTGCAGGCCTTTTTTGGGTTGAAAATGTTTTAAGTTGCTTGTTGTACAACTAGGAATATATTAAAAACCACCTAAGTGTGCATTTTAAAGGGTGAACTGTAAAGTATGTGAATTATATCTTAGTAAAACTGGTTGGGATAAAGGCAAGCACACTTCTCTTATTTTATTTAAAATAAAGATGAGCAACCTCCCACCTCCAATCCTGTACTTCAGTAATGGATTATGGCAAGACGGCTTCCCAATCCTTTTCATTACAGGACTCTCGGCAGCCACTACTAAATGGAATAGTCACTCCCTGAAACTTCTTCGCTATCTCGATATGGAGTAGTATCTTTAATTGGGGTTCTAAAGTCAGTAGATTGGCTGAAGGTAGCCTTAATGTCAAACTTACTCTAGAAAAATCCCTTAAATCATCCACAGGAGGAAGTAAACATTTTTGTGTATAGATTCCTGAATGGTAATTCTTTACCCATTAACATTTAAGAATCAGTAAATTTAAGAAACAGCATCTAAGTAGATGACTGAATATCCAACCATACTGTCTTTTAAGACAAATAGATATAACTGTGTTTTATAATTTAGCCTTATAAGTAGTAAAGATAAATAGGTCTCATCTCCAGCTTGGGTTATAAGCCAAAAGTCAGTGTATTCTAAAGTAAAGTGCATGTATGCATAATGCAATTCCAATGCATTTGGCAAGTATTGCTATATCAAATCTCAGATTTCACATTAAACACTGTATCTAGGTGCTAGTTTCCCACAAGTTATACTCTCAATTTTTCTATCATTCCTTCACATTTACTGGTACCCTCTTGGTATAAAGCTCTGAACTAGGTAGATGTATGTTTTACACAAAGCTAAGACACCATCTCTGCTTTCAAGAACTCTAGACTTAATCTTATCAATTTAAACTTTCCAAGTTCTATTTATTTTCATATCTTACATTAAGTAACCAGATTCCCACTGGAACTTTTTTTTTTTTTTTTAATAATAGTTTGGCTTACATCCTGCTCCCAGTTCACTTTAGCAATTATGAGGCACCTTTCTTCTGGGGGAAAAGTAGGGAGTATGCACCTAATCATGTTAAAGATAACCAGAAGGCTGACTTGTAGCTGAGAAAACAGGCAGCCAGCAGCCAGCCAGGCAGCCATCATTATCTGAGTCTCAGTAGGTCTTATCTATGTCCACAATGAAGAGTTGGCATGGCTAATTTCCAGACACGATTTTCTCTTTTCTTTTTGGGATGATCTGACCTCCTAAAGCCAAGTTCAATGAAAAACTTACACATTAGCTAAGAAGTAAAAAGGGAAGAATGGCAGCTTTTTGCCTGCTGAATGTTCACAATGGTCTCAACTGCTACAATAAAACTCAATAAATATGTTTCTTAGAAGCGCATTTCTTAATAAAAGGTAGGTAGGTCTTCTTGTTCAATTTCAGAAGCTTGTTAATTTTACATTTGTAACCTGCTTAGTCTTCAAACACCTTACTATAAAAGGACAGGGACTGAGTCTCATTTATCTTTGGATCCCTAGCCCCTAGCACTATGCTTGGCCTACAAAAGATGCTCAATAAATGTTAAAGGAACAGCTGTGAGCCCAACATATGCAGTCCTGTATACCCTTACATAAAAATAGGAACCAAAGGCAAAACTATGGAGAGAGTAAAAAGATTAGTGATTGTTGGGGTTAGGGGTGCAGGGATAAATGGATGGAGCATAGGGGATTTTTAGAGCAGTGAAAATATTATGTGATATCATAATTTGGACATTATACATTTATCCAAAACCACAGAATGTATAATACCAAGAGTGAACCATAAGCTATGGACTTTGGGTGGTTATGATGTGTCAATGTAGGTTCATCAGTTGAAACAAATGAACCATGCTGGTGGGGATGTTCTTAATGGGGGCGGCTATGTACGTGTTGGGGAATGGATAGATAGCAAATCCCTGTACCTTTTCCTCAATTTTGCTGGGAATCCTTAAACTGCTCAGTTTGGTAGTGGGGGGAATGAAACAGTGCAAGAACAGCAGTTTTAATTTTTATTACATTACACCTGATTAGAATCAATTGGCATTAACTCTTAAGCTTAAAGTTACTTATTGACACCTCTTTGACTGGAAAACGTAGTAAAGATAAAACAGTGATGCTTACCCTCGGTTCTGTAGATCCTCTAAGTTAGAGGCATTCCATTCTGAGCCCTGTGGAACCAAAAAGACAATGTTAGGGAGTATTAACATAGGAACCAAATACAATAATTGAACAGTAGTCCTGTGAGGGAAGAAGCAGAGTTTCTAAAAAAAGGGTCAATCATCTACTGAGTTTCCTCTCTATGTGCCAGGTACTATACATGTTATCACATTTAGTTTTCACAAAGGATAAAGAAAGTTATCTTCATGTTTACAGATAAGAAAACCAACCCTTATAGAATTCAAGTAACTTTTGCTTAAGAGCATATTGCTGGATATATGCATCTTTGACCATCCTCCAAACTAAGTTAAATATCTGTTATTCTTATTTATAGTGCTCTGATATTTTAAAGTAACATGTATCACAATTTTTACTTGTATATTTATGTGCTTATTTACTACCTCTCTCCTCCATTATAATATAAGCTTCTCTTGTTCCTATGGGAATCCCTGCATACTTCCTGGTACCCAGCAAGTATTCAATAAACATCTGTTGAGTGAACAAAGTGGCATTTTTATGAATTAAACCTAGATTTCATTCTAAAACCCACACTCTTTGTAGTTCATTATGTTGCATGTAAGGAATTGGGGAAGTAGAGTGTGTATGTGTGTATGTGTATGAGTGAAACAGCAGCTTCTGTCAAACAAATGAGGAAAACACAATGTGAAAAATTTCAGAGATTCTATAGACTATCTGGAAGATACATCAATTTTTAATATTTTGACACATTTATTTTCTCTCCACTCTTTTCTTTCAATATATATCCTTTTCCACTGACCATTCTGAAAGTAATCTGAGCATCATACTACTTCACTTTAACACTTGATCATGTACCATTTAAGAACAAAACCATTTTCCTACGTAATTCCATTTTTACCACTGAGAAAAATACCATCAATACAATAACAATCTAATACATCGTCCATGTTTGAATTTCAAAATCGTCCTCAAAATGTACTTTACTCAATCAAGGATCATAATTCACATTAAGCTGCCATGTTTCTCTTTTAACCTAGAAGAGTCTACCCTTATCTATTTTTTTTTTGACTTTCATGATATTGACATTTTTGTAGACTACAGGTCTGCAATCTTAGACCACCCCACAATCTGGATTTGTCTGAATGCTTATTGATGACCAGAGTCAGGTCAAGCACTCTTGGCGAGAGTATTATAAGGGTGACATTGTGTACTTACTACTGCATCAAATCATGAGGCATATGTCAGTTCGTCTCATTATTTATCATGCTGGCTTTGAATTCTTGGTAGGTACCTTTGTGTCTGCCACATCCTTCTATTGTAAAGACTCCTTTACAAATAATTAGTAATCTTTGGGTATAAATAATCTTTGAAGCCATGTGAATATCTCGTTTCAGCATTAACTGCTGTTCTTGTCTAAATCAATTACTTTACTGGAGGTTACACAATGGTGATTTTCTAACTCCATCATTCCTTCTGCACCTTAGCTGGCATTTTTTTCTGTACAAGAGAGCTTCATCTAATCAATCTTTTCACCCTTTGAGTGTCACTATGGACTCTTGAATTCTTTCTGTATTTCATATGTTACAATCCATTACCATTGTGTATTTATACTTTGGACACTCTAATTGTCTTGAATTTTGCCAATGGGAATCTCTTTAAGCAGGTTCCTTTTGATATGACTCCATCAGTCTTTGCCAAATCCTTCCTTTCTGGTACAAAAATATCATTCTAGAGTCACTTTGTGAGTGAAATCTGCCATTTCCCCAAGGAGTCCTGGCTTCTTTTAGGGAATTTCTAAATGTTATTTTCTAATTAAGATCTGGGCATTAATTAGGTATGCTCATAACTACTGGGTGTCTGTCTGTCACTGCTTCTAAAACTCTTCAGTGGACAGATCTGGGAAATATTTCCAAAAATATATTAAATTTATACTGGTAACTCTGATTCAAATTCTACACCACAAGGTTCTTCCTTTCTTTCTTGCTCCCCCTGCCCCCTGCTTCATTTATATCTCCCTGCTCTACAGTGAAAACCTTGGTTCCCAACAACTCATTTGCTCTACTTACAAAATAGTTTCAACATAATTGCACCAATACCATAACCAATAACAAAGCTGTTAAGTCAAATTTTCTTTGCAGTTCTTTTTTTCCTTATTATATCCCACTACGTGGTACAATTAGAGTATTATGCTTAAAAGTTATTTGAATTAACTTCTTTCTGTGAGGTTATCAATTTGACATACATTTGGGTTCATTTGTTCCTGTTTGTATATAGTTTTAGGGTGTACTTTTTCCATTCTTTCTGAGTTTTTTGAATATGTAAAATTTTACATGGTCGGAAATCAAAAGTTTATTTGAAAGTAAACTTGAAGTCTTACTCCCACCCCTATATCTCTTCAATTCCCATGAGTAACATTTCATTAATTTCTGGTTTATTCTATCTATGTTCTATTTTGAAAGAAATATAAGCAAATATATACTTATTACTATTCTTACACAAAAGTAGGATACTAACTATACTTTTTTACTCTTCACTTTCTTCACTTAAACATATTTAGATCATTCTATATCACAGTTCATAGAGATCTTCCTTATTCTTTCTTACATTTGCATAGTACTTCATTGGGTAGTGATATAATTTAGTCAACTACTCTGCTTTGAATGTTTCCTATTCGTGGAAGCAAGATATCTAGGTCAATGGTAAATGCATAGTTTTGTTACACGTTGCTAAATTCCCCTCCATAGAGTTTGAAACAATTCTGCATTCCACCAGCAATATATGAAAGTGCCACGTCGCTTATAGCCTTACCAACAAAATGTGTTTAAACTTTTGAATTTTTGCCGATCTGATAGTGTAAAATGTTATCTCTGTGTAATTTCAATTTGCATTTCTCTGAAAAGTGAGAATTTTCTCAATGCTTCAGGCCCACTTTATCTTTGAGCTATCTGTTTATGTCTTTTGAAAAGGCAAACATTTAACAATAAGAATTTACTTATTTCAGAATTATGCATTAAGTGGAATTTAGCTTAGAAGACTCAGGTTCCAGTCTCAACTCTCCTTCCTACTGTGGCACATTGGGCCAACTGCTTAACATGTCTTCGACTTTCCTTATCTATAAAATGGAACACTCCTCCTACCATAGTCCTATATAGCCAATGGGTATCTTCCCTTCAAATTACTAAGTTTTTCCCAATTCCTTCTTCCATGTGAGATTACAAAGAGAAGTCTGCAACCCGGAAGAGGGCCCTCACTCTATCATGCAGGTACCCTGACTTTCAACCTCCAGAACTATGAAAAATAAATTTCTGTTGTTTAAAGCCAAGAAACAAACAAAAAACCCAGTTCTCCCATATTAAAATGGAAAAACTATCTCTTCATTCTGAATCTTCCTCTAGACACTGTCCTCTTCCCTTTCCTTCATAGCCAAGATTCACAGAAATATAATCTAATATTCACTTTCTCTCATTACTCATTTCCCATGTGTCTCAACCCACAGCACTGTGGCTTCCGTCCTCATCAGTCTTGCTAATGTTACATATGACCTCTTCTAATGGTCTAATCCAAGAGTCACCTATGTATTCTTATTCCTTTGGCCTTCCATGAGCATTTTTCTGATATGGTTCATCACTCCCTCCTTTAGATCACACTCCACAAACATCTAGCCTTATGCCTGGCAAAATAAGTATCAATAGATATTTGTTGAATGATCAAATGAGGTAAGTAAATGAAGTGCTTTGAAATTATTAGTTATTATGTAATCACTATCACCATATTACAAGTGATCTGTAATTTGACCACTGCATTGGGAGATCTCAAGGATATTGTGGTGAAGTTCCAATAAGTGATGGACAACTGATCCTTTCTACAGACCAGGGCTCAGCTGACTTGCTTTTAAAAAATATGGAAGGTTCTGAAAGCTTGTGCTCAACCTTAGAAAACTAGTTCCCACACCAGAGAAAGAGGAAGAACTACAAAGGACTTCAACGAGGCAGAAGCCAAGCAATAAAGGGTCGAGTGGTTAAACTGGAGCCAGGGAAATGTGACCACCCAACTTCTTAATTTAGAAACCTAAATCCTCTGAGGAACTCTGTCCAGCTGGATGAAAATAACCCTGACGTGATGGGAAAGTCCATGGTTTTCATCTACCTGGCCAGAGAAAATTCAATCTGACAATCTGAAATGACACATATCGAGAAACAAAATAAATTAAAAGCACTGGCTACTGATTCAGGGAAACCCACATGAAGTGATTTGGGCTGTGGTTAGGGTTGTTTCAAGTTCAACCTGAGAGAAAGAACTGGAGTCAACATGGTATAATTACTTTTCTGCCCTCAATGCAAATGCCATTCATAATAGCACCCCCATCCCCGGGGTTTTCCACAGACTCAATCTTTGTTTTTTTCCTCCATGCTTCTCAGGCTTCCAATGACATAATTCTATGAAGGTTTTCACTATGTTCTATGTAGTTATGCAAAGCATTTTCTAATTTTCCTGAAATGTAAAATGAAATCTTGGGACTACGATTAATTTTTAAGTAACTTCATTTCCATCTTTCACTGTGGTACCCCACAGTGTACCCTGGCCCAAAGACCCAAGTGACTGATTTCTTTTCTCTGTATTTACTGTAAAAGTAACCACCAATTTGAGCCTTAATTTTTCTATGAAAAATAAACACTATTCTAAAAAAGGATTTGTAATGTCAAATCTTGAAAAAGATAACAATTGGCAGTAAAAATTCTGACTAGTTTTTTTTCCATGAACAAAATAATTGGTTGTGCGTACAATATTCCCATATTTCTCTTGTTTAACTAAGAAAGCTGTCTGCCTTTCTGTAAAGGGTCTCTGTTCACATCTAGCTTTTTCTCAGCCAAATCGGACAGCCTCCAGGAGAGCTGTTGATATTGAGATTTGCTTGGGCAAAGGCTTCCAGCTCAGAGAAACAGTACACTCTTAAGGGTGTGGAAGAACTTCTTTTTCTGGAAACACCCTGGCTTCCAACCAATGAATCCTCTCTTTTTGTTGCAGATTTTCTTTAAACTATGCTCTACACTTTTTTTTTTTTTTTACATACCAGCTGGACACCTTTCCAAATAAACATCTCTGTGCAGTCCACTGCAGAGCTGTGCATTCTTACAAAGTGAAGGGAGAAATCCTGCTGCTTCCCTTCACACAATCTACTTGCACTCCAGGCATGGCAGCTATGCACAAGATGAAATGACTTTGCAGAAAATTAACACCAACACTAGCAGCTTGGATAAGACCTCTTTTTCCGTGTCAATTGCTGGGAAAGCCAGCAGAGCACAGACTCAATGGAGAAGAGATAGGAGTTTGGACACAGGATATGGTGGTGCAAACAAAGGGAGGAAGCCATCAAGGAAGAAGCACAATAAGTTTAGACAACCTGTTTATGTGCTTATTTTGTTGAATAAGAGTTAAATATCAGAATTTTCCAGTTTGAATGTTTTTTTCCAAATTAGAAAAATATTCACAATGGAAAAAACATATTCATTCTCTTGAAAACAGGGTATATCTGAAGGGGATTAGATTCCCCCTCCCCCCCAAAAATATGTACATAGATATGCTCTAAAAAATTAAAAAAAAAAAAAGACTCGAAGGCAGTATTATATAATGAAAGTAACAGTGCTTATCTTGGTGATGACTTAATGTTATCTATTGTCTTCCAAAATTTTCTAAGTTTTCTACAATAAACATGAATTATTTTTGTAATAATAATAAAAAAAACAAGACACAAGAATGTGCCAATAATCACGAAATAATAGGATGAATCTATTGGTACAAATACTCAAATGCATTTTTAGTTGATTAGCGACTGTAATTTGGGGAGAACTGGATTATTCTTTCTGCCTAGAATAATGTTAAAATTGTTCAAATGTCCTAAAATACACCATTTAAAGAGGGAAGGTAAGTAGAAGGTAGTTCTTGATGGGGTGGCATTGGAGACACTGGAAGTATGACTGAAATTAAACAGGTTGACCAGTCAGATATTGACTGTATTTGATATTCATCATGTCTATACCCTTTTTAGATTTTAAAATCCAAGTTCAACAGAAAAGTGACTTCCAAGTTTACAGCTTTGGTCACTTTCTAACATGAGCTGTTTATTTGTGGCTATAGGCACTTTCCCTTTAGAAGAATGCCATGATACATGGAGACAGTCTGGGGTAGGGTTCATTTGAATGAGTGACTCAAGTTTTTTATAGATAACACAAAAATTCTTTCCAAAAAAATAAAAGAGCATGGAATACTTGAATCCTCGTGGAAATACACATAAAAGCCAACAAAGACAGGTGCTTTACAAATGGAAAGGTCAATGGCAGCTTTGTAGTATGATCTATAGCCAGAAATGGCAACACACGTTGGTCAAGTTAAAGTAATGGAAAAGAAGTTTTCTTCCCAGCTCACAGTTTTTCATGAGTAATTTCATAGCTATACACCACTATGAATCATTCCACCAGCACACACACTCTAGAGTGTCAACAAGCTAATTCAGGGTATAAGCCTTCAATGTCACAAAGTCTGACTACTTAGTGAATAAACTCTTAAATATTCAAGGTGAAACAATCCAGTTTAGTCAGTTCCTGTGCATTTATCCCTTTCTCTCCTGTTTCCCAGCTTCTAATCATTTCACAGTTCACAAATAACCTCACCAGAAAGGAAGTGAAATTCAAACCAATCAGTTAGTTCTTTGCTAGCATTTTTGGTCGAAGTATTAGAAGTGGAAACAAAAACGAAGTTTTGGCACACCCTCCCTTCCCATTTTAATTATCCTTGTTAACTTTGTTCCCACTACTATGTACAGAAGAAAACTAGAACTCTTTAACATATAAGAGGAAAATGTGTCTTAAGGTTTTAGAAGTTCTCCTAATCCATCTGTCAGAAGAGTCTCCTTGGGCTAATTATAGTTCACTGAATGTTCGAAAATTATGAAGAAAAATTCTGTCATTGAATTTCTGGTAATCACAAAAGTATTTCAGGGACTCAAAATGTGTCTGCAAGGTTCCAAATGTTTAAAAGTCCAATAGCCTCTGAGTTGTAATCAGTTCCCACTTGCTTTTCTTAGATGTATCAGGTCTTAGACACATTTGGCAGATCTGAAAGAGTGACCTTAAAGATCATCCTATTTGGATATACTGTAGAAAACTATTATGAACTAGTCTGTTTTAGACTTCTGCTATTATGAAGAACAGATGAGATTTTTTAATAACCCCTGGGGAAAGGCCTGATTTGTAACATATGCCAATTTCCTTGGTGTAAATTTTCCCATCATAGTCAATTTTAATCCACCAATTTGATGTCACTGAATGAGGAATTGGGAAGAAATAAGCAGAAGCATACCACTGTATAACATTTCCATCATACAACAGATGTAAATAATCTTAAGAACACAGGTAATAGCGAAATAATTAGAAAGCAATGAGGTTTGAGTATTTATTACTTTTGTTCTTAATGTAAATTACATTTTCTTCAAACATAATGAAATTTAACAGTTGCTCCCCCCAACAAGTTGGTATGAACTAGCTTCGGCATACCACTTAAAGTGGCCTCCAAACTTACCAAGAACACGTGCTCAAATATCTGTGTAGGGCTATCCATCTGACCAAGGATCACTATCATTTCATTATCTATAAATTCCTTAAATTCTCGCAAGTTGCATACCATTTGCATTTCCAATTCAGTTCGTATCTGAAACAAAGATGATATATTACACTAATCTCTATAAAGTCCCCCTATACTTTCAATCACTCACAATTTTTAGCCCCGCACCCATCCCACTATTAGCCCTTGAACAATGAAGACTTAAGTTCTCGTACCTCTTTTGATGTGATATTCTCCAAATCCTTCTGCATCATAATCTCTCTTAATTTGGTTTTAATTAGTCTTTCTGTTCGTTCACGTTCGGTTGGTCTGAGAAGAGAGAAATGGTGATTTTTCTTGGGCAGGAATTTGACTAATTTAATGAATGTGCCACCTGTTATGTTTCCAAATTGGCAGGCCTTGCCTCTATTACCCTCAAATGTATATTCTGGAGGCATGACTAAAAGAAAATGAGAATGTAAACATGCAGAAATTATTACTTGAAGAGGCTGTCCATGTCTAAAAGCCCTTAAATATATTCACGTATATATATATATATATATATATATATATATATATATATATATATATATATATTCACGTTATCCATGAAGGAGTAGACAAACAGGCCATACTGAGTGTAATACTTTAATGGAGGACCATAATCCATATTTTCCCATCAAGTACCCCTGAACACTACCTGCTGAGGTAGAATACCAAGCTGCATAGACCAGTGGTGAACTCGATCTTCTGTACCTTAAAATGCCATGTAATGCTCATTATTTATTGCTATGGTTCTAGAAAGTAGGAAAGAAGGAGAATGATTTCTGCCTTCTTCAATGAGGCAAATTCTCTTCCAAAATGGGTTTCAAGGATTAACTACCTGGAATACTTCCATCCAAAATGCTTTCCTTTCCACAAAAGCTTTCACAATAGCTCTGTGAAATTTTTATTCCCATTTTACAGATAAAAGACTAAAACAGCTCAAAGGTTAGATGACTTGCCAATGATCAGAAACACTGGCAGGAGAAATAGAACTCTCAGCCTAACCTGACACTCTACCTGCAGGATTATGTTACTTCTCTAAGTTTTTTGATTCTTTGGAAAATAAAATTACCCTTGGAACTTTAATACGAAATCAAACTAGGAAGCTGATTCTCCAATTACTAGACAGTATTGATTCAATGTAACTGGATGCTTATCTCTAAAAGTATTATTTCATATTATGCAGAATTTGAGTGAAGCTGACAGAGAGCACTTTCTGTCTCATCTTTCCCTCCTACCTATTCAAAAACGGTATTTGCTCTGTACCTCCTTATTTGGAGATAGAAATGGACTAAGCCTTCAGGCATCCTGCCTGCCCTTGCTGCCTACAGTCTTATCACTGGATGCAAAAATAGCTTCGGTAATCTCCAAAGATGGATGCTCTGACTCTACAACCTTGGGGCTCTCTACCACTTGGCCTCTTAGTTTCTCATAAACCCTGCAGAATATAGCTTATACTTGTGCCATTTCCCTGTCATTTAGGCAAGGCATCCCTGTCTTGACTAAGATTAAAATTCTTAAACATGCTCTCTACCATTTTTTCCTAGACAGAGCTTAATTAATGGTAGAAAGTTATACACATTAGTCTTTTACAAAAAGAAGTACTAGTAAAAACAAACTTTAGCACCTGTATGAATGGTCTAGATTCCCTAGTTTAGCAACCTTTACTCCAATCCTTCACAATTGATGCAGAGTGGTTTGAGAACAGATACATCTGGGTTTTAATCCCAGCCCTGCTTCTTGCTAGTTGTGTGACCTTGAACAAATTCCTTCCCTTCTCTGAGTCTCTTTCCTTTAACATAAAATGAGGACAGTAATAATATCTGTCTCGAGGTTCTTACGAGGATTAAATGAGATACTCTGTATGAAGTGCCTCGCATAGCATTTGACATAAACTGGAGGCACCATACACTTATGTTCCCTTCTTCGCCTTTCTCAGGTTTTAAAACAAACTTTTCATAGAGCACGTAGGTCCATTTTGGCACACATTCTTCCTGTGGTTTCAGCATACTTTTTAAGACTTTTCTAGTCCAGTTAGGGAGGAAGAGAGAATGGAAAAAGCATTACAACACAAACACATTTTCTCCCTAGATTTCGATAAAGAAAAATTTGGAAAATACATAAAAACACAAGAAAATAAATATTACTGAAAATCTCTCTACCAGAGATGATCATTATTAAGACTGACTGACAGCTTTCAATTTTTTTCTATGAATAGATAAACACTGTCTAAAAATTATCTTAAAATTGGGGTTATAGTGTACATACAAAGACTAACATTTAATAAGCCTCTACCATGTACCAGGGACTATATTTTACATTATGTCTTTTGCTTGGGGATGTAGAGAGATTATGGGCAATTTCTTTGCTGTTGTTGTGTTATATAATTTCCAATTTTTCTTTAATAAAATCATAAAAAATAAGAAGGGTTTTCTCTCTTTCATGTAAGCCTGGCTCAGAATGTCCATTTTTTTTGATATCCTTCAACCAGCTGTAAAGCAGGAAATGAGTAACATTTCCTGATTCTGAAAGCCAAATTGATCTTCAGCTCAGGCTCCTTTCCATTGGTTCTCACGAAGTGTGCTTCTCTGGGTGGAATAGGCTGGCGCTTCATTTGAATCTTTCTCTTTGGTTTCCTTCTTCTTTTGATCATTTTCCTTCACACGTTTCAGGAAGCTATCTTGGCTCCTTGAGTGCTTAATATGCTCAATACGTACATTAATTCTCTTGGCAAGAATCCTGCCCTTAACTTGTTTATTTACAACTATGCCAACTGCATGCTGAGAAACATTGTAGACTCTTCCAGTTTTGCCATGGTAACATTTGTGGGGCCTTCCTTTTCGAACAGTGTCCATTCCCTTAATGCCTACAATACCACCTTTCTTGCAGATTCGCATGTATGTAGATAAAGGAACAACTCCATGTTTTCTAAAAGGTCCAGAGAACATATGGCGGGTGCCTCTCCTGTGTCTCTTTGTGTTGGTCACTTTGGTGATTTACTAGATGATAGTGGTTCCGGCTGAAAGGCCAAACTAATCTTTATCTTTTTGTTATTGTGGGATCTTGAAAGGACTAGGTAGGGTTAGTGAAGAAGAGGTCCTAGTACCAATAACACCCTAGGCAAAATAGCTTCCATTGCTTTTTTGACTGTTCTGTTCACACAATTCTTGAAAATTTCATCTTTTCTAGTAAAAATCATTGATCACAATATTATCTAAATTAAGCCTTTTAAAAAAATCATGAACTGTTTTGGTATCACTTTAGGTATCTGCGGGAATTTGTAAGGTCAGATAGTAAGCAGCTACTCTTCTTTCCCAGCTGTTGAATGAAGTGCAGAAAGATCAATTCAGAGCAAAATAAACATCCTGATTAATTTTCAAAGCAGGAACTAAGCACATAAAAATTTCTAAAACAATCATATAAGTTTCAACACATAGACCTAAAAGGGGAATAAACATCAGTCCCACCTCAGGCCTTTATCCAACTCACAGTATACCATGGAGATTTAGTAAAATCTTACTGGGAAAGACTTAACAAGGCAAAGGTAGGGCTGACTTAAGACATGTGAATTATAAAATATTTTTTAAAAAATCTGAACAGAAATCAGTATACAATTAGCGTAATAACCTAGGCATTCTTTTAAATTGACAGGAAACATCTCATTTCTTAAGTATTGGAAACATCCCTCTAAAAGCTTCATTATGTCATTAATTTGCTTACCAAATATTTCTTTCCCAGTTAATGCAAAGGCAGACTTTAGCCCAACTCAAATTTCAAATTAGTGGCATCTGAATTAATGGGATTTTATGGTATTGCAGTTCTTAACTCTGGAGATTCCATTATGCCCACGAGTAAAACTCCTCAGGCTTTTGCAGAGAACAGAAAGAACAGGGTGCTTTTTGTGCCAGTCCTGCACTGTAGACAATAACTAATATTGCTGGGTAAGATTAACTCCCCAAAAGGAGAGATTAGGGAGGAACATGTTGGTAACAATATCCTAGGATACAATAGAGAGGACTTCTAGGATCCTCAGCAAATTGACTTACATGTCAGTGAAGAGAGCTGGAGAGTCAGGCCGGTGGGACTGCACGTCCTGCATAGCATTCCATTCATTGACTGATGATTGATCTGAGTTGATGTGACTCTCATAATAACTCACCCAGGTGAGAAAAAGGCTGCCTGGGTAGTAGTTATGCATTCTGGCCACTTCACAAGCCTTGTGTAAACTCTGTAGTGCAGACCTGAAAGATACGCTGGGAATAAGCACTGCAGAACTATGCAGGTAGCAAAAGGCCAATAATCCATGTATGCCCCAAACTCTTCCAATCTTTAAATCTTATAGAATTTAGCCTTTGGAATCTACTCCCTGAATTCAAGATTTTCTGATTCTGATTATACTATATTATCTACTCATAGCAATCGACTACACATTTCTTGCTGAAAGACAGGATATATTATTACAGTGTGGGTAGAGAGCAGGGGAACCCACCCGTAAAAAATAGGTTTGGGCACCTACGGAACTCATAATCCAATATTTGGAACCATCCTGTGAATATGCCATATCACTAGAACACTAAAGATTTCAACCATTTACTATATATGTTTCCTCTGGTGCAGAATCGTATATTACCTATGATTCTTAAATGCTCCACAAAGATCATATAGATAAATGTCCCTAAGCCTTGAGAATATGTCCAGGAAGTACTGAGCTAATGTAATTTATCATTCTTGCTGCCTTAGTCTCTCAGTTTCTTTAAACCACTATTCATACACTTGTGCTACTTTCTAAGAACAGTTCTGGTTATACTGAGGCTAATTAAATCTCTGACTCTGAACTCCTGAACCCAAGAAGGGTAAACAAAACTGAAAAGTATTTTTTCGGTTATATACTCCGGAAGAGCTAAAGCCAGGAATGCTAGAAAGTTAGTTCGATAACTGTTTTGTTTACTGATGTATCTCAAGTGTTTAAAAGAATTCCTAGTTCACAGCTGGAGCACAGTATTTGTTGAATAAAATGTCTTATTTGCTATTATTTTTTCTTTTGTAACAAAAAGTAATCCTTGTTCACGTTAGAAAATTTAGGGACCTCAGGTAAAAGGCAAAACTTTCCTAAAAAAGCCATAAATATACTGTAATCCAAATACCCAGAAATAACCACCGTTAAGATTTAAGAATAGATCTTCTTAATCTTTTTGTCATGCACAGATCTGTAATAAAGATGTGACCATATTTTGCATACCATTTTAACTTGTCCTTTTACTTTGTCACCAACATCTTTCCATGTCAATAAATATTCTTCAACTAGACAATTTTAATGGTTTCATATTTAGTAACATGGATATATCATAATTTGATTCCTATTTTTCAGACATTTAAATTATTTTCTATTTTTTGCTATTATCAGAAAACCCATAAACGTTCATATAGATAAAATTTTTGCACACACCTATAATTATTACCTTAGGACAAATTCTTAGAAATAGAATTACCAGATCAAAGGGCATACAAAATGATAAGGCATACTGGCAAATCATTCTCCAGAAAGGTTGTTCGAGTTTACTCTCCCATCAATAATATGTAACATCTGTTCATAAGTCTTTGTCGATCTCACATAATGTAAATTAAAAAAATAACACCATTCCCAATTTGATAATAGAAAAACATGCCAGTCCATTTTTATCAGGGAAACAGACTTTTTCTTAAAAACAAAGTTGCAGAATCTTTTAGAATGCTTTCTATTACTCAAAATAAGCCAAATTCTCAGAGAAAAAGTCAAATTCTCAGAGCATTCTCAGTGAATTTCAGTTTTATTACACAGATTCAAAGGTAAGGGCAAGCTTAGTGCAAAGTACAGGATATTCAATGCATGTTTACGTCAACCAGGAAACACGTGCTTCAAAAACATATGCCACAAGCACCTGGTGCGAATGCCCTAAAATACACTCAAGGCTTAGCCACCTCAGATTTCAGTTGCATACAGTAGTGAGAGGCTGCAGTTAACTACTGTCCTGTGAAGGAAACACCTGGTCTAAAGGCTGCTTTGATCCATACGTTATATCTTTTTTCCCTGTGACTTTCAGTTCACTACTCCCCATGTGGTACAACAAAAAAAGTTTATTCGGCAATAACCTAACAGAGCTAGGACTAGTCAGTCTACTTTAGAACACGAAAGCTTACACTAAGGTTATTACTAAATCTTCACTGTCTTAAGAATTAAGACTGCTTTGTATTCCTCCCCAAAATATAACTGAATACACTGTCCCTTATGGGAATTATGCTGTTTGGTTTTACTTGGTACCTGGGAATAGATAAGTCAGTTGCCTTTAACTGAGCCTTAGTCAAAGGCAGTCATAAGTTTTACATGAGAAATTATCTCTGAAATATGCCCTAAATCTAAAAATCTGGTCTAAATACATCAATTGAAACTCAGTCCTATTACTGCACAAAATGATAAGACTGTTAATTGTCCAGCTGATTCTGTTTCAGGACCCCACCCACCTTAAGCCTATCAATTCTGTTATTCAAGAGTAAATTATCTCCTTGGAGTCTTTTTCAAGTTCCTTTATTTCTTTCTTATTTGCCTTGTGTTTTGTCCATTCTGTTTCTCTTGGGGACTTCTACTACAAAACAGGCAACCAAACGAGGAACTAAAATTCAAATCTCTGACTAGGGGACAGACTCTGAATCTTAGAGTCACATCATTCCCTAGTTATCAGATAATTTTTCTAGATAATCTAGAACAGGAGAATAAGAGTCTATTCTGTTTAAACATAAGAGATGCTCTAAGACCAGTTATATAACCTCTCTAAAAAATGTTTCCTCATTCATAATAAGAAGCTAATAATACTATTTTGGGGAGTTGGTGTAATGATTAGATGTAATCCATGTAAAGCACTAGGCACAGTGCCTGGCACTTATAGTAAGTAACCCAAAAGTGTAAGTACACCAGCTGATGGTTATTAATAACTATGATGTTTTTTCTAGGATTTGCATTATGCAAACAGTCTGGCAGACTATCTATAAGGTAACTCTGACAGCGCTATCCCTGATTACCTTAAGAAAATGAAAGCTTAAGGCATAGTAGTAGTGATATGATGTTCTAGACTTGGCTCAAGACTGCTACTTAGTCAATGTGTCCTTTTAAAACTCAGTTCCAACTGGCTATCTTATCCATTACGTATCTTCCAAAGTCTAAGAACGCCTCTGAATTTTACTTGTTCACCAATGCTCAAGACCTTCCTTTGTGATAATTTGAAAACTGAACTTCTAAGTCATCTTTAACTATGACGACCACACAAACGGAGCACAAAAAATTCTATATAAACAGATCATTTTCATAGAGAATTGTACCATTTCAAACACTACTTCTCACAAAATAATGCTCCAATAACATATTTAAAAACTTTTATAGAGATATTAAACATCCTCTTACCACATTGCCTGCACAGATACAGGTTTGAATATGTGGACTCTGTTATCTGTTGAAACGCTGAACCCACTGAAAAAAAAAAAAAAGAGAATGAAACAAAAATCCACAAATGAGAGTGGGTTATTTTAGTTGTGAGTTTTCAAGGTTGTTTCTTAGGCTAGCAACCTCTGGTTCAGTAGAAAGAATCATCAGACACGCCACGAAGAAGTTAATTAGAGCATAGGACTTGAGTAGAATGAATGGACTCCTACATTAGAGTTATTAGGGAATTACATATAGTTTCCTAGCTGTAGCCACAGACAAACTGTTCTGCTGTATATTTCTATGTGGAAGTTTCGTAGGTTCTTAGCAAACCTTATCTTGGTTTTATAAATTGGAGCAAACAGCTTGGTCTCTTGGGGACACATTCTAAAAACACCAGGAGGTGGGGGTGGAGGGTCACTAGAAGGAATTGGCACAGAAAAGGGGTTATATTGTAGGCTGACAGCTGGCAGAGGCAGCAAGAGGTTATTTGAAACAGAACATATCATCCTCTGGGAGAGCATTGCAACAGTCCCACATGCTCAGATTAAAGAGTGAGCCAACAAACTAGTTCTTCTTTGTTTGGATCTTACCATAGTCAGCCTAGAAGAACAGAAGTGAGAGGCCCTGGCAAGTTGCATTTTCACTCCACTTTACAAAATAGGAGTTTAAAAGGACTCATTGAGCTGCTGACACGACAGTTCAGTTGGGCACATTGGGCCTCCCATTCAGCTGAATGAATGGGCACTAAGATGGAACCCCACCCCTTGGCTTTCTATAAGAGAATAAAAAGAAAAAGCTCTTACCCATCACCATCCAAATGAATTAGGGTGTCACTCCAGAGAGGCAGGACTAAACCCATGGTACATGTGCTACTGCAAGACAAGAAATAGTACAGTTACTTCCTGTTATTGTAGGCAGCAGTTCTTTGTTTTAGTAACTCTTTCAACACAAAAGATAAGCCTCTAAGCTCTAAAATCTAGCATAAGTGTTAGAGTGAAGAAATTTCTATATTACTATCATTCCAATGTATGTGTTCAAGAGCTGCATTAAACAGGTTAGGTTCTTAAATATTCAACAACAACAAAAAACATTGACTGAGCTCCTTGTATTGCTGTCTTGCAAATGGGCACTGTCTAAAAAATCCAGGTGATTGTGGCTGACTTATGATTGGCAGGTTTCAGCCCAAAGTCACAGCACCCAACTCAATTCCAAGAATTATTTCTAATACCAAGAACTACTGATGGTTGCTGAAGACCTCTATGTGATTTGCTCAATTCTAATTCTGAGGTTTACATAGATTTATTGAACCCCAGAATACACTCAATAGTCTAAAAGGGAAAGGGAATTAAAATATACAAAAAAGTAATTGTTGATGGCTTGTGATCGAGTTAGAGAGAGAAAACAGACACAACTTAAATACAACAGTGCTTGGTAACTGTGCACTGAACTAGAAATGCTGAAAGGCAAAGTGAATAGGAACGTTAATACCCAAAAAAGGGTAGCCCTAGTATGGTACATTAAAATACCACTTAAATCACATACTAGCCCAGTGAGGAAACTAGTATAGTAGAAGGAACCTTGGATGTGGGAGATGGAACTGCGAACGGTTAAGAGTACAGGCTCTGGAGTCAGAAGGCCTTTGGAACCTGGGTTCTGGCACTAACTGTATAATCTTAGGCAAATTATTTAATAGCTTTGTGCTCCAGTTTCCTCATCTATAAAACTGAGATAGAAATATCTTCCTTATTGAGCTGTTTTGAAGATTAAATTAGATAATACACCAAAAATGTTTAACTACCACTTATTGAGCAGTTATGTCAAAAGGTCTGGATCTGATCTTCGGTACTTCAATTCCTTTTGACAAGTTATTTAACCTCTCTCAGCCTTAATTTCTTCACCTTAAAATGGAGGTAACAAACCTACTCTTTTAGGATTATCATAAAAAATTTTAATATTTAAAGTGAAACATATATATTAATACACTGATATAAAACATGTTGATTATGAATCTGTAATAGGTGCTCTAAAAGTGCATTTTGGGAGAGGGGAACATTATGAAAATGTATTAAAAACAACGAGGAATACCAAATTTTCACTGTTGGAGTCACTACAGGGCTAATGAAGGGCATTCCCTAGCTGGGCTGTGTCCACACTGCACTTGCTAGTCTGTTACTTAACACTCCACTAGTGATTCCAGAGTTCAGGGGATTCAAATCAAGATTGCAACAGCTTATCCACACTAGAACCCTGGGCCTGAACTCTAGATGCACAACTATCATGCCAGAGTCTGGGAGGGAGAAAGATAGCACCACCACTATTTTTGTTTAGTAGATGAGGTGAGAGAGTGCGAGGAAAACTTGTTTCAAAAATGGCTTCCCAAGGTGGAGTGCAGCTATTTTTAGTTTAAGTTTTTGTTGTTGTTGTTATTACGTGCTTAGCCAGATTCCTAGCAACAACTATAATTTGGGTATAAAGATGAAGGATTGATAACCTAGTGACAAATCTAGAAATTAAGCAAGTACAGAAGAAGATACAGAAGGTTATGAGCTTGTAACGAGACACAGTTAAATTTTGGACAGATGACAATGGTTCGTAGGAACTAAACATCACATTTTCAGCTTTTATTCAGGTTAAGAAATAGCTTTTACACAGAATATAAAAGAGAGGCCTGAATTAGGCACATTTTGTGTTTTTATCCACTTTACCTTGAATCTCATGAGATTTTTCTTCATTATAGTTACTTATTTTAATAGATACTCATCATTCAACAAATATTTATTGTCTACATGTACTAGAAATATCAAGGTGTTGGGGGTACAAAGAAAAATTTTATAAAACAACACCATAAACTTCTATTATTTTAAAACTTGAAATATATCCAATGCAATCTGGAAACCAAGGTTATACTGTGTACTAAAAAAACTAGTATTTAAAATATGACACAATACTCAAAGAACTTGTAAATAGGCTAAATGAATTGCTGTAATATATTTTGAGAACTTGGGAATAGTAAGTCATAAGCAATCTGGTTTCTATTTTGGTTTAATACTGTTTTGAAACATTAACTTTTTATATTCTAAGATACAAAATGATGCAAATTCCCTCAACAGAAATTAAGATAAAATGATACTAGATTACTTGAGTACCATTATTCTGAAGTAGGCAGCATTTCTCTTACTGTTCAAGAGCTCATTCAAACAGAGGATATATGGAAATTCATACTATCGAGTTTACCTAACAGAATGAAAACTAGTTTTATAGTTTTTCATATCAATTTGTCTTCCATAAACTAAAATTTTCCTTTGTTAGATATGATTCAGGCACAACTGCTGAAGATAGATGCAGTTCACTGAGGATAAAATACTGGGCACCCATATTCATAAGCAGTCTTATGATTTCTGGGAATATTCAGGATAAGTAAAAGAGATAAGATTGGACATCTGATTTCTCACACTCTGGGTCAGGAGGATCTGAAATTGTTGCCTTCTCTCTCTAAGGGAAGACTCAAGTGAAGTTTTCATGTAGCCCCAGTTCCTGTTTTGAGAGTTCCAAGGGAGGAGTCAGGACAAATGAAAAGGAAATAAGATCTAGAGCAGCACTATCCAACTGAACTTTGCAACCATCGAAATGTTCTTACATGTCCTGTCCAATATGGTGGCCAGATATAGCTGGAGTACTTGAAATGTGGCTAGTCATGACTGGGGAACAGAAATTTTAGTTTTATTTAATTTTAATTTATTTAAATAGTCACATGTGGTTAGTGGCTACCATACTGTACAGTACAGATCTAGAGGAATAAAAATCTATTCATAGTCTTAAAATACTAATGAATGTAGGCAAGGCAGGTGCTCTTTCAGGATAAATGTTTACTGAAAGGTCTGTTGCTGAGCTAGCACCAGAGGTTAAAACTATGCGGGAGGAAAAGATCTTAAATGTGGCTTACAATTTAGGAAGCCACATTTCAGAGCATACAATTAGGGGTTGTAACTGGTATACAAGGTAATGACTCTGGCCTTGTGATCCTTGTGAACCCACAAATTATTTTCAGGTCGATTGTTATGTACAAGCTCTGGTAAACACTAGTTTGGAAAACTTTCTAGTGACAGTGTGATCCGTTCCCCTCCCCCCAACATCAGGACAATTAGAATCACTCCCAGTCTCCTCTTCTCTTTGTGGTAAATTCTTCCAGGCCTGGGTCACACCCCTAGCTACACCACAGTTCCATTCTAGTCCGGAGCCAGGAAGTCAATGCTTTGAGACATCTGGCAGGATTTTGAGGCCTATTATCTAGAATGCAGAGATCTGCCTAGCAGCCATTCCACAGTCTTCCAAGGTTTCTCCAGAAAAAGTGGGAATATAAAAAGGGAAAGCAACAAAACCTTAGGGACACAGTAAAGCCAAGTTCTATGTGATGTCTGATACCTTTAATCATATGATGTAATGTGCACTAAAGCCAAAGGTGCATGATTATATAAGGTTCTGTTTTAGAGTTTAAAGAATCACCCGCTCCATAGTTTTTAACGCGAATGAAAATAAAGCAAACATTTCATAAGGCAAAGTGTAGGCCATGGATAATACAAGGATTGGGGGTAAAGTGGCTCTCTTTGAAACCAGGAGCCATTGGTACAATATCACAAAGGGTGTGTGCCCTAGAATACCAAGTGAAATCATTACTGCTTAAAATGAAATAACTACAAGAAACACAGCTTTTTTTTTCTCTCTGGGGTATAGTTTAAAACATTTGCTTTATAATTACCATCTAAAGATGAGAGGTAAAGAATAGTGTCAATTAGAAAACATTACAAAGACTTCATTAGAATTTTGTATTCTCAAGATTGTGAGGCATTTTTGTGTTCTCTGGTTTTAGGACTAAACTTTAAGAGTAAAACTGCCAGATGATTTTTGTGATACTCAAAGGCAATGGGATAGTTATTTAAAAGGAGTCTTCTCATCCTCCCATACTGTACATTAGAGGAGAAATCCATTCCCGAGAACGATGCTTTTTAGTGTCTTGTCTACCATTAGTTTGACACTACATATAGCGTGTTCGATTCTTGTAGTACTTTCTAGTTACAGCCTGAAGGTTAAAAGACAAAGAGTTAAGAAAGTTAGAGCTTACTTTTAGATCATTCACTCTTTCCTATATAGCATCTTAAAGCATATTCAGGAGACAAGAACCCATAGTTAGGAGACTTAATTCAAATCGACTCATGCATTAACTAAAACTTCATAAGTTCTAAATTAATTGCAGGACGTATAATACCTAATCTCATTGAGTTGTAAGGATTATATGAATAAGGATGCAAAGCCTACCTGCTTGGCATAGAGTAATGCTCAAAAATGTTGCGATAAACACAGTTTACAATAACATTCAGCGCATATTTGCTAAGCTTCAATCGGTTACATAAATGTAAGTGCTGGACTACAGTCTATGTTCCATAAACAATTATAATGTGAAGCAACTTTAATATCTAAGGAGATGCTCTATTGAAGTCTTACAGATTATACATACTTTTAAAAACTAAGCTTTTCTTTAGTTTCAATAACAAGAAAATTCTTTTTCAGAGCTTTATCATTTTTTGTCAAAAGTTTTTTTTTATTGTTATTATGATACTTTAAAAGGGCTTTTGGAAAATTTGAATATGGACAGGTTCTTAGATAATATTAAGAATTTACTGTTAATGTGATAAATTGTGGTTATGCCTCTTTTTAAGTCAGGAAGAACTGAGGAAACTTAAATACATATTGCTATGTGAAAGAAGCCAATATGTTGTGCTAGATACCATATGATTCGAAACTTATGACATTCTGGAGAAGGTAAAAGTATAGTCATTCAAATGATATAGTTTGTAGGGTTAGAGGAGCACAGAAGATTTTGGGGCAGTGAAACTATCCTGTATAATACTAATGGTGGTGCATGTCATTATTAAAACCCACAGAATGTACAACACCAAGCATGAACTCTAATGTCAACTATATACTTTGAGTTAGTAATGATGTGTCAGTGTAGGTTTATCAATTGCAAGAAATGTACAACTCTGGTGGGAGATGGAGATAATGGGTGAGGCTATGCATGAGTGGGGATAGAGGGTATATGGGAAATCTGTAAGTTCTCACATTGTTGATAGAGAGATTCTGTGACTTTAAGCAAATGATATATAACAATATAGTTTTACTACAGGCTGATATAACAAGGTTATGTTCCTACAGTTATAATCTCTCAACATTTATGAAAATGTTATTCGAAGACTGCTGTACTTCTGCTTAAATTTCTACGAATTAAACCTCTCAAAAATAAAGTTACTTAAAAAAATCTGCTTAGAGGGTATTTATATCAAGTGTTTTAATCATCTTCTTCATCATCATATCATCAGTAAGAGAGGGTTGGAGGAACTTTTGAGGTAATGGATATGTTTATGGCATAGATTATGGTGATGGTTTCACGGGTGTATATTATCTCCAAACTCATAAAGTTGTATATTTTAAATATGTACAACTTTTTAATGTCATTATACTCATAAAATGGTTAAAAATGTCCAACAAAGCAAGGAAAAAGAAGGGGACAGATGAAGAAATTTGGCAAAATGTTGATAGTCATTAAAGCTGGGTAATGGGTTCATGAGGATATATTTTCTACTTCATGTAGTTTGGAAATTTTTAAGAAACCAAAAAGATACTTTATATACCTTAAAAATAAAGTAAAATGGCTTCCAGTCAACATTCATTCAATATTTATTATATATCTACTGTATATTACATACAATCAAAGTACAAGTGCTGAGGATTCAAGGGAAAAAGAGAAAGTGCTTCAAGTCTAGTCCACTCCTCTTTTTATCTATTTAATAAAAGCCAGGAAATGTACACTGGAGGCAATTCTCTCTGTATAAAATATGCCAACCCCCATTCCTTATTAGAAGAGAGACAGAGTTAAACCATCAACTGGCTCAAGACATATGTAGAATTTTGACAGAAATTTCTATCTGGAATTCTCCAGTAATGCTCTTCTTTGGAGTCTCTTTCCCCTACATCAGTTACTATTCCAAAAGTGGCCAGGCAAGAGAAAAAGACCAGTTACACGGTCAAATGGCCCAGTTTAGCAAGGCAGAGGTGAGATTCCCCTGGCTATCTTTTTGACTCTATTCTGCTACTCCTAGGAAAAGCCATGGAAGCACTAACAGTAGAAGTGGCTACATTAAAGCCTGTTTCTAGTAAAAGCTGATGGGAGAAGAATGTAATGTCCACCATTCTGATTCCAAGTATTCAAGGTAGAGAGCTGTACTGCTGGCTCTATGTTCCATGCTGTAACACAGCATTTTAACACAAATTCACTCGTGAGAAGCTAAGAAAAACTAATATGTAAGTTAATGAAGGTCTAGCCCTAGTGGGCTGAGACCAAGCGAGCATTATACACATAGAACGACGGACAGGAGTAAATGCATAGGAGGACTGGGAGGTAGCACTGACTCCCTTGATTCTAGAAATGATTGACAAAATATTAAACTAACTAGAAACCCAGTACAAGTAAACTAGAGTTTCTTATAAACAAGATGTCAGATATTATTATATATCTAAACTTGGGCTTGCCTCGGCAAGCTTTGAGCTAACTGTTCAGTTTCCTGAATATATTAAAGGCTCTTTTATCCTCAGTCAAAGCTTTGAGAATTTCTGGCAAGGCTCAAATACAAATGGCATGGGAACAACTGAACTGTGCTTCTGATAATTTATCCACAGCTTCTACACCAACTGATTGGCTAAGATGAAGCTGATAAAAGGAAAAAAAATAACCTCCATAAGTACTAACTATAATGCAAGTTATCAGGCAGGTAAGCAGCAAGAGTTTCTTTGTGGTACTCAGTATAAACACTAGTTGCCTCCTTTGAAAAAGTGTAGTAGGTGTATTCTTTCTTTTCTTTTCTTTTTTTACTTTTTCTTTCTTTCTTTTCTTTCTTTCTTTCTTCTTTCTTTCTTTCTTTCTTTCTTTCTTTCTTTCTTTCTTTCTTTCTTTCTTTTTTTCTCTCTCTCTTTCTCTCTCTCTCATATCTATCAATCAATCAATCATATTAAGAGAATTTCAAATGTTTGCCCCTCCCTTGCTTAATCTAATCACAAGAGAAGATCCTAAACCTAATGGGAAAAGTCCCAGTCATCCCATACTGGCTTAGGTTTGAGTAACTCTCAGAGTCACCAAATTTTAAGCTTCTTAGATGGAAGAACAGCATTTAGAGGTTTTGGGATTTGATCACGGACCTCTAGATACTACCTGAAAGTAATTACTGAATTCTTCTTAAAGGGAAGGAGCACAGCTTTATTTAATCAGGAGGTCAGGAGCCATGATATTAATTCAACTCTTATATCATAATTAGAAGAAGGAAATGAACTTTTTTACAGAAAAAAATCTAGTAATGTCAGGGGATGGAGCTGAGGCTTCAAAATTCCTTTTAAGCTTCAAGATTCTAAGTTAAAGAATTCAACAAAATTTTAAGAGCTATAGCATAAAGAAAAAAACTAATATCCACCTTCCTTGGTCTGAGGTTCATTGCAGAGTCCTCTGTTGGGGATAAGATTAACAAAATCTAATAATTTAATTCATCAAGCTGATTGGACAAATGTAATTTAAAGTCGTAGTTTGTACCTAATACCCTATTATTAGAATTGGCAGCAATTCCAATGTTTCTGCAGTCTCCAGAATTTACATGGAATAGATGACTTGAATAAGACAATGATTCAGATGCATCTGATTAGCTAACGTCCTCACTGAAAAAGATACTACTGCAGTTTATTCTAATTGTCCAAACAAAACAATAGTTTGGATTTTAAAACTTGGCAGCAAAGGCAACTGAGAGAATTATTCCAAGAAAGCCTATTTACTACCTAACTTTGGAATCCTACTACAAGTTTCAGGTGAACTGGATCCAGCAATCCTTGAACTGAGGTAGGTCTAGGAAGTCATCTCCTGACTCTGCTTTATTTCTGAGAGGTAAGAACCTAACCCCTTTTCAAGTTCATCTACCAAAAAGTGATGTTAAAATTTTCTTCAGTAACTAATTTAGATGCTAAATCTTATTACGAGCAGTTCACAAACACCATCTGATATTAACTTTTCTTCTCAGCATCATCTAATATCAGAAAATACTACCCCCTAAGCTTACACTGCACTTTGCCTTTAATTTTTTTTCCCACCAAGAGTCTAACATCATGTCCCCACATGCAATGTTTATTCTCAGGAAGCCACATTATAAAGTCTCAATGTCTAGACGGGCAGCTCACCCAATCCATCAGAGAGAAAGGTTTCAAAAGTATGTAAATATTAAATTCTAGCCAAAAGAACAAAGCAAAGTCAATATCCAAAATTAAAAGAGACTTCAGATGTGACACTAATAAACTAAAGAATACTGTCTTCAAAAGAAATAGAGCTTGAGGGAGTCTCTGGGTTTTATTTTATTTTTTTTAATTTATCACCATGAAATTCTTAAATTTAAAAAATCTGACATATTCTGTGTAGCCATTTAAAACAGATTTATTTACTGATATGGAAAAATATTCATGATAAAGTGTGAAGAAAGCAGGTTATAAATAGCACATTTTCATCTCATTTTTGTAAACAAACAAAAAAACCCCCCAAACCTCACATTTTCATTTTCTTTCTTTTAATTCTGAGCTCAGATCAAATACAGAAACTTTCATAGTTATAAAGGTCAGTAGTAAGACATTTTCATATGGATCAAAACTACTCAGACTTTTATACACATACACCCCCCCCCCAACAACCTCATTTATCCATTGCTGAGTCCTGAGTTACCACTGTCAGTTTTACACACACACACACACACAACACACACACCCCCTCCCTCTCTTCCTCTCAGACATAAGCCCTTACTATTTAAAATGACTTTATACTTTTGATTCTCAGAACTACAGATATCATGCATTTGCTAGATTAGAAAGGTCTTCTGATGCTCAGATTTAACTATTTTTTGTCTCTGTCTACTTCGGTAAGAGTACATCTCAGAGAATCTGACATGTATGATTACACACATGTCTAGGACACTTATCCAAAGAGCTAAGATGGTTTTCTCAGCATGTAAGATACAAAGTAATTTTTACTTTGTTCTTAATCTCTTGCTGTACTGTCTGATTAAAAAAATAATAATACATTTATATTTAGGAAAAAATAAATCTATTTTGGAAAATAATCAATGTACTAAAAAATGAAAAACTAATTTTCTTAAACTCTTCTGCAACGTACTCAAAAACACCTCCTTGTATCTTACTAGCACCTCAGCTCTGGTTAAAAACATTAGTTGATGTTACTTCAAATGTCAGGAAAGTCCTTAATTTCCCAGTCTATATTTTATTAAATAAATGGGTCTTTGGTAGTGTGCAAGAGTATTATAAAACCACTGTCTTCACTGTACTAGCTAGGTTTCCTAAGTACTGTAGTTAATGCTTGAGGCTGTATTTTGAACACAGGGTTCTCTGGAGGAAAAACTGTTTTAGTCGTGTTTTCAATGCTAAAGCAGGATGTGGGATTTGGTGACTGGATTTGTTGGGTTATCAAAAAATTAAAGGCAGGACTTTCAGTTGACTATCAAACTCTTAACCTTATGCACAAGTCTCAGAATGAGAGTTTTAGCATTCCAAATTTAACTCAAAACAAAAGGCTTTGCTTTGAGTCTACAAATGCTCCTTTCAGTTAGAAAAGTGCTAATTTGTCCAAAGCTCACAATGTATTCACTCATTTTCTTAAAGATGACTCACTCAATAATCTGAAGCATAATGACTATGTGTTTGTAACAATTCAAAACAACTGTAAAATGGCCTGTCATTTGAACTCTGAATTAATTCAGAGGCATCAGTTACATTTTCTGAATTTATATTTTATAAATGTAAAGCAGTTGGAACTGCTTTTAGCAGAGAAAGAAAAAATTTAATTGCCAATTCTGCCTTCCTAACTGCTTTCTTATTGCTCTCCCATGGCTCTTGTAGTTAAAATTATTTTAACATTTAGAGGTATAATCCTAACTCCAGAGGTTCAATGAGAAAAAGAGAGTGAGTAATAGATGTCAGCTTTAGTTCTACCAAACCACAAAATTTTTGGAAACTATCAACAAATACATATTGGACATCCAATATGTACAAGTAATTGTTATTACGGATTTAGAAGAATTGTTCTTGAAGTGTGACTGCTGAACCAGCAGCAGCAGCATCACTTGGAAACTTGTTAAAAATGAAAATTTCACTGCCCCTCCTCCCCAAAACAAACTTCAGGAGGAGTCCAGCGAGTAGCAGTTTAACAAAGCTCTGCAGGTGATTCCGATGTACTCTAGTTTGCGTATCACTATTTTGGAATATTAATGCTGTAAGAACTGCGCCCACTTTGTTCAACTTATAAATAAGTGTTTAAGATAGAAGTATATCAAGAAATACAGACACACACCCTCCCAGATTTACCTAAAATTTACATAAGTATATAATGTTACTTAAGGATTAGGATATAAAATAATTATGGAAGGATTCATTTCAATTCTTTTAAATCTCAAAGAAGTTTCTCAACAAAAATTAGTGGCCATGTCAAGGAGGTGACAGAGGCAGCATCTGAGAGAGAGAGAGAGTAAAAAAAAGAAAATTTACACAGAATAAGTGAATAAAGAATCAGTAATTATCAGAATTCAGAGGCCTGATCAACTTTCCATAGTCATTCCTGTATTCTATTCATTATTTCTCTTCTCAGACAGAAAGCGGAGATTAACTATTTGAATGTAGCATGTCTATGGAAATCCAATTTTCAATTTATCCTCAGTCTAGAAGGGCTCATCACCATATACCTGGATTACTGCAATAACCATCCAACAGTCTTCCCTGATTAAGATGGCCACCTCCTCCCTTCTGTTCTATATTAGCTTCTAAGGAATCTTTCTTAAATACTACAGCTGTCCCAAGTCATTCCTTGGCTCAGAAACCTGTTATGCTTTACAACTTCTTACTGAAGAGGTAGAGGTACCACCTCCAGGTATTAATCTAAAGGGTCAGGTAAGGAACATAAATGACTAAAGTAGGCCACGTGAATTATAAATGAGTAGAAATACTTCTCACTTTCCACAAAGAAATATGCTCATCTCATTTTTGTTTTCCTACTTCTATTAGATGTTCTACTATAAGAAAACTGAAGGAATGATGACAGTAACATTTGGCTTTAGTGTCCAGGAGAAAATAGGGTATGGGAATTATGGTAAACTACGAACCCAGGCCCCCAATGCCCTCTTCTCCATGGCTAGCTGAGTCTGGCATGAGAATAAGGTCTCAGTGTTGCCAGCATTTTTGATTTTTGAAGAAAAGCCCCAACTGTGGATTTTTATGTGAAGTCACCAAATTTAAAATTCTGGCTAAGTTAAAAGCTGTACAAAACCTTGAGATGTCCGCACAAAACATACCTCTGGCCTATGGACTGCCAGTGTGAAACCTCTATTTTAGAGCATTAAGTCCCTACTTGCCTGCCTTGTTTTCTAGTATAATAATTCCCATATTTAGGCAGCACTTTATACTCCTCAATATGCTTTCACGTCCATTTGATTCTCTACACTGTGAGAGGTAGAAAGGAGATGGGAAAACAGGCACAGACAGGTTTAGTAACTTGTCCAACATCAGATGAATAGTAAAAACTGATGCCTAAGTCATCCAATTCTGAAACTAGCACAAAGCCCTGGTCTTGTCACTCTCTTCTTGTCCCTCTCTATATGGGCTTTTTCTTCGGTCATGTTCTAATCTAGAATGACTGTCTCCTGCCTTTCTGCCAATCCAAATCTCATCATCTTTCAAGACCCAGCTCAAATTCTACTGTCTACACAAAACCTTCCTCAGTAAGGTCAAGTCACCAAGTTTTCTCTTTTCCGAACTTCAATTGCTGTATAGTCAGTAACTTAAAAACTGGCGCCCAGTCTTGAACCATCAAATTATTTCATGTCATTTCACATTAGCTCGTATCCTCATTTCTAAGCTCTCTGATGATAGGGACATGTCATCCTTTTCTATTCCACAGAGTTCCTGGAACTGCTTAATGTTCACTACTTTAGACAGTCTTTTGAGGAAGAAAGTTATAATGATACGCTAACTTACCAGCCTGATGTTGTCTTCTGGGCGGAGTAATATGAACATTGCTTGGAGATGCTGTTGGAGATCACCTGGTGAAATTTACAAAACAAAGGATAATTATCCTCCATTGTAATATCAACAGGGAGGATTCCTTCTACTCTAAAGATTTGTATAAAAGAAAGTTCTCGTTCACTGAAGGACTTTACAGTAGACACAAATTGGGTGTCTTAATATGATTATTGACTTCTTTTCTAATGGAAAGAATGGTAGCCTGCATCCCTATACATTCACTTTTAGTCCATACTACATTAAAATTTGCTTTGTGTTTGTGCTGTAGAAGGTACACCTGAAACTAATCTGTTTTGTACTATGGTGGATATTGATGAGAGTGGTGGTGAGATCTGTTGGGTAGAGACAACACTAACTGTGCTTTCAGGCCCACAGAAGGTAACAGGGAAGGCATGTGCGATTGGTATTTCTGTAATTGTAATCTCCAGTAGCACTTAACCTAAGAAAATTTTTAGATTCCCCCTAGAATAATGTCAATAGTTGAAAATGATTTCCATATTAATGGTTGATATTAAAATGAAAGTATTTATTAAATGTAGCAGATATCAAGGGATATATATGGTGAATATATTATATTATTAGGTGCTTTAAAATGGCCAACCATCTGTTCTTATATATTCTATAAAACTAAGTTGCAATTTTTTTGTATTAAACTATTATAGATTTCCTCATATTGCCTATTCTGCACTAGGAAATCTGAGGCTGTGGCTAGTAGGAGATAATTAAATAATGTGCTGTCATAAATGATGACAGTCAGAGAACAAAAACCTTCATTCCTGCCCATCCAGGTCCAGCCCTTTTTTAAGAGTCTAAGGTGATTGACATAGCCACATAAACATCATGGATGCCAGTGTAACCTGTTCTCATATTGGTCTTGGTACATACATGCATAATTTTCCTCTAAGTAACTTCACAGCTGTTAATTATGAGATGAAATACAGATATCTGCATGAAGTGGAGAAAGGTAAGAAGAAAAATAAGTAGGTTGGCAAACAGGCTTGTCTAAAAGGTCAGCAAGTCTGAAAGCCTTTTCCTTTTTTTTCACCTTTCCTTCTCCTAGAGAATAGTTTTTTTTTTTTTTTTTTTTTTGCCTTTTTTCTTCGCCTGCCCCCGGTCCCCTTCCCTCCCATTTTCACTGCTGGCTTCTGACCAATTCCATTATTGCAGACTCTTTCAACTTTCAAAATTAAAAAGGAGAGTCATTATGTTTGACCAGGTCCATTCTACTACATTTCAAACCCAGAGACACTCTAAGTTTCATGAGCAAGAACCAGTGTGGGCTTATAGCTATAAAACCAACAGAAATGAAAACAATCCAACACAAAACCTTGCACACAAATGTTCACAGAGCATTATTCATATTAGTCAAAAAATGGAAAACAACTCAAATGTGTATCAATTGATGAATAAATAAAATGTGGTATGTATACCCGTGCACTGGAATATTATGTTCATAAAAAGAAATAAAGTACTGATATATACTATAACATGGATGACTCTTGAAAACATGCTAAATGAAAGCAGCCTGTCTCAAAATATTGTTTATATGGTTCCTTTCATATACAATGCCCAGAATAGGCAAACCTATAGATACAGTACACTAGTGGTTGTTTAGGGCTGGGAGGGAGGGTGAGGGATACAAGGAGTAAATGCTAATGGGTATTGTGTTTCTTTTTTGGGGTGATGAAAATGTTCTAAAATTGGACTGTGGTAATGTTTGTACATCTTTCTGCGAATATACTAAATTCTGGGACTATACTAAAAAAACCACTGTATACTTTCAATGGGTAAATTGAGTCAATTATATAGTATGCGAATTACATCTCAATAAAGCTGTTAAAAAAAAAAAAAGACCCAGTATGGGGAGACAAAATATTAGGTGTAAACAATGAACAATGATTAGAGTAACAAGTTACAACTGACTTAAGTAGCTAAAGCTTTTTAACAATTAAGTTTCCTTCTGTTCTATCAGGACAAATAACTTGAGGAAAGGATTGTTAGGGCGGAGAACTTCTGGAGAACAATTTCTGGGCAAACAGCAGCCCTAAGTCCCGGCTCCAAGCCACTACTGACCCAAAGATCCAGCCGCCAGCTGCCGTCTCTGAAGGTCAGATAAGAGTCAGGGAGGGAGCCCTTCCTCTCCCACAGTGAGGCTACTCTTGTAAGATTAGGTATGTGGAAGCTCAGGGTTGTTAGTGGCGAAAGTACTGCCATGAGAAAGCTGGGTATTTTCTACTGGGAAACTGTTCTTTACAGACTAATAGAAGCAATATAGTGGTACCATCAAGATCCCTCCCTTAGAGTTTTCTACATATTTCACTGAGAGTAGCTAAGTTTCAATTTCAGTTTGATTTTTAAAGACATTTTGCTATTTCCCTTTAAAATGTTAGCAGATATTCAATCATATAAGCACTTTTTGATTACAAAAAATTATTTGGATATTTCAAATGAAGCCCAGATAAGAAATTCTAACCAGTTCAAGAAACATGCATAAGAAAGTACAATTAGACATAGTGTGCCCTTGATTCGGTCTCAATTCTGCCATCGTCCTTCAGTTACTGCGAGCTCAGCCAAAGCAGCTCCAGCACATGTGAAGAACTGGCTTCGTGAGCTACGTTTATACTCACACTGCCTCATCTTTTCTGGTCTGGATTACATATCAAACCCATTCAGTATGTGTTAAATCTGCTTTTCTTTTTAGTATTGGGAAAGCTAAGTGAACAAGGTCAAGTAGAAACCTGGATGGCAGTTGAGTGCAGAAGTTAAACCAAAGAAAAAGGCCAACCAGGGTGAGGAGCTTTAAAAGCCACTGACCCATCTACTTTTCATGCCACAGAGCAATTTGCCTAACATTTTAGTAAGGTAAGCTGGATTTAAACCAATAACTGGTCTTCTTTTTACTCTAAGTGATAAATATCCACATGAAACAGAAATACAAAGCTTAGCCAGGTCAACTTCCTCTATGCATTCATATTTTTGGGGAGAAGTGTCCCTCTCCCCTGGTGGCAGGCACTGAAGAGGAAGGTTCTAGAAAGTGTAATCCAAAGCTGATTTTCAAAAGTGTTTTTCTCCTAACTCTTTAAAAAATTTTCCACGCTGGAGAATTTTTGCAGGAGGATAATACTCTCCAATGAGATGGATTATAATTCTGAGCTGCTACATTTGCAACTAGATGAAGGTACAAATAACAAATAGGACAGCCACTAAAATAGCTGAGATTATCTGGACTGTAGTTAACTCAACTACTGTCTCAATGGGATCTAGTATTTCTGGCTTTCATCTTTGACCTACACACTCAAAGTGTGCAGCCTTTTTTGTTCTCTTCTTAGTACTTCCAATTTACTCCACTCCTGGAGGTAACACATCATTACAGTCATACATTTATGAGAATAAGCAACCACTCTTTGTATAGCACAGATCAGGATTTCTCCACTTACTTTTTATCTTTTTATTTTTTCCCCCCAAATGACATATATAAGGCTTGCTGTTAGAAGACATGAACAAAACTGATGATCTTCCTAAACTGTGGATATTCCATATCGAGAGACCGCTTTCCCTAGATTGTTTCTTAACTTCATCAGCACAAGTGCATCTGACTTTAGAAAAATCCAACATATGGAAATATAAAAGCATTTACTACTGTCAGTGGGTGTGTTGTTGTGATTTATAATAAGAAATAGATATTTGGTCCTTCATTCTGTTCCCAAGACAGAGCTGCTAAAACCCTTGGAATTTCTTAAGTGATGAAAGCAATAATGGTGTATTTTGTTTTGTTAATAACATGACTTTTGGAAAGCACCTAAATATAGAAGCTGGTTGCAGGGGAACAGAAGAGGGAAGGGTCTGGAGGGGGAAGGGTCTGGAGGTTCAGTCTATGGCCAATGGCCAGTAATTTAACCAATTGTGACTATGTAATAAAGCCTCCATAAAAACCCAGAAGGACTGGGTTCAAAGAGTGTCCAGGTTGGTGAATACATGGAGATTTGGGGAGAGTGGCATGCTTGGAGAGGGCAGAGAAGCTTTGTGTCTCTTCCCACATACCTTGCCCTATGCATCTCTTCCACCTGAGTGTTCTTGAGTTACACCTTTTAATAATAAGTTCCTTAGAGTTCTGTGAGCCCCTCTAGTAAATTAATGGAACCCAAAGAGGAGGTCATTGGAAACTTCAATCCACAGACAATCTGGATTGTGAGTGATATTTAAAGGGAGGGAGGGGCCAACCTTGTACAACTAAGCCTTTAACCTGTAGGATCTGATGTTAACTCCAGGTAAACAGTGTCAGAATTGAGTTAATCGTAGGACACCCATTTGGTGTCCAAGAACTGCTTGGATATGTGGGGGTGAAATCCTCATATTGGAATTGGTTACAGATTAACAGGTTATTTCAAAATCAGAGTCTTATACTAATCTTTAGATGAATATTTATTTGATGACTCCTTGTTTCTACAAAAGTCCTCTGAGTTAAATTTCTAGTCTTTTTAGTGTAAACACAATAAAAAAGAAGACTCTAGCATTTAAGTACTGGCATTTTGATATGTGATAGTTTACTTTATTTCTTAGTATATATATGAACTATCTATCATATCGTATCATTTTTCTTTATACTATCACTAGAGAGCAGACAGGAAAAACAACTGTAACCTTTGGTTAACTGAAATGATTTTGCATAGATCTGAGGGAACATCTGTACATCTTTTAGCTATCAAAACCTTAATTGAGAAGTCATGTAAGACTTTATTAGAGTATTTTTGTAACATTATTTTTCCAACAAAAATTTACTAAACATCTCTTAGATGTATAAGGTATTCTGCTAAGTGCCAGAAAAATGATCTATGAGAATGAAACAAAAGTGATCATAGCAGAGTCTAGTGCTTTCTTGCACTGTTACAGAACTGTTGGTGAAATGGGGATAAGGTAGCCAGACTTTCAGAACAGAAAATCAAAGAAAGAATGGGTTATGTCAAGCTTTACCTGCATGCTTGTTGCGTCTGTGGCTGATTCTTGGTGTGGAGGAGCCATTTCCCCGTGGTAGAAAAAGGGCAGCACCTTTGACAGTTAGAAAGCTCTCGCTGATGCTATAAGGAAAAAGTCAAAAGAAAATAAATTAAGGAAGGAAATTAAAGAGTAAGATGGAGACCCACTTTGGTATCATTCTCTCTTCTCTCTCTCAAAATCCCAACTTCATGGGATGAAGTAAAAATAAAATCAAAAGAGACTGGTTATTCACACAGCCCTCTCTACTCTAGACAGTTTTTCTGAAACAAAACTTATACAACCTTCTATATACATTATATAGTAGCAGTTAAGAGTAAAGCCTCTGGAAACACATACAAAAGGGGTAAAGGCTCTGGAACCAGAATGCCTGGGTTTGAATCCTGGCTCTGCTACATTTTACCTGAGTGAAGTTTTTGGGCCTAAATCACTTTATTTGTAAACAAGGATAATAAAATGAGGGTGTTGTAAGGAGTCAATAAGAATACAGCTCCTGAAAGTGGTGCCTTTAGTAAATATTAGTTACTATTATTAGCTCGATGGTTATCAATAGTGTTCTAATCAGATGTGAATACACTGAAATACTTAGTTACTAATAATATATCCAAAGTTTGCAAAAATGGTTTGTATTTAAAATACATACCACGTGAAAGTGTTACTCAAAATTTTACTTCCACCAACTTGCATTCTGACATGCACTAAAAGGAGTAGTACACAGGAAGTATGTTTAAGCCATGGAGTTTGCCCTCCATGTTAACATCATTCTTCATGTGATCGACAGCTCAACAGAAATGGAGAATTACTCCTCAAGAGGGAGGCTATTCAAAATACAATTCTAGTGGATATCTATAGAAAACAGAAAATATATCTAAATTATTTCCTGTCAACAGACTAAGCCTTTCATTGCTGTCCACAGAATATGAAAAAGGTAGAACTTTTAAATCACTAACGGCAAAGTTTACAAACATATAATGGAGGGTTTTAAGTTTGTATATAAGTATGTATGCTGTTCAGGGTTAGCTAATGTATTGTAAATTATGCTGCCTACTCAATATTTCCACTTGGAAAACTAATTGGCATCTCAAAATTACATTGCCAAAGCTAATCTCTTGAGTCCCCTGTAAACCTGATCCCTAGCTTCATCCACCCAAGTTGTCTAGGCTAAATATATAAGTCATCACTGGTTTCTCTTTTTCCTTACAACAACAAAAAATATGTATGTATGTGTGTGTATATATATATATATAAATATATAAAATATATGTGTGTGTGTATGTATATATATATGTAATCCATTAGAAAAAACCTGTGAGCTTTACTTTCAAATAAATCTTGAATTTGCCTACTTATCTCTATTACCACTCTAACAGTGGTCCGTGGCACCATCATATTTCACTTAGACCATTGTAAAAAGCTTTTGTTAAAGCATTTTTTTTTTACAGACATCAAACATATACAAAAGTAGATAGAATAACATAACAAACTCTCATGTTCTCACACATTTCAGCTTTAATTCATGGCTAATTTTGTTTACCGTCCTTTGCTTTGTCCCTAAAGTGAAATTAATCCCAGATATTATATCACTATAAAGCCTCTTAACTGGTCTGTCTCCAACTACTTCTGCACTTACCAAACAGCAACCAGAGTGATTTATTATAGATCTGTTTATAGATCTCTGTATTTTAAATTTATAGGTAATATATCACATAATGTCACTTTCCTGCTTAAAACCCTCCAATGGCTTCCCTTTGAGCTTATAAATAAAAGTTGAAGTCTTTAGCTTAGACTTCAGGGACCTGTAACATCTGATAAGTTACTTCTCTGATCTTGTTCCATCTCTTCTTTTGTTTACTATGATCTAGTTGCAATGCCTTCTGTTTCTTCCATATTTCAGGCCCCTTCTCAGGGCCTTTGTGCTTTTTGTTTTCTACTTGGGACACATTTCTCCTGCCCTATCACTAAGTCAGAGCTCCAGTATCATCACTTCCCCTTCTATCCATTCTAATCATATTCTATCTTGTTTTGTTTTGTTTTCTTCAGGATATTTTTCATGCACTAACATTATATTTATTCACTTGTATACTTGATTGTGGTTATCTTCCTATAATAAAGTTTCATGAAGAACAAGGATTTTATTTTGGTCAGCACTGTATCCACAACACTGGAAATAGTGCCTGGTACATAACGGGCGCTCAATAGATACTTGATGATCGAATTCATTCATGCCATGGTTTTTCCCACACTGTTATATCTGTCTCATCACTACAGCAGGAACTGTAATTTGAGACAAGAAAATGGAAATTCTGTAATCTCACATGTAAAAAATTATTGTTACAGAACTCAACATTTATGTGGCAGATTAATAGACAATAAATACAAATGTTTGATGATAAATTAATTAGCAAATGAAATGAAGTCACCTCTCTAATGTTTTCAATTGCTGACTCAATTCTATCCTTTAATCAAGTGGCATGGAGCTGATAAACCTCTGAGGTAACCTGCCAAATAGACTGGAACATGGCTTCTAAAAATAAACGTAAGAATCCACAGACACCACTTTAAAATTTGTATGCTGGCTGGGAGGGGCTGCCTTTATGTTGTTTTGTTTTCATCTTTAAATAAAGCATTGTGCTCTTCTTGTGGTCTGTTGCACAAGTCTTGTCTCTTGTTACATTCGTGGTATGCACATGTTCCCCTGCTGTGGGTCACTCACATTACGGGAACAACCTAAAACAAAATGTCTGAGTGACAGGATGAGTGGGGTACACCACAGACAGGAAATGAAATTCACACTTCTGCCAACACAGCAAACTGTCTGCTTTAGTAAATGAAAATATTTTAAAAATAAAGGTTAAATATTCTACCTATCACCAAAGTTATAGCTGCGGGCACTTTGGTTTCCTGTAAACAAAGTAGTCTCTACATCTACAGAAGAAGTATATTTGTTAAAAGCTGAAAACAACCAGGCATACTTCAGTCATTCCTTTTCTGAGAGAGGTAGTTTCTCTCTGACAAATACTGGTTTAAAAATTCCCTTCCTGGTTTTTGGAGTTCTGAAATACTGTTCTTAGATACACTTATTGCTTATGCTTTAAAGCATATCTAAATATGCTTTAAAATGTATGTAGTGCTTTCACAAGGGGAGGATTGGGTGAGTAGACAAGGACCCTTGGTCAACTCAAAGTTACCTACAAAATTTCTGTTTATAAGACAAAGACCAGAAGTCAAACTCACATGTGGCAAAGGGAAAAGATGCCTTTCTATTTGAATCATCTACACAATTTTCAATAAATTTTGTGATAAAACAAAATGCACAACAGATTTAGCTGGACCAGGAGACGGCCCTAGGTGCAGTATAGGGTTCCCAGAGAGTCATGGCAGACACACTCTACATGATACAATTAATCCTCTTTATTTTGTAACCCCAGATTATGACTCTCAAATTATCACAAAAGTGGCATATACTGTTGGTCACAAGGAATGAATGTGGCAGATTATAAAAATCTCTTATAAAATGTCAAAACTCTATAAATGCTATCAAAGATGTGATGGCATTACAGTAGCATGGAAGTGGAAAAATCAAATTCACAACCTCCTGAGTTGAGGTGGATCAAGTTCAACTTGAAAATTAAATGCTTTATTTGCATATGAAAATTATATGCAAATTTAATCACACATACGTCCGTGTAAGGGGAAAGCTTAGTATATCTTGCTAGAATAGCAAGAGATTAATTTATGTAAATATTAGTCTTTCTGAAACAGAAGCCTGAAGATTCAATCGGCAAAGAGTTGGTCTCTAATGAAAAATTTATAAGTCAGGTGAAAACTTTTATACTTTTTCTTAATTAACCAGTTCTCTCTAGTCTGGCTCCAAAACAAGACTTCCCCAGTAAATTCTACGGAGCCATCCATGCATGATTACAGATGTCTAAGTTAAATGCAAACCCAAAAGGACTTAAAAACCCTATATTAAGGAAAACACAAGATAAAGAGAATACCATTCTTGATCTAAAAATGGAGAGAAATTAGCTGCTTGATAAAATGACACAGGATCATCTTTCTATCACAGCGACAGTAAAGTTGTCATCTTTATCAGAATACAATTGAAAATCTATTCCTCTCTTGCCATAAAAATCACTTGCTCAACAAAGAAACTCATCCCTAGTTAGATTTCTGAAATGAGCTAGCAATAGCTAACTTGATTAGATGCCTACTATATGCTAGGCACTGAGCTAGGCACTTCACATTATTTTAATCTTCACAGCATTCCTATGAAGCAGGTACTACATTTTTTTTACCCTCAACTTACGCGTAAGAGACTCAGGGGCTCAGAGATCATAAGTTATTTGCCCAAGATCATACAGCTAGTAATCTTTAGAGCAAGGCCTCAAACCAAGGTCTGACTTGAAAGTTCATGCTCTGAATCATTTTCTACTGTGCTGCTCTAGTTTCATGATATAGTTTGTAGAAGATGAAATGTGTGTCTCCTTATAGAGCTTTTGAACAGAATTTAAAAGCAGAGTACAGAAGTGAGAGAAGAACTGAAATCCATCCAGCTCTCAACTCTTCTCATTCCTTTTTTGTTCCCTCTATCAAGGCCATGAACAGAGAGACTATACTAAGGGGAATGAAGAACATCTGGCTGAGAGATGAATCCAGATGGGCTGGACAGTAGAGAGAGAACTGTGACTTCTGTTGGGAATGATAGTAGCATTTTAGTCTCAAAAACAGAGGAAAGAATACTCTGCTTTAAATAAATTTAGAGAAGCACTCTGTGTCAATCCCTCCCAATCAAAATCACTTCCTAAAACATGAAATTTGTTAACTGGTAATTTCGTCTCAGGCAAAGCATAGATGAAAAGGTCAGTTAAAGGAAGAAAATACTTAACTGTTTTGTGGTTGGACTAATCTTTGAGGAATGTGGCCAGGGTGATCATCCATGACCAGCAGGCCGGCCAAGGAAGCAAAACAAAGCAACCACCACACCTGGCCAAACTGCTGAATGTCAATTGGAGAGACATTCTTCTGTTTTACATGCAACACACAAGAAGAAATTATTTACCATGGAAAATCAAGTTTCAGCAAGTGGGTGTAATACTTTTATCTTAACATTAAAACGAAGGAAGTAGGTTTTTATGTTTATAATGTTTATAATGCCAAACTCTTGAGTTTGCTTGGTATTTCTCCCTGAAACCAAAATTTAGAGGTAAATTTTATTGTTTAATATTGATTGCACACAATATAATTGTACAAGGTGAGTTGGCTGGAATATATGTAAAATTTAAATCTAAACTAAATCAAATCTAAAACATAATCTAAACTGTTGTATTTCTGTCTTGAAGAATATTCATCTAGGGGAAACTTTCAAATACATTCTATGCTCCTAATATTCTCCCTGTCCTGATAAGCTTTCTCTGCTTATTTAGCTGTTTGATTTTTCAAACTGAAGATACTAATGAAGCTTCTGTTAATCTCATCAGGTGGAAAGGGGTTCATGTCTCCACTTAGTGTGAACATAATAAACACATAAAAAGAAAATTTCACAATAAAAAGCTTCAAATATCAGACCAGAGGACAAAGGCCCACAGAGCTATCAATGCTAGTGCCTACTAAAAAAGTCTGGCTAAACCTCCAAAAACAGGAAAGAAAAAGTAATTGTGCTTTGATGTATAAAACATGGCTACGAAAGTCAAAAGCACACTAACAGATAGTGACATTCAAGTGGCATACATCCAAGTGACAATATTAGAATGGCAATCGATACCTGGAACCCCCTCTCCCAGGACATAAACTCCCAGACATATGCCTATGAATCCAGGCAGAATTACTTGTCTTTCTGCCAGCAGACAAGTAGAGACTGGGGTGCATTAGCAGAGCAATGACTGGCAAAATAGAGAAGAGCTTAAGAATCCAGTTCTTACTCATTAACTATAACCATCAGACCATTTTAGTTCCAGCTAATCTTCCACTTAAACTGTTGCACAACTATCCTCAGATGAAGCTATTTGTTTTTCCTCTTTCCTACTTTCTGCAATCTAAGAAGGAAAAACAAAAAGGTCTGTTTGTTCAAGGCTGAGGGACAAATTCCATTAGGACTAATCTTCCTATAGACCATAAATAAGAGGTGAAAAAAAAAACTCCTAGAAATTTTTATTTGTTCATTTTGAATGATTATTTACTGATATGATTTTATAACTATGGATTCCATTTTTGCCTCAAACATGTGCATTTTAGAAATGTTCAGAAAGAAACATAATCCAGGAGCAATAATTTTACTGCTGGCCTTACGATTCAACCTTCCAGTTTCTACAGAATGGGATACATCTGAGTTGACAATTGTTTTTGGCTGTCCAGCAATAGATCTCTCCTCCCTAATTTCACCCTTTTGGGGAATTCCCCCAAATATGCATGGTTTTGGTGGCCTCCAACTCTGGAACTGAAAGGGGCCTTGCAGGAAGCTGGCAAGTGGTTTAAGCCTGGCGAGTTGGAAACTCTCCACTGAATCTTAGGCAAGTGACCCAAGGGAACAGCGACAGTGGGGAAATGGCCACATTTACCATGGGGAAAGTGGCAAGGTACAGACCGATCTGTCCCTGCTCCCTGGCCTGCCTTGAATATCTTTGGTCCCTGCCTGTTCTTGGAGTTTGGTATTTTGGCCTCCCATCTATTAGGTGAGCTCTGACATCCCTTTAACCAATATTTTGCTTAAGATAGATAAAATTCATTTCTAAGCTTGCAACAGAGAATCTGATACATGGAGTGAAGTTCAGAGACTTTCATTCCTTGCCCCAAGTCACACTGCTTGTAGCAGAGACTACTCAGCCCCACGTCATCTGACACCCAGGGTAGCACTTTAACCCTTTATCCTGAGTTAGATGTTACTACAACAGCCATGTTGCTAACCTAATAATTCGAAGCAACTAACAGTTAAATACACATTTGGTCAGTTCATCTAAAGAGAACAAAGGCAGGATTTCACTGTAAAGCCTGATGTGACATTTGTTCTATTTTTCACAACATCCTGAAGACAAAGTTCAGGTGTGAGTGGGGAAGATTTAGACATGTTCCCATGAGGCAAATCCTCTCATGCTGTTTCCTAAAGTTGCTTTTTTGTTATTCTTTAGTAAGTTTGCTGGGTAATAAACATTGCTTTTAAAAAATATCAAAAACTACATGCCAAAAACAAAAAATTAGGAAGACCATGGAGCCTAGGCAGGAGGGCACAAAAACCTACATAGGAAAAGAAGTGGATGCCTGCCCAGTCCTTGGTTCCTCGTCAGTCTTCTCTGAGAGCTAAAGGCTTTCTTTCTTCTAGATGCTACGTGGTCATGCATCCACTTGACCTCCTTTCAGGGATTTAAAATTTTTAGCTTTTGGTTTGGGTTTTAAAAATAAAACCAAATAATGAAAGGTCAGAGCTGGAGGGACCTCAGAGAGGCTCTAGGGCAGGGATCCAACAAGTAGCTGGTGGGCCTAATGCAGCACAGTTTGTGAGAACAGCATGGATGTAAAATCATTTTATTTATTTTATTTTACTTTTTAAATTTTTTAGGTGAGGCAACCCTTGGTTGACCTCACAGATTGCAAGGACCTTGTCAGCTTACAATTCCTTATTATTTATTATTTTTTAAAATTTTTTTATGCCTACAGCACCTAGTCTTCCTAGGTGGTCTCCCATCAAAGTACTAAGCAGGCCCAACCCTGCTTAGCTTCCGAGATCAGATGGGATTGGGCTTGTTCAGGGTAGGATGGCTTTAGATGTAAAATCATTTTAATGTTTGAATATCTTTGAGAAGAGCACACTCACTCACCTTCTAGATCCTCCACTCCTGGACTTACGTTGAGCAGCCTGGCCCCAAAACATTTTTGAGACAGACACCAGACCTACTTATGACACCGCTGCTGCCTTCTAGTCTCTGTCCATTCACAGCTACCCTAACAAACTTCAGCCTTGTCTCCAGCAGCCAACTCAAAATTCTTCCCCCTCAGAAGAACAAAAGCACCCCTCCCCAAACAACAACAACAAAAAACCCCTAGGATCCCATAGACAATCTTGGTCTTAGGCAACTTCCCAGCACAATTGATCCTAGACCTCCTGGTGACTGACAGTGGTGAGGAGTCTTGTTTTCAAGAAGGTCCAACTTCAAGGAAAGGAGCAACTGCCTCAGCTCAAAGGAGCCTGTTTCCTTTATACATTGAATTAACAAAGCTTCTCAGTCCTGTGGCCCTACACTCTAGACTTAAATACTTTTATTTCAAAAAGATAAAACTTAAAAGCTGTCTGGACAAAAAAAAAAAAAAAAAAAAACAAAACATCTGAACAATTTTTTTCTCAATATTTAAAATGCTAGATGTATTGCTTACCAATAGACATGACCAACATTACTTGGCACCAAATTTAAAATAGTTGGTAGTAATAAACAAAAGGGGATCAACTCAGAAAACTGTTCAACATCTGAAAAATTATTTCATTTGCGTGTTTCAACAATCGCCTTTCCAGGTATTTAAAACACACCTGCAGAAGGAATGCAAGTTGGGCTTTCAAGCACTGCCAAAAAGTCAAACTTTGCTGTTAGACCATTTCTCTTTTACCCTTATGCAAAACCTCTAATGAGGCTCAGGCCACCTTCTAGTCTTTGTTGCTGTCATCTTCTGATATCCTTGGCAGTATCTTTTATTCACCGCTTATACTGCTCAATCTTCTCTGATTCTATTGTTTATATAGATGAACATCTGATAGCTTTGCCCCCAAATTTCTCATCCTCCTAAACTTAAAAAACCTAAGCTGGATTCCATTTAGACTTCTAAATCCCAGAGTCCCTTTGGAAGGCATCAGATCTTGATGAACTTGATTTCAGAAACCAAACTCTCACCTGCTGACTACAACCTCCATCTCTTGTGATTCTCATGTCTTCACTCTCTCTTTTAACCTGAGGGAAACTCCTAGTCCCTGATTTCTCAATTTTCTTCCAAGCCATCAACCCCTCTTTGGTTTTTCTTCCTTCCTTAACCAACCTAGTCCCATGTTCTATTTCATAACTGTAAGTTTCCCTACAATCTGTTCTTTGGTTCTAAGTTCCCTTCATAATACTACAGCTTAAAATGATAGGATTTGATGAGTTATTTATTATTATCTGAGCAGTGAGCTCATTGAGCGGGAATATCTGCCTTGTCTAGTGTTATCTATCTAATATCTAGCACAGTGCCTGACATTAAGTGGATGTTCAATAAACATATATTGAATAAATGACAGAAAGGCAGCACAACAGTGAGGATTATAAAACCATGCATCTGGGTGCTGCAGCACATTCGTGGTCTCAGTGCCAAAGACATCAGAGGTGACAGTAATGACACTGAGCTGGCTCAGCTGGCCATGTAAACACCTCCAGATAGCCCCCTTCCTCCTTTCCTTTGCTATTCCAAACTCTCCCTACTCTCCTCAGGTCCTATTGCCAACTCCGGCTTCCTTCAACTCTCCATACTTAACTCGGTCTTCTACAACATCAAGAAAATGGAGGCTAATTGGTATGATTTCTCTCAATTACTTTCTCTCATGGGCAGTCTTAGCTCCCTTCTCCAATCTGGCAGAATGATGCTTCCAGCTGTCAAAAGTCAACCCTCTCCGTTGTGTCCTTGACCCCATTCTTTCATTTCCTGGTTTTATCAGTTAGCCATCTCTCTCAAGTCTGTTCTTGCGCATCCTTAAAACAAAACCCGTCCTTGATCCTATGTCCCCCTCCAAATCTTCTATATTACTGAAATTCTTTAAAGGGAAGTCTATACTCGCTGTCCCCATTTTGTTCCCTCACCAGTCATTTTTTCTACCCACTGCCATTTTGCTTCTGTCCCACTACTCCTCGGAAACTCCTCCCCAACCTAAGTCAGCCACTGGTTTCCCAAGTGATAGATCCAAAGGACAAAGATCCTTCAGTCTTAGCTTAACCCCAATACCTGTTCTTCATTTAGCACCTGAAGCCTTGATAAGCACTAGCAAATCACTCTTTTTTCTGACTCTTCCCCACAAACTTCTAAGACACTGAGTTCACTTGGTACCTCTCTAAACATCCCAGTTTGATATCCTTTGCCCCTTTGCCAGATACTGTATCCTATCTTACCCTACCTTACTCTACTCATTGCTCTTAAACCAGATATTATCTGACCTTCACAGTACTTTGAAACCCATTTACAACTAATTGTACTTAAAAATCAGAATTTTCAGTTTCTCCTGAAAGATGAAAAAATCTGAACATAGATGTTCACATTCACACTAGCAACAACTGGCCAGAGATGAGCAGTGGTTGTCCCTTTAGATAACACATAGTGCTAAGTGCTATGGAGAAAAACAAAGTAGAGTGACAGAGAGTGCTGTGTATATTTGTGTCATAAGGTATGGTCACGGAAAGTCTCTTTGATTAAGGTGACATGTGAGCAGAGATCTGTAGGAAGATCTCTGTGGCTGAAACATGTGACTATTTGGGAAAAGAACATAAAAGAGCATATGCAAAGGCTCTGAGGCAGAAGTGTGCGTGGCTGGTTTGAGAAACAGCAAGGAGGTCAACAGCATTTACATGTAGTGAGCCAGCAACGTGGTAGAAGATGAGATCAAAGAGACAGGTCAAGTGGTACAAGTCTCAATATCTCCTAACCTGTAATTCACCTTCCAATACACTGCAACTGGGATTTTCTTCTGTCTTTCAAATCCAATGGACATTTTTCAATCCTAGTTCTTCTTGACCATTTGATAGTACTGACAATCTTATATCTTCTTAGTATTTTTATTTTCTTGGTATTTCTTTTACATTTCTGACTATTCCTTCACATTTTCATTTGTAGGCTCCTATTCTTCTGCCAACATTTAATATAGGTAGTCTTCTATGATTTCTCACCATTCCTCTTCTTGCTCTCTATATACTCTACTGGATGCCTTTATCCGTATGCCCTATCCTATATACAATGATTCCTGATTAGTTTCAATGATGTATAACAAATTACCCTAAAACTTAGAAGCCTAATATAACAAAAAAGTTCTGTGGGTTAGAAATTCAGGAGCAGCTTAGCTGGGTGGTTCTGGCTCATGGTCTCTTAAAAGGATGCAGACATCTGAAGTCTTGACTGGGGCTAGAAGATCTCTTACTGAGATGGCTTCCTCACATGGCTATTGATAGGAGGCCTCAGTTCTATGCCATGTAAATTTCTTCACTGGTCTACTTGAGCTGTCTTTCCCTAGAGTAAAATGATCCCAGAGAGAACAAGGAAGAAGTGCAATGACTTAACCTTGGAAGTCGCACACCATACTTTCTGCAACATCCTGTTAGTTAGACAGGTCAGCCCTCTTTAATATAGAAGGAGACTACACAGTGATATAAATACTGGGAGGCAACAATCATTGGGAACCATCACGGAGGCTAGCTGCCGAAACTCCCGCATTGGCTCTCTAGCTCAGATCTATTACCAGGGCACCAGACCTGTACTATCAGCCTTCTACTATATAGCTATTTTGTTGATAATAATGGCAACAACTTTACTGTTATTTCACAAATTTTTATTTGTGAAAACTTGGAATCTGGTACAATAGCATGTCCATCAAAATGGAAGTTGTGTGATGGTGGTGGAAGTGGTTAGGTGCTGGCTCTGAGTTACTATGAAGTAACATGTGGTAGAAGATAAGATCAAAGATACAGGTCATTAAAAAGAGACATTGTAATTATCATATATTGAGTACCCAGTTGGGTCAGGTCTGATGCCTGGTTCTTTACAATCACTGTCTCAGAACTCCATGAACAGAAGTCATATTTCCCATTTCATAAATGAGGAAACAAAGGTTTTGAGAGTAACTTGCCTATGCTTACTAACGACACAATCAGTATGATAAAGCAGGGATCAAATCTGAGGCCTATTTTCAAGTTTTTTTTTTTTTTTTTTTAGTTCTATTCCATGATTTCTTTGCCTCTTCTGCACAATGCAGTCTTATTGTAGCCTAACTGCCAGGGTATCAATAAGGTTCTAAGGGAATTCTCAATATTAGAAAATCAAGTTTTATTTTTTTATTTTTTTTATTTTTTAAATTGAGTCAGTTCAGCACTACTTTACTACAGCCTTACAATAAATTCTTTACTACAGCCTTACACTGGCCACAAAAACTTAATCTGGTCCGTTAAATACTAGTTTACCAATATTACTTATCAAACCATTTCTTCTACAGTTTTTCTACCTTACTACGTAAAGAAAATGAAATAATTTGCCAACAGGCACTCTTAAAAGTCCCTCAAAGATATTAATTTTCAAATATCAAACCAAGGAGACAAGACATAGGCGTGGCAAAATACACTGAATCTCTTAAATTTACTGCCTGGTTTTCTTTACTATCACTGCACTGCTAGACTTTTAAAGTGCTTGGGAAAATCCTTATTTTCATACTTGTTTTAACTCATAGTCCAGATCCTCTTGTCCCTGTACTAGAGCATAATGAGATCAGGAGGAACACTGCTGCCAGTGCTTAGGTACTGTCACATACAAAAGCAGTTAATTTTTGTAAAAAGTAATAATAATGATGCTGCTGATGATGATGAAGGAGGAGCAGGAAGAAGAGGATTAGAAAAGGAAAACAAATAGCAAAAGGTAAAGTTCAAAGGACAATTTAATGAGTTGTCAAAGAAAAGGGAAAAAGAGAAAGCAAGTGTCAGTTGCAGTCCTTAATTAACTCATTTTTAACCAACCCAGTGTTCCTCGCTTCCTACTCTCTTCCCCCTTACGCAATCATTTCAGAATTGCACCACTAAGACCCATGAAAAATTTATGCTACTGGTTCATTGCAAATTTAATTTTTTCAACTTTCTTGGTGCCAGATGTAATGTTGAATAATTTATTTTTCAAAATCACTAAATGTACATTTTAAGAAAAATTCATGACAAAGCAATGACCCGCAACACTTTCCTGTCTATTTTCCAGATAGTATTCATAACAAATCAGACAGCTAGGGACAAATAGATCACACATAGTATTTTGCAATACTCTAGAGTACAATGTGAAGCAATGAGACTTCCAAACATTTCAGTCAGGATTTGGAAAAAAGAGGAAAATATTCAAATCAAAATGATCCAAGAGTAAATTTAAATTTCATATGTGTTTTAAACTTTCTGGAGGAAAAGAAATTAAAACATCATATATTTGCTCCAATGTAGAAACAAATATTGCAGTACAATCCCACACCTGCTGCCTAAATTGTTTTTAGTTACTGGTTGAACTAGGTCCTATAAACTATCCCAAAAGGCAACGCAGGACACAGGAAAACATAAGGCACAAAAGGAAATTTTAACTGCCAAAGGCAAAATTTCTGTACAATGATTAGAAGGAAAGCCGCAATCCTAAGGAAGGTATATTATCTTCTCACATGGCAACAGACAGCTAGTGTGGCTGTACATTAAGTCTTACAGACTTCCTTAGTCATCAGGAAACCCTACACACCACAGAGGTCCACTCTTTAAATGTCTAACCTCAAGGGATCATGGTTTCTAAAGGGAAGGTGGTTGAAGATACTCAATATCTAAACAATCTACCAAAACAAGAAGACACAGTTCATTTTGTTCCTTTTCTTGTCAAACAAGAAAGGAAAAATAATGAGGCAGAGATGTGGACTTATTCACTGGAAAAAATAAAACAAAAAGTGAGACGTAGAGACAGCTTTGATAAGTAGACAACCAGTTATAAGTGCAGCACTGCTACTGACAAGATTAACCAGGTACTGGGAAAGGTAAGAGGCTTGCAAAGAAGTGTAGATATGGGTTTTCCTTCTGGCTGTATGAATTGATAAATTTATATTTACTATAATACTGATATATGGACTAGTTTTGTGTTTTCTATTTATCCTGCTTTTATTTTCCTTTTATGTTTCCTTTCTTTTCATCTATTAGGGTAAAAAAATATATATTCTATTTCTATTTTTCACATGCTTACCTTAAATTTTAGTAAGTATATTTAATGCAACAAGTCATTATTTCTACTTTGTAGACATGTTTTTTTCTACATGAGGCTGCCCTGGGGTGGGCACAGTAATGTTTGGAAAGTCAGTAATTTAAAACCCCAATTTTTAAATTAGAAAATTTAAACTCCTACACGTATATATGTCTTACTTTTAAAAATAAAGGTTGCATCTTAGCTATACTTTGAAAACTAGAATACTAGGGTCTAGAAAAGGAAAATAAAAATCAGGACTCAATGACAAAATGCTGATAAGCTGCAAAGCCCTTTCGGTAACTCAAGACCAAAAACCAAAAGATGGTGCCAGAATCAGGAAAAAAACAGGGAAGTGGCTGGATGACAAAATGTCTGAACTTCTGCTTAAAAAAAATAATATAAACAGGCAAAAAGCTATGCGTGTGAAGAATCAAAAGTGATATGGTAGGAGTGGAAATGGCTATATTAGTAAGGAAAGTGGCACTGTGGGTGTTTTTTTCTTTTTTGCAAATTTCTTTTCCATGATGTTGCTAATATTGTGTTTTCAATTTTTAAAAAGGACCAAAAAGCGGGAGGGAGCAGTACAGGAAAACACACCGTGGGAACAGAGTCAAGCACACAGATGTTTTGCGTAAGCTGCATTTTCAGAGACATCTGCCTTTGTGCAAGACTTGAAAAAAGTAAAGCTGTAGTCAACAAGTTCTCCAAAGTGAGGGGTGGGGCCTGAGAGAAAGTGAGCTGTGAAGAAACCAACAATTAAAACCCTTAGGGCTGAGAAACAGTTTCTTAGATTAAGTTCCTCATTTATGAGCCACCTTTGCCCCAAATGCTTTGCCATCAGCAATATCTACTACTCAAACAAGGGGGCCTCAAGCTGCCCAAATGTCTCCACTCAAGTGACTGCTGAGGTTGTCAGCAGTGCCACTCAGCTCTTTGCAGACAGCTTATCTCTGCGGGAGATGAGATAACCTACTGTATAAAAATCTGAGTGGGAAGCAAGGTAAGCTACTCTCCACTTCTTATTCCAATTCTAAATAAAAGCTTATCATGCACAGAAAAATTCATGTAAAAGCAAAAATACACACATTTGTTCATCTGTTCTATTGTCTTGCTTTGGTGTATGTTAAACTTTATTTCTGTTTAGTGAGATGAATACTCCTAGGTCTATACCGTATGCTTTTTTGGTATAAGGCAATGAAGGGAGAGTGCCTTCACACTGCTTTATACAGTGCCCAATCTACAGGTGATCTGAAAATAACAAGGATGATCCTGAAGACTCAGCATACTTCAGAGAATAATAAAGTATGAAAGTCATTGTAAAACCTCTTCTTTAGTGTTCATGTGGCTATTGTGTAAGCCCACATGTATACAACACAAACTACAGGGAGAGGCTGCCTTACTTGTTCTTGTTTGCAGCCTTCAATCACGCCTTACACCAGTGGGGAACTTCTACTGACAAAAGAACTTTAAACGTACTTGCAAAGTTCTCAAAAAGGTCAATCTGGTATTCTGTTGTGAACTTCCTTTTTCTGAGAAGTTGGGTGTGTTGTATGGATTACTATCCTACATTGACAGAAGACATTCTGGGCAAGTCAACTACAAAAAAATTTAGCAATTTCTTGTTCAGGCACATTAGCCTCTTATAGGTTGTAGTGAGCTCCCCTTACTGCTAATATGACAGTGAAGCTGATAATTTGTGTGTGTGTGTGTGTGTGTGTGTGTGTGTGTGTGTGTGATTTGTTAAGATAATGCTACCCAAACTGCTAACATTATCTTACTGTATGGAAAAGAGTAGAAGAAGGGCCACAGTAAAGATGGGGAGAGGTAAGCAGGGTAAAGATCTGAAGGGTCTCATACGATCTGCCAAAGAATTTGGACTTTACTCTGAGGATAACAGAGATCAAAGTCTGCATTTCCAGAAAGATTCCTCCAACTACAGTATGGAGAATGGACTGGAAAGGGCTGAGACTTAGAAACAGAGAGATAGATGTTACTTTGGTAGTCCAAGTAAGGGAGAAGGGTGTTCTGATCTGCTAATGGGAATAAAGAAAAGATGGATATTTGGGGAGATATCTATATTACTTTTTTGGTACAAATTTTTAAAAAAACCTGAGAAAAAGTCGTGATATATGCAAACTCCTTGTACTCAAAGAACATCTTTTTCTTCATACTTCCTGACTCTTCAGATAGACCCTACCTTTTAACACTTAGGCACGAGGGTCTATTTACATGGCTGTTAACTTTCACACCACTTGCTTTTGTCCAAACTTTTCTCAAAATAGAGTTTTCCCCTACCATCTCAACATTCTCTTTAGCTATTCTTTGCTAATCCTCAGATTTGGAGATCAAATCTGCCTGAACCTATCTGCTAGCTGACAGCCAATCATCCTGGACAAGCTAGGCAATTCTTCCTCATGTCACTTTGTTATCACACACGTCTATATCATTTCCTGTCAGGCACCAAACTTCCAGCATCAAGGAAGAACAGCTGTAGAGAATGCTTTTACACAAGACTTCCCTCCTTCCTTAAGCCCTATTCAACGGATATGACAATATACTGATAAGTAGTCAAGGCTCAAGTTAAATGAAAGATGATGCAACTAAGTTTTGAACCCATCATTTTAAACCAGTCATAAAGAAATAAAGCTTAGTTGTCTCAACATGATAACTACCAAGAGATGAATCAGAAACTTGAGGCCAACTTCAGTCAAAGAAAGCACGTGAATTTTACAAATTCATCTGCATTACATTAGAAAAACACATTAGTGAAGAATGCTAAGTGAGTAATGCTAAATCTTTCTGGTTCTCAGTTAAATTAAGTTACCCATTATTAAAGACTACAAGATAATTCTCATAGATAACTTCTCCATCTCTAAAATCAGTAGTTGTGTAAAACAGCTGCTGGAGAATTTAAAAAGATGAACCACAGGATATCCAGAGGAAAGGACTGGAGTTAAATCTGAGGAATATTTGATTCAATATATATCTAAATCTAAGTAAAGTTGCCATGTTACAATAGGCAACTAACTTTGCTTCTTCTTGTCTACAAATGGGATCATAACACTAAATGAGACGTTAGAGTAAAATATGATGAAAAGTGTAAGGTGGCTATACCAAAACTTTCATAGTCTTCCAGTTCTCAGATCACATTTTCATTGACTCAGGGGAAGGCAAGTAAACAGTAGGTACGTACATGGCCAGGACTCAACTGACCTGGGTTTTCTAATCCCACTTTACCTATGGCTGGGTGCCTTTGAGTCAGTTTTAGCACTTTAGACAGATTCTCTATTCACAAAAGAGAAAAGTAGTATCTCAGCTGCTGCAGGAAACAAGTAGAGAGGAAAGAGCATGGAACTGACAGTCTGAAGACCTGGAGTTCTTGCTCTGTCACTAATGAACCAGATCTCAATTTCCTCATGTAACATTATAAACTCTTAAGCTTTATAAAACAGATTATCACTAGGATTCTTAAAAGTACTCTATTAGTTCAAGATGAGATCACCATATTTCTATAGTATTAATCAAAAATATTAACTAGGAAAAATATTACTAGGTTTATCATAGCAGAAGAGGTAACTAAAGGCCTCTAAAGGTTACACACAACGGGCGGGGCTACTTGGCCAATGTGACTGTTAAACCATATAGGTTTATGTTCAATAACCAAATGGTTAATTTGTTCATTGGATTCCTGCTTCTACCAGAAACTTTTTTTCTGAAAAACAAAAACAAAAAAACCCCCCAAAACATACAAAAATGCCCCACAACTCCCCCACCCCAGTGTTGGTCAACTGAAAAAAGAAAGGGATGGGAAGCCTGGTCGGATAGTTTTACACTCATAAAAGGTAAAAGAAGGCTGCCTGTGCTAAAAGGTTAGGTATACTAGAATCACGTATTGGCCATATTACTGATTTAGCTCTCCAGAAAGTCATTTTACCTGAGTTTCTTCATCTGTAAAACAGGATTAGTTAATATCTACCTTGTCTCATATGCTTAGGGATAAAATATCCTTTCTTCTTGGTAGACAAAGTTTGTGGAAGCTTTCTAGAAAATAGTAAGTATCAATTTTATACAAATGCAAGTTATTATTCTAAAGTTATTAGGTTTTACCTTTACATTCTGAATAAATGTTAACTTTAGTCAATGAAGCAGAAAAAGAAACCACCCTCTATACATGTTTTCACATGAAATGAACTGGTTTCTTTCTAAAGTGATCTGCTTTAGCTTTTAAAATAACTTTTTGGTTTAGTGCAGAAAACTTTTTTACCCGAGGAAGCTAAGCAGCTGGAAAGAGTACCTCAGCCTATAAAGTGGAACTAGCAGTGTCCCTATTTCTTTAAATAATTGTAATGAAGACCGGCTAAGGTCATTCTATTGTCCCTCCCCATATTAGCCAATACCACACCTCACTATATTTAGACTAGGTATGCATACCCCCATTAAAGATAGGAGACGTAGTCCGAGGTTTAGGATCACAGCAGTGGGGTTTTTACCTCAGCCAAGGGTGAAAGACACTAACAACAACAACGAAAAGGATATTAATGCATTTCTCAGCAACCAATAGATCAATGCTCAATTTTATTTCATTCTGAATAGATGTATAATCACTAGTATGTATAGAGCAATCTCGATCACACCTAAGTGGGGTACAGTCATGACTAAAGCAAAGCAGTGAATATCTTTAGGGTAACTAATTTGCTCGGACTGCCTGCCATGCCTTAGCCAGAGACAAAAAGCTGCCCAGGTCGACAGGGTAAAATGTTCAGCAGGTTGGTCTCCTGAGTACTGGAACAAACAGGTTTCAACCCAGGAATCACCACTATATCAAAAACACCAGGGTCTGACTGGCTAGAGTTCTTCAGCAGTGTCTAGCTGACAGCCTCAAGACTCAGCATCCAACAAAGGAAGCTCCAAGTGGGGAAAAAGCAGAGTTATTTCAAGAGAGAGCTAAGAAAACCCTAATAATAATCATATGTCTTTGGTACCTCCCCAACTGTCAGGATAAAAAAATTAAATACATTTAAAGAATGTGGTAAACATACTTCTGACATTTAAGTATAACAAATAGAAATCTGTTTATCTTCATTCAAAGGAAACTGCATACTGCAATTATGAACATTTCTACTGCAGGAAAGATAAGCAGATGTTGGATGTTTTCCCAAAGTTTTTCTAGTGTCACTGAAGAGGCTTATGGAATCTGCTTTACATTTTTTTAGATTAATAGTCAATGCTAAAAAGACATTTTGAATTTTTCTCTTCATAATACATTTTAACATTTCTACAATAACATGCTTAAACAATAGTTACTAATGAGAAAACAACTAAACTGTATAGTGTATACAGTTTATATACTACATACTTGTATACACTATACTTCTATATTCATTTTCCAATATTTACTTCTAAACTAAAAGCTACAAAAATAGTTCAATATTTTTAAGAGTGAATTTTGAAAATCCCCATTTTCTGTTTCCTTTGCATTAAAATTGTACTTAGTGAAAAACATCTATATCTAAATATTAATGGACAGCAAAAACTCAGATAATCCTCTTGGAAAAAAATTCTAAAATAAATAATTTTTTTAATAGAGTGTTTAATTTCTACGAGAGATACACTGGTCTGAGTTTTCTCAAGGCTTTATATGTAAAACCCAGAATTTTTTTACCAGAGTAAACAGGCATTGGATTAAGGTCTAAATAAATAAATAAAGATGACAAGAAAGCAAAAATGGCACACAAAACTTGACAGCTCACACTTCTGAAAACTCATAACTGTTCATGGTAGCCTGCAGAAATTGATATTAATAATACAGAATGGTTTAATGGGTTGGAGAATTCCTGACCCTCAGCGTACAACTGAGTTAAATAACACATTCATTACACTAAATGTCTAAGCCCAGGGTAACAGTCCCTCCCAACAAACTCCTTATAATTAGGTTCTAAGCATTTGTATAAAATGTAATTAGAAATTCTCAAAAAAAAAAAAAAAAAAGAAAAAGAAAAGAAAAAAAGAAATTCTCCTTATTCCTCATCTTTTTCTTCAATAGAGTAACAACTCTGTCATTTTTGCCTTCCTGGTTCAAAGTACCAGAACTACTTTACCACAATATTGCTTCTTTGTACACTCATGACATAGGTTCTTCTGACTATTTGCTGAGGACACAAATATCCAGGATTTACAGTAATATTCCAAGTTTTCCTTAAATAAGTACCATTCTTAGAATGTTTATTCCAAGATTATGACAAGAGAGAGAATTCAAAAGGCTGCTCCATTCTTAATAGAGAGAAACTGTTAGCTCAAAATCAGTGTGGGGAAATCATAAGTGATTGTTTAAGAATGGGTAAATGAATCTCGAAAAGCTCAAAAAGAGGTTACTTAATTTCTAAATCAAATTCCTAGAACAATCTATTTCAGGTTCTTAATTTGGGGGTAGGGGAGTTGAGGGAGAAGGTTACTAGATTTCTTTGTTAATTTAATGCAAGCTATGGGACTTTTCCTGCAGAAAAAAAAAAGTACTAATCATACATAGATCCACTTTACATATGATTTCATTCACAAACTTTAATCTAAAACTCTGGATTAAAGGAACCTGGTAAATACCCTAAAAAAAACTATGGGCTGCTGGGAATTAATAGCATCCCTGTAACTACCCCCTCATCTTTTAGCAGATAACAATGCAGCTTTCACAAGAGGTAAACAACACTGAATGATTGATGCTTGGATTTAACTTTGAAACCAGAGGAAACAACATGAATTAGATAAGGGTTAGGACTTTCTAAAGATCTTCTATTAATATTTTTTGGCCTTTGCCATTTTAAAGCACATAAGAGGCAAATCCCATGAAAAGGTCCTTTACCTATCCCATCATGCTGCCCCCTTTCTCCATTTCTGAAAATTCCTCTACAATAAACATGCTTATATTATACAGATTCCCAAGCATTAGGTGAAAGTTCACTTACTGAAGCCCTGCAATACTACATATAACAGAATTTCAATACAATAATGGAGTTTGAACAAGATTTTGAAAGTTATTAAAATGAAATCTGACTAGATGAGATTTCACATGTCCTAAATCTGTTGGATGCTCTAGAAAATTTAACAGCTACCCAGAGGATACCATTTCATGTACTATGCCATTACAGTACTTATTTTCTAAGAGTGTGAGAAATCTAAGATCACCAATACATTAAACATTGCTCTATGGGGTGATTCAGCAAAAGGAAGTGACTAGATTTAGAGCTCCATTAATCTTATGATTTTATGATCCATGCTACATGGGAAAATAGGTTAAATGCTAGGTGTAACTTTTATTATAAAGGTTAATGTTTATAAGTTTACAACCCTCATCTATCACTATTATGTCCATAAAAGCAGTGGGCTCATATTACTTATATTAAAACTGATTTACACATTTATACCAAATGTCTACACTTCAGTTTGTGGTTTAAACAATTAGTTTCCTGATCATTTATCAAAAATAGCACCCCCAACTCCCAGCTTACTTTCCATCTTTTTTGTACTGATTTATTTTTCCTGTATAGCAATATTATCAACTGATTATTTATAATAGTTTATTTTACATTCTGGAAAGTAAGTTCTAAGATCTGAGTCTTTTTGAATCACTGATGTTTTCCCAGTGCCTAGAACATTGTTAGATGATTGATCAGTGAATGAATAGATATTTACTAAGCAGAGATATGAAATTAGAGGCAAACATAGCATAGCACAAAAGCATGGGCATAAAGTAATAAGGCTTAGATTTCAGTCACTGCTCTTGCACTTACTATAGAACCTTGAACAAGTCATTTTATCTCTGAACCTCAATCTCTTTCCTTTAAAATGATGCTGAAATATTACTATCCGGGGTTGAATTGCAAGGATTATAGGAATTAACAGAGGTAAAAACTTGTTGCATATAATGATTAAATTCTAGCAGTTACTCTTGGAAAATTGGTAGAAAATTCTCTAAAACAGATTAATCTTGAGAAAGCAAGTTATTAACACCTTATCCTTGTTCTTGAAGAACCTAGAGGCAGAATGAAGTAGTGAGAAAGCACAGCATTAGAAGAGATGGGCTTGAACTTCACTTACCAGCTGGCTGATTTTTAAAAAATTTCTTAACCTCTCTGAGGCTTAATTTTCTTCTCTATAAAATGAGGGGTAAAATATTGCCTCCAAAGTGTAATTGTTATTATATAAGTTGTGAAAACACTTTTTAAACTATAACATAGAATTTATATTTTTAGTTAAATCAATTAATTACCTTTTCTTAAAGAAATCCTGATCTTGTTTGTTTTACCAGCCCAACGGAAGGAAATATTCCAGAATGTGCTCACATGGACTATGGGTAGAATTATACCTACTCCCAATTCTTTGCTGTAGGTTCTCCAACTTTGGTGAAAGGACAGAACAGAACAGGAAAAAGACAGAGGATAGGAAGATACATAATAAAGAGAGACCACAGGTTCAGAAAGACACATGTGAATAAGTAGCAAAGGTCTGATCAACTTCATGTCTATTTATAGTCAGGGCCAGCTTCATGGATGTGTCATCTATGCAGTTGAAAGGGTCAGTGGTTGGAAGGGGCCCACATGTGGTTTAAGGCTCTACTGTTGCTGGCTTGAAATTTTTAATTTTTTAAACCAGGGGCCCCACATTTTCATTTTGTACCGGGCCCTGCAAATTATGGAGCTGGTCTTGCTCACAATCTTTCCACTAGACTAGAAGACAAGGACAATAGCTTTATAGTCTCAATATCTCCATATACAAGGACCACTGCTAACTTAAAGAACTATCACTAAAAGTAGACTTTTAATCAGGTTGTTGATCACATATTTGTACTATCTGAATTCTGAAAAACTGTAAAATACTTGAAAAAGCCAATTTAATTAAAAAGCAGTAGCTCAAATTCAAAATGTGAATGTTATTTGCCTTTCCGATTTTATGCTCCATCATATCATAATAACAGTCCAAAAGATGATGTTAGTAAATGAAATACCTGAATCAAATCTAATTGACTTTCCATTTTGAAACCCAGTAAAGAACTCTAGTGATTGTGGATTATCTTTGGTTTCTGATTTGATATCTGCTATCTCACAGTAAGCAAAGTGACATTGCCACAGAAGTCATCTCTGGAGTGAAATTTCTAACACAATCCAATTCAATTAAATCACTCCCTTTAAGTAATGTTTTGTTTCTTTTCTGCTCCTGCTGACTGCAGAAACAGCTGGCGGCTTTTCATTGACTGGAGCTGAAAGGCTGAAGCTGATGAATTGAACATTTCCCAGGCAGCAATTCAGTTTTTGATGTCTGTAGGCCAAAAAAATGCCTTTTCCCCTCAAAGCCAGACTGACCCCACATTAGTCCATTTTGACCTTTGGACTCCTTATCAGTCACCTTCGGTCTCTGTCAGTAGTTGGAAAGGCCAATCCACAGAGGTCCACTCTCAGGTGAACAAAGGGCTTGCTATGTAAGAGATGAGCTGTGGGCAGAGATACCATCTGAAGAGAAGGTGCTGAACTTACCCTCTGTGTTCGAGGAGCATGTCTGGGACTGCTGCCACTACAACAAGTGAAACTTCACCTGAAAACACTTTCTCTGCCCATGATTTAAATATACACCTTCATTAAGGAAGCAGCTCAGTTTCAGATAGAGGCAGGCAACCAATACTACTGAATTCAGCAAGTAAATGTGGCCTGCATTCTAACATTCCTGTCTCCTCTTTTTTTTTCTTTTTAAATTTAAGTCCACCAGACCCTATGGATACTGTTTAGATCTGCTGATGACATTCAAAATAAGATTCTTTAAGAGCTTTAAGAAATATATACACTCTCTCCTTTCTCCTATATTAATATTCATATAGCCTCACAGATGAAAACTTTTGTTTCAAAAATTATAATGGCTTGTTCCTAAAAAGTTTATCTCACCTGTGAGAAATATACACACTGTCTCCTATAAATAAGATCAGGAAATTCTAACCTCCTAAGTATAGTCACAGCATTAACAAACTAATGTATTTGATCATCTTTTAAACTTCATATCTTAGTAAGATGGCACTATGGGAAATCTAAATTATGCTTAACACTTCCTAAAGGGAAAACAATGAAATGTTTAAGGTCTGAATTAATCTGCTGCAGGATGGTAGGTAAGTCTTTTTGCTTATCTTTTGGGTCTAAAATACTGTCAAAATGGTGATGATTTTAGAATACAATGAAAATATAGGGAACAAAGCTAAATTAATAAGCAATATGTATATATTCAATGACATCTCAGGATAATTAGTTTCTTCATCTTATCAAAGTACTATTATTTCACCCGTCCACCAGTTCTTTTGAAATAGCTTACAAATGAAAGCATTTTCCATCAGTGCTTAGGCATGAAATACATTCCTCATAGAAAAGGCAAACAAGGATCAACTTTTCTGAGCTAAGTAGTTCAGATGAACTGAAGGTAAAATTGTATTTACCTCAATTTTACTTATTTAAGGAACACTATGAAAATGAATTACTGAAATTGCTAGTGGAAATGTAGACTGTACATTTCTAGCAAGCAAACTAGCAAACTTTATCAAAAGCCCCAGAAATATGTAAAGTCTTTGGTCTAGTAAGCCCGGAATTGAACTTTAGGATATTTTCTTTAGGGCATGTACAAAGATTTTGGCATGAGGATATCACTCAGTGAAACTTCGTTTATAGCTGCAGAAAACTGGACACAATTAAAATGTGCAACAATAGGGCAGAATTTGAATCAGTTCTGTGGAAAACAAACAACACTTAAAAAGAATGTGAAAGAAATGCATTTGAGGACAATGGCAGGATGTTCCCAATATGCTAAGTGAAAAAAGTCAGATCCGAAGCAGTAGAGGACAATTCCATTTTTAAAGGTATACACATACATTAAAAAAAGCCTGGATGGTGTTAACAGTAAATATATTTGGGAGATAAGAATAAGAGTAATGATTTTTGTGGGAAGGAAGAATGCTTCAATGTTTTCTGGTTTTTCTATAATAAACATGCATTATCTATAAATATTAAAAAATAACCAATACATTTGCTTCATTGATTTTTAATTACCAGTAAGTCTAGTTCCATGAAAGAAAAATCAGCCAAGTTTACTTTTAAGCTAAGTGGGGTGGTAAAGAATGAGATATTAACTTTAACATGTATTAAAGCAGACAAGTTTTTGAAGCAAAAAGGATCAATTCATTTGGAAATTTTCCCTAAGCTGATTTGCAAGATTGCCATGAAGAGCATTAGTATTCAATACTTATTTGTTGATTTTGATTTTAGTTGAGGAGAGACTAGAAGTTATTTTTAAAGCAGAATAAACATTCTCATTTTCTGACAACGGGGAATATGGCCTTCCTAAGAATTTCTCCAAGCATCTAAAATGTCAACAAAACAAAGGAAATCCAGCAGTGTGGGCATAGTCAACTACCATGATAACTGAGACTGACCACAGAAGAGCAACGGAAGTGAACTAGCCCCGATTCATTAACAGCCACAGTCAAAGTGGGTTGATTCTCAAGTATATTCAAGTACTTCCAAGGAAGTATGATTAAAACAACAGCTATTAATCTTTAGAGAGAGAACTAGCCAGTCTACAATCTTCAGTTTTTCTTTAATTTTGAAAAAAAATTACAACGGGTTTATATTTGTTTAGTTAGAATCACTGATTGGAAATAAATACGTAGTTGCTCTTACGTGGTCTTAGTTTGCCATTGCTCTCAGTGTAGGAGAGTATAATAAACACTGATAAATTTATAGCAGTTGCAGCAACTCTTCTTTAAATTAATATTATTTGGGCTTAATGTAACATGGCATTTACATAGTTCTTGATCTCTATTAATTGATGTATAATTGTAGGCTTACTATGTGTGTAAAAGATCCCCATGTCCACTAGGATGGTTTCCATGTGTATTTGACTTAGAAACTCAGGAGCTGTACATTGCTTAGAGAACACTAAATAAGATGACATTAATTGGCAACCAGGACATTAAACTGGCAGTGAAGCCTATAAGAACAAGGAAAAAGAGCAATCAGCATATCCCACCCCTTATAGCTCACTCCACTGTAAATATTATAAGCCCCCTGTGCCTACCACATGATGCTGATGTAATAATATCTATTGCTGAGCACCCGGAAGAACAGAGAAAGGGTTTTGCTTTGGATTACTTGAATGTGCTCCCCTCCCGCCCCCCCTCCCGCTTTCTTTTTTTAACCATAAAGCAGCTAGCAGATAGTTTAATGATTTCTGTTCTTATACTGCCTGTGGGGATTTCACATTATGCTCCTAGCCCTGGTACTGATTCAATAACAAAAACCTTGTAAAATTGGCAGCCTTCCTAAATGAGGTATGTAAAGTTTGCAAATGCTGGTTTACTGGGCTGTGTACTCAGAGGGTACTCAATAATAACAAGATAAAAATTCTGCCCATATGATATATCCAAAATATGCCCATAGCAATTTCCCAAAGAATATCATCAGTCTAAACAAAAGCCTAAGATTCCCTTCTTCGCACAAATGATTAACAGCCATTATTCATTGAAAACTATCTGTAATATGGCCGTAACATGCCACATTAGTTCTTCCTTTTCTCTTACCACTCAAGTACCCCTTTCCTCTGTTTATAGAAATCAGGACACTTAGGACGGCCAGAAATAAAGGTCAGAGTCCCAGCTCAAATCCTACTCCTATTAAGCCTTTACTAATTGGCTCATTTACAATACCTTTCTGTCCTCTGAATACTTAAAGCACCAACTGCACACCATTCATCTGGCACTTAGCATGTGCTGAATTGTGTTCTTATCCTTTTACTGACTTGATATATCTCAAACAGACTGAGCATCCTGACTGTAAAACCTATCTTGTATTTCTTTGTATCGCTCATTCTTTGCTCAGGATAGGTGCAATTATGACAATGATGAAAATGACAGAATATTTACCATCAGACTGGCATACCACTCTGTAACCTAATTCTTTCTCCTATACTTTGGCTCACGTCAAAAGAGCAAATATTAGCTACCCTTTACTGAGAGCTTACTATTAGCAGCCCTTTACAAATATTATATTTAATCCTCATAGGTATTATAAACTACATTTTATTGATGAGAAAACTAAGGTGGACAGTGTTTATATATATTATGTTGAAGGCTGCACAGTTTATAGGTGTGAAACTCTGATTGGAACTCAGGTCTGTTTCATTTTGAACACCAGACTATGACTATTAGCTACAAGAGCAAATGACAAGATTCTGAATATGTGACTGAGATCTTTCAAGAATTTTTAAAGAGAATATTTAAGAAATGGGATACTTCAAGAATTGAGTGTGAAATTTTATTGGGAAGGGATGAGCATCAGAGGTGGAGCTGACAGAATGATCTATACCAAATCTGGACAAAAGAATGTCACAGAAGTACAGTTTTGCACATGGTTTGACTCTATTTCATTCATCTCTTAGGAAGTGAAATTTACAATGAGAATTTATATCCCCATAGGTGCACCAACTTCTCAAACTAAAGTTCTCCACAAAAATAAAGATGATATAATAATAGAAAATGAAAATTTTGTGGTGTTCTTGAGAACTGGTATATTAACTTTAGAAGAAACATAGTAATTTAAAGGTACCCAGAACAGAGGAGAGTCCCAAAGGAATGGCATCTTCCTTGAGAACTCTGTTAAAGTCATACTTATGTAAAATCAGTGAAGAAAAATCAGAAACATTCTCATTCAATTAATCCCTCATGGAGACCAACTGGCTTTTATTACACAAAATTTAGAGAATAGCAGAGACTAGACACAGACAAAATGCTGAACTCATAAACCTGATCAGCCTTTTGCTCAGGTGTTGAAAGTTGCTTAAAGTGTTTGTTGGGTTGCAAACAGAATAGTTGGTGGCATAAACTTTTATGAATAGATGCCACAGGAGACAAGCAATATACAGTCCACGACTAAAAATTTCAGGGCTTGACATGTCCTGTTATGAATCATGAATGTCTGCATGACTCTTATCAATAAAAATTAAGTACAGATGGTAAAAGTTTCACATCTGAAATTTTTATTTTTCTTCATTATCTCATTTGATCACAGTTCTTTGAAGTGAGGTAGATACTTTCCCAAACATAAGCAACAATTTGAACCATCTAGTTCATCACCAAAAAATCAAATAATTCTATGTATTCTACATCTGGAAAACTAAAGTGTCACAACTTTTTAAAAAAACGACTCTAGAATAGGCTTACACTGAGGTTTCCCTTTATTTGAGAGTAATTCAAGCTTCTCGATTCTGTTGTTTTAATAGACACAACTAATGCCAAATCCCTCAGGTTGCTAAAAGAAGGGTCACACTCCTCTAAAAACAGATTAATGCAGAAAACAAGAATTGCTCATTTCACACAATCTGCAAAAAAGTGAGTCCAAATTTGCCCCTTGGTGTGCAACACTAGCAATCTATTTATAAGTCACTTGCTACATCCTTTCCAAGTCACAGGAACACCTAGAAAGGCCTTGATGTTCTTAGCACATTTCTTCAAGTTAAACCTAATTATGTTAGTGGCAGCAACATCCTGCATCAGTCAACAATGCAAAGCTATACTAACCCTATCTTAAAGTAGTTAAGATACCTTTTTTTTTCTTGCTTTCACCTTAGAATTTTAGAAATATGTGATTGCATCTCCACCAATGTTCTTTAGACCCAAGGTAGTTAACACAAGGTAATTAAGAGGACTTGCATTTACTAGAGGACCCAAGAAGAAATGTGAGCTAGATAATCTGTAGAAGTTTAAGCCACTCTATTATACCAAGGTCTACAGCTCTTAGAAATCGAGAACATCCTTAATTATTTGGGTTTGAGCAGTGGTTTCTCAAGTTTAAAAAGTTTAAGTTTAAAAAAACTGCCCAATTTCAGGAGTGATTACAGGTGAGCACACAACCCAGAGGTAATAATTTAGAAAATCGCTTGATTTATCAAAAAGAAATTTTGACTTGAGCACTTCACAACATCATTATTCTTGTTCCTCTTCTTTGTGCAGATCTACTCTTCAGTTAAACGTGGTTCCTGATAGCTAGGGCCAAAGTTGAGAGCTCTTTCCCCCTACCCACTTTGGTTCCAAGCCAATTACTGCTCTGTTGACTTCAAACAAGCATAAGTGTAGACAAAGCCACACAAAGTTATCACTGCTAATGAAAACACAAATGCACCTTCATATGCTGACAATGGATCATTAACTTTCCTTCATATTTTAAGGCCATAACATCTAGAAGATTCACTAGATGTAAAATTATTTGATAATCCTTTACAAAATATTCCACATTTTAAGGATATATTCTCTATTTAAGAATCAGAAATAACCACAAAAACAGTATTAACTTAAAGTCAAAGAGACATCTCATGCCTCTTTTAAGTATTAATATTAGTCTCTCTGCCAACCAGAGGTAAAAAAAACCCTTTAAATCACAAATAAGTGCCTGACTTCAACCACTGAATTATCAAGTATTCTAATAACATTTGCCCATCTCTGCAGAGGACAAGATATAGATTTTAAAAAGTACCATGGACAATAATTACACTTGTTCAATGAGAACAAGGAAATTAAAAAACTTGAAAGGCAAAAACAAAAACAAAAACAAACCCCCCAAAAAACCCATCATAAAATTATAACACCTGGTGTAGGACTTACTTGGTTCCAGGCTTCTAAAATACAGATAATTTCTGCCAGACAACTGTTTCAGAGCTAGAAAAAGATGGAAAGCTATACCTAAATCATTTTACAAATCAGACGTAAGCTGGACAAAGATAGCACCAAAGATTCAACAAATGCTTGAATGTAAAAATCTTACACAAATAATAGTAAACCAAATCCCGCAATATGTTTAATAATGCAAATAGTGTGTAAGCATGATTCAACTTTAGCAACTCATAAGTCACTGCATTATCAGTAGAGGGAAGCATGAATTATCATTCCAATAGATGGCCAAAAAGCATTCAATAAAATTCAATAATGATATCTAATTTTAAAATCTTTTAAAATTAGGAATAGTTCAAAATACCTCAATTTGATGAATGGTCTATGTCAGAACCTACAATACACCTATTTACAAAACATAACAAACATTCCTTTAACAATGGAAAACAAGATAAGGCTACTAGCACTGCAACTATTTAATATTACTAGAGCCCTAGCTAAAACAATGAGTTATAAACAGGAGACAAAATTCATTTATAGATGATATAATTATCCACTCAGAAAAGTCACGAAAATCTATCAGATATTAGGACCAAGTAAGAGTTTAGTAAGGTGGTCTGATATAAAAACAAAAGCAACAGTTTTATTAAACACCTACAGTGACTAATTGAAAAATGTCCTGGGAAAGAAGAACTCATTCACAAGAGCAATAAAAACTTTATGAAACACTCATTAATATATCTAATAAGAAAAGTAACTATTACATGAGGAAAGTGTAAAATTTAAATGGACATTTTAAAAACAGTGAACAAGTAGACACATATACTTTATTGGGAAGGTTCATTTTGTAAATTTGTTAATTCTCTCCAAAACTAATTCAGTACAATTTTAATCACAATTCCAATAGAATTTTTAAATAATATTTTTTATTTTTCAATTATAGTTGGGATCCAATATTATATTAGTTTCAGGTGTACAGCATAGTGATTAAAGATCTATATAACTCACAAAGTGATCACCCCAATATCCCAACAAGCTTTTTAAAAGTGAAAACTGACAAGCTGTTTCTAAGTCTTATCTGGAAAATATACTAAGCAAGAATAGCTAATATATTTTAAAAAATAATAATGATGAGGTAGGCCATGCAATACAAGATATCAAAATAACCACCTAATCTATATTAAGTAAAACAGTATGGTATTGGTGTATGAACAGAAAAACTTATTAACAGGACTTAACAGTACAGAAGCAGACTCTAAATATCTATTAGAACTTAATATAAGTGTAGCATTTTAAATCGGTGAAGCGAGAATGGACTAAATAGATGGTATTGAATAACTGATTATCATTTGGAAAAAAGGTAAAGTTAGATCCCTACTTTACGCTATAAAGATAAATTCCAGGTGTTTTAAAGAGTAAAATATTTAGTATAGACATATTATAAGTATAGACATATTAGAAAAAATATAAAAGAATACTTTTAGAATCCTGGGAGTGGGTGGGAAGGGTTTCTTAAAGCAAGATACAAAATTCTAAAATCATAAGAGACAATGTTAATAGAGTTGACTACCTAATTAAAAACTTAAGTAAGACAAAGTTAAAGGCATGGAACAAGCTGGTAGAAAGTATTTTTCCACATATTCAGAATATACAAAGAACATCAAAAAGAAAAATGGTTAGAAGTACAAGCATGCAAATCATAGAAAAATTAAAAAGGCCAATAAAAATATAAAAGGATGCTAAACTTCTATAGTAATAAGAGGATTGCAAATAGAGAAGTATTTTTGAGCAGGGGCCGTAGGATCAGGCTGCCTGTGTTTCTCTCCTGGCTGTATGATTTTAGACAAGTTACTCAACATCTCTGTGACTCTTATCTGTAATTGAGGGTAATATCTAACCCATAAGATTGTTAAGAAGAGAGAATGGGCTAATATGCATAGGGCTCAAAATAATGCCTGGCACACAGCAAAAAATGAACTATTTAATGTTATTATTAATATTACCAGGGTAGAAGGTGCAGAGAAAGATATATCCTTATAGCTGGTAAGAGCAAATTGGTAAAGCCTTTTAAGAAGGCAATTTTGCAGTATGTATCAAATTTTTAACATATACATTCCATTAGACCCAGAAATTCCACTGCTAGAAATTTAACTAAAGAAATGTTTCCATATGTATACAAAGATCTTTGTCTGTCTGTCTGTCTATCTATCTAACTTATCTATCCATCTCACGCGCAGTGCAAATCCTAAGAGCTCTGGAGCACAAGACAGAATGCTGGTTCTTGTTTAGTTCTACCAATAACAAATCATGAAACCCCTGTGCAAAAATATCACTTCACCATTTTAATTTTTTAAGTTTATTACTCTATAAAATGTGGATGACAACTTGCCCAATATGCCCCAGAAGAATACTTTAAGGGTAAAGTCTCCAAAGTGTGGTCCCTGGACCAGCATTATATAGGAACTTGATAGACATACAAATTCTCTAGCCCCACCCCAGACCTACAAAATCAGAAACTCTGGAGTCTGGGCAGCAATTCGTGTTTTAAATTGAATAAGTCAGCTAGGTGATTCTGATGCAAGCTAAAGTTCAGAGATGAGCACATGTGAAATCATTTGGGTAACTACAGAGCAAAACTGAAAGAGCACTAGCACTGATGTTAGCTAGAAAGTCAAACTCATATATGAAATCAAGTAAATAAATGCAAGTATTTTAGGTCAAGGATAAAAGCTCAAGGTAACCTCATTAACAAATCAAGTCATCTCTCAAGCACCTAAGTTCTAAGACTTTTGATCAGAGGTTTTCATAATGGGAACACTGTTTTAATGGTAGCTTTTGCCAGCATTTTATCTACTAACTCCTGAACCTTCTCTGAATGTTTGAGGACATGAAAAGAACCACTTTACTTTTACTTTTTTGAATTTTTATAAGAGTTTATCTGAGCCAAGCTGACGACATATGCAGGGAAGCAAGATCTCAAATGCTCCCGCACCTATTTTTCCAAAAAGCTATTTGTTTCGCATATAACCTTGGCCCACTAAGTGACCACTTCTCACGGGTTAAATGTTGGCTCTCTAAAAATAAGTTCCTGTATTTTTCAGAAATTTAGACTGTTTTTATTAAAAAGTATGTATACTCTTAAAAGGTGTGGAACCTTTCATGACCATTTGAGCAGTCTGATCTAAGACTCTTAAAGTTTGATTAGATGATGCTCTGAGTTGCTCCCATATTTTTTCCAGTAGGATTAACACTTACGATAGTAACCATTCAATCACTTAATGTGCTTCATTGTCAAAAATAACACCATATTTGATGAGTTTTATACAATGGCAAAGGGAGACCTTAATCTAATAATGGTTAACATAATTCCCAATAAAATAGTTATGCTCCCAGCTATTCTCTAATTTCAACTATACAATACATAATCGTTGAAAGTCAAGAAATTAGAAAGAGCCGGTGAAGTCACCAAAACAGGTGTCCAAAGGCCATACTTTAAAGTTCATGAACTTCCTCCACAAGAGAGCCCCTAGGATCTCACTTTGGCCTTTATACTGACACGGTTCTCACAGGATTTGTTACTTGGTTTCTAAACCTACAGCAAATCTGATGCAGCAAATGAGAAAAAGCTCTTATGAGTGGGTCCTCAGCAGTGACAAGAGAACCACTGGGCTAAGAGCATTCCCTTCCCCAAACACTTTAAATTTTTTGAGCCTGTCTTCACTTAGGACCCTAAATCTTCATCTTGTAGTTGCTTCCACTAGTCATTGCTATTTACACATCTGGCACCACTGGGAAATAAATGCTCACATCAGTTGAGTTTTACAGTATCAGGCTTTATAAACAATACTTCCCTTTGGGAAAGAGATTCTTGCCCTTTTCTGAAATCACGTTGAGAATCTGATTTTAAAAATATATGTATCTACCCAACATTTTCATATGATCTTAAGGTGTTTACTGACCTTATGAAGCCAATCCATGGAACTCTAGGTGACCATGGTTCTCAAATTAAAAACTTCTGCACTAGGTGCCAAAAATGCAAATATTTAAGTGAATAAAATTTAGGGTTTTATTCAGAATGATCCCTAAAGATATTTAAATGATGATGAACTGGGTAACACTATAAATGCTAAATAAAAATACGACTAAAGCAATACTAACAAATACACTTTAGAAAAACTGAATATTAAGATATTAGCAAGACTTTTAAGGGAAAAAACGTGGCAAAAAGAGACAAAAATCTCTAGAGAAATATTCTTCAAATTCTTTAACAGGCTACTTTAGCAGCAAAATTCCTAGTATAACAATTATGTTTTTGCTACTAAGTTGAAGATGTCAGCAGTTAAAAGATAATTCCTAAGAATGTTTCAAAAGTGACTTTGCAACTACTAAAACAGAATATCATTTTTATGGTTGTTAACAGCACCTGTCCAGGAAACAGACCTGGATTCTAAGGACAGTTTTGTCATTTACCAGCTATACGGCCTTGAGCAATTATTTAATATCTCTAAGTCTCAGCTTCATTATCTGTAAACAGAACAAGTATGTTCATAGGGTTGCTCTGATGATTAAATGAGATAACATACATTAAACTCTTCACACAGTGACAAGTGGTCAATAAATGGTAGCTATTGGTTATTGTTTAACTTCAATTAACTTTTTTTTTCTTTTGTAGGAATTTATAGTTTGTAGAGTGTTACTGTACATATGACCTCTTATGACCCTCTGGGTAGGAACCACTGTATCCTCATTTTACAGTGAAAGAAACTGAAATCAAATGACTTACCCAAAGACAATAGGAGGACAAAAAAATCTGGCTTTGATTATGCTAGGAAACAAGATTCAAAATTTCCACCTCCCAAGAAAAGCTTAAAAGCTCTGCCTTTTAAATTTTGTTTAATCTTTTTAAAAACAATGTACATAAAATTTGCTATTTTAACCATTTTATGTGTACCTTTCAGTGGCATTAAATAGATTCACATTGCTGGGCAACCATCACCATCACCCATCTCCAGAACTACTATTTCCTCAAATGAAAATTTATATCTATATAACACAAACTTCCCTCAACCCCTGGCAACTGGACTTCTCTAGGTACTTCATATATGGAATCATACAGTATTTGTTCTGTCATTGGCTTATTTCACTTAGAATAATGTCTTCAAAATTTATCCATATTAGAGAATTTGTCAGGATTTCCTTCCCTTTTAAAGCTGAATAATATTCAGTTGTATCATATACCACATTTTGTTTATTCCTCCACTGGACGTGTGGGTTGCTCCCACTGCCTTTTAAAAAATTTTTATTTTTAAAGTACTGTAACACTATTATTTTGAGATTGGTTATCCAGTTTCATATAATTCACTCTTTCTCTTCTACTCCATTTGTCCTTTTTATTTAAGAGAAAATACAAATAAGCAGTTGATTTAATTCTGTAGACTTTACAGTATGGAGCAGTAAAACCACTTTTGGGAGGTGGCTATTTTTTTAGGATCTCTACTATGAGTCTACACATAGGGAAAAAGTGGAAACTCAAATAAGTTTGATTTGTTCGGAGTGCAAACCATTAATTAAAATAATAAATTAGATGTAAGATTATCTATAAATCACTTTACGTGGCATTGTTGGGACTTTTAACAAGAGATAATGGAAAGTTTCTATTTAACGTTGGACATTAAATTAAAAAGTTCTTCAGGGTCGACCTGGGAAGAAGACAGAGAGGCCTTAAGTACCAGGAGCGTGGAAAAACCTCAAGAGGTAAATCTCCCCAAGCCACTTCAGAGTGAGTGCTAATACACTACGAAGGCCAAATTGTTGCTATGAAGCAACCCTAAACCACTCTACAAGTCTACGGGTGCAACTTGAATAGATGGGAGGTCCTCCATTCTGCACTTTATAACTGAGGTGAGATTAACCACAAGCTGCAGCACACAGTTCTCAGAAATGGCTAAACCACAAATGTAAAAGGAAGAACAATGCCAGAGACTTTAAAAATAGTGATTTAAAGATGTGCTTGAATCATACACTTTTGTGCATGAAGGTGTGCATGCACGGTTGGGTTGTGAGCACCTATTACTACAGGGGAAGACAGAAAAACAGCCATACTACTGAAATCTGAAGTTTTCTGAAATAACTCCAGACTACAATCAGCGGGAGCAAAGAATGAACTGTCTTTCTTTGTGTGAACGCCTTGCAACAGAAAACTATGGTCCCCGCAAACTTACTTGAAACAAAAAACATAACAGAACACCGGAGCCTGATTACCAGCAGGATCCGCAACCGAGTCCCAGCGTTTCCGGCCGGCGGTTCAGAAACTAGACAGCCCTTCACCCCAGAGACTCCTGAGTGCCATACGGCTCGGCTGTCATTCGGGCACCACAGACAACTTCCCTGGGACGACCGACCCCACTTTCAGATTCCCTCAAAGTTTACTGGAATCTCGCAAAATGATTCTTCTGTCCGACCACCCTTCGGGGACACTTTCTGCCTCCAATAATTACCCCACACCTCCACCCCACTATCCTGCGGACGTCCCAAGACCTCCAAGCACGCAGAGTGCAATTTCGCCCTTGTTCGCTCGATGGCTCCCCAGGGTGCTGGGGAAGGCGGCTGCTGAAAGCAAACTTTTTCAGAGGGTTCCGGGAGGGCGGGAGGGCGCACGGTGCACTCACAGCTGGTTGATGGCGTTCTGCGAGATGACCGCGTTGGCGGAGAAGTAGGGGATCATGTCGGAGCCACTGAGGCTGCAGGTGCAGGCGGGAGGCGCCTTCCTTTCGCGGGTCAACGTGCTCAGGGTCATGGGTCCGGTTCTAGGAGCTCAGGTCCGCATCCTGGCTCCCGCCAGGCTCGGGTCCGAGGCTCTCGCCTTGGGCTCCGCGGGGTAGAAGGCGCGGGCAGCGCGGGCTCCCGGCGGCCAAACTGGGCCCGCCGGGTTGCGAAGGCAGCCGCCGCAGCCCAGGGGCTCGGCTGTAGAGTCCCAGGGGCCGGGCGCCGCCACCAGCCCGCCCCAACCCGCGTCCGGGGCGGGGCGCCGCTACGGAGTGGGCTGGGCGCTTGGAGGGTCGGCCCAGCTGACGCCCCGCCCCGGAGCTCGTGGCACCCACCAGGTCCAGTTGTTTGCGTCCGGACCTGGGGGCAAGGGTGGGCCCCAAGACGCCGTGGCGTGGGCGAAGGAGTGAAGCGAAGTGAGGGTGAGCAAGAAAGGCTTGCATTTCTTGGGAATGTTTCAAAAGAAAGCTCCTGTTTCTTAACCCGCTCTATACATTGAACCTCAAACAAACATTTTTCAAATGATCCTAAAACTTTAAAAGGCTGTACATTCACAGAAGCAACAAATATTTATCAAGCTTCCTATGTGCTAAAGACTGGGGCCATTCACAGATTAGTTGGATTTTTTTTTTTTTTAAAGCAAAACATTTGAAGCTATGGGAAAAGAAAACTATCTACACGGTCGGTAACGTGTTAAACTTTGTAAATAAGTTTACAAGGGGCTTTCCTAACCATCTCCAAACCAAGGATTCACAGCTTTAGCTGCACACATGAATCAACTGTGGAGATTTAAAAAATCCCAATATCCAGCTGAACCTCAGACCAATCAAATCATGATCTCTTGGGGCTGGGAACTAGAAGTCAGTAGTTTTCAAAGCTTCCCAGGTAATTCCAATGTGCAGCTGTGCTTGAGAACTATATGGTGCCAAATGATCTAGAAAGGAAGACAGGCTAGAGATTATATCCTCACATTACAGATGTGTATAAACATTTGGGATCTAGCCAAATGAACTTGTTTAATGTCACTTAGGAACTCCAGTTTTATGATTCCTGATCTAGGGCCTTTCTCACCAAACCTTATTCCCTGGTGCCTTCGGAGTTTAAGCCTTTATCATGTTCTTAACTCACTGAGCAGTGCCTTTCACCTGACCAGGAACCAGCTCTTTGTAAAATGAGAATCTCTTCCCTCCCAAAGCGCTTTGTAGTGGCTTACAAAAGGGGCCGGCCCCATGCAGGCACCCAATAAAAGTTAGCTCCCTTATCTCTTGCTTTCCAGTCTTATCAGAACAAATATTTCAGGCACCAGTATTTTTAGCTTTTCTGAATAAATGGCTAAAATACATATCAATAAAGCTGCCTTAGGAATTCGAGCCGAACATTAATATTTAAATAAAAAATGATTTCACTATGAGACGAGACTAAAATTAGAAAAGTCACTGTAAGACACAATGTTAGAATCAAGAAAAAATAAGACTTTGTTTTATATAAATTTTCAGATCTCATTCTGTTGGGAAGTTTGGCAATTTGCAAAATACTAGTAATAAAATAATCTGAACTATAAGTTCTGTGCCTAAAACTAGAATAACTCTTTTGTTAGCCAATTCTTCCATAAAACTTAGAGTTGTTGCCAAGGCACTGAAGGATGTAAAATACTGCAAACTCATACTGGAAATAGATGTCTAAGTTTACTACAGATCTGGTAATAGGAAGGAACCAACTTGCAAGTGAAGAGTTAATGGAAGGTCTGGATTCTGGAGTCCAGTGCATCATCATCTTCATCCATCTCCAGGAAGAAAAATATTTGAAAGATTTGTTCAGGCTGCGTCAGCAGACACTCAAATGGCAGTGCAAGAAAAAATCTGCTGATACACCCCAAAATAAATTGCTTTAAATATCTGGCAAACTTGGCAGTTTGAAACTTCTTCCAGATTGTAATTTATTACAACCTCCTTCAGTGATCAAAAAAAGGCAGCAGGCTGTTTAGAATAGCACTTGTTAAGGTGAGTCCGGTTCCTTTCATGACACACGAGAGATCATGAATTTATTGAAGTTGACACTAAATGATGCCTTTTAGGAAAGATGATGGCATGATAATCATCGTTTCTGTCTGAAAAAGAAGTCAGCAGGAAATGTATCTTATTCAGTTCACACTTAATATCTCCTGCATTTAAAAATGCTAGAGATAAAGATTCCATAAATATGTATACTTGTCTTTTATAAATAGGTTCCTATAGTGACACCCTAGAAGTGCACAGTCTTTTGTTTCCCCTTAAAAGACCTCTGTCAGTGCCTGTTCATCGAAGGAGAGTATTTTAACACCCACATCCAGGCCTTTTAAAAAGCTTTTCATAGTTAAATTTTCCCTTTGAATTGTAATATAGGAAACTGGGAAAATGCTCGAACATGCCTCTTGGTTTTTTGAGAAAAAAATTAAATAATCTTTGCAAACTGGGTACTTTGAAGGAAATAGTTGTTTCTGCTGTTTCTTTTAAAAAGTTGAACAAATTCCCTTTCTTTTCACAATATGCAGTGTCAAAATGTCAGTCAATTTCATTTCAGCTCAATTTAATCTTTTACTCTGCACTGTCAGGAAACAAGGCTCTAGGGAGCAAGCTCTCTGTACCCAAGCATCTAGGACTTCAAAAATGATTCCAAATTAGACTGAGCAGCATGAAATAAACTAAGCTAGTTTTTTATTCCGCATGAAGTCAAAAGGAGCTTTCTATTAAAAACAAAAACAAAACTGCACGAAGGTCCCTGTAGAAAAATTGTTGGATTTCTTCACACTCTTGCTTGAGTTAGATTTGAAACAAATTTTGTCATGTCATTTGGTGACCATTTCAAGGCTCAGAAATATGGATATTCTAAAATGTTAATTTTGCTCTTTACACTATTAGCTATGATCAAATTAAATTTTTATTGAATATATGTTAAAGCATTAAAAAATTTTTAAAGTTATAGAAGTTCCTTATATCCATAAGGTACTATCATTAAGGTGTCTTCATGTGTCCCTCCAAAGGTATAAACACTGTAAAACCATATAAAACCAGAGACTTACGTGCTGACCTAACTGTATTCCAGGAAAGACACAAAGATGCACTGAAATGTGAGTGAAAGATGTCAACATGCTTTAGCTGCTGTAACAAAATTTCACAATGGATGGATCACTTGAACTGACGGTAGTTAATGAGCTAAGAAGTGAAAGTATTAGTTTATAGTGCCAAAAACAGTGTGCCAAAACCCAGAGGAAGCTAAGTTCTAGTTTTAACATGGCCACTTAATAATTAACTAAGATTTTGGCCAAGTCACTTAATTTCATCTGTAAAATGGGATAATAAAATCCTAAAGGAATGCCCCCAAATCTGTTTTTGTGAGATTTGGGAACCTTACGAAAGGAATTTCATTCAATCTGAAGATTCTGAAAAATGCATTTAACTCATTTAAGATAAACAGTTATCTAGTTCAAAGAAGAGCCCAGCAGGTAAAAATTCTAGCCTTGGAATTAATTAACAGGCTGGGTTTGAATCTTAGTGCACCATTAACTGTGAAAACTTGGATAGTTATTTAATCTATGGCTCAGTATTAGTACCTGATTTATAAAGTTATTGTAAGGATTAATTAAGTTAATACATGCAAAGCATTTAAAAGAATGCTTGGCACAAAAACCTACTCTTTGGATTTACTGGCTCTGTAAGCTTAAGAGCTAAGAGAAAGGTCAAGATTGCTCTTCAGAAGTAAAACCAGAGAGGCTGGAGTCTCTGGTGAAGAATTTTACATCAGAGTGCATAACTGTAGTTATTATTATTATTATTATTATTATTATTATTATTATTTTCTAACTCCTCTATATATCTTATCTTTTGACTATTTCTCTGAGATAGAAACTCTTACTAGGGAAAAGACCTAAATGCTTTTCTTCAGGTCATTAAGAAAGCTGAGGGGTGGGGAGAGGGACAGGGAGGGAGGGAGGATAAGAGAGATAGTGAGTTATTTGGGTTGGGAGGCAGTAGGGGCAGAGGGACTCTGAAGTCTGGCAACCTTAAGGTCAAGGCCACTGTTCATTTTAATTTATTCACTGAGAAAATGAAGATATTGACTAGAAATAATACTCTATGCTCTTCTCCATTACTCTGAAAAGTAGTTAACACTAAAGTGGTAATGAGTCTGATATCGGAAGTTCTAGATTCAAGTTACTTTGTCCATGGTCAAAATTTAATCTGTTCCAGTCCTAGTTTCTTTAATCCTAAAGTGGGCATGGTAATGTTTACCTCACAGTTTCATTAAGATACGTAGACAAAAGTGCTTTGTGAACAAGAGAGTACTACAATTTCATTATTATTATCATCCATAAATTGGCCAATCAGCTTCCAATATCAGAAAGCTAGTTACATTTGTTTGTATTTGGGGTGAGAAGTTGATGAATGAATGAAAATTAAAACACATGCAAACTTCCCCTACACACCACCATTTCATCCTGAGAGTCTTTATTATTATTGTTTGACAGGTAGTTAATTACATTAACTCAATGTCGCAATCTGTAGTAATGTGAGATCCACAGTGTTCACTGGATTTTTGTATTTTTAAGCTTTGAAATAGCATTAACATATAACTTTATTTTAAAAATACCTAGTTATAAGAAAAAAAAATAGTATACCAATCAGAAGATCTATTTGTATTTTTGTTTTCTCTAAGGGTATGATCTAGAGAAATAAATAGTAAATTAATCCCCTGAGTGTCAAAAGGGAGAAAACCAACACTTTATAGAGTTACAAAACAAAAAGCCTGTTACCTGGAGTAGCAAAACATTGTCTCCTGTTAATCTGTAAAAACTAGGTAAAAACTCTCAAGATAATACCTCTAATTTTCAAACTTGTTGTGCAGACAGCACCATGAGATATCTCTCTACATTTAGTCAAAAGCACTCTTCATACAATACAATAACCAAACACTGTAAACAAAGGTTCTTAAAAACAATCAGGTTTTGCAATCACCATGTGGTTAATAGTTTTATTTAAAAGAATATCTGACAACAGTTTTAAACACTGGATGAACAATGTCACTGAGCCCTTCTACTCCTTCCCATGGAATTTTCCACCATAAGAGCAGTGGGGAATACTAAAAGATCTGCATATCAACTCCATGAGAGGCAATCTCTAAGGCATTTATCCCCGATGGTCTTAACCACCATATGCTCCAGTAGGAAGAGATGCTGAAATGCTGCTTTCTTCAGGTTACAAAAGCCCTGTACTCTATTGTTTAGTAAAAATAAAAGGCATTTATAGATCACTTTTCACATCCAATATACCTTACAAAACATTTAACCATATAATCCCCTCTCTTTAAACACTTTTTAAAAACTAGTTTTAAAGATAATAAAGTATCACATGCTGAATGATTAAACTTTTTTTTTTTTTCCAGTATTCAGAGGTAAGTCACTCTTCTCATCCCCACCATCCTATTCACAGGGATGACTGATACTATTTCCAGAAATTTTCCTTGCATATGCAAACATTAATATATTGTAGCTGTCCTTTAAGAAACAAACATGTTCACATGCATAGAACTATATTATACATATTATTCTGCTTCTTGTTTTTCCTCTCACTTATCACTATATCTTGGACATTTACATGTTTATATAGTTTACCTCATTCTTTTAAAGAAATGCATAGTATTGTTTTATAATTATATGTAATTTATTTAAACAGTCCTCTACTTTTAAGTTGTGGACATTTAAGTTGTTTACAATCTTTACTATTATATACAGTATCACTATGAACATGCTTTCACACTGTGCATACATGAGAATACATTTGTTGGAAGGATACCTAGAGGTGTAATTGGCAGTTAGTTAAAAATACACTAAATTATAAAAAATAATATTATGAAGAACTATATCATGGATTATTGATTTCCAATAATTACTTAGAATATAATTAAATATATGTAATATTTAAACTATTTTGAAGATTATATAATTTTTAAAATTCAGAATATATTTGAAGATCTTATTTGCCGCTCATGCTGTAGAATGTGTTACAGAATGAGCCAAATGTGGCCTTCATGTCCTATAATGGGGTGAGACAGAAGTAGAAAAATGGGAAGTGAATTCGGGAGTAACAAAAAATGGAGGCTGAAATAAAAACAGTAACTGATATTGTTAAGCTGACATTCACTGTGTACCAGATCCTTTACTGAGTTTACATGGAGTATCTCACTTAATTCTTACAAACAACTCTATGATTCTGTTATTATCTTTATGAGCTCAGAGAGGTTAAACAATTTGACTATGGCTACACAGCAGTATTTCAAACCCCGCTAGTTATTCTGGCTCCAGAACCTGTTTTCTTAACCAGTATTCTACACTGTCTCCATGATGACAGAGGTTCACTACAGAACAGGTTAAGTCTGAAAAGTTCTATTGCCAACAGGAAGAATTTCTGGAGACCTGAAATACCTACCTTACTGTACTTGGTGGTTTCTCCTCTACTTGACCCTAGCTAGGCCTCATAGGATCTGACAATAATAGGGACCTAATTCAGTATTAAATATAGCTGTAAAATATCCTTTAGCTGTTGTATACCATCCTCTTGCTACTAGACCCTTTGGAAGTCTGCATTTCAAACTAATATCCGTCACAAGACATCTTTCTTATATCTGTAGATTTTTTTCTTTTTTTTTTTTTTTTTTTTTTTTTACATAGCATCAAACATGATGAAGGCATTTAATGTATTTGTGGATAATGATGGCATCATCATCTAATTTGACAGTTGAAATCAACACATTAGCTGGGCAGGTATCATTCCTTGTTACAGTTAAAGAAAAAGATAAACCAGATTAATATCTAGGTGATAAGAAGACTAGACTCCAGGCTTAGATATATCCAATTCATTTCATATATTGTTGACAGATTAACTGAATTGAGTTGGACTAACCCTGAATACCTTGTATGCCAGGGACTTTGTTAGATACTGACTACCAAAATGAATATGAGTTACATACCTATATAATAATTTCCTACTCAAAACACCCAAATACTTCCTTATTCCCTTTAAAATCATGTCCAAATTCTTCCTTCTAGCCTTCAGGCCCTCTATAATTTAGATCCTACCATAATCCAGTCATTATGGCATAAGTATTTTTTGCCCATTCTCCCAAAGCAAATCTTTGCTATAATTAGGTGGTTTCTATACTGTCCTCTTATATCCAAGTCTCATCCTCCTCTCTGTTCAAGTTGCTCCCTCCCTGAGCCCACTTTTGTCTAGCCTTTAAGGTTATCCATGTAAAACATTTTTCAAGGCCTAGTTCATTTCTTATTTCTGTCAATAATTAGAAACTCAGTAGTGTTTTTATACCCATCCTCACTTGATTCTTAATGCAATGCTGTGTATAGATAAGTAAGCAAAACTTGCTAGGCTTCATTTTATAAATGAGGAAACTGAGGCTCAGAAATTAAGGGACCTGCCCAAGTTTACACAGCAAGTATCAGAGATAGGAGTTGAACTTAGGTCTTCTCATTAAGTCCAGTGCTCAATTCCTGGTTTATAGTATACTATGACATTTTTAACTCCTTTAGAATTTACAATCTATATTATTATTCAAGGTTTTATTCTGTTTTATGCCACATAACCTCTCTCTGCTGGAGCAAATCAGACAGTGGTAACTCTCTTTCATGCACTTCATAGAGTCTAGCACAGCGCTAGGCAAGTCATAAGCACTAAATATATTCTGGATGGTTGAGCCCTTTATACTACATCCCACCGTATTTTCCTTAGGGCACTAGATAAATATTTCCTGGAGGAATCAATGATGGAGATTTTCTCTCCCTGGGCACTTATTCCCTCACACCTAGGATAGGAAGAAGGCCCTAAGATTCCTTTTCACTGCCTCATCTTTCTCCTGCTGCCTTTTGTTCTTTCGATAGATGCCTCCTTGATGTAGAGAATCCAGTAGAGGGTCTGGAACACAGCCCTTTAGGTAAGGGCTTTATTTTTATTTTCTACTCTGCCCTAGACTTTCAGGAGCCAAAAGTTCAAATCACAGCAGGACTGATTCAGCCCTTTCACAAGCAATTTAGTACTGTACAGTTTGTTTAGACTGGTTAAGTTTCCAGGTCCTGGCTGAGCAGCATCTCTTATCTCTACAAGTTTTAATGTATCAGCTTCCCTTGCCATATTTCACTCTCCATGTCTTTCTTCTCTAAAATCAGGTGAACATGCAAAATTACATACTTACACAGTTATATACTTATCAACAACCATGTCAAATAGCTTCAAGGAATTTAAGTACAATACGAGGAGTTTTTTTTTTCTCTGAGTTAGGTAAAACTAAGTATGCAAAAGTTATACTCCTCAATCCTTAGTAGAAAGGGGGCACTTTGTAATCATTCTTTAGTTAGTATATCAAATAACTGAGGAAGGATGTGGTGTTGTTAAATTTTATTCAATCCACCTCAGCTGGAAGGGCGACTGGACAAAAGATCTTAAGTGAAAACACTTTGCCAGGGGAAAAGAAAAAAACTAAGTAGGAAATTTTTCCTTTAATTTTTAATTGTGAAATATTTCAAACATACAGCAAAGAACAGAGAGAATAACAAACAGCCAGATACTCAATAGACAGCAATATCATGTTCTAACATTTTACTCCTCAGATTTTAAGAAGTAAAACATCACAGTTAAAGCTCATTGTGAACTTCTCTATGAGCCCTTTCCTCCCTCTCTGTACATGTAATTATCCTCCTGAATTTGGTGTTTATCTTTCTATTCATGTTTTTATATTATGTATATTTTTCTTTACAATTCATTCAGAAAATTATAGCTTCTAAAGCATTTAACTTTTTTTTTAATTTCTTAAGGGTGTTATATGAAATACATATAAAAGAGTAAATAAAAATTTTTCCTGTGTATAAACTTCTAGCTCAGGAATAGATAGGTAAGTGGATATCTGATAAGACCAATACTGTATAGCAATAGGCTAACTGTGACTCCAGGAGGGATGTGCTTTTGGGTGTTTACTATATAATTATCTCCATGTTTACTTCTTACATAATAAAATATTGAAAAAAATAAAACAAAAACCTCTAGTTCATATTTTGTCTGAAAATCTCAGTGAGGTAGGATATCAACTGGTTTCAGATACTTAAGGACCTATACTACTTACAGAAAACAATAATTAGGCTCGATAGTCTACTTACTGTTTGAGCTCTTGCTTTATGGTATATAACAGATAAAAAGAGAAAAGATCAGTTTCTCTTGAGATTTAGCTTCACATAGTTCTTGCAAAACAGTTATTTCAGCTTTGACTTTTCCATCTTTTTTTGGAGAGGTCATAAAAATGGTTTGTTAAAATCCCTCTCTCACTATGATTTAAGCCCAAAGCTGGAAAACTATTTATGATTAATAAGCATCTCTAATAAAATAAGTACATTAAATAATTAGAAGAGAAATACTTTTAAAAGTTTTTAAAAGATTTTTATAGTCCCCCTCACAAACATTCTAAATTCTTTACCTTAGGAAACTGCTCTGCTAAAGCTATGAGAAGAATTAAAACAAAAGACATTCACTATTGATAAAATACCACTGTGACATAACATTTATGCATAATACTTTGCCTGTAACTTGAGGTTATTTTCAGATGTATATATTATTTTTGCCTCAAAATAAGCATGCTAATTTTTAAGGAAGGAGAAAAGTAAGTCCTCCAAATGGATGTACTTTTCAAGGTCATGCAACCAATACAAACACAGGTCTCCTCACTCTAATACCAGTGCTCTTTCCACATAATTAAGAACGATAGACTACATGGGAATGCACTTAGCATTACTATATTATTAGGGGAAGGTCTGGGGAGGGAGGGAGCAATTGTGGGGATCGTTTTGTAAACTATATAGATGTCTAACCAATGTACTGTATACTTGAAAATAATAAAATAAATAAATTAAAACATTTTTTCCATAACTACAATTGAAAAAAAAGGTGAGATTAATTTTAATGATATATTTAATTTTACCCAACATATCTAAAATATTATCATTTCAACATGGAGTCAATATTAAAAGATGCTATTAAAAAATTTTTTTTATCTCGGTGACATTTAGTGATGTATGTCCAAGCTTATTTTTAAAAACTGAGCAAACAGGAAGACATAATAAATGACTGTTAAAAATAAAGTCCTTACTGATATTTATTGATTACTGAAAACCACTTATAATTATGGTTCTTTTCATGTCATAGAAAATTTTGGGCTTTCAGTGAAAGCCTATGACAGATTTAGCTAACACTGAATGAATTACAATTAAAGAAAGTTATTTTCTTCTTATATTGTTACCAGGAGTAATTTATTCTAGATATTACTGGAACAGAGGTGGATGATTAAACAGTCAATTAAATGTAACAAAACCAACAGCTCCCTCACCCTAAATTCTGAAACATTTTAAAGTTGAATGTATTCCAAAGTGCAACCTAACTATACATTTAAAACTTAATTCTTTTAAGAAGAAATCCCACCACTGAAAAAAAGAACAAAAGCATATACTTGCCTTTGTGGGCTATAAGATTAGTCTTCTTTGTAAAGATGTTATCCCTATTTAAAGGAATCTTAATTCTCCACAGCCACGCCATCTTCAAAGGGCTATACTGACATTGGACTATAATGGGTGATACACTTGAATGATGGATGTGTTCCATTTATTATTAAGTTCACATCTCTGAAGGAGTTTAAATTTTGCTTGGCATCCAAAAAACATGAGGGGGTAGCCATGTTTCCCCCGAGGACCCTTTTTCTTAAAATCTCAGAAGAAAGAAATAATGTTAGGAGGTAGTAATTCAAGCAAGAAGAGGGTCTAGAGTAAGCTGAAGCAGATGTTATGAAGAGGAAGGGGAAAGTTTGAGATAAAACTGTATATGTATATTTTATATAATCCTGCCACTAAAATAAACTCTATATTTTAAAATTTGATTAAAATCAGTTTTGCCAAATGGTTGAGAATACCCTGATGATAAAGCTTGTACTACTACAATAGGATACAAGGATCAGTCTGCCCAAATCTACTTTAAACGCAATGCCAACAATTCCTACTTGGATGTTTGCTCAACAAGTTACTTTCACTAACTTAAAATGGTTTCGTATGTACTAATTCTTTGTTTCAGTCTATAAACATTTTCTTATTTTTTTTTTTCATTAGGAAGATGTTTAGGAGGTAGAAGTGACAGGCTTAGGGATTGATTGAATGTTGGGGGAAAAGTCAGGGATGAATATGAATTTTCTAGCTTAAAATACTAAGTGGATGGTGGGGTCCTTAACAAGTGGAGGAAGAAACTTTGGAAGAGAAATAAATTTGATAAATATATTAAAGACAATCACAGAATACAAAAGAAATTGTAGGCAGTTAGAAATAGGGGTTAAAGCTCAAAAAGAAATCTGAGATGGATAGATTTGGAAGTTCTTGGCACACAGGCATAAAGAATGAGGTGGATGAGGTCACCAAGAGACTACATATAAAGAATGTGAAGCCATAAACACCCTTGAAATTACATGCAAATTTAAGTTGTATGGACACATTTCTTTGATGAAAGGTCTAGTATTTTAATCAGCTTTTCAAATGACTCCATGTCCCTCGAAAAGTTGAAAGTTTCTATCTATGCTATAAAGTAAAAGAGAGGCAAGGATGATTTCCTGGTGAAAGTTAGCTTTTAGACAGAAAGAGGAAGAATTGCTGGTGCAACCAATTGGGGCTATGGGTAGAGAACATAAGGAGAACCAGAAAAGAATGATGATAAGAAAGCCAAAGGAGGTGAGAACTGTAGAGAGGAATGGTTAGCAGTATCATTTAAGATGGGGACTGAAAAGTATTCACTAGAAATCTTCACGAGAGTAGCAGTTTGAGTGGTGGAGGAAACAAAAGTCAGATTTCATGGATTAAGAGAGAATGGGAGTTGAAAAAGAAGGCAGTAAACACAGACTGTCCTTTCAAGAAATCAAAAGAAAATTTTAGTTTCAGGTGAAAGCAAGGTTATGGAATTGTATTTTAAAATTGTATTTTAATTTCTTTTAGTCTGATAAAGACCTGATCACGTTTATGAGGGAAACAAGCCTCATTATATATTTATATATTTAACCCAATGACAAAAGAGGACATTGTCACAATAATTGAACTTGACCTGCAAGCATTTTTAAATTAAAGGATACAATATTTAAAGAGTTTAAACTCTAAGAAACAGAAAGGTATAGATGACAAGACCATTAGAATGTTTTGTAGATTCAAAACCTTCTGAAATGTGTTCACACACTAGAACCTAAAAGATCCATATCAAATTAGCTTGTCAGCCATTTTCCAGAAATGTCTAGTGACAGAAAAATGTAACTGTGTGTGTTTTAAGAATAATTTAATTTCTCATTCTTGACATATGCCTGACATATGAAGAGATCTGTAGAGGTTTATTTTCTGCCTTCCTGTATGTGTTTGTATGGCCTAAGAGTAGATGCAAAATCAGAGATAAGTGTGTTAAAATAATGGCTATCTCAAACAATCCCTTGGCAATCTCAACCAATCTCTTAGTTTACATTATTATTACCGTGCTGCTAAGTAATCCTCGCCTTCTCGATTCCAGGCCAGTTCCCAAACTCCCAGCAGACAAAACTACCAGCATGCTATGTGGCATTTAGAGTTCAGTACACCCAAAATAAAACTACAGTTGTAAAAAACAACATCAGGGGGAGAGGGAAAGAATCCAGTTAGTGAGCTTTACATGGTGGAACTTAGTACTCCAAAAACTGAGCACCTGCGTGGTTACCTAATTATGGTTAAGGAACTTGGAATTTCATATGTAACTTCTGGCCAACAGGTTATTTATTTATTTATTTTTAAGCAACCATTTCCTCTTTTCAACCACTGATAAAATCTCCAACTCAAAAATAGTAACACACATGAACTTTCTATTGGCATAATATTATGTGTAAGTATTTGTAATCTTTCCAAATATGCCTTTTCTATCTTCTATAAGGCCTATATTTTCATATCAATTATAAATATTTTATATGGCTAAAGATACAGCAGCAATATATTTGTAAGAGAGACTATGTGTGTAAAATATATATATATGTTATAGATCATCCTTTTAAAAAAAGCCCTAAGTTTGTTCTTCTTAACATTGAGTCATTTGGTATTCTGTAGAATTCGTACATTAACCTAAGATAATCATTTAACTTAATTGCATATTAAAAGTGATTTCATTGATTAGATGTTCCAGTGCTTAAGAAGAGGGATAGTTAAACAAAACAAAATACAACAAAACAAACTGGCCTCCTAGGTATCTTTTAACTTATTTGAAAAAGGCTTTAATCTTAATATTAACTGCTTTTTTTTTTTGGATGAAGAACTAGGCTGTAGTGATTTTGAAGGTTTTTGAAATATGTAAAGATTTGTTTATTATGGGCATAAAATTATAATCCTAGTTTTATAAGAACTCAGTTTATAATGATAAAAAGGAATAATAGCAAAAATAATAGTAGTTACTACTTGTTGAGTGCCTATTAACTGTAATAGGCACTTAACCTTTTATCTTAAATCCTTATGAAAAACTGTAAAATATTCTTGTTTCTATTACAGAGTTGGGGGAGTGGGCTCAAAGAAGCTAAATATCTTTTCTCAAAGCCTGTAAATGGATGAAAAGTTTGGTTCGTTATTCATTCCTACTTCCAAAAGTTACTGAGTACCTTCTTCTATGTGCCAGAATTCAAGAATACAACCATGAACGAGATAGAGATCATTCCTGCCCTCACTCAGTTTTAAGTGGCAAGAACAACAATAACATGTAACAATAGTGTTAGCAGTGCTGTGAAAGGGAAGCAAAGAGTTCTGTTAGAACATGCAGTGAGAATTTTTCCACTGAGGAGTAAGGGCTGTTGTAAGCAAAGGTGGCTCACAACTAATTATGTGTTTCAAACTGTTTCTAAATTTTCTGACCTTTTGTTCAGTGTTTTAGCAGAACAGCTGTTTTAGGGCTGGATTAGGTCATTGATAACAGGTCCTTCTCTCTCCAAATGGCTGCTTAGCTTGGGGGAAATTCCCAGTGAAGAATTAACACCAGAATAGTCTGTTGATTATGTTTATTCATACATTCTTTCTGCCTCAGGTTGGTGGAATAGTAGTGAGTCAGAGAAGCAAGTCGATGAGTCTTTCCTTAATAAAAATTCATTGAGTGGATGAAACAAAATGATCAGTACCTTTAAATAGGGTTTTCCAAATGGCATCCAGTGGCTGTGACTTTAGGTAGTAATCATCCAGGTTGAATCAGATTTGACCTACTGACTCAGAGATGGCAAGCTCCAGTTTCAAATGCAATACAACATTTGTTAAATAACTTAATTGGTATCTAAAGTCTGACAACTTCTGTCCTTGTTTTTTTCTCATTAGTGATCTTAATACCATATGATGTAAAGGGTTAGTAATAGACAGTTAGAGAAGTTAGGCTCTGTTTGTGACATAAAATAGAAAAGAATTTAGTCAAATACTAGTGAAAGTACAATCACTTTCTATCTTGCCATAATATTTGGTGCTTAATATTTGTTAAAACTTTCCTATAAACTATTTTATTTGCTTTTCAACAATCCTATAGGATAAATGGGCAGATGTCATCATTATTTTATAGATGTGGAAACTGAAGCTTAACATAGTAAGAGGTGAGACAAAACTAAAATCAGGTCTTCTTGCTCTTAGTTTGTTGCTCTTTCCCTCTATTATACTGCTACATGTCCACACTTCCCTTAATGACCCCTTTGTATATATAAAAAGAAAATCAACACTGTAGACTTGGAGTCTTATCTAACTAAACAGGAAGGCTAAAACAGAACTGAATTTTTATCCATAAAAATGCCATTATACAGGTTGATAGAAAATATTTGTATGCCTATAATTTATATACATTTCCTGTTTAATCCTAATTTAAAGAACAGATGCTGCTCTGGAATAAATTTTTAACTTTACTTCGGAAATATTTTGTTTTTCAGAAATCTTGTTCTCTAAAAGCATCTGATGAAAATATGACAAGCATTTTGAACTACCTTTTCTGAAGACAAAGAGTCTACAGATAATACTCAACATATTAGTTCTAGTAAGTGCTCTTTAGTTTCACTTTGTAAAAATTCTCCATTAGATGGTTTACTCATCATCTTTTGAGATAATTATGAATGTTGAAGTGATGGCAATTGAGAGTTCATTTGGGTTATAACAGGGAATCTTTCTATGATATATATTTTTAAATATATATTTAAAACATAAATAGACACATGATACATACAAATACATACATACATACATATGTGTGTGTGTGTGTATATATATATATATAATTTTTCTTACCCTGAAATATATGCTTGTGTATACCCTGTGTACACACACACACATATAGATGGATGTCTGTGTGTATGTGTGTGTTTCAGGGTAAAGAAAGTTATGTATATCAGGAGTTCCTACAGTTTATACTATTTCAAGCCACAAACATAAGAATATGAGAAGGGGGGCGGTGGGAAACTTGACCTTATACTGAACTCAGCAGTTCTGAATTAAGTGTTCAGAATAGACTTTTCCTCTTAACCTTTCATCTAAAATGAATAACTTGTTGTGAACGAAAAGGAAAGTATATTAATTTTATTTTTTTTAAAGTTCCTTGAATATTTCCTGGGAGAAAGTGAGATTCTAATTCTGGGGGTTAGAGTGAAGAAGTGGAGAAGAATGGGCAAATCTTTGGTTCTTATTTGTGGGCTATTTCTTCAAAAAATGAAATTAATTATACCTTTTATTTAATTGGGAAAATAATTTTGGGAGAAGATAACAGCACTATAAAAGGTAATCATCCAGTCATGAATTACTTTTAAAGCTACAAGATGCCTGTTGCTATACAAGCTTCCCTAGTATCAATTCATTCATTTATCATTTTTTACTCAGTAATTTTACATTTAGGTAATGCATGCCTATTAGTTGCCAGGGCTTGGCCTGGACCTCGGGAATGCAAAAATGAGGAATGCATAGGAGCTGACAGCCTAGAGGGAGACAAAAAAGAGTAAAAATTGAAGTCTTTCCTTAGAGAGATATGTGACTTATTAAGAACTTTCATGGCTAATTTTATAAACCAAATTAATACAGAATAGACCCAAAAATTCAACACAATTTTAGAGCAGGATTAACAGCAAATTCACTAAAACTTTTTCATAAGTATGTGAAACTATCCTGTGAATGTGTCTTTTCTTTTGGATATATAGTTGTCTTTACCTTGTAGGCTATGATTTTGTGTTGTTAATGATGGAAAAAAAGTCCTTAATATACTGGTTCTCCTATCCTGGATGTATGCCTTCAAACTCATTCCCTGGGTTTTCTTGGTGCATTGTTCTGTCTGTAGGGTAGGTCTTTACCCTGAGATAATACCAATTAATGGTCTTGCTAAATTTGGTGAGCCAATACCGATACAAGTCATCACTACTCCATCTCTACTCTTCAAACTCATTCCCTGGGTTTCCTTGGCTGCACTGTTCTGTCTGTAGGGTACTCTACCCCTACACTTGAGTTCCTTACAACATGGCTTTGGTTTTAATTTTAAACATAATCTGGAAAAAGCTCTTCAAATGCCTCAAAAGCTCAATGGCAAGGGGAATAAAGTAGGCCTAGCAGGACTTTGGATCATGAGTAGTTTCTAGGATTAGGCTCTGATTAGTAGAACCTACACATCTGCTGAAATAAGTCAGACAGAGAAAGACAAATACCATATGATTTTACTTATATGTGGAATCTAAAGAACAATATAAATGAACAAACAAAACAGAAACAGACTCATAGATACAGAGAACAAACTGATGGTTGCCAGATGGGAGTGGGGTGTGTAGGCTAGGTGAAAAAGGTGAAGGGATTAAGTACAATCAATAGTCATGAAATAGTCACAGGATGTAAAGTACAGCATAAGGAATATAGTCAATAATATTGTAATAACTAGTATGGTGCTGAGTGGGCACTAGACTTCATAAATTATATAAATGTCTAATGTCTGAACACCTGAAACTAATATAACACTAAATGTCAACTATAATTGAAAAAATAATAGCAAAAAGAATGAGTACAAGTTCTGTAGTAGTATGAGTAGTTTCAATTTTGATCCAACACTGAGTAGCTATATGACCTAAGGCAAGGGGAAAAAAGAATCTACACATCTGTCTCTACAGACTCCTTCCAGCCACAGTTGGCACAGTTTCTGCCACAATCACTTAGAGCACTGCTGCTCACAAGCCCTGAGGGTTGAAGGACAGTTCAGTACTGAGGAAGACTCTATTGGTGGACTCAGCAAAAAGTGATAACCCAAAGCCAGGGACTTCCCAAGGTTGGCCCCTTTCATGTGGTCTGTGTAAATAAAGTACAAGATATTCCTTGAGAATGCCATAAATTAGTCACCTAAGGTGATAGACCTACGGAGTACACGATTCCTCTAAAAACTTTTGTTTTATCTAGGATCCGTGAGCTGAATAGGTCTCAAAACCTTCCTTACAGGGCATGACAAAAAATACATTGCCACTTCTAGGAGACATGCCCCGTTACAGTCTTAGGTCAAAGGATTCACCATCAATTTCAAACTTTTCAATAGAGGGCTATGGTCATTACGAGCCAAACAAAAAAGGCTTTCCAAGTAACAGCCACAACTGTGATGGATACTCCATACAAAGGCTTAGCTGATAATAAAAGGTTGCTCTAATCTGGTTTAATTCCATTTGAAAACCAATAATTGTGTTTTCCACCAGCCTTATGATGCGGCTTCAGAATCTGAAGCCTAGGTTGTGGTCTTCAGCCTGAATCTTTGGGACCTTGATGGGATGAACAAACATTGATGCAAGAAGTTACAACTCACATTGCTGAAGAGCTACATCTGGATTTTCCATAACTGGTAGAAGTACATGTGGGTACCAAGGGGGGTATTGTATCCACATGTAGAACACTGGAGACGATGGTAGTAGCTGTGGCTTTAGCTCTCTTTTGCAACTCCCTGCCAATGCCCTTTAAAAAGGAGTATTTCTATAAAGAATATTTGTATAGCACTTTGCAATTACTGAAAGTGGACTTTTTCAAAAATGTACAGAACCCTCATATTGGATTGTAGCTAAAATTAAAAATTCCTTGCTATTATCACTTATTTAATCATTAGATATTATACAGCATCCATCTAGTTCTTAAGGGAGATGTCCCCTTGGTTTTAGTCTATTTCTCCTTTCAATTCTGTCAGTTTTTGCTTCACACATTTTGATGGTTGTCATATGTATAAATGTTTACAACTGTTATATTTTCTTGCTGTATTGAATCTTTTGTTAATATGTAATGTCCTTTGTCTCTGGTAAACTTTTTTTTAATTTGAAGTCAATTTTAACTGGTATTAGTATACCCACCCCTGCTCTCTTTTAGTTACCATTTGCATGGAAACATTCCTATCCTTTCATTTTCAACCTGTCTTGTGTCTTTGAATCTCGAATGAGTTTCTTGTACTTGGGTCATGTGTTTTTAACTCTTATGCCAATCTGTTTTAACTGGAGAGTTTAATCCATTCTCAGGGTAATTACTGATAAGAAGGGACTCACTTCTGTCATTGTGCTATTTTTTTAAATACATGCCTTACAGCATTTTTTTTGGTCCTTCAATTCTTTTGTAGTGAAATGTTTAAATTCTTTTCTCATTTCCTTTTCTGTATATTCTGTAGCTAATATTTTTGTGATTATAGTGGAAGCTATATTTAACAATCTAAAGTTATAACACTCTGATTTCAATATATACCAGCTTGGCTTCAATAACATACAAAAGTCCTGCTCCTTTACAGCTCCATCTTCACCCCTTTTAGTGGTTGATATCACAACACTCCATCTTTATACACTATGTGTCCAAAAACATAAAGTAATCATTCTTTTAAATGCAGTAGTCTCTTAAATTATATAGAAAACACGATTTGGAGTTAGAAAGCAAAGTTATAGTAACACTAGCTTTTACATTAATAACTTTTTTCTTTAAATGTATTCATTTTTTAAATCACATAGGAAAAAATATATAGTTATAAATCATTGTTACAATAATAATAGTTTATAACTGTCCTTGTATTTACCTCTATTGAGATCTTTATTTCTCCATATGGCTTCCAGTTATTGTCTGTGTGTCCTTTCATTTCACCTTGCAAGAAACCCTGAGCATTTCTTGCAGGACAGGTCTAGTGGTTGCCAACTCCCTCAGTTTATATTTATCTAGAATGTCTTAATTTCCCACTGTTAAAGGGCAATTTTGCCAGATATAGAATTCTTGGTTGACAGGTTTTTATTTTTTTTTTTTTTTCTTTTAGCATTTGAATATCTTGGCCAACTGTCTTCTGGCCTCCAAGTTTCTGATGAGAAATCTGCTTATAGTCTTATTGAGGATCCTTCATTTGTGACAATACTTCTCTCTCACTACTTTGAAGATTCTTTGTCTTTTGAAAGTCTGATTATAATGTGTCTCAGTATAGTTCTACTTTGAGTTCATCTTACTTGAAGTTCATCGACCTTCTTGGATATTTATATTCTTTTATCTTTCATCATATTAATGAAATTTTTAGCCATTATTTCTCCAAATATTCTTCTCCTCCTTCTAGGACTCCCACGATATGTACTGGTCCTCTTAATATTGTACCATAGGTTTTTTAGGCTCTGTTTACTTTTCATCAGTCTTTTTACTTTCTGTTCCTCAGACTTGAGAATTTCCATTTTCCTATCTTCAAGTTTGATAACACTTTCTCCTGTCTGCTCAAATCTGTATTTGAATTCATCTAGGGATTTTTCATTTCAGTTACTGTACTTTCCAGCTCCAGAAGTTCTTTTGTGTTTCTTTTTAAGTTTTTAGTACTATTTCCATTTTATTTACACCTAATTTCCTTGATTTTCTTCACATCTTCTTTTAGTTCTTTTAACATCTTTAAGACAGTTGTTTTAAAGTCTTTATATAGTATATCTGCCATTAGGTCTCTTTCAGGGACAATTTTCCTTTCAATTGGTCATACTTTCCTATTTTTTTGTATGCTTTGTGATTTTTTTGGTTGAACATTGGACATTTGAATCTAATAATGTAGTAATTTTGGAAATTAGATTCTCCATCTTCCCCAGGATTTACTTTTTTTATTATTATCATTATTATTATATTATCATCATCATCATCATTATCATTTTGATCGTTACAAGCTGTCTCTATGCAATAGATCAGACTAAGGTATAAACTTAAAGTCACTTTTGGGCCTTTCCGTGGGTACTGTGGTCACTTTCTAATTATCACCTCATATGCAGTTATTTTTAAATGTCCTAGTCTTTAATGTCCGGCTTCCAAAAGGGAAAAAAGCAAAAAATGAAGGGAGATAAAAAAGGCAGCCAGCCATTTAAATGTCTGGAAGTCACTTCAGCTAGAGGGAAAGGATCCTGCAACAATGGGAGGTGCAACAGCTGCCTGCCTCTTTGCTGGCACCTCTGTGATCAGAAGCAGCAATAAGCTATCAGAGCACAGATCCCCGATAGTGGGAAGATAAAGTCATTTTTGCCCATCCTGTCTTCTAGAGCTGTGTGCAGGCTCCTTCAGAAACACATGCAGAGCTGCCTGCCATGGGCTGAGGGTGAGGGAAGGGTATCTGTAAAAGCTAAGGGCTGAAATTGACCACAGTTTACCTTTCAAGTCTTCCCCTGGAAGTTCCAAGTCTTCAACAGACTCCAGAGCTCCAAAATAGTTATATCAGGCAGACACTGCAGTGCAACTGTTGTCTAGGTAAAGACACAGAGTCCTGATGCTTCCTATTCCACCATCTTCTCAGAATCCACTGTCAGCAGTGATAGGTATTTGATACTTTATTGGTCTTTGGGTTTTTACAATACAAGAAAACAACTATTCCAAAAACTTAGTTTGGCAAAATCAAGAATTGGAGAGAAATTTGCTTTTTTTGTATGTTTGTTTATACCATGAAGAATAACATCTGGGGGAAAAAAGTAAGATTATTTACTGAGTTTTAAAAGATATACCTAATTTCATCATGGCTGCAATAATTAGATTTGCTTTTCAAATCAGATTTAAGAATGCCTTTCATTGCTACCAGCCAAGCCGAACATGCCAGATAATATAAAAGAGGCCTGTGAACACATTCTTCAAGAAATAAAGAGTACTTTAGTGAAATGAAAATTCTTACTCCTGTCAAGTGGCTAGCAAAAGAGCCTTTAAAAATGTGCACTTAGCAATTTAAAGGGGCTACTTCATACAATGGCAGAACTCAGAGATGAGAGAACAGTTCACTACACCCCCCTGTGGCCACACCCAAATGTTTATAAACAACTGACAGTTCTTCGAATTAGAAGAGTAACCCACGTAGCGGGAGGTAGAGATTTAAACTTCAGAAGGGCCAATGGCTAAAGAACTACAGTTTTGGCGTGGTCAGTTAGAAGACAGTCAGTTTTTAATACATGAAAAGCTCTACTTTTGTAAATCAATCAATCAATCAATCAATCACACATATATTCTGTTAAAAGCTCAATAAATATTTCACTTCTCCATGAAATGCTGATGTCATCATTCTAGTTCTTAAAACAGAAAAACAAGCTAGTGGAACATCTTACTATCAAATAGCTCAAAAAAATAATTCTTTGTATTGTATTTGTAACCTTTCTGTAATGAGATTTTTCAAAATTAAAAAATAAAAAGATAAAATATAAGGATTAAATTGTCAGCTCATTTTTACAATGGACTTTTCCTCTTTACCACTTTCTATTTTTTTTAAATCAATGAATTCTACCTCACATTCATTAGGATGTCCACTGTCCAAAAACCAGAGAATAACAAGTATTGGTGGGGATGTGAAGAACTTGAAATCCTTGTGCACTGGTGGTAGGAATGTAAAATGGACAGTATGGTGGGTCTTCAAAATATTAAAAATAGAATTACTACATGATCCACTTCTGGGTAATACTCATTTAAAAGCTGGGTCTTGAGAAATCTGTACCCCATGTTCATAGCAACATTATTCACAATAGCCAACAGGTGGAAGCAACCTAAATGTCCATTAACAGATGAATGGAGAAATAAAATGTGGCTTATGTTACATATAATATTATTCAGCTTCGAAAAGGAAATTCCGACACATGCTATAACTTGGATGAAACTTGAGGACACTATGCTAAGTGAAATAAGCCAGTTACAAAAGGACATATATTATATGATTCTCCTTATGTGAGGTACATACAGTAGTCACATTCTCAGAAATGGAAATAGAAATGTGGTTGCCAGGAGCTGGGGGAAGAGGAGGATGGGGAATTATTGTTTAATGGGTACAGGGTTTCAGTTTTGGAAGTAAAGTATTCTTTAGGTTAATATACTCTTTAACTGGAACATATACTGAAGTAGAAGTACATCCGTACTCTTCACAGCCAAAATATAGGCAATGTAGTACATTTATTGTCATTATGACACATAAATCCATACAAAAATTATTCTACCAAATAGGCTGGAATTAAATGATATCATATCTCAAAAGTACAAAATAAACAGAGCAAATAAAAGATAAAGAAAACTTGATGAAGTACCAGAGACAGAGATCTGGAAGAAATATTTTTCCGTAAACTAAGAGAATTAGTAACACAGTGCCATTGTGAAACTATATCTTACACAAAGACATACCCTGATTCACTTCTAGAAAAGATATCATTTCTAGTAAAGATATCAACATTTCTATTCTCATTTATTCATTCCACAAGCATTTACTGAGTGTCAACTATATGCTAATTGCTGTGGATACTGAGATAAAAGACAGTCCCCTGTCCTCATGTTGATGTCAGATGGGGAGGTGATTGCCCACCTCTAGCCATTTCCCTGCAACAGCTTCCTGGAGAGTTTGCCTGCCTTTTCTTATACTGTATAACACTGCTAGACTCTCTTCTGGCAGTCATGTCATTCCTCCGGACAAAGATCTATCACATCAAAACTCCTCTGCTTTTAAGACACAGACAATTATCTTCTTATTGTCCCCAAAACACATTAGCATCTATTTCCAAATTACTGAGGATTTCCTTCTCCTCTCTCCCATCCTTCTACATTTGGAATGCTCTTCTACTCTCCTATCTAAATTCATTTATTCAAGACCTGGCTCTTCCAAGAGATTGTCTGAGACTCCACTGGCTCACACTGTCTCTCTCTCCCCTATTTGCTGAAACCTTTCTTTTCATTGCTAGGTTTGAAGTACCTTACGGAAAACAATATGTTTTCAAAGGTGAAGAACTTTTTCAGTAGACAGTGAGTAAACTTTGCATCTATGAAGACTAAAGAGGAAGAAACTAGGCTTAAAAACAGAAGAGGTTTTGGGTTGAACATGAAAAGTTACTTTGCATTAAGTTGCAAAATAAAAATAAAAATTGGCAACATATATGTATTGTTTGAATTGGGGAAAAACATTTAACAAAGAACAATTTCTCCCAAGTCTTTGAAACCATGTTATTTTATAATACTATAAATTGCTCACCCCAAAGACAATGTCCTAAATTGTCATTCCTTTTTACTTTATACAATTCTTAAAGCTGGTATAGACAGGAATGAAGTAACTCTATTGTAATTAAAATATTTATTTTCTTAATTTAAATCTAAAGTACTTTGTATCCTACCACAGCAATTCACCCTAAAAAAGATGTCTTTGGATTTCAAATGTTTATTTTACTGGCACATTTTTTTTTTTCATTTGTTATAATTTTAGTAGGTTGTCTCATATGAGATAGCTGTTTATAGGTCAAAATAGTTTAATATTGGCATGCTTTATGGTTTAATTTTATAGTTACCTTTCTCAGCTGTTCCCCAGTCAGCAAAGTGGGTCATTACACAACAAGAATAAAATCTATGAGCTCATAAGTATGCAAAAGGAAGACTGGCATCGAATTTCATCCATTTTAGCTTTTCGCTAGAAAAGTAATGACACACGACTTGGTTTTTAGTTCTGTAATCATGTTATCTTTTTATGCTTATTTTCTGAGAAAGACAAATTATTCCTAGAATTTAAATGACATTAAAAAGGGGCCTGTTTGTTTTTAAAGTGTAGTAGAATACACATAACAAAACTTGCAATCATAACCATTTTTAAGTGTACATTAGCATTAAATAAATTCATACTGTTGTGCGGCTATCATCATCATCCATATCTAGAAACTTATTCACTTCCAAAAGGGAAACTCTGTATCCATTAAACAACAACTCCTTGTCCTCCCCTCTCCCAGCCCCTGGTAACCGACATTCTACTTTCCATCTCTGAGAATTTGACCACTGAAGGTACCTCATATAAGGGGAATCATACAATATGTGTCCTTTTGTAACTGGCTTATTTCACTTAGCATAATGTCCTCAAGGTTCATTCACATTGTAGCATGTGTCAGAACTTCCTTCCTTTTTAGGACTAAATAATATTCTATTGTAAACACATGCCACTTTGTTTATCCATTCATCTGTTGGACATTTGGCTGCTGTGAATATGAGTGTACAAACTTCTTGAGACTCTGCCTTTAATTCTTGGGTACATATCCAGAAGTGGAATTGCTGGATCATGTGGTAATTCTATTTTAAATTACCACCAACAGTGCACAAGGCTTTCAAGTTCTTCACATCCTTACCAACACTTGTTATCTTCTGATTTTTGGATAGCAGACATTCTAATGAATGTGAGATGATATCTCATTATAATTTTGATTTGCATTTCCCTAACGATTAGTGAAGTTAAGCATCTTTTCATGTGCTTATTGGTCATTGTTTATATTCTTTGGGGAATGTCTATTCAAGTTCTTTGCTCATTTTTTGAGGTTATATAATGGTTAATTTTATATGTTAACCTGATTGGGCCACAGGGTACCCAGATATTTGATTAAATATTATGTCTCTGAGGGAATTTTGGATGAGATTAACATTTGAATTAGTAGACTGAGTAAAGCAGATTACCCTCTCCAATGTGGGTGAGTTTCACTATTCCACTGAAGGCCTGAATAGAACAAAAGGCTGAGTGAGGAAGAATTCATTCTTTCTGCCTGACTTGACTTTGAGCTAAGACATCAGTCTTGCCCTGATTTCAGACTTAGATTCAAACTGGAAGCTATGTCTTCAGCTCTTGGGTCTCCAACTTCCAGGTCTTGGGACTTCTCAGGTTCCATAATTGTATGAGCCAATTCCTTATCTATCTATCTATCTATCTATCTATCTATCTATCTATCTCCCATTAAGTCTGTCTGGAAAACCCTGACTAATACAGATTTTGGTACTGAGAGGTAGGATGCTACTGTAACAAATATCTAAAAATGTGGAAGTAACTTTGGAACTGGGTAGTGGGGTAGAGCTGGAAGAGTTTTGAGTTGTATGCCAAAAAAGGCTGTGAGATTGCCAAGAAGAGAGTGTTAAAAGGCAATCCTGGCAGGAGCTCAGAAAGAAAAAAGAAGAGCAGGAGAAAAAGCTTTCTATCTTCTTAGAGAATACATAATATTCACAAATAGAATGTTGGTAGAAATATGGGCTTTAAGGGCCATTGTGATGAGATCTCAGATGGAAATGAAGAATATGTTACCAGACAGTGGGGGAAAGGCAATCCTTGTTATAAAGTAACAAAGGACTTGGCCGAATTGTGGTCCTGTTCTAGTGTTTTGTGAAAAGTGGAACTTGTGAGCAATGAAATTGGATATTTAGCTCAGGAAATTTCTACGCAAAGTGTTGAAGGAGCAGTCCAGTTCCTCCTGACTGTTTATAGTAAAACAGTTGAAGAAATAAATGAATTGAAGAAAGAGTTGTGAAGCAGAAAAAGAACTTAACATTTAAAAAAAAATTCTCAGCCTGTTCATATTACAAAAAATGAGAGCACGTTCAGAAGAAAACACCAAGAGTGTGGTGACCAACCATTTGGCAAAATTAATGTGGGTGTGAACTACAGAACTAACTGGCCATCTCAACAGAAGCCGGAATAGAAATGGGATTATACCAGCAGAAACACTGCCAGCTGAGACTAAAGGAAACAAAATGATTAGAAATTAAGGAAATGTGAAATACATTATCCTTCAAGAAAAAGGAAGGACCCAAAGGTGATTCAGAGATCATAGGACTGCTACTCCCACCACAGCCTAGAGTGCAAAGCCTGAGAGATAAGACGGCCTCTACCCTGGTTTCAAAGGGCAGGACTACTGCTCAACAGCGTGCCATGTGGGTCAGCCCTTGTAGAACACAGCATGGGTAGTAGTCCAAGTGAGCCAAAGGTGCAGGGCTGCCCTGCAGGGATGATACCACCATTCCAGTGGGTCCTGAAAGCAGAACCAATGCCCCTGTAGGTCCAGAAGGCAAGTATCAAACCAAAGAGGATAATTCTTGAGCTCTAAGATCTAATGGAATTTGCCTCGCTAAACCTTGGATTTACTTAGGACCTGTCACCTCTATTTCTTTTGCGTTTTTCCCTTTTGGAATGGGGATGTCTATTCATTGCCTATCCTACCATTGTATTTTGAAGTGCATAGCTTATCTCGTTTCACAGGATCATAGGTAGAGAAGAATTTTGCCTGAAGTCTCACTCTTATCTGATTTAGATGGTATTTAGATGAGACTTTGGACTTTAGAGTTGATGCTAGAACGAGTTAAGACTTTTGGGGCTGTTGGGATGGAATAAATATAGTTTGTATGTGAAGGACAATATTTTAGGGGGCAGGGGTGAATGTGTGCCACCCCAATTTTATAGGTTGAAGCTCCAAACCCCAATGAGATGCATTTAGATATGGGGGCCTTTGAGAGATAATTAAGGTTAAATAATGTCATGAAGGTGGAGCCCCCATAAAAGGATAAGCAGCCATATAAAAAGAGGAAGAGATCAGAGCACTCTTTCACTCCCAGCCATGTAAGGACACAGCAAGAAAGAAGGCAGCTGTCTGTAAGTCAAGAAGAGAGCTCTCACCAGGAACCAAATCTACCAGCACATTGATCATGGACTTCCCAGCCTCTAGAACTGTGAGAAATAAATGCCTATCGTTTAAGTCACTCAGTCTATGGTATTTCATTTTAAGAGACCAAGCTAAGACTGTTTGCGTCTTTTGTTATTGACTTGTAAGAGTTCTTTATACATTCTGGACATTAACCCCTTATACTATTTTCAGATATTTTTTCCTATCCTGTGGGTTGCTTTTTCACTCTGTTGACTGTGTCCTTTGATGCATAGAAGTTTTACATTTTGATGTAGTCTAAAATATTTATTTTTTGTTGTTGTTGCTGTGCACATTGGTTTTAAAAGGCATTGTAGTTTGGGCTAATTATATTAAAAGATTACTTTAAACATGATGTAAATAAATGGAATTTGGTTAAAATAAAAGATCATTAATGCAACACGTTTTTTATTACCTGGAACTGGTATTAGTTTTAATGATATGCTATTCAAAACTATTCAATTCCCTACTATAAACCACAATTGAATCAACAGCTGGCAAGATGAGTTCAGGCATGCTCAATGAAAAGATGCTAACTCAATGCTGGTTTATTCTCAGGTAAGTGATGGAGAATGCCAGAACAATCTGTAGCAGCCAAGCACACAAAAATCAACCTCTTACAAATCACCTAGCTCAAGAGGCATTCATTTGGCACTTAGGAGATTTTTGCTTTGAGTCAAACTTAAGTAATTAGATCTAGAAACAGTCTGGGAAACACGCATTGTAAGAAAGTACAATAGGCAATTAAAATTTTGATTTTTTCAAATGGGTGCTACTAGGTTTTTCTTCATTTATTTCTATAAATGACTTTTTTCTCGTGACTAGAAGCCTACACAAACCCTCTGCTAATCATATTTATGATTTATTGCCAACAACTTTAAAAACAAGGGTCTTTATGGTTCTTAATGGCTTGATAATTCAGTACTGTGAATAAGAGAATAAACTTCATTGCCTCATCATTATGTAATTTTTTTAGAACAACAGTTATCCCAGTAGATGCCAAGTCATATGTAAAGCTTAAAATTAATCCAGAGATCTTTAAATTTGGTCTACTAGAATATTTAAGAATTTTTTGGAATCCTTTTTTATTCAGTGGGAATAAGGTTATGATGCCTCTGGTAAGCATTCAGGTAAAATTTCTTCTGGTTTCTATCTCTTAGCCCTATGCAAAACAATGACACATTCACTGTCGATTTCACTAAGAGATGGTGAAAAATTAAGCATTATGCCAAAATTTTTGTGATAACCACGACTGGAAAAATATTGCCAATAACCTTAGTTACTGATGAAAAGAAACTATTTTTACATTAAGTTGTAGTTTATAAGAGCGAGGTATGTATCAACAAACACCTGATAATTCATCATTAAGGAAACATTTCCTTTAGCCAGCTTCTCCACAATGAGCATGCTTATTGTCTCTTTTCTTCGTATCATCCAGAATGGCTCATGTGATTGTGTTAAGAAGATACAAGTTTGCTAACATTTAAATGACCATCTAGGATTTACCAGAACTGTTTCCTGTGGGAGAGTCAATTAAAAAAACCACTTAAAGGAAATTACAGAAATGTTATATACTTCCTAGATGTCTCATAATTTTTTTTAATGGTAGCAGATATTGGTACCCTTTTAATGACATGCCCCCTACTGCATGAGAGGGAGAAAAAAAGTTTCATTGTATTGAAAGGACTGGGTAAGTTATTCAGTATATCATTTGTATTTAGGAAGGAAAATATTAACCAATCTGAAAGAACTGCAAGATCTATCAAAATGAATGACAAATATAAGTACAAAACTAAAGGCTAAAATTTTCTTCAGTTGATATTTTCCTAAAAAGTAAAGAATATTTGCTTTTTTATTATCCAAGATAGTTCTAGAGACTTGGTTCAAAACTGGGCCAAAATTGGCCTTTCTGCATTTTCTAAAACGCAATCTATCATTTTACTTATTTTATTTAATTCATTTATTTAATTACTGAAGTATGATGACATACAAAATTATATTAGTTTCAGGTGTACAACATAATGCAATCTACCACTTAAAATCTTTGAGTCAGTAACTGGATTCTTAAAGCAATTCCATTAGAGACCAATTAAGGAGTTTGGAAAACCAGAGAAAAAAATCAGAGAAAAAGCATTAACTACAGAAATGCTAGAGGATATAATGAACAAACATACCTCCTGGGCTGTGACCGGCATTCCTCCTCCCCACTGTCTGCCTCCTGTATAGACAGGAAAATGAGAAAAATAAGTTACAAACTGAGGTCTCATATCACAATATCAACAATGCAATTTTACTAAGCTTTTTAGTAGGAATATCCCTTTCATGCTGTGCACTTGAACTAAATTCTCTCTATAAAAAGTGACTTCAACCAACCCAGGAGGTTGATATAAATCAATAGAATTTATTCCCAGGGGAAACTTCAACAATAGTCTACAAATTTCATTGATAACAAAGTACTGATAATTAAAAGAATTACCTCTAAAAGCCAACCGAAGATGTTATTCTTTCATATATTGTTATATTATTGTTGTGCTACAAATTCCAAATGAGTGGGCATTCTGACTACCACCACCAAATCTCACCAAGATGACCTATTAATGATTCCTATCCCCAAAGAACAACCTAAACAATAAGCACCACTTCACAAAGTGCTCATTATCAAATCACCATTACCATCACCATAATGGCTACCACTTCTTTAGTATAACATGTCAGGCACCTTGCTCAACACTTTAAGTACATTGTTCTACCTTTTCCTTATAAACTCAGAAGGTTGATGGTACCATATTTTCGCTGATTCTGACATACACACATAACTTAGGATAAATCAATGTGATAAAGAAAAATCACTGAATCATAGTTTAATTGCAATATTTAGTTTTTCTTAGTGGCACCAAAAATAATTGAGGGTGTTATAACTTATGGCAATTTAAACTCAACAAGATATGAATATTTCACAGATGAAGAAACTGAAATTCACAAAGAGGAAAGAAGTTGCCCAAGGAAACTCATATTGTGAAGCTAGAATTAAAACTGATAAAACACTGCCTTCCTGACGGAGAAAAAAAATGGCGTAGATGATAGAGGCTCTGTTCATCCCTCTGGCGACCAAATCAAAAAAAACAAAAAAACAAGGATCAATCAGCAGCAAGGAAAAATCACTTGGGATGAACAAGCCACACAACTAGGGAGAAATCCAAGAAATCACCCTGCAATGGCAGAAGGTAGGATGGGGCGAGGACACGGAGCTGCCGGGTCTCGAGTGGCTGAGTGAGATGGAGGCTGCGGCAGCAGCAGGTCCCTCTTAAAGGGGCCATGTCCAGAGTGACATCAGAAACATGGCTCAGTGAGAGACGTTCCTGGATCTCAACCCTTGAAACAACAATAAGCTAAATATCTAAAACTCAACAAAAAACATCAGCACGTCTGAATGTGGGATCTACGCATAAGAGCTACCACAGGTCAGAATTCCGGGGGTCGGGTGGTGGACTGGGAGCAACAAAGAAGCTGCCTCTCACAGCCACCAGAGCACCCTGTAAGAGGAAGGGGGAGGGTAGAAGGTGTGGTGCCTTCCCTGAACAGCCCTGCCTGGGAGTGCTGTGAGCTCCACATAGCCGGCAGCAATGCCTAGTCATCAGGGCAGAAGGCAGAGAAATGAGGATGGCAGAAAAACGGGGATGGCAGAGAAACAACAGTTGATTTTTACCGGCTGCGGCTGCAAAACCAAGGCTGAGCCACAGCCCCCATCCACTAACTCAGAGGGCCTTTCCCCGCACACTCTCCGAGGCAGAAAGGCACGGAGCCCCAGGAGAGTCTGAGCAAAGGCTACCGAAACTGTTGCTAACGCTGACAGGAACTGAGACAGGTTAGTGAGCGTGATTAAACATCTATAGAAAAAAAAAAAAAGACACCATTAAGACTCTGTATAAAGCAGAGCTCCAAGAGGCTTAGACACCACCTACTGGAAACCAAAAGAAAAACACCTCCTTTGCAACAGGTTAGGAAGCATAATACAATAAATCTTTCTGGAAAAGAAATCAGAATACACTTCCATTAATGCCCAGGCAGAGAAATAGTCCATTAGACACCATGAACAATCAAAGTGACAAGGCATCTCAGAAAGAAAGAGAAAAATCTCCAGAAAATAAGCGTATAGACATAGAAATATATGACTTAAATGAAAGAATTCAGGATGGTACTTCTGAAAAAACTCAGAGTTCCAAAATGTACCATAAAAAATTTCAGGAATTGGAAAAACAACTAGATGAGCAGAATGAGTTCTTTAGCAAGGAAACTGAAACCTTCAAAAAGAACTAAATAGACCTTCTGGAGATAAAGAACACACTGCAAGAGTGAAAAATGAAATAAGAAGCTTGGGAAATAGAGTTGACCAAATGGAGGAAAGGATCAGTGATATTGAAGACAGAAATCTAGAAATAAATCAGAAGGAAGAGAGGAACAGAAGAATGAAAAATAATGAAAGAGAAATATAAGAACTAGCTGATAATCAGGAGAGGAAACATAAGAATAATGGGATTATCAAAGGGGAAAAGGAGCAGGGATTAGAAAGCATTTTCAGACAAATAGTTGACGAAATTTCCCAAATCTAAGGAATGAGCTGGAGCTTGGAATTCAAGAAGTCAATAGAACACCAATTATCTCACCCAAAAAGGCCTTCACCAATATTGTGTTAAAATTATCAAAAATCAATGACAAAGACAGAATTCTCAGGGCATCCTGGGAAAAGACGAAACCTATAAGGAAAACCCATTCGATTATTGTTGGACTTCTCAGCACACAACCTTACAAGCTAGAAAGGAGTGAAATATTCACAACTATTAAATGAAAGGAACTACCAGCCAAGAATAATGTATCCAGCTAAGCTCTCCTTTAGATATGAAGGAGAAATAAAGACCTTTCCAGACATATAAAAATTGAGGAAATTCACTACGTGGCCTGCACTACAGGAAATACTGAAAGGGGCAGCTCACCTAAAACAAAATGACCAAAAAAAAAAATGTAATTAGGAGTAAAGGTGAATAGCAGGCTGATAGAAGCAGAGGACTACAACCCTTACTAGGAACAGGGCATTATAAACTTAAATATAAGAAGAGATTTGCTATAGCAAGATAGTAATGAATGTTCAGCATACATAGGGACAAATTGAGACAATAATGACTGAAAAGGGGGATTCAAAGATCCAAATTCACAAAGGGGAATGGAGATAAGGCACGTGCAGAAGAAAAGGGACGACTGTATATATATATATATTATATTACATATTAATAATGGTAACCACACACAAAGATTCAGAACTGAAGTATATAACATAAAACAAGAAGGACCAGAGGGAAAACCCACAAAAGCCAACCAAAATAAAGAAAACAGAAAACAAGGACAAGGAAGCAATGGAAACACTGAGCTACCAGAAAGCAAAAGATAAAATGGCTATAAGAAGACCTCATATTTCAATAATCACCCTAAATGTAAATGGACTGAACTCACCAATAAAAAGGCACAGAGTTGCAGAATCAAAAAACAAAACCCAACCATATGCTGCCTCCAGGAGACACATCTCAGCTCCAAAGACAAATATAGACTCAAAGTGAAAGGGTGGAAAATGATATTTCAAGCAAATGGCATTCAGAGAAAAGCGGGAGTAGCGTACTAATATCAGATGAAATAGACTTCAAAATAAAAAGAAAGATACTGAGGGACACTTCATAATGATAAAGGGAATCATGCACCAAGAAGACATAACACTTATTAATATCTATGCTCCCAATCAGGGAGCCCGAAATATGTAAAGCAATTACTAACAGAACTAAAGGGAGAAACAGACCAAAACACTATCATAGTAGGGGACCTAAATACCCCACTGTCGATATGGACAGATCATCCAAACAGAAAATCAATAAGGAAATAACATCCTTAAATGACACATTAGACCAACTGGACATAATTGACATTTACAGAGCCTTTCCATAAACAGCTGCTTATACATTCTTCTCTAGTGCACATGGAACATTCTCAAGATTGACCACATACTGGGACACAGAGATAGCCTCAACAAATATAAGAGGGTTGAAATCATACCAACCATATTCTCTGATCATAATGCTTTGAAACTAGAGATCAACTGCAAAAGAAACAGGAAGAACACAAATACATGGAGATTAAACAACATGCTACTGAAGAATAACTGGGTCAGAGAAGAAATAAAAAGAGAGATCAAGAGATACATAGAAACAAATGATAATGATAGTACAACATATCAAACTTTTGGGAACAGGCAAAAGTGGTCATAAGAGGAAAGTTCATATCATTACAGGCCTACTCCAAAAACAAGAATGAGCCCAAATAAACCTAACTGCTTCATCTTAAAAAACTAGAAAAGGAAGAACAAATGAAGCCTAAAGTCAGCAGAAGGAAAGAAATATCAAAATTAGAGCAGAAATAAATGAAATTGAAAACAAAAACAAAAAACAAAAAAATAGAAAAATAAATAAAAAGAGCTGAAAGGTTAATAAAATTGACAAACCCCTGGCTAGACTCACTAAAGAAAAAAGAGAAAGGACACAAATAAACAAAATCAGGGATGAAAGAAGGGAAATTCGACAGACACTGCAGAAATACAAAGGATCATACAAGAATACTATGAAAAGTATTAACACCAAATTTAATAACCTAGAAGAAATGGACCAGTACTTAGAAAAATACAACCTTCCTAGACTGAATCAAGAACTGGAAAATCTAAATAGACTGATCAGCAGTATGGAAATTGAAACAATCATCAAAAACCTACCAAAAAGTAAAAGTCCAGGACCAGATGGCTTCACCAGTGAATTCTACCAAACATTCAAAGAAGATTTAATACCTATTCTCCTCAAACTCTTCCAAAAATCGAAGAGGAGGCAATACTTCCCAACTCATTTTATGAGGCCAATATTACTCTGATACCAAAACCTGGTAAAGATAACACAAAAAAGAAAACTACAGACCAATATCTCTCATGAACACAGATGCAAAAATCCTAAATAAGATACTAGCAAACCAAATACAGCAACATATTAAAAAGATATACACCACAATCAAGTGGGCTTCATCCCAGGGCACAGGGATGGTTCAACATATGCAAATAATTAATGTGATACACCACATAAACAAATTAAAAAATAAGAATCATGATATATCATATCAATAGATGCAGAAAAAGCCTTCGACAAGATACAGCATCCATTTATGATCAAAACACTTAACAAAATCGTATTAGAAGGAAGTACCTTAACATAATAAAGGCCATATATGACAACCTCAGCCAACATTATACTTAATGGTGAAAAACTAAAAACCTTCTCTAAGATCAGAACAAGGCAAGGCTGTCCACTATCCATGCTTACTCAATATGTATGTCGAGGTCCTTATGAACCAATCAGGCAAGAGAAAGATATAATAGAGAAAGAAGTCAAACCGTCACTATTTGTGGATGACATGATTCTGTATATAGAAAACTCTAAAGACTACACAAGAAACATCTACTAGAAAACAATAAGCAAATACAGTAAATTTCTGCATACAAAATCAATGTCAAAAATCCATAGCGTTCCTATACTCTAATAACAAGTGTCAGAAAAAGAAGTGGAGAAATAATTCCTTTTGCATTGCAACAAAAAGAATAAAAATACTCTAGGAGTAAATCGACAAACATGTGAAAGGCCTATGTAAATAAAAGCTATGATCGCCTATTAAAGAGAAATCCAAGAAGATACAAAGAAATGGAAAGAATATTCTGTGTTTTTGGACTGAAGAATCAACATAGTTATATAGATTTAATGCAATCCGCCATCAAAATCCCATTGGCATTTTTTAAAGAAATGGAACAAAAAATCTTCAGATCTAGTATGGAAGCACAAAAGACCCTGAATTGCCAAGCCATCTCTGAGAAAAAAAAACGATGAGGCTGGAGGTCTCGACTTCAAATTATATACTACAAAGTGACAGTAATCAAAACGTCATAGTATTGGCAGAAAAACAGACATATGGACCAGTGGAACAGAACTGAGAGTCCAGAAGTAAAACCCATATTTAATAGGGCAAATAAATTTTTGATAAAAAAGCCAAAAATTATACAGTGGAGAAAGGAAAGCCTCTTCAATAAATGGTCTTTGGAAAAACTGGAAGCCACCTGCAAAAGAATGAAACTAGACTGTTGTCTATCACCACAACACCAAAATTAACCAAAATGGATTAAGGACCTGATATAAGACCTAAAACAATAAAAATGCATAGAAGAAAACATAGCGAACTAAACTCAAGGACCTTGGACTTAAAGAGGATTTTATGAATTTGACCTCAAAAGCAAGGGAAGTAAAAAGCAAAAATTAATGAATGGACTACATCAAACTAAAAAAGTTTCTGCTCAGCAAAGGAAATTTTCAACAAGGTAAAGAGGACAACCAACCAAGTGGAATAATATATTTGCAAGCAACGCCTCCGATAAGGGCTCTAATATCCAAAAATACAAGAACTCATACAACTCAATAACAACAAAAAACAAACGATCCAATTAAAAAATGGGCAGAGGATCTGAACATACACTTTTCCCTAGAGGACATAACAAATGATGCCAACAAATATATCAAAGATGCTCAATGTTGCTAGCTATTATGGGAATGAGAAAATGCAAATCAAAATCACAATGAGATACCATCTCACACCTGTTAGAGTGCATAATCAACAGGACAAGTAAAACAAATGCTGGAGAGGATGTGGAGAAAAAGGAACCCTCATACACTGCTTGTGGGACTGCAATTGCTAATGCCACTGTGGGAAAGACAGTATGGAGGTTCCTCAAAACACTAAAGAATTGATTTACCATATGATTCAGCAATCCTCTACGTTATCATTACCCCAAAAGACTTGGAAAATCATACCCGAAAAGATATTTGCACATGATGTTCATAGCAGCATTATTCACCTGTTACCAAGACATGGAAGCAGCCAAAGTGCCTATGTAGAAGCTGGTAACATATATACAATGGAATATATAACTCAGCCATAAGAAGACATGAAATACTGCCATTTCAAACAACATGATGGACCTCGAAATAATCATACTAAGTGAAATAAGCCAAGACAGAAAAGTTGAAATCACATGAATAGTCATATATGTGGACATAACACTAAAAGCAATAAATGAGCAAGGACAAACAGAGAACTCGTGGAAATGGACAGTAAACTAGTGGTTACCACAAGGGTGGGGGCGGGAGAGGGAAAAGTAGATGGGAAATAAATTTAAAATCATTCCTTCAATTTAAAAAAAATCATAAATAAATTTAAAAAGAGAAAATAAATTCAGCTGAGGCACAACTATTTGTTATGAAAAAAAAAAAGGGGGCGCTGTCGCGCGAGCAGATTTTCGCAGATAGACCGCTTGCTCGTGAGCACCAGTGTGCCGAATTTGGCTGTACGCAGGGCGCACCAGGACTTATGAGGCGCGACATTGTGGGACTGAGGACCTCGGTGAGACTCACACGGTACAGAAGTGCCGATGGATCCATTGTTTCCTGTGTGAGCTCTCCCCACTACCAGTGCTCTGGACACAGCGCCACCATAGCTGAGATGTCATCAAACTGGATAACAGAAGTCGCTCCACCCAGAGGATTCCCTGAAACTACCTGTCCCCCAACTTGTGCCCTCAGCCAGGCACATCCAGGTGTGTCCTCAAGCAAAGTCAGGTGCTCCTTGATGAGCAGCGCATAGACTCACACTGGGCATCTGGCCTATTGGTTTCTGATGTGGCCTTTTAGGCAACTATAAGCACAGCATCTGTGGATTGCTTGCTGAATATTAACAGGTAGCCCAGGAGGGGCAGAGGCTTGGGCTAAATTGGCCTACAGCTAACCCCTCGTCAGACTGTGCCACTGGACATCTACTACATAAAGCCACACTAATAAGACCAGGAGACTTAAGAGCTTTGCTTAGTACATAGAAACAGACACAGAAAGGCAAGCCACAATGGGAAGACCAAAGAAGTGGAAACCACATAAGAAAAAGAACAGAGTTCCAGATATAATGGAGTCAAGTAATCAATCTAACAGATGCAGAGTTCAAAACACTGGTATATAAAGATGCTCAATGAACTTTGGGGAAGTGTAGAGAATATCCAACAAAGAGATAAAAACATAAAAATGGAATAGAAATTATAAAAGGGAACCAATCTGAAATGGAAAATATATTATCTGAGATGAGAATAACAGATTTAAATGGAATAAACAAAAGATTAATAAAATGAATAAAGAAAAGGAATCAAATGCCCTCATCTAAAGGATGGGAAGGCCAAGAACATGCAGTCGAACAGCAAGAGAATAAGATGCCAAGACTATAAATAATTTAAAGGAGAATATGGGACACTATTAAGGGTCTAAATATCCATCTGATCAGCATAATTGAAGAAAAATCAAGATGTTGAACAGCTGTTTGAAGAAATTCATGATGGAAACTTCCCTAACCTGGTGAAGGAAATGGACATAAAAACCCAGGAAGCTCAGAGAATTCCAAAAATCAGGATCCAAAGAGGCCCACACCAAGACACATCATAATTAAAATGCCAAAGGTTAAATACAAAGAAAGAATATTAAAAGCAGCAAGAGAAAACAAATTTACATATAGAAGAACACCCATAAGACTGGCAGCTGATTTCTCGAAAGAAAACTATGCAGGACAGAAGGGCTTGGCAAAAAAATATTCGACAGGATGAAGACCCAGGATCTACAACCAAGAATATTTATCCAGCAAACTATCATTTAGAGTCAAAGGACAGAAAAGAGCTTCCCAGACAAAACAAGCAAAAAGAAATTTATCACCACCAAGCATATTACAGGAAATGTTGGAGGAGTTCTTTTAAGAAGAAAAAAACATGTATCAAAAGCAGAATAAAGAATGGTAACAAGTACATTCCTCAATTCAATAAATGGAAAAGAATTAAGTGCTCCAACCAAAAGATAGAGTGAAGAAGGCATAAGAAAACAAAACCCCTACATATAAAAAGGAAGGAATGGAAAAAGATATTGCTTTGATGACCTAGAAGGTATTTAAGTCAGACAGAGAAAGATAAATGCTATATGATTTCATTATATGCAGAATCTAAGAAATAAAGAGAACAAAACTAATCAAAAACAGACTCACAAATACAGTGGACAATTTGGTTACAGCTAGAGGAGTGGAGGTTTGGGAGGCTAGGAGAATGGGTGAAGGGCGTTAAAGAAGTACAAATTAGTAGCTGATGGATGGTCACTGGGATGGAGAACACGGTTATAAAGAATTGCAGTTTAGCATTAATACATTGACTAGTAGAGGGTCAGGAGGCGAGCATTTGGGGGGACATTTTACAAACTATATAAATGTCTAACCAATGTACATAGTATGTACTTGAAACTAATTTTTTTTTAAAGTTAAAAAAGAAATATATATACTGCCTTCCCAACACACTGAAAAAAGCCTATTCATTCACCCCTCCCTGGCCTAGAGTTAGAAATTATTATGTGGTATAGATATTACACAGATTCTTCAAGGAGACAAGGATACTGACAAGAAGAAAAAGTAAGAAAAGCTGAGAGCATTAAAGATACTGAGGTGGCTTACTGTTAAAAAAATTTGCTCCTTGACATTTTATATTTGCTCTTTGGTCACTTTTTGCCCTATTTCTAATGGTGTGAGGTAGGGGTGAAGGTTCATTCTGTTTCCCCCTATTTGTTGGAAAGACGTTCTTTTCCTTCCATTGTATTACTTGGATCTTTGTAAAACTTCAAGTGACAGTATAAGTGAGGTCTACTTCTGGGTTTTTCTTTTTTCTTTTTTTTTTAAAATTCCGTTTATCTATTGTCAATCTTCATGTCAGTCCCACACCATTTTTTTTTAATTATGCCTACAGCACCTGGTCTTCCTAGGTGGTCTCCTCCAAGTATTACCAGGCCTGACCCTGCTTAGCTTCTGAGATCAGTGACGGGATCAGGCTTGTTTAGGGGGCATGGCCAATTAGACTCTTTATATGTTATTTTATTTAATGTGTACCATGACCCTGTGGACTCAAGGTCACAAAGCCAATTTTTAGTGTAGTCAGGATCTGAACTCAGGTCTATTTTTCTGCTATAACCAGCTGCCTCTACACTAAGAATCTGACTGTAATACTTTGAATCTATCTTTGATAGCCCAAGATAAGGGATAGGAAAGATGCTATGGAAGAAAGTATATCTCTTTTTTTTTCCTCCTCTTATTCTGCCCCTCCACTTCCATCCCTGACCTATGGATGTTGCCATTTCCCTTTTCGTTCCTTAGGTTCTGCATATAAGTGAAATCATATGGTATTTATCTCTCTCTGTCTGACTTATTTTGCACAGCATAATAACCTTTAGGTCCATCCATGATGTTGCAAGTGGTAGGATTTCATTTTTTTTTTATGGCTGAGTAATATTCCACTGTATACATGAACCAAAACTTCTTTATCCAATCGTATGTTGATGGGCATTTAGACTGCTTCTGTATCTTGGCTATTATGAATAGCATTGCCATGAACACAGGGGTGCATAGATCTTTATGAATTAGTTTTTGGCTTTCTTTTGGATAAATACCCAGAAGTACAATTGCTAGGGTTCAAAAGTATATCCATATTTAATTTTTTGAGGAACTTCTAGACTATTTTCCATAGTAGCTGTACCAATTTGTAATTCCTTCAACAGTGTGTGAGGGTTCCCTTTTCTCCACATCCTTGGAGAGAGGTGTTTCTAACATAACATTAAGGTGTTTCTTAATGACTTTTTTCTTTCTTTCTTAGATTAATATTATAATAGTTAGGTTAATGATTGATTTGCTTCCCTTCATCTTACTTGGGGGAAAAAAAAACCTAGAAAAACAACAACTCAGTATATTAAGGCATTGTAGACCTTAGGGTAAAATGGATTAAAAGGAATGAAGAAAATGTTCAATTATGTTTATTTCAATATAACTCACTGATGAAAATGCAAATATACAACACTGCTTATTCAATACGAGTAATTATCAGGTAATAGTTATTTTAAATAGAGGCATTTAAAGAGATAACAGCTAAAGGGAGAAAGCTTACCATTCTATTCTACCCCGTGCATACACCAGATACAACATCCACCTTCTCAAGTAGTGTCACACACTGTTAGTAAAAAGTGCCAAATAGCTGACCTGCTCAGAACATTAGAAATGACCAGGAGAAAGTATAGAGATAGCTCTTAGTCTCTTCTTAGTGAATAATTTCTGATGGGAGGAGAACTAATGAATTAAATGACTAAATATATGTTTGTTGGCTTTTAAAAAATATCCCAGAGTCCCATTGTTAAACAGTTTTTATTTAAAGGATATAATTACTTCTTGATATTCTTAAGAAAAATTTCACCTATAAACAATATAGTGTGAGATTCTAATGTGCGTTTAATGTTAGAGTATTCAGGAACCATTAGGTGTGAATTGAAAGATTAATGCATTCTTTTTTGTCTTACTTAATATCTGAGCCTAAATATAGGCTGCTAAGTAAAAGATGTTTTGGAAAATGTAAGCATCGTCCTATCTGCTGAGAAATGGGGAAGGGAGGAAAATGCTGCCAGCCTTGAAAAACACTAGGCTAGACAGGTGTTAAGCAATACTTCTCCAAACCTAATTGTTCAAGATTCTTTACACTTTCCATATGCTCCAATCTAAGTTGAATCATTCATCATTCTTCAAAGGTAGTCCATGCTATTTCATCAACCTGGAAGGCCCTAACCTCTCTCCTATATCCTTCCCCAGTTTTCAGAGTTGGTTCCAAAGCCAGTAGTAGTTAATGACATTTCTTTTACTATTTGACAGACTGTCTATCTCCCTCCAAACCTGAAGTTACTGTGCATCTTTCCTGTGGCACTACCCAATTCTGTTTATGGGTTACAACTGAGAGCTGTCGCTGGATGTCTTTTGTCTACAATCCTTATTATGCTTTAAAAACTTATTTAGTATATACAACTTAACTCACCCACTGGCAATAATTTCAGAGTTGCTATACTGTCTTTTCTCTCACTAGAGATGCAACTCCATGAGGCTATTTGGTTTTAAAAAAGAAAAAGTCTTATTTTGTTCTGAACCTGGTACATCTGACAATTATGCAATATGTAAACTTCATAAGTCACTTGTTCTTAACTCTGGCTCCCTTTGGAACTTTTTTAATAACAAACATCTCCAGGCTTCATTTCTTAGTCCTGAGGAGGGGCCAGTGGTGAAAAATTCCACATCCCATTCTCTGAAGACCCCACACTTGGTCCATTCCTTCATTATATCCTGACTCCTCAATATGATCATAAGGTCTTATGCTCAGCCAGGACATAGTGGACAATTACACTAATTTTTAAATTGAAATACTTCTCTACCTGATGGTAAATTAGTAGCTGCCTAGAGCCCCTCTGAATGTTTCATGATCCTGAGACAAATAGGTTAATGCATAGCACAACAGAGGTCTTGCTCCTGCCTATTCTGATTGGTTAATAGCTGTGCTTACCAGTTACTAAATATTTTGAATATCACCTCTACATCTTTTCTTTAAACTTTGGCTTAAAACCCTTGATTCTGATCTTATCTTAATCCTGGAGATAGTGCCTGTTTGTTCCTTTTGCCTATATCATCTGTCCTCTTCTCTGTGTCCTACTAGCTACAATCCAATTGCTTAGCCTAGCCTCTCGTTTTAGCACCAGTCCTGTGCTAATAACTGCCATGCTTCTTACAAGGCTTTTAAACTATAAATGGCACTGATAACATCTGAGGGGCGCTAAGTAAAATCCGCTTATTAAATTTCTCTTAATACAAACATCTGAATTGTTTATAGATATAAAGAATTAGACTATGACCAACCAAAATTATTACTTGAAACATTACTCAGAAATAAGGCCAAAGAACACATGCAGAAAGGTAATGCAGTAACATTGATTACTTACCAAATATTACTAAAAACATGATTTTTTTCAAAATTCCCAAAGCCATTTCCAAACTAAGGAGTTAATATATATAATTAATGGTCTGACCAAAAGAAATTAGAATATTTCAGACACAGATGTATTACTAAGACAAGTTTGATTAGAGAGAAATACATTGCTATTTTTAATATTCATATTTAAGTCCAGATAATCAGCTTTTTAGCCATCAACAAGGGAAAATATTAGTCAGGATACTGGATATCTTTGAATGGCAAATAATCAACATATTAATTGAGCGCTGCTAGAGTTCATAGGGGACACAAAGAAGTGTGAGACAGTACCATACTAAAGGAGTTTATTTGCCTGAGGAGATAAAGCTGTTTTATTGGAAATGGTGATCCAACAAGCACAGTGTAAATGTATGGCATAGGAAATGTATTTCACAGGAGTTCAGAAGAGAGCTACCACTGTGGGTACAACGTTCACAAAAACAAATGAGCTGAGTCTAATCTTGAAGGAAGAGAAAGATCTGAAGAGGCCGAGAGACTCACAGGGCGTTTGAAATATAAGCAAAAGGAAACAGCAGGAATACGTTTGATACGTGGCGGCGGTGGTGGGTCACAAAGACAAGTTGCAGAGGGCAGGCGTCTGGGCCTGATTCTATGGGAAAGCCGGGGAAGGTATGTATCAGCATCTCAAAAATGGAATAAAGTTATAAATATGTTGCTTGGTAGTAATAAAAAATTCTTTAAGGAAACAGGCTTAAACTTGGAAAGCCAATCAGTAAGATCTTTTTTAGGAAAAAGTACTTTTCTGTAAGTTAGAAGACACTGATCACAGATATCCACTAGAGGGCAGACAAGTCAAAGCTTACACCGTGGTTGAACTGGCGAAACTGCATCCACAGAAAATCCTAAAAGAATTTATTGTTTTAAAGACCATTTTCAGTGCCTTGAACCTTGGACAGAGCTTTAAGCTGGCAGGTAAATCTTTCACAGAGTAGCTTTCTATGGTACAAAATTGCAAAAAATTCTTAATTGCAAAACAGACCAGTGGAAAAGTTATACTTTGGGAATCTGACTTTGCTGACAGTGCTTATACATGACAAGCATACCTAGAATGCCGACAGCAGCACTCATCATCACTGGCTACTTTACCTCAATCTAGCTACCCCACCCATCTCACTCACATTCTAACCACCACACAAGCCAAAGCCTAACAAAGTGTATGCTATCTGGACCATGATTTCAATCTAGGTTCCCCTTTTAGTTATCTGGGTGAGTGCTTGGTCTTAAGGACTTATATCCCTTTAAAGTCAGAGTAAGGCGAGGCCATCAATAAAGAGTTTCTTTATATGAGCAATTGCCTCAGCGGGCTGAGGAGTTATTATATGGGGATGTTGGTGGGAGTCCTCAGGTCTAACTAGGTCATAGCATGAATATTAACATCTAAATAAAAGGGCTGAGAATTCCATCAAACTTTTTAGATACTAAGACTAGATTTTGCACAGTACTATAAATACATTTCCTGTTTTGATCTCTTGCAAAATGTCCATCATTAAAGGTACAAGGGCAATCCTATTTAGTAGGTTGACTTCCTGTCATTAGCTAGACGTAGTTTTCTTCCATTCCTGACCAATGCTAGTATCACAGGCATTTTCTTTTCTCCTTGGAAAATGAATTTTAATTTCACATAATAGGTACTTCAACTGCAAGTAAATTTTGCTCTCTGAAATTCTTGTAGTATTTCCAACAAGCCATGCCATCTTGTCTCTTACTTAGACTTTGCTCTGTTGTTCCCTCTGCCTCGTATCAACTTCTTTCCGCTCTGTCTTGCCTGCTTCTACACATCCTTCAGCCTGTAGCTGAGGTGTTCATTTCTCCAGAGGCTTTCCTCGATGCCTCTGCCACTGAGTTCTGTGTTTTTTCCAAGTGCAGCCATATAGTTGTCTGATATAGAAATTCTCATACTGTTTGTTTACTTGTTGGCCTCCACATTATAAGTTTGAAGGCAGGAACTGTATGTTAATCACTGCAACATCCTCAGCATCTAGCAATGCTCAATATATATTTGTTGAATGGATGACTAACATAAAAGAAAGGCCAAGTATAGTAGGACAGATCCTTCAAATGAGGTCATTCATTTTCTATAATGTTGTAGATTCAGTCTTCAAACATTATTTTACTATACATAATTTAAATACAAAAATGTAGTCATAATTCCTAGCACAAGAATATTCATGTCGTATTTATCCCAGATTTTCACATGGTCAATCATTTTATAGACTTGCACAACAGAATTCTGATTAAAAACAAAGATGAATGGAACAACACTGTCAATAGTAGTCATAAATTACTGAACTAAATCATCCCTCTCTTGTTTTAGGATTGGGTTCTATTTGCTATTTTATTTTAGATTGTCATACCTGCAATATTTTTCTTTATTGCTTTTCTTTTTTCCAGTTGAATATTTAGGTACGTTTCCTAAAAAATTAGCTCGTTAATTCATTTATAATTTATTGTGATTTATGGTTTAAGATACAATATATCTTAATTTTTCCCCCAAGTAGTTAATCAGTTATTTCAGTACTATCTGGTTATGAGCCCATTTCCCCTCGCAATGACTTGAAATCCTTCCTTAATTATACATTAAATATTTCCATGTACTTGGGTCCATTTCTGAGCTTTCTAGTCTGCTACATTAATCTATTTATTTCTTATACTGGCATCACACTATTGATTGTTATTAAGCTTTCAATAATTTCAATATCTGACTGTGAAAGTCTCCTTCCCAAATGAACTTAAGAATAGCTTTGTTAGGTTTCCCCCACTGTAAATATCTCTTTAGAAGTTTGGCTGAATGGCATTATTATTAATTTGGAAATTAACTGGGAAGAAATTATATCTCTTCAATCCTGATTTTTCCCACTCAGGCATGCAGATTATATCACCACTAATGTAAGTTTTCTCTTTTGTCCTCCATAGAATATAATAGTTTTAAAAAATCTGAGTCCTGTGATTTGTTACATGTATACCTATAGATTTTATTGCTGTTATTATACATGGAATTTTTTACATTATATTTTGAACTGGTTTATTGCTAGAAATATAGAAAAGCTACTCATTTCTATATATTTATTTGATATATATTTAAAATTCTATATATTTATCAACTAGTTAAAATTTTTAAAAATAAATTTTTATAACTTTTTATTTGATAAGTATCATTCTCTTCAAAGTGTGAAAATGTAAGAAGTTATTCTTTAAAATAGTGTTTGCAGTCACAAATAAAATTACTTATAAATGGAATGTAAAGCAAATAATTTAGTCCAAGATTCATAATTCTCTAGTGATATGCATACTCAAGGATAAAATATTTAAAAAATTATTTTCCATTGAGACTTAATTTACATTTCAATGTTTTTATGATTTTTTAAATTAAAAAAAGGAAATTATACATATCTAACATAAGAACTGTTATCAGGGAGGGAGTGTAATACTTATTTCTGACCCCTGCAGAAAATAGGAAGCTAGGAAGACCCATTAAATTGTGAGCTTTTGAAAATAGGGACTTTGTCTTATCTTTCTAGCCAAATACCTGGCACACAAGTATGTGTTTTTGTTGTTATGGTTGTTAAAACATCTTTACTGAGATATAATTCACATACCATACAATTTACCTATTTACTTTTTAGTATCTTCACATGAATGAGTATGTGTTCTTACCTATTTACTTTTTAGTATCTTCACATGAATGAGTATGTAGTCATAAATTTTAAAACCATGCCAATATTAAAAAATAAAAGTGTATATGCAAAGAGGGAGGGAAGTGTTTAAAAAGTTAGGTCCAATAATAAACTGAAAAAAATATTTTCACCATATATAAAAAATGGATAAATAAATCTCAATAAACAAAGAATTTCAATGAATCAATAAGAAAAAGGCAAACATCCCAATAGAAAAATGGGCAACGGCTAGGAGCAGGTAATTTACAAAAGAGATAGAAATGGGCTGAAAAGTAAAAATAGTAACTTGAAATTAAAAAACAAAAGTTTTAATAAAGATGCTGTGCCATGTTTTCCCTATTAAATTATTTAACATAAAACAAGTGATAATGTGCAATACCATCAAGGGATTAGGAAAATGGGAACTCTTTCTGGCAATTTGTATCAAAAGCTTTAGAAGTGGGTCATTTTTACTTTATAATTTCATGTCTAGAAATGTATTCTAGTACAAAAAAATCAGAGATATCCCCAAAGATTTATGTACAAGAATACCACTGCAGACTATTCATCATAGCAGACAAGTTGTAAGCCACCTTCACATACGAAAGACAGGAAAAGTTTAAGTTTAGTAATGAAGTAAATGCTACATAAGAAAATTTCATCAAGCCATTAGTTTATGTTATCTATTTAAAATGAGAAAATAATCAGAGTATAATGATTACTGGGAAAAAAAGCAGGTTTCTTATGGGATGTGGATTATAAGTGGTTAGTTTTTTCTTTATGATCATCTATACTTTCTAAACTTTCTACAATGATCATGGTTATAATCAGAAAAAAAACTTTAAAATGTGGAGTAGGGACATGGGAAAAATATACAGATGTCTGTTTTTTTTTCTAATTAGATGTCTTCTGAGATATTCAGTAGAAGATTATACAGATCATCTAACTGATGTTTTAAAAGAGACATAATTAATAAGCTAGAATATCATCAACAAGTAAAAGCCCTTTGCTGGCAAGTGGCTACCTGAATAAATGACACATTTCCTTTCCTTCCTCTTTGAATGGCAGCTCCTAAACTACTATATAACCATGTGAACTCAGCTCAAGTTCACAAATTTTTCTATCCTATTCGATGTCCTTTTCTCTAGAGCTGTGCTTTTAAAACTGGGATACAAGCACTCAGGGTCATGCTTTAGTGTGGTGTAATTACTGAAAACCAAAGGATGGATATAAAGCATATTCCCAGATGGTCCATTTTACCTGATGGAAACAATATTTTTATAGTAACAGAGATACAGATATATAAACATTTGCATAAAATTAAAGTAAACCATAAGAATTCAAGTAAATTTCAGCCTTGTCATAGGCTCCTTTAAACTCTATATACCCAGACTGCCAGGGGTTTCCTCTGCTGTTAGAGAAAACTTCTGGAAAGATTTGAAGGGCACTGCAGGGAACTGTTATATGTAACTTTAATGTTCAGTCTTTGCCTAGTATTGAACAATTAAGACATAAGTTAAATTCTGCGGAGTATGATAGGTTAACACGTATGAAAGAGAAGATCAAATGCTTATGACCCCTTGTTAATACCTTGATCTACCTCTAAGACCATAGGCATGTCTCTTAACTTTATTTGGCTTCCATAAACAAAAGACTGAAAAACAAAAGTGCTGAAAAAGTTGATTTGCCACTTAAACAAACAAACAAACCCAAAGCCTCCAACCTTACTTGAAGTGAAACATAGATACTGAAATGAAGGGGGAAAAATGAAGTTATAAATCAGAATGTGATCTAATTCCTAATACAAGTTAGGCCTAGTTAGTGATCCTGATGCACAGAACAGCATAAGACCAATCATTAATAGTCTTCCACACTTAAAACATGCCTTGCTTTTTCTGCATAGCATAGGAAACCATCAAACAAAATAGAAGACAACCTACTGAATAGAATATATTCGTATGATATATCCAATAAGGGGGTTGATATCCAAAATACAAAAGAAACTCATACAACTCAATAACAAAAAGTAAATAATCTAATTAAAAAATGAGCAGAGGACATGAAAAGACATTTCTTCAAATAAGATACAGATGGCCAACAGACATACAAAAAGGTGGTCAACATCACTAATTAGGGAAATACAAATCAAAACCACAATGAAATACAAATCAAAACCACAATGATACCACCTTAAACCAGTTAGAATGTCTATTATCAAAAAGTCAACAAATAACACATGTTGAAGAGAATGTGGAGAAAAGGGAACACTTGTGCAATGTTGGTGGAACTACAAACTGGTGCAGTTCCTATGGAAAACAGTATTCCTCATAAAACTAAAAATAGATATACTATATGACTTAGCAATTTTATTTATCCAAATAAAAACGCTAACTTGAGAAGATACATGTTCATTGCAGTGTTATTTACAATAGTCAAGATATGTAAGCAACCTAAGTGTCCATCAATAAATGGATAAAATTGATGTGGTATGTGTGCATATGTGCACACAGGTGCATGTGTGTATAATGGAATATTATACAGCATTAAAAAAAGAATGAAAATCTTGACATTTGCAGCATCACAGATGGGTCTAGAGGGTATTATGCTAAGTGAAATAAGTCAGGCAGGAAGACAAATACCACATGGTTTCACTTATATGCGGAATCTAAAACAAAATAAAACAAACAAACAAAAAAAGCATGTAAAAGAGCAGGTTTTTAACTGGCAACTGAATGCAGGAAGATTTTAATTACACTCACAAGTCTCTGTTAACCCTGACAACCCACTGACTCTAATATAACAAGACAGCACCTCCCCCAATATTATAGTCTAACTAGAACTGTATGAATACAAAAATACTGTTTAAGAAAACGGTAAAGTGAGAGAGAGAAAAGCACTCAGTCATCTAAATCCCCTCCAATTTGTTGAAAATCAGCATCATGTATTGTGAATTTACAGACTATATAACCCACCTCAGAAGCTTCTTAGCTACTCACTCTGTTAAGTATTTATAGTTTTTCATTAACTACTTCCACAATGTCTCATGTTTTTCTTCCAGCCTCACTTTTACTTCCATAAGGCCCCTATTTACCTTTCTCTTTCATTTTGCACAAGAAGGTCTCTCCTTGGTCTTCTTTGAATTTTATATCTTGAGATAACTTTAGAAAATATTAATGCTCTAAACTCCAAAAAATAGTATTGATGCATCTCTCTCCGCCACCTCCTCACCAATTAACAGTTTAGCACATACGAATCTGTTATAACCGACTTTTCATGCAATCCTCTTCTGCCATCCTCAGGGAGTTCAGAATATACCTCATCAATGACGCTTAGGGTCATTAGAATTCTGACAATTAAAACAAATAACTACAGAAAGCCTATGATGAAATAGATTATTTTGCTAATTATCCTATGATATTGGTAATATATTCTTTGATGTAGACTCTCCTCTCACCAAAACTGCATAGAACTGGGAAGGAAAAGGGAGGAAAAAAGGTAAACGATAAAAGCAAAATGGGTATATCTAATAGGATGCCCCTCCCCTATTTACAGATTCTAATATAAATAAGCTTACCTTTGAAACATCTATCCTCACTGTCATTAGTTAATATTTCTTCTTGAGAAACCAGTACGATCCCAATAGGGAGTTAACTGTATGCATAAATTCAAAGAACCAGTAAAAGGTACCATCAATTCCATAAAGTACAATTCCCGGAAGCAAAAGTAGTTATAAAAAGGCATTCCCCAGATAATACCCTGGTCAGTAAACACCTTTGAGTAACTACTAGGAAATATTTATTACTGTCTAATTTCCTAAAAAACCATAACTTTCCTGATAAACAATGCCTTTAATATCCATGAAGGAAAACCAAGACTACTCAGTGTTGGCCACTCCCCAGCTCTGTTTCATTTACCTTAAACAGTCAATTGAAACTATGGAATAAAATAGTAGCTATAAAGTATGCTGTAGATTAAAAAAAAACTATCGAATTAAGATGACATACAAAATGCTTTCATGTTATATTTTCAATAAGATCTACGAGACCAAAAACTTTTTTAAAAACTAGGCTTTGAAGAAAATCAATAGCGGTTTATAAGCTTTGAAGAAATCAATAGTGGCTTACAGGTATACCTATGTTTTGTTATATGAACATATGTGTATAGTATAGTCACTCTCAGCCTCAAGTGCTTCCACAGAGACTACATCATGGAAATGAGTTTTTATGAGTGATAATTTTCAATTTCCATATCTTTGAGGAGTCACAGAAATGAATACTCTGCACAATCCAAATGGGAAGCAAGCAATCATTAATAGATAGTTATCTGGGATAGTTATGAAAGCTACGTAATATATTCAGATCTGATCCTCAGCCTTTAGAGCAGGGGTCCCCAACTTCTGGGCCAGGACTAGTACTGGTCCGTGCCTGTTAGGAAACGGACTGCAGAACAGGAGATAAGTGGCCCGCAAGCGAGCAAAGCTTCATCTGTATTTGCCACCACCCCCAGCGCTAGCCATCACCACCTCAGCTCCACCTCAGATCATCAGGTATTAGATTCTCATAGGAGCAGGAACCATACTATGAACTACACATGTGAGGGATCTAAGTTGCGCCCTCCTTATGAGAATCTAATGCATGATAACTTGAGGTACAGCTGAGGTGGTGATGCTAGTGCTGGGGAGCAGCTGCAAACAGGTTAACATTAGCAGAGAGGTCTGACTCCTAGAGACCATAATAAACCAATTGCTTGCAGACTCATATCAAAACCGTTATCAGCAAGGGGCAAGTGACAATTAAGCTGCATCTGGTGGCAGGCTTTAAGTCAGAATCCGACACTTATTTTAGTCAGCGCGTGGCCCACCCATTATTTTATTTACCATCTCCCTCTAATACCTCTTTCCTGCACTGCACACTTGTCCTAGTCACAGTTTTGGTAAGTCCACAAGCTAACCCTAGCCAAAATGAGTAAAAAAACAAAATCACTGGAGAGCTTCTTTGAAAAGGGAGAAGAAAGACCCAATGATGAGACAGCAGAAAACTCTAAGACTGCCAAAAAAAGAAAGCTGCATTTAAAGAAAATACCAAGAATCCTACTTAAATTATGGGTTCATTGCAACAGTTGATTCACATTCTCCAAGCCTGCTTTGTATAATATGTGGTGATTGGCTATCCTGCAAAACTGTGAAACCTTCAACATTGCTTTGCTACATGGAGACCAAGCACCCTGCATTAAAAGACAAGGCTTTGGAGTTTTGAAAAAGAAAAAAAAGTGAAGCAATTATTGAAGGCCACCACTTCATCAAATGTGTCTGCTCTGAGAGCATCATTCTTAGTGGTTAACCACATTGCTAAAGCTAAGAAGCCCTTTACTATTTATTGGTGAAGAGTCAATCCTGCCTGCTGCTAAAGACATTAGTAATTAACTTTTAGGAGAGGTTGCAGTTCAAAAGGTGGCATGTGTTCCTCTTTCGGCCAGGGCCATAACTAGACAAATTGATGAAATAGCAGAGGATGTTGAGGCACAACTGTTAGAGAGGATTAGAGTCACCGTGGTACGTAATCCAAGTTGATGAGTCTACCGACAAGGCAACAATGCTTGTTTTTGCGCAATGTATCTTTCAGGAGAATGTGCATGAGGATATGTTACGTGTACTTTTCTTGCCAACCAACAACACAACTGCAGAACTATTTAAGTCTTTGAATGATTACCTATCAGGAAAACTGAATTGGTCATTTTGTGTCGGTATATGTATGGAATGGCTGCCATGACTGGATGGCTTTCTGGTTTCACTGCTCGGGTCAAAGAAGTAGCTTCTGAATGTGAGTCTACACACTGTGTCATCCATAGAGAAATGCTGGCTAGCTGAAAAATGTCACCTGAACTTAACAACATTTTGCAAGATGTGATTAAAATTATCAACCACATTAAAGTACATGCCTTTAACACCATCTGTTCATGCAGCTCTGTGAGGAGATAGACGCAGAGCACACATGTCTTCTCTTATACACAAAAGTGAAACGGCTTTTTAAAGGTAGATCACTGGCCAGAGTTTTTGAGTTACGAGAATCACTCCAGATATTTCTTTTAGAAAAACAGTCACCACTGGCAGCACATTTCAGTGACACAGAATGGGTTGCAAAATTTGTTTACTGTGTGACATATTCAACCTGCTTAACCAACTCAATCTGTCACATCAGGGGAGAACGACGACTGTGTTCAAGTTGTCAGATAAAATGGCTACATTCAAAGCTAAACTGGAATTATGGGGACAAGTGAACATTGGGATTTTTGACATGTTTCAAACATTAACAGACATTTTGAAACAGACTGAGCCAGAGCCCTCTTTCTCCCAGCTGGTGCAACAGAGTTTGAGCACTTCTTCCCAACCAGAAAAAATCCTCAAACTGGGAAGAAATGGATCCACAACCCGTTTGTGAATAAGCCAGGTGAACTGACTCTGTCTGCTAAAAGAGGATCAACTGCTTGAGATCACGAATGACGGTAGCCTTAAAAGTATGCTTGAGACAACTTCAAATCTCCATACATTCTGGATTAAAGTCAAGGCAGAATATCCTGAGATTGCCACAAAAGCAGTGGAAAGCCTGCTTCCATTTCCAACATCCTATCTTTGTGAAGCAGGGTTTTCTGCAGTGACAGCAACCAAACTGAGATTAAGGTGTAGACGGAACGTAAGCAACATACTTCAGGTGTACCTGACTCCCATCACCCCCAGATGGGACCATCTAGTTGCAGGAAAACAAACACAGGGCTCCCATTGATTCTGTATGGTGAGTTAAATAATTATTTCATTATATATTACAATGTAATAATAATAGAATAAAGTGCACAATAAATGTAAGTGCTTAAATCATCCCGAAACACTCCTGCACCTTGCCGCCCTGGTCCATGGAAAAACTGTCTTCCATGAAACTGGACCCTGGTGCAAAAAAGATTGGGGACCGCTGCTTCAGAGCAACTTCACTGTATAGCTAACTTAAAGTCAATGCTGGGATCATAAATATTTTTCTTAGCCTACATATGTAAAGAGTTTAAAACAGTTTCACATAAGTAAAATATAAGAAATATTAAAAACATCTTGTAGTAAAGTAAAACAAATCTACTTGTAAACCACTCTACTTTGCACTAACTAGTCCCATGACATTTTCATACCAGGGGGTTTGGGCAAACTAATTCAAAAGACATGGTTCTTGCCCTCATATTGATTAAAAAATAAAGACCAATGACAATACTGATGTGAATAATCTAAGGCAAAATAAATGTAAACTAAAGGGGATACCACAGGTTGCAAATTAACTTTAGTTCTATATCTCAAAAAGCTTATGTAAGACAATAATTCATAAAGATCGATGCACTCCAATATTCATGGCAGCAGCACGATTTACAATAGCCAAGATATGGAAGCAACCTAAATGCCCATCAACAGATAAAGGGATAAAGAAATTATGAATTCATATATATAATAGAATATTATTCAGCCATTAAAAAAAATGAAATCCTACCAATTTGCAATGACATGGATGGACCTAGAGGTTATTATGCTGAGTGAAATAAGTCAGACAGAGAAAGATAGATACTATATGATTTCATTTATTTGTGGTATCTAAGGAACAAAAACAAACCTAATTAAAAACATGCTCACAAATATAGTGGACAATTTGGTGACAGACAGAGGGGAGAGGGGTTGGAGGCGGGAGAATGGGGTAAGGTGAAGGGTTAAACGAGTACAAATTAGTAGTTGATAGTTGGGCACAGGGAGCATGGAAGAGGGAATGCAGTTAGCATTATGATGGCTAAGTGGAGGGCCAGGGGAGGGAGGGAGCAATGGAAGGGATTGTTTAATGAACATTATAGATGTCTAACCAATGCACTAAATACTTGAAACTAATTTACATAAATAGATTTATTTTTTAAAAGAGCAATACCAAAAAAAAAAAAGCTTATGTAAGAAAAGCAAAATCTGTTTCTCTATGACTCAGCCCTCTTAGATTCTTCAAAATGAATCCACCACAGAAAAATGTGATATGAGCCTTCAGATCTACATGCCTATTTATTTGAGAAATATCTCAAGTCACTCTGGTCTCCAGGTACTGTGCTAGGTGTTGAGAATAAAATAAGATCCAGTTCCTGCTTCAGTCTAATAAGAAGAAATCCGATAATCACACAAGCAAAAGTAAAATTGCAACTACAAATAGTTGGGAAATAAAATAGTATTACTGATGTTTATCATGCGTATACACTGACGGCATGCCCCAGATCCCAACTATTATACTCTATGTAATAAAAACCCCAATTCTTTTCTAGGAGTTATTCCTCAAGGCTTCTCTTCATCTCTTATAATTGGTTTACTGAATAAAACAAATTTAAAAATACTTCCAGTTAATTTCTGATATGAGTACTGTCCTGGAGGCTATCTCAACCAGAGGCCATTAATGTAGACTTTGGATTTTAAATTATAAAGAAGCCTATTGGAAAGTTAGCTAGAAAAAAAAAAAATATTTCAATACATATGAAATATGATCAGCCCTTTGCCTCCTTTCTCTTCCCAGGGGTCATTGGACTGTGCAGCAAGTTCTACCTCTGCTACTTGGGGAAACCGTCAACCATAAGAACTCCAGACACTTCCATTTTTCTCTTCTATACCATCTGTAAGCATCAGAAAGAGTCCATTCAGAATTCCAAACCATTTCAATTTCTTCTTAGCACCATCTCCCAGGGAAATGCCTCAGTCAAAACCATATTTTCCTTTGACTCTCCTTCATCAAGGACTTGGTTTCTGCTTTTTAGGAAGAAAAATCATGAAAAATCCTAAAGTCTCTGACATCCCTCAGTTGGGTATGAGCTCTCCTTTTCTAAATTCCTGCTCTTCTTGAATTTATCTTCTTCCTTGAATTATACTGTTGACTGTTGAATAACCTGAGTTTGAACAGTACAGCTTCCACTTATACATGGATTTTTTCAGTAAATACTATAAATGTATTTCCTATTCCTTACAATTTTAACATGTTCTGTAACTTACTGTATTATAATAATACAGTATGTAATACATATAACACACAAAGTATGTGTTAATTGACGGTATGTTATCAGTAAGGCTTCCAGTCAACAGTAGGCTATTAGTGGTTAAGTTTTGGGGGAGTCAAAAGTTATATTTAGATTTTTGACTGCAGCACCCCTAACCCCAGAATTATTCAAGGGTGAACTATAATCACATATATTTCTATCTTATCCTGATTTATTAAGAATAAAGTACCTAATAGGTACTCTATAAATATTTATTGCATCAGTCAGTCATTGGAGCAATAAATCATGAAAAAAAAAGTTTCAGGTGAGAAAAGGAAAAATGAGCAAACTAAAATTCAAAATAATGAAAACCATGGAGGGGGTGAAATTCTGGTCCACTATGTAACAATAAGGACATAAAAACAAAGCAACTAACCAGCCAACCAAGGCAATAATAATGAAAAGAATATATAAATGTGTTATACCTAATAAACTTTGGAATTCATAGTCATAAGAAACTAAAAACAAGAGCTAAATAATAACCTGGGTCAAACTGTAGTTATGTAGGGGCAAAGGCCCCATTTAATATGATCACAGATAGAATCGGAATTACCAATATCTTCTTGTTCAATGTATCTTGTCCTCTAAACTCAAAGATACTGCTGCTTGCTACCTCCTTGTACTAGCCTACCCACCCATTCAGTATCTCCAGTGATATGCACCCCACCCGCTCAGTCACCTGAGATGGTCAATTAGTTAACAAGTGTTACACTTCCTCAACCTCATTAAATTAGACAAATTTGAGGTAGTATAAATTTCCAGGTATGGAAAGCTTTTGTTAAAATGATATCATGTAATCATTGAAGAAAAACTTCATATGAGCGAGATACTCTTTCACTTTCCTTTCTTCTGATCCTAGTTTTCTCCAATCCTCATTTCCATAAACGCACATTTAATGGGCAAAATATATAGCTCTTGGCCTTGGCTCTAGTTCTGCCTGAAGATCACAGTGGGGCCTGGGTTGGCCATATTTATCATTAATAAATGGAGCTAATTTTGACTACCTAATCACATTTGCAAAGTGATTGCAACCATATTGTGCTGTTGTGCTGTTATTAATGGTGAGATGCAATTTTTGCTTACAAAATCAGAGTTTGGGACATCAGTGAGCCTGATCTTTTTTCTCAAAAGACAATTTCTCTTAGGTTTCCTTTGAAATTTTTAAAAAGTGCCATGGTACAATTGTGCAAAAAGTAAATACATTAGTTCTACTCCATTGAAAACTAAAATGAAAGGTATTTTCTGAGTAGTGGTTAGCACATCTGCTTTATAGCAGAATATCCTGGGTTTGAGCCTCAGTGGAGCCACGGCCCATACCCGAGTGCTGGACCTGGGGGGTGTGCGCTGCCAGCGCATAGGAGGGGACTCCCTGCCTTCAGAGATCCAATTCTTAAAGGGAGACAGCAACATCCGTAGGTCAGGAGTGGAAGTGTGTGTGCGGAGGGAATTAAAAAATATATATATTTTCTATACAGATGGAATGCATATTATAATTAACAAATTTATGCATTATAGAAAATAAGCTGACTTGCTGGGAAGGTGAAGTTGCTTTAATCAAACAGACACGTCTTTAAGAAATTTCATGTAATATATTAAATAGTAATTTCATATTTTAAAAGGCACATTAGAAATGTTAGCCAAATGTTAGTAAAATGTTTTCATTTTACAAATGAAAATTTGTAAAATTTTCATTAAAAAATGAAATGGAGGTGCACTTTAGATACATGTCATTATAAAATTACAGTAAAGTTTCCAATATAAGCAGGTATCATCTCACTCCACTCAGGATCTGACACTTTGCATTGGGCCAATGTCCCTCTTCTTCCCATTCCTCAGGCTCTAAGGCTCAATATGGGCTGCTCCTTAATCCCTGCTTCTCATCAAGACTTCCTCCTCACTGTAATCAGGCTTCAGCAATTGGCTTTAGGGGACCTCCTCCATGTCAATAACCTCCTCACTCTTCTTGGGCTCCAATATCCACCCACACAAGGCCTTGGTGCCTACCTGAAGACACCTATCATGCTTAGTTCCATCTAATAACTTTTGTACTGAATTGTTAGAGAAAGGGAAGAAAGGTGTGTTTTTTTTCTAGTGCTTCAATTATAAATACAAATAAGGACAATCACATTTATCTGACAAATATTTACTGAGCTTCAACTATGTTCAAGTCGCTCTACTAGGTCCAGTGGAACTATGCAGCAAACAGCTTTTCAGTCTGAGGAACCTAAAATATCTCTATGTATTACTCAGGATGTTTTTTAGTCTCAAGTAATAAAAGAAAAAAAAGTCCACCAAAAAATGGCTTAAACAATTAGGAAAAGCATCACCTTGTCAAGTCAGTAGCTGAACTTTTTCAAGAATGCATTTTTTCCCATCTTTTTGCTCTGCCATCCTGATTGTGTCAGCATTGCTCTCAGGCTAACATGGTTCTGAGATGACTACCACATTCCAAATCCATCACATATCTAAGAACAGTCAGCTGAAGAAAACAGCTCTTCCTCTGTGTCTCTTAGTATAAGGAAAATTTTCCGAGAAGCCTCCTGCACCCCCACCCACTCCCCAGCTTCCCTCTCATTTGACCGTTTTGAACTGGATTGCACACTCATGCTTAAGCTACCTGCTGGCAAGGGGATGCCATACTCTAATTGGCTGTTACATGAAACAACAAATAACTTTTGTTTTCAACAACAAATAGCCTTTATTTCCTATGTAAACAGTTTCTATTACTCTGTACTAAGAGTCCTGACAAATACATATGTACCACATTTTCCCATGCATACAATCGAGCAAAGGTAAGAGAGGAAACATTTTTCTATTTCTATTACACAGGTAGAAAAATCATAGTACCCAAATGTGTTATGCCCATGAGACTATGTTGCCACTTCGGTTGAGCTGGAGAGTTCAACAGATACTGAAGATCAAGATCTCTCACAATCTGTCTGCCTATCTCTGTCTCTGTCTCTCCCTCTTACTTTCTTTCTCTTTCTCTCGCAGCACCCCCATCAGCAAAATACTCCCTAAAACTTTTTCAAGCAAAATATTCCCTAAAATTACAGTGAAAAATCTGCTGGGGTTGGGAAAAGAGAGGTATTATGTGGCATAAACAAATGGCATTGCCTCAAAGAGGATGTTCATGTCCACAGAGCTCACTGATGCCTGTATTACACACTCACTTTGTAGACTACAGGCACCTTCCTTGATGGTTATCTCCCAAAGGCTCTGTTAATTTCAAGGCCTCCATACTGATACTATGTGGCTGCAAATCAGGCTTTCGTTCAACTTGTCCTTGAACTCTTCCTCCTACCTGTCTGGTTTCTCTATTTTTAGATAGCAAGGCCTGGTTACAGAGATGTCATCATTGACCTGGCCACATAAGAGAAATTGTCATGGGCAAGGCTAGAGTGCTTACATATATGAGTTATAAACACCTGTCATTATAGACTTTGTCCTGCCACATAACATGACACAAGGCGACTATAATTTGGTCAGAGATTATAGCTCTAAAAGCAAATTTAGTTCCTGTATGGTAAACCAGGAAGTGCAATTGTTTGCTTCCAGACTATAGCTTAATAATGAACTAGAATAACTTCATATACTAAACATTTTAATAATCTCATTCTGTGGACATTAGTATTTTTAGATGTCACATTAAAATATTTTCCACCTGAAATACTTAGAATATTTTAATAAAGAAAAATGTATTTTACACTAGTATCAGTCAGAGTGGCTATAATAAAGATATAGCATTAAAATCCTAGTGGCTTAGACATGGAGTCAACATAATACAGTATGAAAATCTTAAACCAACCTGTTCACGAGCACATCAAGATTACAACTAAATTATAAAACAACCATCACTGAGAACCACCTGAAGACTAGCTGAATAGAAGTCCTCTAACTAAGGCTATAAAGAAGCCACATGGAGATGGGTAAGAGGGGCAAAGATGAGAAACAGGCAGATCCCACATCTATGATGTGGGTGATGAATAAACAGGAAGGATATCTTGACTCCAGAGGTCCACCTGAGGAGTGAGGGTCTGATCTCTACAATGGGCTCCCCAGCCAGTGGCACTTGTACCAGGAAGCAGAGTCCCTATAACATCTGGCTTTGAATACCAGTGGGAATTATATCCGAGTATGACAAAGGGTTGTAGGAGACTGTGATGCTATATTTGAAAGCGTTCATGAACAAACTCACTTGCTCCATGCTCCAGCACAGAGGTAGCAGTTTGAGAAGTGTCTGGGTCAAATGGGGAGGAATTAAATGGATTAACTTTAGGGTGAGGGCTGGAAGTGTAGGGATTGGTGGGAACTCTCTCAGGAGATGGAAGCACTAGTGGGCACCATTGTTTCTAGTTGAGCTCTTCTCCCACCTAGCTAGCCTGGCAAAGGTGGGTCAATATGTCATTCTCCATTAACCTGGCTGATAACATTTGCTCACCTGGTGTACACATATATAATGAAATATCACTCAGACATAAAAAAGAATAAAATCTTGGCATTTGAGACAACATGGAAGGACCTAGAGGGTATTATGCTAAGTGAAATAAATCAGACAAAGACAAATACCATGATTTCATTTATATGTGGACTCTAAAAAACAAAACAAACAAACAAAACCAAAACAAACTCACAGACACAGAGAATGAACTGATAGTTGCCAGACAGGGGAGATGGGCATAAAAGGTGAAGGGAATTGAGAAATATAAATTGCCAGTTATAAAATTAGTCATGGGGATGTAAAGCATAACATAGAGAATATAGTCAATAATATAGTAATTGTGTCAGATGGGTATTAGACTTATCGTGATCACTCTGTAAGGTATGTAAATGTCTAATCTAATGCCATATGCCTGAAACAAATATAATATTGTATTTCAATATAATTAAAAATAAATTTAAAAATTCTTAGTGGTTTAAAATAAGTTCCTCATTTATGTTACATGTAGGTTGGTGGAGATACTGCTCCATGATACCCTCTCATTTGGGATATGAGAGGGTAACTATGACAGGGATAATAACTGTGACAGGGAGAATGAAATATAATGAATCATGCATTAGCTAAGACTTCTAGGCTTCCACCTAGAAGTGACAGAAGTCACACAGCTCATTTGTCAAAGCAGTCACATGACCATGCCCAACTCCCCTAGATAGTATTATCCTACCAGGATCTGGAATAAGGAGAACCAGAAATATTGGCAAACACAAATGACTATCACAGTAATAAATAAGGATACTGTACTATACAAGATGTTTTCAGTCACAAGCAATCTAACTTAAGGAAAACAAACAAAAAAAAGGTAGTAGTAGTGGTTCACATAACTAGTAAATCCAAGGGGGATTCAGAAATTTGATGATATTATTTTCCTCCCCCTCTCTCTTTGGACTATGCTTCCTTCTTATTCTTCACTAATCACACCAAGCACTTATCATCCTCTTAATCGGAGTACAGAAGAACTTAATCCTTTTTACCCCTAGCATCTGTACCTATCTTTCAACATGACTCTCATTGGCTCTGCTTGGGTCAGGTGCTACCCTGGACCAATCATAGTATCTAGACAAAAGAGGTACTTTAACCAACCTGACATGGGTCTGTAGACATGACCATCCCAGTAATAGAAAAGCAGGGCCAGGTGATTATTGGTTCCAGCAGAATCGCATGGAGTAGAACAGGTAGGCTCTCAAAAGGTAAGTAGACACCAGAAAAGCAGCAGCTATTTTACTCAGAGAACTCTGTTATTTCATTTCCTCCATCATTCCCAACTTTGATGACATGTGTGAGATTAAATTCTATAAACATAAACTCATGTGGCCTTGGCTTTCATAATACAAATTGTTGCTTGATGTTAATTCAAATCAGTTGTAAAAACACACCAGGGAGCATATACAGGTAAATCTTGGGACAAAATTTCTTTAAGTTATTTTGCATAAGGCTACTCTGAGTACAAATCCAAGCAATTAACAAGAACCAATGTGATGCATGATTTTTAAGACACCCAAATGAATGATAACATGACAACAGGATTACTAGGCTTACAATTATAAGGGTCAAAGAGGGAGAAATGACTTTCCAAGGTCACAGACAACATGTGGTTGTGCTAGGATTTGAACCCAGTACTTCCCTTGGCAGAGGCAAAAGGTAAAATGGCAACAATCATCAGACTATAAGCTTCATATGGCAGTGCTTTTTGGATTTGTTCACAGATGTATCCCAAGCAACTAGAACAGTGTGTGGCATATACTAAGTGGTTGATGAAGAAGTGAAAGGATTAAGTTCCTTTTCCTATTTTAAGTAATAATCAACAGCAATAAAATAAAGTTGGTTTTCCCATGTGTCATTCTTCTAAAATTGGGTAAAAAAATTTCAACAAGAATAAAATGCTCAGTTCCTATGAAGTTCCAAGTAGCACACACTGTGACTTGGTATACTCTTCAGTATAGCTTCTTGAAGTTGAGAGGCACAAATATAAAACAATGAAAGAAAAACAAAAACAGAATAGAGTATATTAAAAAACCAACATAGCTACAGCGTCTGTATGTGAACATTTTTCTAGATCAACATAAGACCACCCCACTTAGGTTTTAGCAGTAATGCTATATATGTATTACTTAATCATTTTAAAGAAGATATTTATATGTGGTAGAATTTCTGTTTATCTTCCTTTAACAGCTGAGTAAAGCACTATTTTTGGCCTGTTCCTTTCTCACTCAACACCCTCCCTGCTTGCCATCATGTGGACAGAGAAAAAACAACACATAAAGCTTACTTGTATTTTAAAAATGGAATTATTCACCATCAGTGAACCATCATACCACAGGAAGTCTCTGAAAAATTTAGTAAGTAAAGTTGATTGCTGTGAACTCTCATTGACTACATTAGAAACTTAAAATTTTTCCCTTTGTAGCACTTGGCAGCAAAACTCCTTTTCAAATCCTGCCCTCTATGTTATCAAGCTAGAAGACAAATTTAAATACACACACACACACACACACACACACACACACACACACACACACAATGATTTTCTGGGCAGGATCTGAATCCACTGCATATTTTTAGAACAGATTCCCACCTTCCCCAAACTCTGCAGGCCTCATATAAAGATGGTATGATTTAGCCCTCCTCCCTAGTTCCACAATGGATCAAAGGCAGAAATGTACAATTTTGGAGAATAGGCTAAAGATAACAAAAGTCAGACAGTGAGAATTTCTGTAAGCATGTAATGTGGCAAATTTTAAAGCATCAGAGAAAACACACTTTCTGTATACTAACTTCTAGAAAATATTAAATTAGAAGATCCCACCTAGTTTCCAGACCTAGACTTATATCTCACTGAATGAAGAAATCAGTGGGATTTAAATCTTTTGTAAAGCTGTAACAATCTATTCTGGAAAAGCAGTGTATGGGGAGATGTTATTAACATTTCAAATACTGTCAACAATTAACATTGATCAACTTGACGTTTTGCTTGGCAGTATACTTACACACAGTAGTTACCTAGTATTTTGAGAAACAGACGTTTCTAAGCAACTAACTACATTGTTGAGTTTCCTCCAAGTGTCAGAACCCTCTCATTGGTATTTGTAAAAAACAAGCTTCAAAGCAAAACTATAGCTAGGGTTAAAGCAAGAAACCATTCCTCAGCTTCCATTTCCATCTTTAAAAGACATTTGTAAAATTAAACTTCATGCATGATGTTTCTCTACTAGTTAAATAGGCTGTATTCCCATAGTGCAGTGATGGTGGCTAGACAAGTCCACATGTGATCTATATCGATGGAAAACTACTCCAAGGGCCACCAAGAATGGGTAGTTCTCAGAGGAACAGTAAACCCTGTGAGATTGTTAGACTGTTACAGTGCCTAACATTTATTACAGGCTTACTATGTGCCAGGAGGCCTTAATCTAAGTGTTTTGCAGACATTATCTCATTTAATCATCACAATAGCCCCATGAAGCAGCTATACTGTTATATCCATTCTTTGAATAAGGAAATTGAGACTTACAGAAGTAACTTATCTAGGGTCACACACTCTTCACCATCATACCACACTACCTTTCCATCAACCTCTCTCTTATTAAGAGCTCGATCCCCCAATGAATCGGTTAACCAAATTAAATTACAAAAAAATGAAGTCCCAACTGTCTATGGCTAAAATAAACTCAACAGATGTCCATTCTCCATAGTAAAGCTGGGTAGATCTTTCAAAAATGTTAATCTTCTCACTCATCAACTGAAAACTCTTCAGTGGCTTATTGTCTGAGGAATTAAGTCTAAAATCCTTAATTTAGCTTACAAGACTCTGCACCATCTGGCCTTTTCTGACCTTCCCAGCATCATCTTGCATTTCCTCTCTTATTTTCTATGTTCCAACCTCATGGGCATTCTTTCAGTTCCTTAAATATGCCGTAAGTGTCCAGACCTGTATTTCCTTTCCTACTCTCCCCATTCAACTTTTCTCTAGCTGACTTTGACTCACCTTTCAGAGCACAACTCAAAACACTAGTTCTCCAAGGAAGCCCTCCTTTGACCACTAACACTTAAGCAGCTCAGGTCCTGGCTTGCTATATTCTCATAGTATGATGTACTTTCCTCTTTTCAGAATTATAACTTAAAAATTCACCACATAATTAGCTGTTTGATGCCACATTTCCTTACTAGAACATAAGTTTCAAAGGGAGGCACCATGTTTGTTATATGTACTGCTATATCCCCAGCAAACAGCAGAGTGCCTAGCACATAGGAAGTGTGCTGTACATATTTGCTGAAAGAATAACTGAATAAAAGGTATACGCAAGAAATGAAAAGGTCATGCCCTGAAGGTATAGGGGTCAGGCAAGGAAGTGTGACTATAGGCAGTGAAGGAAGTATCGAGACCAGTTCTGCTCCACTTTTTTTGGTATTGTGCCTGGTGCCACTGCTCCAGACTGAGCCAGTTTAAATAGTTCAAGATAGAGGCACAGAACCAGACCAATGAAATCCATGAATGGAGAAGAAATTAAGCAGTAGTGCTTTAAAGTATGACTTAATGAGAGATGGAGCTGCTCATAAGACCTGGACATAACTTCACATGGTAGAATTTAAAGTATTATGACATAGCAACATCACATTTGATTAATGTTCCAGTGGATTTTAATTGATATTTCCTTGTTATGTATGCTCATAACAGGAAGGGCCATAAATTCTTGCTTATATAGTCTTGGTTGCTCTGCAGCTACCTTTAAGGCATCTAAAAATGGCTCTGGTGAGGTCTGCTAGTGTTAAAGAAGCTCCTTGGGAAAGAAAAAGGCAGTTATATACCAAAAAATTTAGAAAGAAACCCCCTCTGAAGATAATTAAACACTTATACAGATAAAACCTGTACACTAATCCGGTCCAAGGCTCTTCATAGTAGCCTGGAGCGATTCAGGCCTAAATAGTGGAGAAAAGTAGAAAGGTGTGTGTGGTGAAGAGTTTATCCCCTGTTATTAACTTGGAGGCAAATGCAGTGTTTCCTATCTCCTCATCTTTAAGAGTACAAGTAAGAGATGCTAAACTGGAGCTAAAACTTACAGAATCCTGGATTTTACTTTATTTTTTAAAAATATAAAGTAAATAATAAAAAATTTGATTCTAAAATGTGAATAAATAACTTAGATACTCCAAAATCCTTTATATCCTCACATCTGAATGAAACTCTTATATTTAATTCTTCCTCTGTGAGTTTCAAGTCTTCTTTGTTATTTTTTAATTTATATATAGCTTTTATGTAGTTGTAATCAGTATATGTAAATTTTCATTTTTAAACTTGACATATCAAGCAAAGAATGGATAATTCTCTTCTTGTGCCATAACTATACTTAACACATCTACTCCATATTACACCTACCACAATAATTTTATTTATGTATCTGTCTCTCTTTCTAGGTTTTGGGCAGAAAGAAAAAGTGCTATCTTTTTCTTCTTTCTTTTAAAATAATGTTTGTGGAATGAATGCATGATGGCTATGAAATTTTGTCCCCCACCATGACTCTTTTAAATGGTTTTAGTATTTAAAAAAGTAGGTAACACATGCACAAGGTCAAAATTCAAAAAGGACAATATGACAAACATTAAATAGTAAGTCTCCATCTCACACCTGCTCCCCTAGCCAACACAAGTTCTTCTCCCTAAAGATAATTGCCATTAAAAATTTTTATGTATATTACCAGATACAATCTAGATATATTTAAGAATCTAAATAAATTTTTTGTTAGTTTTTGTTTCTGATTTTGTTTTACAGAAATGATACACATACTGCCTTGCACCCCGGTATTTTCTTTTAGCAAAAGGAGACAGTTCCATATTGCTTGATATGGAAACATTTGTTAGATATCTACTTCTAATTTTTTGCTATTATTAACAATGTTACAATGACTATCCTTGAATATATGAAATTTCATAAATAGAGGAATTTTTTAGACGATAAATTTCTGCTAATAAAACTTTATGGAGCAAATACTCTGAGCATTCAGAATTTTGACAAATGTTTCCAAATTGTCCTCCGTGGAGGTTATTCTAATTTACACTCTACCAAAGATACATATATAGCAATGCCTCTTCCACTACCCTTCTGCCAATACAATGCAATAGCAAATTTTTTTTATATTTGCCAATCTGAGAGGTAAAAAATGTTTACAAGGACTAATGAATATCTTTTCATATGTTGAAGAGCCATTTGTATATCTTTTTCTGTTAAGGTCTGTTAATTTCTTTTGCATCATTCTATCGTTTCTGATCTTTAAAAATGTGTAGAATGCATTATGTATTATAGAAATTAGTTTTGTCATGTGTTAAAAATCTTTCTCTTAATATGTTCTTCTGATGTTATTTATAGAAGCTTTTAATGTAAAATTTTTGACTTTAAGTATTTGAATTTATCTGTGTTTTCTTTTACAGTTTTGGGTTTTGTGTCATACTCCAAGATTATAAAAAATGTTTCTTCTATATGCTTTTCCTTGTAATGCCATTTTTTTTTTTACATTTAATTCTCTCATCCATCTGTAATTTATTTTGTCCTAAGAGTAAGGTAGAAATTAAAAATTTTCCATTTTATTTACTTTTGTCACTTAACATTTCATATACTATTTCTTATAGAACTATAGTTTTCATGTTTTCATTATAGTTTTCATGTTTTTCGTTAACTTCATGAGTTAATATTACCATAATTTACTTAACCATTATTGTCTCCTATTACCAAACATATTCATTAAACTTTTACTTACTATATTTTTCTTTTCTTTTTTTAAGAAAAAGAAATCTGTTTATTGAGGGCAACAGGATGTAAGCAATATGAAAATCAAAAGCTTATTTGGCTTCAATTGGTTTTTATTTCCCTTGTCAAACGGGAGTGGGATTTTATTTGTATACTTTCAAAGGGTTCCAATCTGTTCATGAAATCCTAATACAGGGATGCTATGAGGTAGAAAGATTCCTTAAGCCAGTGGTCCCCAATCTATTTGGTACCAAGGACCAGTGCTCCAATGAGAATCTAATGCCTGATGATCTAAGGTAGAGCTGAGGCGATGATGCTAGTGCTGGGGGAGCGGCTGCAAATACAGTTGAAGGTTTGTTTGCTCACTGCCGCTCACCTCCTGCTGTGCAGCCCAGTTCCTAACAGGCCACAGACCAGACCATAGTGGTCCGCGGCCTGAGGGTGGGGACCCCTGCCTTAAGTGATTCATTGGAAGAGCTCGTATCAGGTGGGAGTAATTGCTCAGTTTGCCTACTTCTGCTTCATGTGTACTACAAAATAGTCATTGCATGCAATAGTAAGCCCAGTAATTAGCAAAAAGCTCTGGAAGCCCACTTTGCAGTCTTGGTCCAGGTCTTTTATTATTTTGTCCATGGCCAGATGGTCTCTTTGATTTTCCAAAAATCCAGCGAACTCCTTTTCCATGAGTACTCTCAGGTCCTCCTTTGTTAAGTAGTCTTTATCCCCAGCAAATCTATGAAAAGTGAGCATCATGGTTTCCCTGGCATGTTCCTGGCATTTTGGTGAGGTCTTGGTAGGAGGCAAGGCAGGGTCACTCAGCTGGCTAGGATACCCACATTTTTTTTAAATTTCTTCAGAGGAAATTTTCCAGAATTAGATTTTTGGGTCAAAGAGTTTGAACATGATTATGACTTTTGACTAAACTGTCAGATTGCCAGGATCTAACCAATTTATAATGTTTACCAATATAATCATCAAGTAACATATATATATATATGAATATGTACCAATCTTTTCCAAAAAGAAATTTACACTAGGCACTATTCAAATCTAAACAGTTAGGCAGATAACCTAGACTCAAAAAACTTGCATCATACTTTAACAGAACCTGATCACCTTAAGAATTGCTATTATTTCCTGGGAGGAAAAGGTGTAAGTGGACAAATTGTTCTGGAGCAAAGGGCAATTCAGAGGATTCTGTTGGAAAATCCTAAGAAAGTAACATGGCAAACCAAGCTTTGCAGTAGATTCAGAAGATCTCATCAGTTGAATTCAGGATGTATTTCACTGTTCACCTTTTTCCTTTCCCTTCCCAAGAGCAGAATCTCCCTTTCTCCCATATTCTTCCCAAGCACCTTGAAGTTCTAGCTATCAAATACTAACACCATCTAATACCATCTAATACTTCTTTGTGAGCTTCTTCCATGAGCGATCTACCACTTGTCTCCTGGATCAGGCTCTTCAAAATTTTTAAATTCAAGTAAGGTCAGGAAATAAGATGTTGATCTAAACTGGAACACTGAACATCCACTCCCAGGCTAATGTGGTTACAGCACAGATTTTCAGCTTCTTTGGAGGTATATCTCTCTATCATTTGCTGAATCATATACTGCTTGCAACCCTTTTGCTCCCCCTTCTCTTGCTGCCTTCTAGGGCTCTCTTTAGGAGGCAGATTTCTTTTGAAAGAATTATCTTATTATTATAATTTATTATTTATAAATTCTATGATGCCCCTTCTGGAAATCTGGTACAATCATGGTATGAATACTGGTCAGATCAGAGAGGAAAGTCACAAGCCTGGAGTAGATTTCAAACACATATCTGACAGAGAGTATAGCATGGAACATAGCCTTGGGAATCAGATTTGAACTTCCCCACTTATTAGATATGTGCATTAAGTAAATCCCTTAACCACTCTGAACTAAAATATCACCAAGTTAGAGATGCCCTTCTTGACCTCCTTTATCTAAATGGGTATTTTGCCTTGTTATTTTTTTATTATTTCCTCATTTGTATTTTTTATAGCACTATCATATTTTGTAGTTGAATGCTTATTTGTTTTATGTGTCTTCCCCATGATATGTAAATCCCATAAGGGCAGGGTTTGATTTGTTCATCACTGGATACTCATTGCCTGGCATGGTGCCTGCCACAGAATAGACTCAAATAATTGTAGAATAAATGAGCTCAGTTTTCTTCAAAACAGGGATAACAATACTACTTATGTCAGAGATATAATATGGGATAATACATGTAAAACCTTTAGTATAGAGCTAGGCACATGGTTAATGCTCAACAAATGTTAGCCATTATTTCAGTTATAGTTCTCAGCAAGTCATAGCCTTTGTAACTCAACTTTTCCTAATTTTAAAGTGAAAGGAAGAATTACTAACCCTTCCCTGTTGCCAAAGCACACAGTAAGATGACAAAAATATAAATAAAAGGCATTAAGAAGGACTCAGAAGACAGGACCCATCAAGATCAAGAATTTGTTAAATTTACAACTCTCCCAAGACATTTGTTTTAATCAGGGCCACCTACTGCCCTCTCCAGGGTTAGCAGTTCTTGTCTAATAGCTCTGAAACTGCAACTTCACTAGGACTCCACCCCAAGCACTGGGAAAACGGATCTGGGAGGGCAAACTAGGGTTGAGAAAGACTGCGCTTGAATACACTCAAGAAATTCATTGAAAGAATGGAGAATTAATCTGGCTATAAAATACCTCAGTGATATATCCAATTTCCAGTGATAAATACTGTTTTACTCATTCCCCGAAACATGAAACCTAATTGTTATTAAGCTATCTCCTCCTTCTCTACACTTCTAATAACAATGTGTCATTGTAATATTCCAAAATCAGTCTGCAGATGTTCCCAAATCTTTAATTTAATTCGACCCTAGGGAATTTCTAAGAACCACAATTCTCAACTCCAGCTAAATGAAGCACCTATGGAGCTTTGTAAAGAATAAAGATGTTGAAACTCAACCAAGATTCATGGAATGAGAAACTTCCAAAAGTGAGATCTGAGGGTCTATGTTTTTGAAAGGGTCCACAGTTATTTTGGTGTAAAGCCAGAGCTGAGAACCACTATTCCATTTGCCCCTGACCTCATAGCACCAGAATAAAAATATTCCATTCAAGGGCAAAGGCAATCCAGCATAAGGTTAAGAGCTCAAGCAGGAAGTGTCAGGCGGAACTGGCTGTTACCACCAGCATGTCACATACTTTAGACAAACCTCTGTTTCTTCAGCTTTAAACAAGAAATACTAAAAGAGTTGGATTCAACATTAAATTGTATGTAAGTCACTTAGCATGTCTGGAAAATAGTAAGTGCTCAATAAATTGTCTTGCTTATTACTTTCCAAAGGGTAAATTATTTCCAAGCTATAATCTGGGGGGAAAAAAAAGTCTGAGGAAGTCCTGCCTCATTTTATGGAAGGAAAGCTTAGCTAGTTGGAGTTTGTTATTTGGTTGATTTTGTAAATTAGGATCCTTGTTTCTACCTACAATTATTTCACTGGCTACATTCTATGTCTTATTATGCTCAAAAATATGTTTCCGGTCAAAAGAAGGACCAGAATTCCGACCAATACAAATCCAGTACAGGAAAGCATGGTGTGCCTGAAGCATTTTTAGATTCCTTTAGCCAAGGCATTAACTATGTGCAATTTGCAAATTACTGTGGTAGGTCCTGTGGAGAATATAAAGATTCATAAGAGAAAGTTTTTGGCCTTTCAATAGTCAATTTATGAATTTAAATAATATGTTTTAGAAGCTGCCACAAGTTAGTCATGCAAGCCAAATCAAGGATAGTGAAGAATGCCCACTTTTTCCTCCTCCTTCTCTCCAGGGTTGGACTATGAACTTAATTGTGCCCATAAATAACAGTAGCATTGTTCTGACTCTGTTGAAGAGATGGTGACACCAGGGAAATCCTGTATCTGCCCTTTCTCTCAGCACAGATAATGTACCAGGCTCCCTAAACACTTTACATAAATTATTTCATTTAATTATAACAACTCTATGGACAAATACTATTTTTATCTCCATTTTACAGATGGGGGAAGTGAGTCTTAGAGAAGTGGAGTCACAAAGCCAGTATGCAATGGGACTCTAATCCAGGCTGAACCTTGAGCTTGAGCTCTTAAACTATTATATACGTGATGTCGAGCTGATTCAGCTCGTGAGGTCAGGAGGGTCCTCTAAAGCAGTGATCCCCAATCTTTTTGGGACCTATGCTCCTATGAGAATCTAATGCTTGATAATCTGAGGTCGAGCTGAGGCAGTGCTAGCTAGCACTAGGGAGTGGCTGCAAATACAGATGAAACTTTGCTCTCTCACCTGCTGCTCACCTCCTGCTGTGTGATCTGGTTCTAAACAGGCCACTAACCAGTACCAGTCAGCAGCCCAGGGGTTGAGGACCCCTGCTCTAAAGCACATAGCCTGATGCTCACATCAAAATCATGTGGTCAAGAAGTCAGGATACTGGTTATCTCTGGGGAATGATGGCTGGGAGGATGAGTAATGACTAGAAGAAAGCAAAGGTAGGGGGAGTTGGTGGAAGAGAGAACTTGTGGAGGGGAATAATAATACTCCATTTCTTGATCTAGGTAAAGATTGCACAGCTTCTTGATGTGTTTGTGAAAATTTCGGTTTGTGAAAATTCATCAAGATATACATAAAAGTGAAAAATAAGTGTGCTTTTAAGTATATTTTATTTCAATAAAGTGTTCTTTAATTCTTCATCTTCATGTGAGCTCCCAGCAGTACTGACACAGGAAGACTAATAACCTCATAGAAAACTTTACCTTTCATTGCCACAGGGTTACTGAGGATTTGAATCACCTAATTTCAGAGCCTTGCTACTTTTTAAACAAAAGTCTAGCTAAGGAACAGATGTTAATTATGTTGTACCTGAGCTATTGAATGTATGCAGTCAACTATTATAATTCTAGTCAATATAACATTTTATCAGCCCTTCAAAGAAAGACATGTTAACATGTTGCAGACAGAAGCTCTGATTTGGAGGTGCAAAAATTGGCATAGCTAAAGTTTAAAAAGTGGTGCTTAATCCTTGATTCATATTAGAATAATCCTGGGAGCATTTAAAAAAAAAAACCAATACCAGGGTCCCACTCACATAGATCTTGATTTAACTGGACTGGGGGAGAGAGACCCTGTTATTAAATTATTTTAAAAGATCGTCAAGGTGATTTTAATGTGTAGCCATGATGAGAACCACTCAGTAAATGATAAAGCTAATTTAAAAAATAGCCTTTGTATTCAAGATTACTACGAATCTCATTTCTCCTCAAATAAGCAACTCAAGAGAGTAAAATTTTAAAAAAGAAGTTGAAAATTACTCTCATTTGTTATTTGAGGATAAAATAATCAAGCTATTCTTATATCTTATTCTTGAACAAAGTAAAATAAGTTTAACATCACAGGAGATTTCTATCAGTGTAATCATTTGGATCAGAACCCCTTCCAATGGAAAAAATAATAATACTGATCATGGTGAAACTATGCTTTTGCCACCAGCAACACTTTTATCCCCTTTTCTGACCAGGTGCCCCAATCAGCAGAGGTTATGCAGAAACAATTCACACAATCCCAAACTCTTGTTGGACAGTTGCTTACTGTTGGCTAACTGGCCACTTGAACCCCATAATAAAACCCAGATCTCCTTGGCAACAAATTTTTCCCTTTTCTTCTTTTTATATTTGTGTGTGTTGGCTAGCGAAATGATGTCTCTGCAAATGAATCTAAAAAAAAGAAATAAAAAATACACACAGTATAGAGCTGAAAGGAAGAGGTAAACACAAATAATCAGAAATGACTGATGTACACGCTGTCAGCCCAGATACCATCATCACCTTCCAGACAACCAGTTTGCTATTATTGTAGCTGTAGTTTTATCTACGAACATCTTGTTTGTGCTCATAATCTCTAGAGACTTACAAAAGTAAATTTAATGATAGCAGTTCACCTCTCCAAAGTTTTACTTTCTGAGCTAACAAATCATTCATTGTTTTTATCATCCCACACACCACATTCCAAGACTTAAAACATATAAGAAAAACAGGATGCTTCAGATGAATCTTGAAGATTCAAGTCTCTTCTACCTTGAATCCACAGGTACGCTACTCCATAGGAGGCCTTGAATTAGGGTTTATCTTAATACTAATAACTTTAAAAAATTCTTAAATCCTTTATTTTGAACTTAGGTTAAATATTCTCTCCAAAGCCATTCTCCCACCTCACAAAGTGAGAACATGTAAAATCCTCCAAAGCTGCCATCTACAAGAGTACTGTTTTATTCTGAAGATATTTATCCTGCCCTAAAGGAGAATGCAAATCTATAGTTTCAAAATATAAACCAAGTAATTCTTATATTTTAGATTTTCTTTTTGTCTGCCTTTTCCACATTTGATTCTGAGAGTGGCTTTTTTTTCTTTAATAACAAAAGGCTGGTCTTCCTTTCACTGGGTAATTCAAACATAAAAGCTGCTTTGATTGCACAGAGGGAAAATGCATTCCGCAAAAGGATGCAATATCCAAGCAAAGGAATGAATAGAACCCCCAAAAAAACCACCTATATGCATTCTTCTTGTCTGATACGGTGGGAGTGGAATCTGAAGAGCATGAAAAGGAGGCAAAGAAATTAGTTGTATTCTTAGGAAATAAAGTAAAATAACAAGAATTTTCCTGACCTCCAGGCTGGGAAAGAAATAACCCTATGACAGTAGTGAATCCAGCTGTTTTCAGCTGATTACCCACAAATAGTAATTGGAATCTCAGCTCATGCAGTTTTTTCTCCTTTGAGGCAGGAAAGCAGTAGGTATGGGATGGGAAATGGAGAGGACACTCAGGAGTTTCAGTGGCTTTTGAAGCCACTAGTATCCCAACCTGCTCTAGTCACTGCTTACATTCTTTCCTATCCAGAGCCAAAGTGAAGTTCCTGCAGCTAGAGCCAGTATCTTCTTCCTCCATGATCTCTTCTAATCGCACTGTCATTTTGTTCTGGGGCAGGCAGTCCCTCCTCCCATTATGGAGGCCTTCAACAACCCCATACACAGCAGAAGGAACAAGTAGCTGCTTCTAAGCTTTACCTGGTTCCCTACAAGCTGGGGGAGACTAAAGAAGGGACAGAGACCAGGCCATACTCCTCCCAGAAAAGCCCCAAGAGATCTAAGGCAGATGGCCCTCTTCCAGATATAGTCATTCCTTCTTTACTTCCAGCCAAATTTTCTTCCACTCGCCCACAGATTTCTTCTCTTCTCCCTATTTATTGAATACAAATGATTTTCTCCTCTCCATTTCATGGCTTTCCATGAATATCCATAAAACTAATTTGTTGAAGCATAGCTTATCCATTTTTCTAGAGTAGATTTTTTTTGAAAGTTTCATCTTTATTGAGGTATAACTGACAAATAACAGTGTGAGATATTTAAAGTGAACACTGTGGTGATTTCATATACATATACATTGTATAAAGATACCCCCATCTGATTTAATTAACATATCCATCACCTCACATATGTATTTTTTTTCTAGTGAGAATGTTTAAGTTCTGCTCTTTTAGTAGTTATGCAATACAGTGTTATCAACTATAGTCACCATGTTTTACATTAGAACCTCAGACCATATTCTTCTTATTGCTGACAGTTTGTTTATAGAGTAGATTACATATTTTATACCTAACCCCCACAGCCCTGGGCCGATGATGCTTGGTGAATAGATGAATGCATGCATAAGTAAATAAACCAATATAGCTAACCAAAGTTCTGTCAACTCAAGATTGAAGGAAGTTCTTCAGTGATTGCCTTTATCTTCTGCTCTTCTTTACATCAGTTAACTTCTATTACAAATAGTTATCAAGATCTCATACTACTTCCTTTGAAGAGAATTCAAAGTGAGGATTTCAATCTGTTTGTTTGCTCTACAAATAATTTTGTTTTTACGTTTAAACTTTGAAATTGGGAAGAAGCTCTTTAATCTTTGATGTAAGGGTGGGAATGGGGATCTGAGAAAAGTGAAAAAAGTGTAGGAAATACTCCCTGTGCAAACAAAACAGAAGGGAGGATCCAATACCTTTAAAAACACCAGCAAAGTACACATAACCACCTTTGCCTCTTCAAGAGGAAAAGACAACAAATCTGATTTAAATGAATGAAAGTTCTGGCAATAAAATAAAGCAATCTAGAGTAATCTGCAACTATATACATCCAACTAATTATTTCTAAGGAAGAAAACCATTAACATTAGAGTTATTTTTCATCACATGTGTCCAACTTCGTAAGAATATTCTTCATGTGGATTGTCATTCGCTGGTCTCTTTAAGACAAAAGCAGCCAAAACAATAACCCAGTCCAGGTCCAGAGGACTCTACTGTAGACTGAACAAATTAATCTTGTAGGGTAGTATACAGGAGACTGGTACACATTCCACCAGTCATAATGCTGCTTGCTAATAATGAGCTCACTTATGACTGTCAGCTGAGATCTGACGTCAGTGCTGCCCCCGCTTATCACACGACACCGGGCAAAGAATACAACCTTTCCACTCTCAAATGTTGATAATAAATGAGTGTTCATATGAATTTATCAGTTAATATTTTCAAGCACTAGGGAAATGAGCACCACACCAGCTACTGGTGAGTCACAATAAATGACTTCATGCCTTTCCAGACTTTTCATCAATATTGAATGAAGTGCAGCCAGGTAAATCAATACAATAGTTGAATGAGGTCCTACCATAGTGATCACCTTCATTATGCCATGTTAAAGACGACAGTATAAGAGCAGGCAGTCCTACAGTGATATACTTGAGAGGCACAGCTTACAGGGAGGGGGAAGGGAGAGGTTCAATTGGTGAAACTTCAGCAATATTTATAGACTGCCTACTATACACAATAAACATCCCGAAATTGACAGAACCCAGATTTTATGATGAAGGTTTGTAGAACCTAGTTTTAGCCATATTAGCAAAGGCTAGTATCGAAGAGATATTTAAGTTTTTAAAAAGTCAATTTAAGTCATTCTCCGACTTCAGCCTGATCCCATGGGCAATTTATAATAATTAAAGCAACTGGAGGTCAGATGAGATAAATAAAATTTATAACATCTCATGAAATGTAATTAGTTCTACATTTGAGATGATCTAGCTGACTCTCCAGCCCAGTAATTATAACACTATTTGGCTTAACATTATCAATAGCCAGGATATGTAAGGTCTGTGTATGTGGAGAATAAAGGTCCAGTGGCAGCACCAATACCAAGCAGCTGTCACAGGGAAAGGATCCTATTGACCATAAAAAAGGTAAAAAACCCCACAAAAACAATCATATTCCCTATTGAGGGAGACTCACTCAAGGTTCCAGGATGATACATTTTCTACTTTGATAGATAATGCTTTGAGGAGAGATTACTATGCATACAAATATATAATACTATTTATATATACATTCATTCTAAGTCACTTATTTACCTTCCCAGACTATTTGGCTGAGTGAAGCCAAATAGATAAAATAATAGCCACTATCCCAGTTGTATTTTAGAGCCAAATTTACCCAAAAGGTTTCATTTGAATCACCAAAGGCTGTATAAAATTGTATACCTACGTACATTGGAATCACTAAAGATTTCTGATTCTTCATATTCACAGCAAAGTAACGCTGCTGATTCATTGCCTTCCAAATGAGAGCTCTGTAATACAAACAAGATCATTTCAGAGATCCAGAAGAAGGGGGCCACAGAGCATGAGGGGAAAAGCCAGCAGAAATCACTGAGTCAGTGTTAGCTCATAGGTGAGAAGCTGCAATTGTGATTAGTGATGGCTATTTTGGAGAGAATAAAGCTAACAGGCGATTGGTTAGGTGATTGGAAAGTTGATTACGTCTGATTAGCAGAAGCATTTCTTTGGTTTCCAATTTGGATGTCCTTTTTCTGTAAAAATGGTGCTAATTCTTCATAATATGTACTTTGGACTCTTCCCAGAATGGGTAGAATTGTGTTCGTGTATCTTCATATTCAAAGGTACATATTTGATATAACTATTTAGAGACAGGCTTTAAAATATAACATAGGATATGCTTGGGAGATCTATCTAACCACTAGCCTGGCCTCATTAGCTTTCTGCTAACAAGTGTTTATAAGAAGAGGCAAAAGACATGCCATACCGAAATCCCCCTGACAGATTCCAGAAAACAATTTAAAACCTTTCTTCCACTCTCCAATCTCTTTTTCAAAATCTGTCTAAAAGACTGATAAGAAAGATGAGACAAAGGTGTGAAACAATTAGCTGGTAACACAGAGTACTTTCCCCTTATAACTAACAACACAAAAAAAGAGAAAAAGCTCCAACTCTGACCCATTAAGTTCCATTCAAATGTGTTAGGTAACAGCTGCTAGAAACCAAGCTATCCCTACACAGAAATATATATGCTTTGTAATCAAATTTTTCGCTACCATAGGACCCAGCAATTCCACTTGGGGATATAAATCCAAAAGAACTGAAATCAGGATCTCCAAGTAATATCTGCACTCCAATGTTCATTGTAGCATTTTTCACAAGAGCTAAGATACGAAAAAACATAAATTCTAATTGACAGACAAATGGATAAAGAAAATGTGGTATATACATATCACATGAGAATAGAGATGTGCCTGGAGGAAATTATGATATGCCAGATGAGCCAGTCACAGGAGGACAAACACTGCAAGATTCCCTGTATTTCAGGTAACCAAAATAGTCAAACTTATTGTAGCAGCGGTGGTTGCAGGGGCTGAGGGGGAGGAAGAAATGGGGAGTTGCTGTTTAGTGGGCATAAAGTTTCAGATATGCCAGATAAGTAAGTTTTAGAGATTTGCTGAACAACGCAGTCCCTATTGTTAACAATAGTGTGCATTTAAAAAAAATTTTTAAGGGTAGATATCTTGTTAAATGTTCTTACCACAAAACAAATAACAACAAAAAAAACCCCAAAGGGGCACAAGGTGATAGATATGTTTATTACCTTGATTATAATGATAGTTTCACAGGTGTATGCATATGTCCAAACTCTTCAAATTGTATACATTAACTATGTGTAGTCTTTTGTATGTTAATTATATCTCAATAAAGTTCTTGGAAAAAAAAAAAACACCTAAAACTTCTCACCACCACTGGCTTAAACTTAACCATATATAACTACTCTATGGCTATCCTAGTTGACTCCTACTTTGATCTTTCAAAGCTGAGGCTGTGTTTCAATCAGCTGAATATCTGCAGAGGTTAAGAGTTTGAGAGTACAAATAAACTTAAATGAAAGAAAGTAAAGCTCAGAGTCATTATTTCTGGTAACTGCTTTCTACTGGTTTATTTACGTCTTATCTTTTCCTACCATGATCTTTTGTCTACTTTTGGTTTCCTTTCTTATAACCAAGTCTAATCTTCTATTATTCCTCTTTCTTCCTCTTTAGAATTTTAGAAAAGAAACAAAAACAACCAAGTATTTAAAATCATTTTTTAAATCCTACAAATGTAGTCTCTTTATTTCTTACTCCCTTGCATTTTGGAGGGGGAAAAATAACATTTACTCTTCATTTGTCTTTTTTTAAAAATTAGTCTACAAAATACTTGAAGATTTCTAAAAATCATATTAGAAAAGCTAAAGGCTTAATAAATAACTAAATATTTGAAGGAATTAATAAGTAGAAATCAAAGCCGCTTTAAATTTTCCCCAAATCTCTTATTACAAAAGATGACAACGTAGATAATATTAAGCATATCAAAAGTGATTTGTCACTGCCACAGCGTCTATAAACTGAAAACAGAGAAAACTATAAGTTAATTAATACAAATTAAACTAGTTAAGATTTTAAAGTTTTCATTCTTGTACATATTTCAGCATGTTTATACTAGCTCTTTGAAAATGATTTTTCACTAAAGAGGTTATGTAATGATACCTGCATTCTTATAGTTATTTTAAGATTTTACTGCATACTTATTACTTGAAATTCAATTCAATAATATACAAAGTATCAATTTAATGCTGGTAGCATTAAAAATAATCAGTTTGTAGAAAAAGTATTTTTTTGCATCTAACATATTTATTTCTAAATTGAATTCTAAGAATCCTAATGGAAGACAAGGACATTTCAAGTTCTTTTCTCTGCCTTCTGAGATACTTGGTAATTCCAATTCCTAGTTCCTGGGTTCTGCAGAGCAAACTGTTTTGCAGAGTGAAGTGTCTTACTTATGACTATAAAGGACTTATTCCAAGAATGAATAAATATTTAGGAACTCTATTAATGTAATTTACCATGACATTAAGTCAAAGAAGAAAACTGTAAGATTATCTAAATAAATTTTGAGATGTCAAAATTTCTGATAGAGATCTTAACCTAGAGAGGAATCAGGAGGGACTATGGGAGGAGCTCGCATACCTATGTCCTCCCAAAAGCCTTATGGAAAGAATTCTGTGTTTATAAGTCTATGGTTGTAACAGTTCTTCCCCTCAACTTCCTTTTCCCCTATGCAGAAGGGTTTTTCTGCTTCTTCTTGTGGAGTGTGATGCATGTGGCTTGCCATGTCTGCACAAAAGGAATTGCAATCCTTTCTTTTTTCCAAATAAATCATTTTTGGTGAAGGAATATCTAGTCAAATTTTGTTTTACAGTTGACAAATAAAATTAACAGTCATTTCTGACTTCAAACATTTTTAGTAAGCTAGGAATAAAAGATGCTACCTTAACTCACTTCCTAGGTGGGCTTTTATATACAGTACTTTTCAGGTTGGTAGGCTCTTACATCATCCTGGTCTCCCCTGAATTTCATATTGTGGAAAGTCCTCTAATGTTTCTTCTAGCATGAGGATGGTGATCCTCTCCCCAGTTTGTAGTGCAGATATCAATTTTCCTTTTTCTTCCTTCCTTTCCTCCCTCACTTCCTTCCTTCCTCCCTTCCTCCCTTCCTCCCTTCCTTCTTTTTTTAATGTCCCTTTGGCTATTTTAGTAGAAATTTTGAAGAGAATAAAGTCAAACTCATATTCTTGCACTGGAAGTACAAGACTAAATCTTAACTAAACTGAGCTCATATCCTGGTTCTGCCACTTAATCACTTTGTGATATTGAACACATTACCTAATCTCTCTGAGCTCAATTTCCTCATCCATAAAAATGGGCACAACAATGGCAATCAATCTATTTAATAGGGTCGTTGGGAAGACTGTATGAGAGGTAATATAAGAAAAACATTTAGCATGACTTTGCTTCTGATGTTGCTACTACTACTGCTGTTTCTAACAACAACAACAACAAATATTACTACAGTAATAATAATCTCCTTCCTACCTGTAAAAAAAAAAAAAAGAAAAAAAAAAGGCTTACACATTTGGGTTATATTTGCTTTCAAAGAAACTTGCCATTTAGGGAAATTTTGCTTCTATAAAACTATAAGTGTTTCACTTCTAAATAGATACCAAGTTGTATTCCCTACATAGCTCTGAAGTACTGAGTTCACAATGAGTCATTAATTATAATTTATAGTAACCCCACTGAGCACTTTTTTGGGTGCTGAGTTAGCTACAGTAAAACTGCAAACCAAAGGGAAAGATATCTGAACAGTTTCCAAAAACAGTGTTTTTTTTTGTTTTTTATGGATATGCAAGGCCCACAAATGTAAGGACATGGCTCTGTGGAAATATGCCCCTTTGGCCATGTATTTTGAGAAAAACATGGGCTAAGGTTGTTAGTAAGGAAAACACCTCCATATATAACAAGAAGTTTCAAGAACAGTTTCTAAGCAACAATTATAGTAATAAAACGTTGCAATCTTTATATGGAATGTATGGTGCAAGGACTCATGTGCAAAGAAGGAAGTTCTGAAGAGTGTTAAAATATAACTTGTGCAGTTACCTAACAATTTGCAAGCAGAAGTCTTAAGAAATAATCCCACAAGAGTCAAAACCTGTTGTTACTGTTAAGAATCTTTTATTCTATATGGTATAGGTTATGTGATTTAAGAAACAGAAAACACTGACTATTACATTTCTTTTTTCTCTTCTTTTTCCTCTTTTTCCCCCTCAACTCTTTTTAGGGTTTTAAGTGAAAAATATATATTGTAATTGTTCTTAAACTAGAGATTTTGAAAATATGCTGTTAGACATAAATAACATACATGTGTATCTTAAAGCCTGATGACCACTTTGGGATTAAGAGCTTTTAACCTTTTAAAGGCCAAGACACTAAGTAAGTCTTATTTACCCTGACACTTAGGTGTAACTGGACTGATAGTGATTTCATAGCCTAAGGATGACCTAACTGAGAAAATTCTCTCTGCAGTTCCTAACCCTAAGATACACATTTAAAAATCATTATTTCTTTTTAAAATTATTATTACATTCCCATGACTTATTTATTTTATAACCGGAAGTTTGCACCTTTTGACTCCTTTCACCCATTTTGCCCACCCCTGACCCATGGCAACCATTAATCTGTTCCTGTGTCTATAAACTCAGTAAAAATCATTATTTCAATATGTAATATATGCGTATGGTAAACAAAATTCAGAAAATGTCAGAGTATATTTAATTTTTCTTCCCAACCCAGTCCTGTAATCTCCTAGTTCTGTACAATCCCATTCCAAGAAATATTCACTATGCCAGTTTATTGAATCTTTTCTGAGATACTGTGTACATGTAAGCATTACATATGTGTGTGTGTGTGTGTGTATACTTTCTCTAAAATATACAAGGCAAGAACACTACACCTATTTTTCTGTCATTGCCTTTTTAACTTAGTATCTTTGTTTCACTATTTAAAAATTTTTTAATTGTGGTAAAATGATGTAACATTAAATTTACCATCTTAACCATTTTTAAGTGTAAAGTTCATTAGCGTTAAGCATATTCACATTGTTGTTCAATCGGTCTCCAGAACTTTCTCATTTTGTAAAACCAAAACTCTATACCTATTAAAAAACTCATTTCTCCCTCCTACAGCCCCTGATAACTACTACTATCTTACTTTTTGTTTCTATGAGTTTGATTACTCTAGATATCTCATATAAATGAAATCATACAGTATGACTGTCTTATTTCACTTAGTAAAATGTCCTCAAGATTCACCCATGTTGTAGCATGTGTCAAAATTTCCTTCCCTTTTAAGGCTGAATAATACTCCACTGTATGTATATACCACATTTTGTTCATCCATTTACCTATCAATGAACATTTCACTATTTTTGATCACTGTATAATATTCCATTGTATAGATGTTCCATAATTTAATCAGTCTCCTATTAATAAATTCCGGTTATTTACAACTGTATTCATTTTCTAAGTTGCTGTAATAATTACCACAAACTTGATGGCTTAAAAAACCATAAATTTATTACCTTACAGTTCTAGAGGAGTTCTAAAATCAAAGTGATGGCAGACCCATGTTCCTTCTGGAAACTTTATGGGAGTGTTATAGGCTGAATTGTGTCCCCCTCCCCGAAATTCATATGTTGAAGTTCTAATTCCTAGTACTTCAATGTTGCTGTATCTGGAGATATGGTTTTTAAAGAGGCAATTAAGTTAAAGTGAGGTTATAAGGGTTGGCCCTAATCTAATATGACTGCTGTCCTTATAAGAGAACGAGATCAAGACAAATACACAAGAGGGAAGACCATGTAAAAACAGAGGAAGAAAACAGGCATCTACAAAAAACAAACAACCCTATGAATACTTTGACCTCTGACTTCTAGTCTCCAGATCTGTGAGGATAAATTTCTATTATTTAAGCCACTAATTTATGGTATTTGTTCTGGCAGCCCTAATAAACTTATACAGATGAATCCATTTCCTTGCCTTTTCCAGCATCTAGAGGCTACCTGCACTCCTTGGCTTGTGGCCTCCTTCCTTCATCATAAAGTCAGCAAAAATGGATTGAGTCTTTCTCATATATCAAAGCAAGCTCCTTTCTGTCTCCTTCTTCCATTTTTAAGACCCTTCTGATAACATTGCCCCTACTCCAGTAATCCAGGAAAATCTTCCTATTTTAAAGTCATATGATTAACAAGCTTAATTCCATCTGCAATCTTAATTCCCATCTCCCCTAACATAACATAATATACTCACAGGTTCATAGGGAGCTAAGATAAGGACCTTTGGGGAGCCATTATTCTGCCTACCACAGAATCTTTTTTTTTTTTCTGCAAGTTTTACTGGGGAAAACAAATGTTTTTTTAGAACCCAATATTCATACCAGTATAGTAGGAAGCACAAAATTAAGTGACCAACCAACACTATAGCTATATATGTTGCACATCAAGAGGATCCTAAAAATTCAGTAGTAGCACTAGAATGTTTGAAATTATTTTTTCTAGAGAGATGATGAATTGGATTTGATCCAATCATAATACTTCACATAGGCCTCTTTGTAATTAATGGTATAGATCTGCAAGATAATTGGCTGGTATTAAGGATATAATTTATGGCTATCGAAGGACAGCAATAATTAGACTGAGTCTACTTGAGAGTTTAAAGCAAGATGAATTGGTGTGCCTTCTAGGCACCCACAGTTCCTAGCAAATATATATTTTTAACCCTTTCTCACTCTATTGCAATTATGTCTCTATATATTGTTTCTCTCCCTCTAGACTGTGAGCTTTTCAACTTGAATCTCTATAAGCCTGGCACACAGAAAGCATTCAACAAATGCTTAGCATTAATTGTTTCAATTCCTCCTTGCTGCCAATAACAATAATACAAATTGAAGATGAGTTATAATCTTTGTGTACAGGTATGGTTAAGAGACCGATAGTCTTCATTATCCTAAACACATGATGTTTGTCCTTGAATTAGTCATAGTAGCAACAGCTCCTACTGAAGAGACAATTGTTATATGAGACACTGCCTCCCTTGGGCTCCAAGTCAACATAGAGGCTTTAAGCCAAAAGAGCATCTTCATTTCTCAGCGCTACTCAGCAGGTTGGCATGTCAGTGGCTGAGGCAGTCCAGGTATTCATGCCACAGTACTCCCTAACTCTGGCTTGCAATTAATCCTTTTCTTCTGTAAAGGTATTGCTGCTCTGCACTCTGCATGTAACACAGAGCTGTTTTATGGTATCGGAGGCTTGTTTCTCCACTTAACACTCTCTTCAGGAAAAAAAAAAAGTTTTCTCTCAATCTAAATTTTTTTTAACTTGTTGAGGTAACATTGGTTATTAACATTACATAAGTTTCAGGTATACAATTCTATAATACATCATCTGTATATTGCATTGTGTGCTCACTACCCAAAGTCTAGTCTCCTTCCGTCACCATATATTTGATCCCCTTTACCCTCATCATCCTCCTGCATCCCCCTTCTCCTCTGGTAACCACTATACTGTTCGGTGTCTATGAGTTTGTTGCTTTCTGTTTTATATCCCACATATGAGTGAAATCGTATGCTTCTTGTCCTTTTCTGTCTGACTTATTTCACTTAGCATGATACTTTCAAGATCCACCTGTGCTGTCGCAAATGGCAATATTTCATCATTTTTTATGGTTGGGTAGTATTCCACTATATGGCCGCTATCAATAAGATAAGACATAAGTGCTGGAGAAGATATGGAGAAAAGGGAACACTCGTACACTGCTGGTAGAAATGCAAGTTGGTATAGACTCTACAGAAAACAATACGGAGACGCCTCAAAAATTAAGAATAGAGCTAATATATGACCCAGCAATCTCTTTTCTGGGTATCTACACAAAAAATTTGAAAGCACTTATTCATAAAGATATATGTTCAATATAGCATTATTCACAATAACCAAGACATGGAAGCAACCTAAGTGTCCTCAATCTAAATCTTATCCATCCTTCAAAGCACCACTCAAATCCCAGAATTTCGGGAAACTTCAAAATGATGCTTCAGTCTCACTGATCTCTTTCTCCTCTGAGCCTTCTAGCAGGGGCTGGCAAACTATGATGTTTTTATATGGTCAGCAAGCTAAGAATGGTTTTCACATTTTTTAAAGATTGGTTTAAAAAAAGTAAAAAAATGCAAAGAAGAAGATGCAACAGAGACCATCTGTGGCTATCAAAGCCCAAAATATTTACTACTTACTATAAATATTTAATATTTACTGAAATATTTACTACTTAAATCAAAATTTTAACAGAAAAAGTCTCTGTTGACCCTTGGCCTAGATAGAGCAATTCAGTATAATGATAAATTGCCTAGAACTATCTATAATCTTTGTATAGCTCATAGTCTTATCTCCTTGTGGTAAATTCTCTCCATTGTCCACCAACAGTCACTTCTCACCTCTCACACCTACCAGTCCTACCAATGAGAAGCTGAAAATGTCATACCTGTCAGTTCAGCTTCCTGGGAAGCTAATACACAGTCATATATCCTAATCCTGGTCAATAAGACCTGAGGGCAAGTCTGCCATGGGCTTGTGGGAAAGATTTTCCACCTTGATAAAGAAGAGTTGAGAAAAGAAAGTGCCCTTTCTCTGCCTCTGGATGTAGTGGTGCAAAGATATGTCTACAGCTGTGACAGCCATTTTGTGATCTTGAAAGGACCCAAGGCAACATGCTAAGGATGGCAAAGCAGAAAAGAGGAAAGAATCCAGAATCACTAGTCTCAAGGATACGTATCTGTAGATAGCACTTCAATCACTGCTTTAGAACCAGAACGGTAAAATCATATTACTCCAAGACTAGCTCTTGATAGCAAAACCAACAAAAGGAAATTAGTATATTGCCAGTGGGATGAAAAAGTGGTCATTCATTATGTACAGGTTATTAAATTTACATAAAAGGACATTTATGTATTTAATGAACACCTACATAGGGTAACTAAGCTGGGTATCATGGTGGCTTCTGAAAAGCAATCACTCACAGAGAACAAATTGATAAACAGGTAGTAAAGAAGTTCATAAATACAGGGAAAGGCATGGAAACTGACAGTGGATAGATGCTCAACCCTCACTGAAAGCCCACAAAAAGAATGAGAATAAAATAGAAACTCAGAACTTCTAGATCTGGAATCTCAAGATACAAAAGAAAACTTCAGATTTATGTCTCTAGTTGCTAATTAATGGCTTAATCTTGATATAAAACCCATAGAGAAACCAAATACTTTATTTTTTCCATTTTTAGTTAGGCTTCTGCTATTAACAAGTTAGCTGCTTGCTTCCCTCCTGTTTTGTGTAGGAGTTTAAAAAAAAATCAGTACCGTCAACTTCATGAGCTGACAGCAGGCTAGCCAAACAAGAAGGTACAAAAAGCTTAACTCAGTATGTGCTGAAAGCATACAATGCTTGTTGGCCTATTTATTTGGTAAGTCATCCTACATATCATCTTTATGGTCTTTAAAAACCTTAGAATTCAAATTTTTTATTTTCCTCCTCAAACCAATGTATGAGAAGCTATCTGTGTTTAAACACAATCATCAATTATCCAAACCCTGCCACACAAATACTTTAAAAAAAATTTTGTGTAGCTTGATTTGGAAATTGGCTATGAAAGTAAATTGGTTTTAGAGATCTAATTGTCTACCATGTAATATGACCACTGTCTGCCTGTAGAGTATGCAAAGAAGTGAAGCTCTGTTACTCCTTTGGGGAATGTAGGTTTGAAGAGCAGAGAAAGGTTATTTAGAGAAAACTAGAGAATTCAGAAAACAAGAGGAATTTGAAGACACAAGACAACTGATAAAAAAGAGAAAAGCCTCTTCTGACAACTGTCAGGGGATGTGTGCCAGGAAAGAAAGACAAGTGCAGAAAGATTGCTGTTACTGAGAAACAATCCTGAGACATTACCAAGTCAGGTTTCAGATGATTGTGAAAAGAACAGTTTTCACTTAGAATCTCGGTTTAGGCCAGGCCTATTTCCCAGTGAGTAAAGAGCTTGATTCCTTCTTCAATAAATACAATAACTGAAAGATTTACCTCTAGAACTGAAGAAGAAATCTTGGTTGATTAACGAGGAAGGCTAGAGATACCTAAAATTAAAGACTAAAAGGCTGAACGGGGAGTAAAATGGAGTGATGACTTTGTATTTGTAATTAATCTCCTACATAGCATTCTGACTATAAGATCTCCTCACACTGCAGAAAGGTCAGTTTTGCATCCTAATTGATAAACTGGTCTATGATGAGAGAAGCTGCCCAAAGGAGCTGAAAGGTTGTAAACTTCAGGTAAAATCTTTCAAAGAAATTCACTCCCTATTCTCTGGAGAAATAGTTATATCAACTGTTAAATCTATCTTAGAGAAACAATATCTGAATACCTATCCAGGGCTCTCCTTCCCTGATCCAAGATCTCAACATGTGCTAAAAGAATCACATCCATTTTTGAGTGTGGTAAAGGTAGGGCCTGCCTCTCAAGATCCTCGAACTCATAACTGTTTAGAGAGAAGGTCAATTACAGAATCTGCCCTACTCTGCCTTTCTCTCCCCAGTCACCCACACTTCGGAGACTGACACCATGGTGAAACCACCAAGCTCCATGGAGGAAAACTCTCATACAGGTAGGAGACAAGGTTATCATACAAAATTCAGTTTCCACCAGAGAATTCTGAGAACATTCCCTATCAAATATTAATCATGGGCCTATGGAGTCTTCCCCACTCCTCTTAAATGGGAGAAAAAGACTTTCAGCATCATAGAAAATAACCTAGAAAAGTGGGACTTTATTGAGGGCTAATAACGGCCCAGAGCTAGCAATAAATTGAACAATGTCAGGAAATGAGCAAAGGAATAAGAGTGGAAGTGTCTCAAGATATTCCAGACATAAAATAGCAATGCCCCAGAGCCAGAGAACAGGAGAACAAGGGAGTCTAGAGAGAAGAACTCATCAAAGAAAGGGGGCATTTCTCTAAGTTTAGTATTCATTTTAGGAAAAGGATTTTGGAGATGAATTCAGAAATTGCTTCAAGGGCCAGAGATTCCAAGGGGTAGTCAATATCAAGGGGTCTTATCTCTTATACCACAATTGGAAGACATCATAAAAGCTATTGTGATGAGGAATTCCAAAAACCTAAATTAGTCAAGGGTTCCGTGACAAAGGAGTGCCTGCTGCAACTAAGAATGTTGGTTGCCCCAAATCCAAGCCAGTCATGCCTTAGAGAGGAGCTCACTAGTAAGACAAATTTGAGATAGGGCTCCAGGACCAGCGACGAGGCTGTCCCCTGGAAATGCTCCTTGACTCAGTTAGGCTGGCTTCTAAGGTCTCAGAGTCCAATCTCCATAGTGTTTCCACTAGAGCCCATAGCAGCTTTCCAGCTGCCGTGTGTCCTCATGGAAGCCAAAGGGAAATGCCTTGGTTCCGTAAGCTTCAGGCCAAAGGGAAGAGCCAGGACAAGGATTTAGCTCCAGCTGACAAGAGAGAAGATACTAGAAGTGAGACCCAAAAGAGGAAAGCATCAAAGAAGGATGCAGAGTCAGGGAACTCACAAGAGAAGAGTCACTGTGCCAGGCCAGGGGCTTAGCAGAAACCTTTGTAAACAACACCCTCTGATTACTATCACAGAAAGGAGTTCCTCTGAAAAGCAACTTACAGAAAAGGATTAGCTGCTTTTGAGAGTGGCTTCTTCTCAAGAACAGAAGCAAAGTGCAGGAAGGACCCTTGCAGAAATCAAAGCCCATGTCAGCCTCTGCACAGAGCCCAGGCCCAGTGAAACGACAGCTCTTTTCATGAGCAGCAGTGATAAATACTAAAACATAAAAGTTTATGATAGCCACTGTCCCATTCCAGAGAAAAACCTGGAGTTTATGTGCAGACTGCTTGCATGGGACATTAGTCAGCACAAGGAAGAACTCTAGGCCCAGGCAGAGCCTCTGAGCAAAGCAAGTGCCACATCCTACATAGGCACCAGGTTCTGAGAGCCAGAGTTGTCAGAGCTTGGTCAGGATTGTCAGAAACCACGATATTCCAGCAGAAAATACCTTCTAGGAGGATAATTTCTATGAGAGAAAATGTTCATTCCTCCTACAGAAAAATCTTAGTTCTCATGTTAACATATCCTCTAAAGAGGATGGTCTCTGTTTCTCTAAACCAAGGACATTCTTTCCAAATAAACTAGTTTCTAACTGAGGTTAACAACAAACAGTACAATCCTGAAAAGCCTTTGACTTGGAAGTTGTCCTAACCCATTTTGTTATTTTCACTATTTTAGATAGAAAATAAATATTGGTATAAGAACAATATTGGTATTCTTGGTTGGTAAGTAAACCATGTGAATCTTAGAAAATTATTGTTTAAAATATGATGATAATTTACTATCATTCCTTTGCAATAACAAAATAATTTCATTAGAAAGGGGACTAGCCCACCCATGAAATGCAATGGAACCCTGACCTTCTAGGAATTTTATATTGACCATATTTTCTCTAAGTCCTTACCTCAATGTTATTAGTTCATGTGGATTTGTCAAAGGAACGTGATTAGAAAAATTCAAAGTAAAAATCACACTACTAAAGTAGTTCCAATCCCATTGTGAGTTAAAAAACAAAACCCTTCACTATCAAAACCCCAGTTTTTAGGTCCAATTTGAAACCAGACTACACAGTGTCACAGAATAAAACTTACTGATTAAAAGTCTCTAATTTCAAATTTCTGAAGCATTGTCCTTTCTTCTCTAATCCTCAAATAGCTGTAAACTGAAATGAATAAATAGATCCCTCTTGTGTTTTGAATCTCTGAGTTATCTGCTTAAAGGATAAGAAACAGTTTCATATTTTGACAGAAAGATTTCTTGTGGTTAGGGCTCATAAAAGTCCCTTCTCTAAGGACTGTTCATAATTTACATCTAGCCAAGTAATAATACTCACTATACCTGGTTCCTCAATTCCAAACAATCAAATGAAGAAAATACTTTTTAATCTTCCTACTGAAACAGTTTTTCAGGTTTCTCTGTATTGTTGAACATTAGCTTTTGAATGACAAATTTCCTTAGCTAGTTATATCCCACTTACTCCAAAATCTATAATGAGCCTGGTAATTTTGAGAACACGTAAAGAAGCATTGTCATTTCTAGCACTATAGAATCTTATGAAGAAAGCACTTCCTCTGAAATTTTGAAAGTTTTGGTGTGTGTGGGGGCAAGTATAGTTATACTCTGTCCTACTTGGTCAAGGACAGGTGGAATCTCAAGAAGCAGACAGCCTATTCATGCTCTCCCAGCAAGCCTCTCGGCCACAAACATATGCTTTGAAAGTTCCTCCAAAATTCAGTAATCAATCAGCCTCCACTCATTTTTTCAAACTTAAAGCTGAGACCCATTATTGGCTTATGAAATTAATTACGTGGTTTGCAGCAACATAGCGTTTTTTGTTTTGTTTTGTTTTTTTTAAATCTGAATAGAATAGAAAATATCAGAATACACTGCATGAAGGAAGAGGAAAATTTGTTTCACGAAACTTGTTTTTGATATGTATGTTTGTGCAAGAATACCTACACAAGCATAACAGGTCATAATGTTAATGTATTTCTTACTGTGGATCTCAGTTATAAGAATTTGAAAGCCACTCCTTTAGACTACAAGTTACATGAGGGAAAAGATCAAGTGTACCAAATTCACAAATTACTGTATACCCAGCAACTAAACACAGTGCCTGGCATTTATAATAGGTACTCAATAAATATTTACTGGCTGACTATTCAACATGCATTTTTATATTATTAATATTGTAGTCCATAAATCAAAATGTGGCCTGAATTCAAGTAATTACAAATATCTTTTATGAGGCATTAAACGAAATAACATTTGATTAGTAAGTTTAACAATTCCTCCTTTGCTTGCCCTCTGATCGATGTGCTAAACAAATGGTAAATCCCAACAGGAAATGAGGGAAGGCAAGGCTTTGGGAACTGATAAACTAAATAATCACCTCCAGGATATATTAGACCAACATGGGCCTATGATCTTACCATGTACATATTCTGACATAATATGCACAGACTTGTACAGTGGGGAAAGCACAAGAATTTAGAATCAGAAGACACAGTGACAACTAATGGCTAAAGGATTTTGGCAAAGTATTTTAACTTCTCTGAACCTATTTCCTCAATTGAGAAGACTCATTGTGACAATATAAATGGTTACCAAGCCAAAAAATGGTGTAACTTCTAGAAGAAAATATAGGAGAAAATCTCTGTGGCACTGGGTTAGGCAAAATTTCTTAATAACACAAAAAGCATGAATCATAAAAGAAAAAAATTATAAAATATATTTCAACAAAATTAAAAACCTTATCTCTTTGAAAGACATTTAAGAAAATAAAAAGTAAGCTACAGACTAGGAGAAATATTTTGAAATATGTCTGACAAAGTACTTGTATACAGACTATATAATATAAATCATTCTAACAACTAAAGAAGATAAACATTTACTAAATTAGGCAAAAGATTTGACCAGACCCTTTACCAAGAAAAGACACAGCAAATAAGCTCATGAAAAGATGGGAGCCAAGTACCATTTATTAATGTGAAAATAAATAGATATAGTACAGATCATGATATAACATTAAAGGATGAAAAAAATCCTTTCTGAATTTTTGCCCAGATTATAAACTATTAATACAATGATCTTGAGGGTGAGGACAATGTCTTCATGGAACAGGAACTTAATAAATGTTTAAACCAAGTACAATGTGAATGAGTTTAAAATCATGATGCTGTTTATTTTTCTATATAACTGTAGAGCAGTATTTAGGATGGTAGCAAGTTAACAAATAAACTTCCTTAGAATTATGTAATTGCCTAACTATCCATGGCAATAAGGAAATAATTTAAATTGGTGAATAAGGTTATTAGCCATCACTGAAAACTAATCATTACTGAAAGTAATCATTTAGCATCCTTACTTACATAAAGAAAAATATTTTATAGTCATCTCATTTAGTGATACAGAACAGAATCTTTGGTCAGCAAACTATGACCACTATTTCTTTTCAGGGTTAGCTTTTAAGGTTGAACTCTTGGATCATATCTTAGTTCTATATCTATTAAAAATAAAACTACACCTTCTCTTTGGTCTAGAAACTCTATTTGTAGAATTTATTGTAATTTGGAAAATGACATTTTTCTAATGTTGTTCATTGCAGCATTTATTACAATAACAATAGTTTGGAGACTGGTTAATGAATTATAGTACACTTATGCAATGGAATTCTACCTAGGAATAATAAAAATCAGGAGTTCTTATGTTCTAATATGAAATATTCCTAAATTAGGTTAAGCGAAAAAAAGCAAGGTACAGAATATTGTGTACAGTGGTACCACTGGTGTAAAAGAGGAAAATGGTGTGCAAGGGCACACACATTTGTTTGTCTATACAGAGAGTACTTCTAGAAAGAGACACAGAAAATTAATAACATTATTTGTATGTGAAAAGGAGAACTGGATGACCTGGGGACAGAAGTAGGAAGACTTTTAACTATATATATTCTCTTTTATAGGTCTTTGAATTTTATGAATGCATTATCTAGTTTTAAAAATTAAATGAAAAAAAATAAACCTAAAAATGAAATAATAACAATGAAAGAATTTACTTAGCCTTTTAGTAGTAAGCTCTTCCTCCAAACACACACACACACACACACACACACACACACACAAAACAAAACAAAAACAAACAGATTTTATTAAACTCTGAAATGTGAGTGAAGATACTGACAAGTGTCTCAGAGGCACCTATCTGGGCCTGTATGCGCTCCTTCGGAGACCTGAAGTACTGATATCATAAACCCCAAATCTGTATGTGGCATTATTCAGAAACTGATTCAGCAAATTCCCACAGGAATTACCCTGCCTTCATTGTCCACTCGATAAACAAAAATAATGGTTTTCTCTTAAAGTTTCTTTTCATTACCTGTAACTTTTATCTCAATACAAAATGATGAAATAGGCTTTCTTATAATGAATATAATGCAAACGAAGTCTGGGCATCCCCAAAAGTCAAAATAAAATCTTTCATGGGTAAACACTAATTGTATACAGTCTTCTAAATATAACAACATCATAGGGAGCCAACTAAAGTGTATCAAGACTTTCTGAAGTGATATTCCCTTAAGTATTTCTGAAACTTGTCACATGAGAAGAAAGGGAAGCAAAATACGGAATTTTAGGAATGAAACTGGCTAATAGGGTTATGGGGCATCTGAGAAGTCACGGGATAGTTCTGACTTTCACAGAGGGGAGGCTGATTTTTTTAAATATTTCCAACATCTGCTATTAAAATTAGTTCTGCACAAATGCTTGCAGATGTAGAGCAGCTGGCAGTCTTGTTCGCATTTTGCCCTTTGGTGGACCATAAGCAAGTCACTGAATAGGGCTGTTGAATTTTCCATTTGTATTCCCGTGTTTTCGGAGAACTGGCAAATTTATGTTCTGCAACACTGGATTCAGAATGTTAATATCCTACTGAACACTGGTTAAAGCTTGAGATATTCATAGCAGAACTGAAAGTTTACATCTAGTCTCTCAAGAAACAAGATTTGAAAATATACTCTCTTGCAGCATTTGTAAGCAAATCCTTTTCATGTCAGTGAGGAATACAAGATATATTATTCTGTCTACATCAGTGCTTTCTAATTCATTTGATTTTTTAAAAGAAATCAGAAATAAAAATGTCCTACTTTATTAGTTAATCAAAAATGCAAAATAAAACAAGATACAATTTTCATCCTTCAGAATGGCAAAGAGATTATAAATGTTTCTAAAGCTACTAAGGAAATGAGAAAGAACTCTCACACTTCAATGAGTGAGAGTGTAAAATGATAAAATTTTCCTGAAAAGTAATATAACATTGTATCAAAAATCTTAAAAATGTTCATATCTTAGACTCAGCAAATTCTAAAATTTATTTTAAAGAAATAATCAGGGATGTAAAGATTTATGTACAAAAAATTCCCAACAGAATTATGCATATTAGGAGAGAGGGAGAAAATAAAATAAATAAAATAAAAAATAAAATGTTTAAAGAAATTATGTCTGTATAGTATGAAAACATTAACTGGCATTAAATAAAAAAGAATTATGCATATTGCAACCCAAATGTCAACAGTTATATTACATCACACTGAAATGAATGAATATTTTAATAAAACAGAGGGAGATTCTTATTTTAGCCAAATCCTTTAATAATCCTAATATTTTTTTTAACAGAAAAACAGTGATGGAAAGCAGTGTTAATTTAAACATGCTTGCTTTTTGGTTTTCGAAATTATAGAAGGGTAAAATGATTTCTTTTCAATTATGTACATATTGGTTTCAGATTAACTCCAGTTCTGATTTTTGAAAACTGAAAATTTACAGCTTGAAGTTTGTTTTAGCATCTCACAATAGGAATTGGTGACTATTAGTACCCACTGGATATTAGCATGAAGTCTTGGCTCCCCTCCAAGAAACAATACAATAGCAACAATAAAAATCAGTGTGTATTCTTATGCTTTGAGCCTATATTAAAAAAGGACAAATTTTTCCTCCCCCAACAAAAGTTTAATTATATTTATGTAAGGTTAGGTGGGTATAAGAACTAAGGAAGGTGGAAGGGCTAGTGCTCTCTTAACACAGTGATATGGAGCACAGAGGAGGGTTTTACAGTGGCAGATGAAAATTCTTGGTAGCCTAAAAGGTATTTTTTGGCACAATAAGATACAAGTAATAAGACTCTGAAATATTTTATGTTTGAAAAAAGAATTTAAATAATGAATTTTAGAGCAACAGGGTTAATGAAACGAGCAAGCAAGACAACATGAAAGCAAAACAAACTACCCACACTTACTAATGGGTTACCTTAAAAAAAAAGCAACTTGAGTAAGATGGCTTTTAATATAATTTTTAAAATAAAGAGGCTTTAAAATGTACAACTGGCTCAAAAACCTCTAAAGAAACAAATGGAACAAACACATGAAGACATGAAATATATATAAAAAATAAAATAAAATAAAAGGCCACATATCCAGAAAAAAAGCTGAACTTTATCATTACCTACCAAGGCAAACATCAATTAACTTCTACTATTAGTTTAGGACATATGACCTATTCTGAATAGAGCAAATTTAAAATAATTGGAAACTCCAATCCAAGGGAAGGTTCTCCCTCCAACCTCCACACTTTACATAGTTTTGGGGGAGGTTATTGACAAGACCTCAGATTGACTGACTGATTTATAAAAAATCTTCTAGGAAAAATTCATCAGAGGATTTGATATTTGGACCAGTTTCTTTCACTTTCTACATCTACACTACCTTAAAAGTATTCAAAATTATGGCTGATTTCCAGGAAAGTTTATGAATATACTAAAGAAAGACATTTAATTAAAAGAGTTTTTGGATTAATACTTTTTAACTAAAAAATTTATAGTTGGGGTTATTTTACTTATTGCCTTTATGGGGCTGGAAAAGAGAACATGGAAATGCAGAAGAATTCCGTGTGACCATCAGATAACATCTAACAGGTCAGAAAGTTAAGTTAATTAACATGATGCAGAATCTCAAAAGATAAAAAACTTGGTCTTGAGCCTTCTTTCCTCTCTCTATAACTCTCCTTCCTAAAGTGATTTCATTAGTCACAGAACCTTAAATATTAAGTATTCATTGATGATTCCCAGATGTATATATATCCCTAGTCCATTACTCTCTTCTAAGTTCCAGGCTGATATATTCAATTATCTGTCATCTCCACTGGGGATCTCAAAGTAATCTGTAAATTCCCCATTCCAACTCCCACACCCGTCTCCCAATCAGCCCTGGCCTAGTATTCCTTATCTCAGAAAATGGTGAAAACAAAGAAAAACATACACCCCAGTTGCTCTAATCAGAAAGCTGGTGTCATCTTCGACTTTTTCCTTTGCCTCAACTCTCCACCCAACTTATCAGTAAGCCCTGCAGGTTCTACCTGGAATTACTCAACTCCTATCTCACCTGAAATAGCCTCCCTACTGTCCCGCTCGATTCCAACCACATCTCCTACAATCTGTTCTCCCCAGAACAGCTAAAGCTATCTTTTGCAAAAAACAGGAATACAGTTTTCCCTATCAATGATTTCCCCACATCTCTTGGACAAAAAAAAAAAAAAAAAAAAAATCCAAACTTCTTACTATGGTCTACAAAGCCTTGCATGATCTGCTCCTTGCCTATTTCTCTAATTTCCTCATTCTGTTTCACTGCATATTGATCAACCATACCAGCTTTCCTTCAGATTCTCAGACATGCCAAACTCTTTCCATCTCAGGGCCTTTGCACACGTTAGTCTCTTTGCTTCAATTACTCTTCTCCTTGTTTTCCTGTGGCTCCTACTCATTCTTCAAACCTAAATATGACTTCTTCAGGAGACTTTTCCTATCCTTTCTTTATTTTCCAAACAAACAAACAAAAAAAATCAGCACACCTTTTGACAAATATTTAAAACTAAGAGTATTAAAAATCTATAATTAAATATTATAATTTTCATATTACAGATAAGGGTACAGGGACTCAGTCAAATAATTAATCCAAGGTGAGTATAAGAGGTAGAATCAGTATTCAAACTAAGCTCATGCTGTTCCCACTTTGCTATAATGCTTTCTGCTGTTCAACTTTTTCATTCACTCCAATATTAATTGAGTATCTACTAGGTGCTATTGTGATGAAATGGATATTAAAAAGGAAATTATAATTTGTCTTTAAAGTCCATAAATACTTCCAGAGTCAAACTAAACCTAAAGAGGTGGGGGGAGCAGGGACACTACTTAAAACAAAGAGAATCAAGTGTCTCCTTTGTTAGATCTGCTCGAACAGCATGTGACATCTATTTGAGGCCTCTGGCCCACGAGAATGTCTTCAAAACAAGATGCATTGTTTCCAAGTCACAGCCAAGGCTCTTGAAAATTAAGCTAATAAAAGCTTAATTAATGCCATAAATATAATGTTGGATATTCTAAAACTTGACACCTAAACAAGAATGTTAGAATGATGAAGATGCTTTAAAAAACAATGTTACAAAATAATTTGTTCTTGATAATCAAATAAAAAAACAAAACACAAGCCAAATGCAAGCCATGTACACATCCTGCTATAATAAAAAGCCTTCTAGTCATTCATTCATTCATTCATTCATTCATTTGTTCGTTCCCTCATTCATTTATCTGTCTACTATTCCTCTGACTAGCTGACCATCAATCTTATTGAATGTCTGCTATAAAGGACACTCTGCTGAACAGTATATAAGGATGAATCAAATGTGGAGTCTATTGTTAAGTAGGCTCTAGTTTAGTACTAGAAGGGAAAAAGAATTGCTAGATAGATAGGAGAGGTTACTTTCTGTTCAAGGATTAGAGAGGCTTTGTGGAAGAGGGATGTTTAAACTGGACCTTAATGCACAGGGAAGATGTAGACATACAGAAATGTGAGGAGCCTGCACTTGTATATCTGTCTGGGTAGAGGCAGCAGCCTGAATACTGCAAAGGGGTTGACTGGAATCTAGGCATCATCTTGGAGTCCATGATTCTGCTTTTAATTCAGCTCACTTAATTTGTAAATGTTGAGATACTTCCCACTTCTAAACTGTAAAATAGAGCTAATATTACCCTCCGCCCTGACTGGGATTTTGAGAAGAGCAATTAATAGTTACAAAAGAGTAATATTATCAGAGGAAGTTTCTTTTTCTGAATTTTAAAAGGTAGAAAATTTTACACATTACATTTTCTTTCCTAGTTTTTCTTTAATAAGTCTTGCATGAGCCATAGTTATTTACTCTAGCCAATTAATGAATAAAACTAAGATAATCAAGTATCACAGAATTCTCTGGGCTCCTTGGATCTGTGACCTAACCTTATTGAGCTAATAATAGAGGTTAGACAGCAACTGCCTGGGAAGGGGAATAGTGAGACAGAATATATACTCAGGTGAATTAGTTTGCTGCTCTCAGAATATAAGCTTCTTAACATAAAAATACATAATTTTAAAAAAAGTACATAATTCTCAGAAATTTGATTGGTCATTACAGATGAGTTTAGTTCAACTTACACAGATGAGGGAACTGGGGCTGAGAGAAATCTAATGATCTGCCCAAGATTGCCCAGCTAATTAATGGCAGAAGTAGGACTTCCATTTCTGGTCCAGCATTCTTTCCTTTAAACCAGAAGTTGAAAACTAGAGGCTCACGGGAAGAATCCTGCCTGGAGAAGTTTTGTATAGCCCTCACCTCACAGTATTTTTGTTATTAATCTGAAGTTTTAAAGCAAGAGATAGACATAGACTGATTTGTCACAGACTCCAACTATTCCCTAAGTCTTATACATATAGTCCCAATTCACATAATCATGCTACCTGTCTGGTTCTGGTAGAATGAATTCTGATCCTACTTTGCACTGTGCTGCCTTCTTTAATAGCACATGTGAAATTTAATCAAGGAATTTACTTTCCTACCATCTCAAATCTTGAACACCAAGTTTTTTTCTTCCCCCTTATAATATTACCTCATATTTGAGTAATACTATCATATAAGTCATATTCTTTGTATAGAAATAAGTGATATGTTCAAGGTTACAAAGCTAATTGGTGACAGAGCTAAGGCTAGACCCAGGATTCCTGGCTCAGTTCAGGAATCTTTTCATTAAGCCTCAAAACCATAGGACCAAACAGCATATCCCACAAGTCATTTATAGCTCAATTTCTTCTTTTCAGAAAAATATTTATATCAAACTGAAAGTGAACATATTGTACTTTGAATAATATATTTCACTAGATATAAGGGGTCTAAAAGATACAGAGCAGTATCTATGTGCCCATTATATATTCCGAGTTGTGATTAATGTCTTCAAATACAAATGTTATAACCAGTGATCACAAATAGAATGTAAGATGAACAAAGTGTTAAATGGCTAATGATTTTTAAAAAGACCTAAAGACTAGAAACTAGAATTTAATAACACTGCTAACATCTACACATATGTGAAATACTGAAGATTTCCCAAACCACAGTTCGAGTAGCTATAAGTTTATCAATTGACCACTGAAGAATAGCAGGATGGTTTTAAAATGAAAAAGAGAAATGAAATCGTTCTATTAAGAGAAATTAGGGAATTATAAACAATCTGTAGTCCCTATTTTTCAATTAATAACAAAATGTTCTTCATTAATAACAAAATAATTACGTAAAATTACTCACAAGAGATGAAATTAAAACTTGAAAATTCCCTAAAGACTGTAAAAGCAACTCGACTTTCTTCAAAAAGAAAAATGCATTAAACATCTCCATTGAAAAACAGACTGCATAATTAACTGGCTTCTCAAGATGTACAGGAAGCAGATTGGTTATAGAACTCAATGGCTGGAGGCTTGGTACATAGTTATCAACTTTGCCAGTCTCCTGAAAAGCTATGCAATACCAATTTTCTTACTTTTTCTGAAATAGGAATGTAATTTTAAAATTTGGGAAAATAACATTTGGGGCATACTCACTGTCACTACTGGTGGAAATGTAAACTAACACAACTTTTCTGGAAAGCAATTTGGCACACTTACCAAAATCCTTTTAAAAACACACTGCCTTTTTTCTAGTAAATCCATTTTGATATGCCATGTTTCCTTCTACTACTATTATCACCATCAAATGAACACAACAAATTTGAAATCAAGGATTTATAACTGGACTTAAGATGCTAGAGAATAAATAAGACTAACTTCTTTTTTTTTCATTATATACTCAATGTAGCAGTCTATTCTCCCATAGAACTCTATAATACATGTTGTTTCCCCCTCTCTTTAATTCCTCCCCTTCCCCATTTCCACCCCTGACCTATGGATGTTAGCCTTTCTACTTAAGAACTGGATCTCTGAAGGTGGGGCATCTTCTCCCACACGCTCGCTCGCGGTGTGCACCTGGGGCCTAGTGCACCCGAGGTATGGTCTGTGGCTCTACCTGGGGTGCGAACCCAGGACCTTCTGCGTGTAAAGCAGGCGTGCTAACCGCTACACTATGGAGCCACCCCCTACAATATGTTTTTTAATGAAATGATATTCCAGGCTGGAAGTCTACCAAGTCATCATTAAAGACATTTTTCCCCCTTAAATTATGCCTAGTAACAAGCTGAATTCTTATATAACAAAAAGCACCTAAAAAGCACCTACTAAAACTTGAGTTTGGTGTTAATTTATAGAGTTAATAAGTTCAAGAACTGTAAACCCTGTGAATGATGAGTATCTTTTATATTTTAGGCTATATCTTTGTAATTCAAACATTTTCCAAATCCTGTGTAAGCTGTCATTCTACTGGGTGTCCACTATATGTTGAATGACTGTAAAATAAAGAAAAGAATAATATAAAAAGGAACAACGACACATCTTCCTACCATTTTACAGAAAGATTTTTGCTAATCCATACAGAAGTCAAAGCAATAAATTAGTATTAACGTTATTATATATGACATACTAGATTATCTGAATAGTAGTTATTCATGGGAATTTTTATCGATGTACCAATTGATAAAACTACATTGGATATATTTTAACTTCTACAGGGAGTAAAGAATGAGAACGTCACCTGAAAACTAAAATTCAATCATAATAGAAAATAGATGTTTAAATCACAGAGGATGAGTTAGCTCTTTTCCTATTCCAGACTAATCACTTATTCAGTGTTCTAGATATCCACCCCTGTGACCTGGGTACCATTAATTATCAATTCTCTCGCTCCCATCCCTTGGCTCATTCTCAGCATACAGACATTTTTAAATCTATGCTATACTTTAAAAACAAAACAAGACAAATCTTCATTTGATCCAATATACAATCCTCTTTTTCTCTTTCCATTCACAGGAACTTTCAGAAGGAATATTGTACTCATTATTTCCACCTAATCAATTTCCTCTTCAACTTACTATAATCGGGTTTCTCTGTCCCACCTCTCCACTGAAACTAATCTAACTAAAGTCACTGGGGGTTCTCATATTACTAATTCAGAACACTTTTGTCCTATTGGATTTCTCAGTTGCACTTGACAGAATTGGACCATTCACTCCTTCCAAAAACTCTACTCTTTTGGGATCTGTGATACCATTCTCTATTGGTCTTCCATAAATTGCTTTCTGGTTGTTGCTTCTCAGTTTCTGTCAGATAGATATTCCTTTTCCACTTTTATCCCTTAAACATGAGGGGCTCTTTGGGTTCTGTCCTTGGTATCTATCTCCATATGTATTCCTTCAATGATCCCATCTCTCAGAGGTTCAACAAGAGGCTGTAAACAGATTACTCCTAAATTTTCAACCCCAGTCCCCTTGGATATCCTACTGCCTAATGAGAACATATTTGCTTAAATGCTCCACAGAATTACATACTTAATATGACCACAACTGAACTCATCTTCCCACTGAAGCTTTACTACTCGAATCTTTGTTAATAACACCCACCATCTACTACTACCAGTCCAACCAAACTCAAAATCTGCAAGTGTCCATTTAGGCTTCTCCCTCTGCCTCTTACAACCCATCATCCAGCCTCTACCATTTTACTTTTTATATTTTTTCTAATCTATCTCATCCTCTCTATGCCAACCACATTGTCTCAGTTTGAGCCTTTGGTAGTCCTTGGACTTGGCCACTGCAATGATACACTCTAAATCACACCTCTGACCTTACTTCTGTGAATAAAACCCTTTGTTTTTCATTGCCAAAAGCAGTGTTAACTGTGTTAGAGTTACCAAAGGATGCTCAAAAATGCATATTCCTAGGCCAATCTGCATATTGTGACTGTGATACAATTTCAAGCTTGAGAAGTACAGGCTAAAGTTGAAGTCAACATTTTGTACCAACACATACAAGGCTCTCCTGTTATGTTAAAATTGCTGAAACTGGAATTTTTAGAGGAAATGTAACAATGCCTTTCATGGTTTTAAAGCAGATTAAGTTGTAAATCTACAGCTTTTGAAGAATAAAGTCCATGTCCATATATGGATTACCACCACCCTCCAAACTGATATCAGTAAATATTAGGCTTGATTAAGAGTAATTTTTATGGGAAACTTAAATATCATGATTTAAGTGAATTTTTAAAGAGGGCCTCTTTGTTTTTTCTTTAAAAACTGCCTCTGTTACACAAATATGTTCACAATTAAAGAAAAACATTAAAAATATAAAAGCATAAGGAATATGTCAAGTATTTAAAACCATCCATAATTCTACCATCCAGGAGATTCACTGTTTTTATGTGTTACCTTCTGGATATACACATATAAAAATGAATATGAAGTAAAAATGAGTTTGCACTGTGCAAAGTGTCTTAAAATATGCTTTTTAAACAAAATTTACTATCACCATATATTTTTAATTTAGTTTATTTTAAACTTAATAATACAAAAGTACATTGTTAAAAAATTCCAACTACACTAATAAAGCTAAAGTTTCCTTTAGAAACCCCAGGTTCAATCTCCTCCTGAGGTAAGTGTAACTACTAGCCAGATTTTTAGATATATATATATATGTATTTATACAGCTACATAAATAATATTTTAATTTACACAAATAGTATTATATTGTATTTGCTGTTCTGTAATTTGCTTTCTTTACTCAATATGCTACTTAGAAAATCTTTCCCTGTTAGGACATATACATTTTATTCCATGCTTAAGCACTGCATAGTGTTCCAGAGTTTATTTAAACATTCCTCAATTAATGGATACTCATATTCTTTGGTTTTGTTTTGTCTTGTTTTGCTATTACAAACAATGCTACAATGATCATTTTTGCAGCACATGCTTGTCTACATTTGAGAATGTTTTTCTAGGAAAAATACCAAGACAGAGAACTGCTGAGTCATAAGCTAAAGGTATTTTAAATTTTAACAATTACTGCCAAAGTGCCCTCCAAAAGTGGCTAAACCAATTTTATGTCCATAAACAGTTTATGAGAATACTTCTTTCCCTATCCCGTCATCATACCACATATTACCACATTAAGATAACCCCATGGGTAAAAATTGTATCTTATTTTTAAATTTCTCTAATTACTAATGAAATTGAACATATTTTCTTATGGATCATTTTTATTCCCTCTTCTATAAATTTCTTTATTTTTTCTGTTGGGTATATTTCTTATTGTTTGTAGAAGTCCTTTCTGTATCATGAATACAAAGCATTTGCTATATACATTGCAAATATTTCTCATTTGTTGCTCGTTTTCTAATACAACTGTGATGTCTTGTATCAAATTTTATATTCCGATAAAGGCAAATTTCTTTCTTTTCAGGCTTTTGTGTTTTGTGATTTAAAAAGTCTTTCCTTTCTCAAGATCATAAACATACTTTCTTCTATTTTTCTTCTAACAAACTTTATATATTTAAAAAATGTTTTGGCCTATAATCCATCTGGGATTTATTTTTGAGATTAGTAGGGCTCTTACTTTACTTTTTTCCATTTGGAAAATGACCAACTTGAGTTCTAGTTCTTCCCATCCCCACTGGTTTGAAATAGTTCTATCATATAGTAAATCCATACACACACACACACACACACACACACACACACATACATATACATATATATGCATATATATATATATGCATATATATGTGCATGGGTCTGTATCTGTACCATTAATCTATACTGCTTTATAATGGTTTATAACACATTTTGACATCTGCTAGGGAACATCTCTCACTCTCATTTAAAACTATCTTGCTATGCCTGAGCATTTTCTCTTCCACATGACTTTTAGAATTTAGTTCATCAAGTTCCAAGAAAAAGTCCGTTGAAATTCTGAATTGGAATTGCATTGAAAGTAAATTAATTTGGGTACAAACAGCTCTCTGCAATATTGTCTTCTCTTTAAGGAACATGGACAGATCTCTATTTATTCACATTTTCTTTAATATCCTTCAATATGTTTAAGTCTTACAGATTTCTTGTTAAAGGGCTGCCAGGCAGAGCAGATACTCTATAAATGGTAGCCACGATAATTATTAAGTGTTTAATAGTTACAGTATACTGAAAAACAAACAAGAAAACATCCTTAAAAAGTCTATCAGTTTCCCAGGCCAAAATTAAATCTGGATCATAAATTATCCTTCAATCTCCATCGTCCTTCCTATTCCTACCCCTGTACCAAAGGTCCATTTTTAAGAATTATTTTCAAACCAATTTTTTAAAAATCTAATTGTAGTCAGTAATGTATTAACTCATTAGTGAATATAGTTAAGCCTTGAAGAGTCTCTGTTCTCTGTTGAACTGTCTCTGGGAAGATCCTTTAAACACTAAGAGCATCTAAAAATACATTTCCAAGACATAGCATGTAAATCACGCTTCCTGTACAGGGACACAGATCCAGAGGTCAGTTAATAGAATTATCTCTCAGCCTGTTCTGCATGCCTACCAATAATCCCCATAAAATCCAAGTAACAAAACCTAATTACAGTATTTCTTCAACCACTATTCCATGGTTCTGAAGACACTTTGCCAAAAGTATACAGTATCTTTGAATGCTAAAACTCAACAGGACCTTAAAGATTCAACTCTTATTTTTCAGTTGAGAAAACTAGAGCCAGACAGATGAAGGGACTGACCAGAGCCACAGAGTTAAATGAGAGCAAAACTAGATGAACAGCTCTCCTATCAGACCAATGTTATTTCTTCCACAACATGCAGGTTGTGTTACTTTGGGGCCACCCGTTTTACTCGATAACAACCCTATGTATGATATTGTGGTAAAACTTAATATAACACTTAGGATCAGTAATTAATTAATGTTATTAAAAAGCTAGAACGTATAGTACCATGGAACACATTTCATAACATTAAAGTCTTAGAGCATGCAAGAATATTTTTGTACATTTGGATAGGATCAATATAGATTTGTTTAATGAGGAGTACTTTAGGTATATTTCCAAGATCTTCTTTCTTAGAACCACCAAAAATGACATATGGAAATAAGACTGGGGTTTAAGACAAGATGGATAAGGCAGCCCAATCTTTGACTTAGCTGTTAACACAATGGGTTCTTAAGTCAGAATGCCTGGATTCTAATCCTGTTCTACTCCTTATCTGTGCCTCAATTTCCTCATCTGTAAATTGAGTGATAATAGTACCTATCATCAGAAAGCTGACGTGAAGACTAAATCAGAGCATACTTATAAAGAGCTCAGAGCTGTATAGGTGCTCAACAAATGTTGGTTACTCTTATTTCTTTCTCTTTGGAGAGAAGAAATTTTCTGGTCATCATGGCACAGGGAACAGACTTATTTTTAAATGATCTTCTGCACTGGAAGTTAGGGGATGCTATTACTAAATATTAATTTTAGGAAAGAAAAGTATTTTCAGCTTTGTAATTTAATATAAAGAAAACATGACCTTCTCTCTTATAAAAAGTAGGATGCTCTTACAAAATGCAAAATCGTTTTTATTTTGTATATGTGAAGATAATGAAAGAAACTGTGCTTAGACAGAGACTGCACTGGACCCACCATAGACCTGATGGATTCCAGAAAGAAAAAGTCTACACTGATGAAGCTCAACTGGGGAGTCTTCATGATCCCATGGAATGGTTGGAAAAGACTTGAGAGAATCAGACATGTATTTCTTTCCCACCAATCTAAGAAAACAGTTGGAGTTTTATACATAAGACTTAGTTTCATAGCAGAGACCATTGGAAAGCTGGAAAACCCTCTGGGATAGGTTCCACATGAATGCAAAGTAAAAACAGTAATTTTTACAAACCAAATATTTTGATGGTTTATATATCTATGGTCTTAACAACAACCTTAATTACAGAAACAGTAGAAAAAGTCAAGAAAGAAAATTGAAATAGCATATACATTCTTTCATAGGTAATTTACCATCTTTCTAATTTAAAATAATGAAAGGCATTTTATATAAAAATTGAGTCATTTCTTTTAAAAGAACAAATAAATGGTGCTGAGAAAACAAGATAGCCACATGCAAACAAATGAAGTTGAACCTTTACCTCACAAATTAATTCAAGTGGATCACAGAGCTAAAGTAAAACTATAAAACCCTTAGAAGAAAACAAAGGGTAAACCTCATGACCTATGGTTTGGCAAAGGCTTCTTAACTATGACTCTAAAAGCATGAGCAACAAAAGAAAAAATAGGTAAAGTGGATGTCATCAAAATTAAAAAAGTTTGTGATTCAAAGGATACCCTAAAGAAAGTGAAAAGACAACCCACAGGATGGCTAGAATCAAAAAGTTCTAATGTGGATGGGGAGTAACTGGAACCCTCATACACTTAAGTTCCTTTACAAGGAATGTAAAATGATGTAGCTACTTTGGAACACTGTCCAATAGTTCCTCAAATGATTTTTAAAAGTTGCCAAATGACCTAGCAATTCTACTCCTTAGAATTCTATGCCTAAGAGAAATGAAAATATATGTCTAGATAGAAACGTGTACAAAAATGTTTATGGCAGCATTATTCATAATAGCCAAAAGATGGAAGCAACCTAAATGTCCATCAAAACTAAAAGAATAAACAAAATGTGGTATCTGCATACAATTGAATATTATTCTGCTATAAAAAGGAATGAAATACTAATACATACTAGAATGGATGAACCCTGAGAATATGCTAAGTGAAGGAAGCCTGTCACAAAAGACAATATACTATATGATTCCATATATATGAAAGTCTAGAATAGGAAACTCTATAGGAACAAAAAGAAAATTAGTGTAGTTACTTAGGGCTGGGGGAATAAGCTGGTGACAACTAAAGGGTATGAGGTTTCTTTCTGAGGTGATGAAAATGTTCAAAAATCAACTGTGGTGATAGGTGCATGTATCTGTGAATACACCAAAACCAATGAATACTTAAAATGTGTTAACTGCACAGTATGAATTATATTTCAATAAAGCTATTAAAAAATAATAAGTCTGAAAAAAAATTTTAAAGATCATCCTATGAAAAGCACCTGGATATGTACTCATCTGATTTAAGTTCTCACCACAGACTTATGCTACATTCAATGGAAGAACCAGGCTGGGTTGGTCTTAATCACAGCCTAGATCATCCATACCAGTAGTTCTCAAACAGTGTATGAGAATCACGCATGGGCCTGTTAACAAAACAGTGCCAGGCCCCATCAAGAGAGATTTGGTGGAGCAAAGTTGAGGCGCATGAACCTGCTTTGCTAGATTCCCACATGTGTCTAGTGCAGGTGGTTAGTGACCACATTTAATACACTTTCCTGCATTATGCTATTTGGATGAAACCTACCAGATTTAAGCTACATTTCTAATAAATTCCAAATAAATTCTGAGCATATACTCTAGTCACAGAAAAAGAAAAAGAAAAAAGAAAAAAAGAAAAGAAATAGCCTATATATTTATGACTTGTGAAAAGTAGTCCAAAGGTAACTGCAGAATTTCCAGACTTCTTATTTAAACAAAAGGACTATCTAGCTCTAGACAAAAGAACCATAAATAGCTATAAAAGCAAAGAGCATTGTTATATAACGACTCACTTCAATCAAAAGCCCTCACTATAGACCACACTACAAATATCTGGTCCTACTAACTGAAGAATATTTAGTCTTGCACATTTTAATTGTTATAATTCAGAACCTATGACTTGTCCATTCCATTCCTTTTTAGAGTTTAGTTAAAAGCCATCTTTAAACTGAAGAGATTATGTACAAACAGTATATAGCTTGAAGATATCTACCACCAAGAAGCTTTTTCAAATGAAGAAAATAGCATTTAAAATTTTTAAAAAGTTGAGAAATAAAATCATAGTAGATATTTTCGATAGTCAATTATATATATATATAAATTAAAAACTTCTAGATATCACTTATGTGGTATTTCTATCTATTTGGAAAATTCCCCCCTACCATCTCACTCCCAAAAAAGAGATTCTAAGTACAGAAAAGACATGACCCAAAGCTTATGAACTCCATCCATCTCTTGGGCGCAAGAGGCGGCGGTGCTTTTTAGACCTTCAGGTTATTTACTCTTACTTTCTATGCAATTCTGAAAAACTTGGTTTCCTGGTTTCCTAGTTGGAAGCAGATATGAAGCAGCCAATCTAGAAATAAAGAGTTACTACGGGAAGATACAATGACAGTAGGAAGTGACAATAAGAAGAAAAACAAGTACATAAAGTTAGAAAAAGTAGTCCCCAAAACACAATCCTCCTGGAAAGGAGCTCCTAAGGGAATCACTGTATTAGAGCTCAGTGTAATACTTTCTACTCCAAATTTAATCTCTCCAACTGCCCTCTGTAACATCTCTCCTGTCATTTCATCACAATTTTCACCCATGAATCATCCTCTCTTCTCTAGCATATCTTGACCTTTTTCTTGCCAGCAGAAAGATATTCTCAAGTCTCTTCCAAGTAACACAAAAGAGTCCTTCTTTCACTCTTATACCCTCCTCTAGTAACTTTCTTCTCCTTCCCTTCAGAGCCAAGGTTTTGGAAAGAACAGTGTCTACTTTCTAGCTCCCCTTCCTCACCACTCATTTATCTTCCAAGCTGCTGCAACACAGTGGTCTTCTGACCACCAACTCCACCGTAGCTTTTCTCACATAGATCACTAGAGTCCTCATAATTGCCAGTCAACTACCTTTTTGACCTCTCTGAGACATCTGATCCAACAGTGACCACTTCCTTCTTGAAACACCGTATTTGCTTTAAAATACGTGATGCCACACTCACCTGGATTCTTCAGTCCTGGGATGCCAATGGAATGTATGCAGAAAAAGAGGAGGAGCATCATGATCAACTAGGTTTGGGAAATGTGGTATTAAAGTTAAATGGGTTTCTTTACTACAGGATTTCTCACCATCAATACTGATGCGCATTGTGACTACAAGATTGGGTTCTGCAGTGTTTCTCAAACTTACTTGACTCTAGAACCTTTCTCTTCCTTTTAAAGAACTATCCTATATAATAAATTGATTGAGGAACATATTTTGGATCATCACTCTTGATGTTCTTTTTCAGTCTTATCTGCAGAATCTTCTTCCTCTTCTAGCCTCTCAAATGTCCCAGTTCCCCCCAAATCTGCTTCAATTGTCTTGGGCCTTAGTTACCACTTAGTCTTCCACTTGCCTCACCCTGTACATTCACCATAAGTGATCTCATTCATATCCTTATGGTTCCAACCGAGCTTTACAGTGAACAAGTGATTCTGCCACTTAACTGTATAACCTTGGATCCTGTTTTCCTAATCTATAAAATGGGAACAATGATAACCAATTCATAAGGATTAAATGACACTATGTATATAAAAGTATTTATCACAGCATATTTACACACTGGTCATAATCATTTACTCTGTCTCTAGCCTGGATTTCCTTGCTGAGCAGCAGCTGTATCCAACCAACCTGGCACTTCCCTTGGTTGTTTCATATATACCTGAAACTGAAGATGCTCACCTCCTAACCTACCATCCAAATCGGCCCCTGTACTCCCTAGCTCAATGAAAACACTACTCTTCATCAAGCTTCCAAACTTGAAACACCGAAGCCATACTTTTTCAATTACTATCCTTTCCTTTGCTCCCCAATTTAGTAACTAAGTATATCTGGCTTCCTTCCAATACATTTTCAGATGGTTATCCTTCTAAAGTGCAAAATCTGATTACATCACTCCTCTGCTTAAAATTCAGTATTTCCTCATGGTTTTCAGGAAAAAATTCAACCTCCTAACGTATCATGTAAGGTTCTCATGATCTGGCTTCTTAAGTCTCATCTCTCTCCATGCCCCACCCTAACACACACTTTCCACTCCAGTCAAATCAAATCATGTGTATTTCTACAAGTGATCACACTGTCATGTCTTTGCACATTCGATCTCACTCTTACACATGTTATTTCTGGTTAATTCCAATGGTCTTCTTCATGGATTTAATTATATATTATTTCATTCTTATCCTTTAAATTTTCTCTATAACAAATGTAAAATGCAGCCTATAAATTTCAATATTCATTCTCAATCTATTTTATATTATAAAATACAAGCAATTCAATCAATATGCTTAGGTAAATTATCAGCCCCCAAATTGTCTTATTTTAGTAAAGAGGAAGTCTATGATTAAATGAGGTAACATTCCTTACTGACACATATTTATTACATATTTATAATATTCCAGACACTAAGGGAGTTACTATACTTAACAAGAAAAGTTCCCAACTTCAGTCTAACAGAGGAATCTGACCCTTACAAATAACCCCAATATAATGCTATAAAGATATGTATGTATAAAATTTCTATGAGAAAAAAAGAAATAACTTATGTAAAGTGATTCAAAGAATATAATAGCCACATATCCCCATTTGCACATCCTAGTTAATATCTGTTGTAAGTGAAATGATTCCTAGCACCCCCTTTCATTCTCATTATTATCCTGGTTGGAATATAAATTATAAGGTCACCTTATCTGTCATCCACTTCCTGTTCCCCTAAAAACAATCGTGATAATTTGTTCTTTTCACTTTGAAGATTGTTTCTATCATTTAATATCTTTAACATCTTCAAAGGAAAAAACGTATCTAATCTTAACTACTCTGTCTCTGAGATGGATCCACTTAAAATATTCTTCAGTTTTGCTACCTCTTTCTCCCCCTCTTCCCCTCATATTGCTGTGAAAGGAGACTGTCTTCTTTATTCTAGATATTAAAAAAAAAAGTCATAGAGGCATCTAGGAGAGATAGGAAATACTGGACAAAATCTATATTAACTTCACATAGTGAATACTTTTTGAGAATATCTTGAGAGATAAAAATAAAGAATTCAATTCAATCCTATAAAATAATAAACTAATGAAAGTTTCTTTTTTAGCCAACACAACAAAATATATTTTTAAATTAATGTTTTCTTCAAGTCACTTAAGAGGTTCTCTAAGATTCCACTACTTGAAACATTTTTGGAATATCTGCTTGGATATTTTGTGATTCACAAAAATTTATCTCACTATTTATAGACAAGCCTATTTCCCTTTTCTTTCTTTTAATAAAATTATTAATTTTGTCCATGGCTTAGAGCACCCTCCCTTGTTCTGCATCTCCCTGCCAAATCCCTAAGAATATACTGATGTGCCATCTACCCCAGGGTTATGCACCAACCACTGTACTATAGCTTTAAGGGTGGGGACTGATTATTTTAAACATTCTTGTACCCCTAGGGCCTGAAATATAAAGAACACTCAAGATGTTTTGGTTTGTTTAATTAATATTCATCAAATATGAAGACAAACTATCTTGGCTATTTCCAAAAATCAAATTCACCTTCAAAGGAAGATTTGCTTCCTTGGAGATATTTAAAATTGAAGGCAGTGACAAAAAGGAGCTCCTAAAATATCAAGCTAATGTTACATCATTTGTGCAAGAACATTGTCTATGATCCTTAGGAACTAGCCAACAGTCTTTTGAATATATAAGCTCTATAATGTTTGTTCGAAGAACTAGTCTTCTTATACTATATCCTGGAACTTATTAACTAACTGAAATTTTCCAAATAAAGAAAAAACTAAGATCCAGAGCCAAATAGGCTATCCTCATCATCTAGTCTTAAATGTTTTCTTACTTTTAAAATCTCCCTAATTCTCTTCAAGATAAGACTGTCAATCAATCAATCAAAATGTATCAACCCTGCTAAACACTAAATCATGTTTTAATCTTTTCCTTAAGTTTTTCTTAAGAGTTTCTCCAAATTTCTCTTAGCTTTAGATATCATTAAAAACTACTCTTCCTTACTGTAAAAATGGCTTGAGTTTAAGTTTTGATAAAACTTTTCTTACAGAAAATTATAAATCTCTGTAATTAGGAGAATATATGTTTATGTATCTTTCTAGTTATCCATACCTTTCCTCCTTCCACTAGCAAACAGTATTTCCAGGTATCATGGCAATATCTGTACAGTTATAATAATATCAAAACCAAGTTACCATTAGACCTAGTTCCATAAACACAGTAAGATTTAAAAAAAAAATAGGATTCAGTAGCTAAATTTAATTAAAATGAATAAATCATCCAATCATAGATGAACGAGTATCAAGGTAAAGTAGGAGAAAAATAATCACAGATAACAGAGACTGCTAGATACTTAGTCTTAAAAGTATAAGCTAATTATAACTTATATATGATAAATGTCACACCTTAAATTCCCATGGTCACACAGCAGTGATAGTTAACCATTCTTACTATAAGAATTGGAACCAGGTACCTGTAAACACAGATTCCTAAGAATTCCCAAGATGAGTTAATTTCTACAGGAAAACTGCCAGTAATTCTGTTATTACCAGTGCTCATATTGAGCAAAGAAACACCACCCCGTTACTAACATAGCACGTCACTATGAGTCACCTTAAAACAAGATTTTCCTCCTTGTTTAAAAACAAGACAATCCTATACCAAGCAACAAGCGATAAGGTACAAGTTGAGACAACTTTACTTTTAGTGGAAAACACATGACAGCACTCGAACAAAAGCATATTATTGCTCTTAGAGTTTTACTGTCTATCACTGTTATTCTTTTAAATTTTGGATCCTCAAGGAAACATTCAGAGGTTGCATTGCTGTCATTGTAATATGGAAAATAAATACTTCCTCTAAGAAAAGGGAGGCACTATTAGTCTTCCTATATCACAATTTCTTAAGCTATATTTATGCTTCACTCTATGATTCATTATATTTGAGCACCACAATCTGACCCAAGCAACTGAAGTCTCAAAGTATTTTAAGCTACAAATACATGTTATTCAGAGAGTTAAGTGTACAAGGATTATCATATTGTTGTATTTGTCATAAGTACTTTTCGTCAGTAGTACAAACTCTTGTTAGACATATGTGTCAACACTGTAAAACAGATCACCTGTAACTGCTCAGTGTAGATTTAGCTGAAAATGGTTAACATCTTTGAAGAATGATTGCCAGATGAATTTTATCATTGGGGCTTCCCAATACCTTGCATTTCTCTTAATATCACTTTGCCCTTTGAAAACATTTACATCATAAATTTGAAAGGGAGCAAAACTTTTTGGCATTTAAAAATCAAAATATTCTTCTGTGTAAATGATATACTTCACAATTTAAACAACAAAAAAGAAAATTTGAGGGGTCATGTTAATTGTGGCCTATAAATTTTGAGGTAGTTACGTGAGTTTTCCCTTGAAGCACAATGATAATCTCATCCAAATTCCTAAAATAGGGACATTATTCCCTTGGCCACACACAATTATTATAAATTTTAGCTGGTGTGGCAGAGGAAAAAAATCATCATTGGTATTTGTTGCACATCAGAGCCAAGCTGAGCCCCAGACAATCTCAATTTTTTAATCCTCAAACGTCATACCCTGTACCTACAGTAATGAAAGCTACCATTTTTGAAGGCCAGGTTCTATGCTAGGAATCTCACAAATAACTCTGGAGTTGCATCTACTGTGCATTTAATTTATGCTAATTTGATTACATGTGCACAGAAAACAATAAAGATGAATGAAAACATAAGTTATGTTATAGTGCACATGATTTTACCTGCCATTACATGCAACAAGTACATGTAACAAAGCATGAGATGGGAGAAACCGTGTCTCCTCAGACAGTCATAGTTATAGATTTGTATGCCCAAAACCATGAATATTGTTCTTTATGGGTGACTGAAGAGATTTTTTTTTCAAAGATAATTTTGGCTCTAATTTGATTTTTGCCTTATATACTAACTTTTGAACTCTGCTAAGATGAGATCACTGTATCTCATTTGGTCCTCAAAAGACTCTGTGAGGTAGGTTCAACTATTAATTCCGTTTTACAGAAGAATTAGCATGTACAGAGATTATGCAACTAGTTTGGCAGAGATAGGATTTCAACTTGGGTCTTTCTGATTCCAAAGCCTCTGCACTTAACCACTATGCTATATTGCTATGTTATATGCTCATTTTCCAGATGAAGAATGAGAAACTCAGAAAGACTAAGCATACTTGTCCAATATTATACTCTGCTAGAAGTCTTTATACCAGGACTTAAAACTCAAGTTTTTTAATTTGAAGTTCAACACTCCTTCTACATTATAAAAAGATGTCTCTTTTCCACTAGGTTACCCCGGAAACCTAATGAAATAACTAACTGATAAAAGCCAGGATTGAGTAATAAGAGTATAAGAACTTGGGAGAAAATTACTGATATAAAGTGCTCACAAACTGGTGGCCCACAAAGTAAACCTGGGCTACAAACATGTTCCGTTTAGCCTTCAAGACACATTTCTTTAAATTGTCATTAGTTGTTATGACAGACAACGTTTGACAACAGCCATTCCAAACACCCTTCTCCCTTTACCACTCAATGAGTAAGATTCAAAGTCATATACTTGCTTTCCCAGGCTTTCTTGCATTTAAAGGTAACCATGTAACCTAGTTCTGGCCAGAGACTTAAAGAGAAGTCTGCTAGGAATGTAGGGTTGGTTTCCAGGAAAACTTTTGCTTTCCAATTAAAGGTACAGCTAACTGCTGGCACTGCACCTTTTACCCCTTCTTGGATCAAACATAGATGTACTGCCTGCAGCTACAACAGACATATTTTATGTGGAGACAAGCACAAAAATGGGAATCCAATACACTATTAATGGCAGAACATGAAGATATAAAGAACTTGTATCCTTATGGCATTGTTAAACTGCTGAGTTAGTCCTGTACTATATATCTTTAGATTTTCTGCGAGATAAACCAAAAATATTCTTATGGTTTAAACTTGGTCTTTTGTTACTCATAGTCAAAATCATTCCCAGAAATTCATTGGCCAACATTTAAAAATCAGGAGATTTCACTTAACAACCTGCATCACTAGTGTTTCTTGAAATAGAAGACTTTTCTGACATTGAGTCTACTTTCACTTTGTCATAATTGGCAACCCCTGATGATAGAGTTCATTCATAGTCTCCAACTGACCACAGGTCCCATTTGGCCAGCTTCACTAATTTCAGTCATCTGCCTGATCCCATGGCCACATTTAAAAGTGCGACTTTCTATATTATATTTCAATGTAAGTCTAGCCTAGAACCCACAAGTCCTCTTGAATGCCTAACAACCTAGAAAACTCCAATCGATTCCTACTAAAGATGTAGTATAGGGTTCTCACTATAGCAAAAACTCTCCTGATGAGTTATTCTGACCTTTATCTCTGAAGCCAGACTTTGGAAACTACGTAACACTAAAATGAGGGGTTAGAATAGTGAACTTTTGAGTTTTGAAATTCTGTGAAACCCAAGGAAGCAATATTTACAAATAAATCTCAAGATTTTAATAATAATTAAAGGTCCAAGAAACCTCCTGAATTTCTTACAAAGAAGTAGCAAAGAAACATAAAATTCTCTGTATTCAAAATTACCCAAAAAAGAAACTAGGGTTGTGATTTGGTAGTCTTAGCAGCAAGGTAAGCTTGTACCACTACTGCACATTACCGGGAAAAGGTTTAGGGTTCTAATTGTCAAAGCTATTAAACCAGAATTTCACAAAAACTTCAGACACCACAGGTGAGGGATAATGTTGTGGGACATTTCAAAAAGGCTGTCATTTAGAATAGCTAAATAATGTAGACTTTCACTAGAAGCGGTTTCAAGAAATGACACAGATCCCAACTGCCAAAAACTACTTACTTCTTGACAATCCTTTGGACAAATAGTAAAGATGAAGGACTGAATTTTTAAAATATCATTCATTTATGCTCACTGAGCATTAATTTTGAACCCATAGGCTCAGTGCAAAATTTCACTGCACGCTTATCTAAAAAGAATTTTAATAACTTTAATGGGAGCTGTATATAAAACCAACTACAGTTTTCACTATCTTCAAATACACTTCATTATACATTACTCCATTACCATTCAAAGATGACTGTGCCAATTTCAATCCGGGGTGTACAACTTCTCATAAAGTAATGAATCTGAGAGTAATACAAACTTGACACAATTCAGTAAAGATTCAAATATATGACCTATAATAAATATGCTTTGGAAGCCAAGCTATCATAATCTTTTAAAATTAAGTACTATATGTAATACTGTGCAAGAAGTAAAGAATTAAATCTGCTTAACATTAGTAATCACTAGTAGTTACTGAACACTCACTATACTATAGTTCTAGACACTGTACTAAGCATTCATTAGTTATTTCATGAAAGCCAACAATAATCCTGTAAGATAAGGAAACTGAAGCTTAGAAAGGTGATTTGTCCAAAGTCTGCACCTAGTCACTGGGAAAGCTGGGATTTTAACTCCAAAATCTGGATCCAGAACCTAAAGCCAATTTAACCCACTTGCTTTAATGAAGCTTACTTCCTTGAAAACAAGCACTTAACACAGAAAATCATTCTAAATTAGCCAGAGAGGGAGACTGCCCTTGTGGGTCTGGATTTGGCAGGGAAGAAAAGTATACTAAGAGCCAGTATAAAAATACTTTTTTTCCCCCAGAAGAATATAATTAAGAAAGGTTTAGGGAGATTTTTAAATTCATTACTTCAATATCACTGTCACATTGTCTATAGATCTTAAAGAAATTCTGCTTTCAACTTCCAAAATAGTATTTTGGAAAGTCAGTAATAAATCAAGTGAAATAGGCAAAAAGCAAAATGAGGAAAAAGAACTTTCTAATTTTAGGGAGTGGTTAAGAAATAACTATCTTATAAAGCATTTTTTCAACTATGGGCCCACACATTTTGTGTATTCAAATATTTTTTAAAAGTAACTGTCCAGTTCCATAATTTTTTTCTTCATCTTTGAATTTAGGTCCGTATATGATCTAATTCTACACTGTAAAGTTTCACTTGTAGAGGCCACATAACTATTGCAAAAAAGTTATTTCTAATTAGAGAACACTATTATGGTAATTTTAGAAATGTGAGCCACAAGTAAAATATAGAATAAAAAAATATGAAATCAAATGGGAGATTTCAGTATATCAGCAGAAGAAAGAAAGAATAAAATACAGAACCTCAATCATCCAATTTTCTAAATCACATGTTCAAGATAAGGCAACTCGTTTTAACCCTTTCCCCATTTATTTTTCTTATTTTTTAAATTAAGTTTATTGGGGTAACATTGGTTAATACAATTATATAATTTTCAGGTGTACGATTTTATCATTTCATATCCTGTATATTCTATTGTTGTATTTACACCAAAGAAACCCTTTCCCTATTTAGAAAAAAAAAGTGCAGCAGGCTGCAGAGTTAATTTAACATCGCGTGTAAGAATGCTACGTTTTCTAGGATTTGACATTATCAGTGATCAAGAATTACTATATTTTGTAAATAGAAATGCCACTGATAAAAACAGAATGCTATAAATAGAACGATGTCATTTGTTCCCAAAGACTATCAATAATCTAGACCGATGAGAAAATAATAATAAAAGCAAGATATTTCATGGCAAACTTTGGGGATAAGATTAGGACTGTAATCTGTGAGTTATCTCAGCATAAATGATGCAGCTGCAAGCGCTGCCAGTGAATATTCTCGGGCAAACAGGAAATGTGTTAAAAAATATAGATTTTACTAGCAGTTTAAATGATCTAAAGTTTTGTGCACAATAGGGACTTTATAAATGTTTGCAAATGAATGCAGTTCAATAAAGTGAAAAAAAATCTATGAAAAAAAAAGAAAGCATAAGCCCAGGTCCTGCTAAAACAGTCTTCCCCTAGGTGCCCTGAATCATCTGAAAGGATAACTAGAAACAAACCAAAGGCAAATTGGTATGCAACATCTCTATTTCTAACTTTCAGCAGACTGGCATTCTGAACAAACTCATGTAACGAAGAGGTCCAAATCATCCTTGTGTCTTCAAAGATTTTCATTTTGTACCACTACTACAGTCTTCTATAAGACAATTTCAAGAATGTAAGAAGACTTTTCACCGGGGGTTTCATAAAATTCTCTTAATTTTTTTTAATCTTATAGATTAAAGTCCTACAAAATGGTGCTTAAGTAGACATTTCCTAAGATTTTTTTCTACTAAAAAGCCCTAAATTTAATTTTCAAGATTCTATATCCCGCAAGAATTGTTTTGTAGGCAAGTGGAGGAACTGCTGGAGTTTTCAGCCACACCTTGCCTAACCAGATTTCCTTTATAGTCAGTGCAATTTCCTTTGAAGTTTAATTGAAAACAACAGAACCAACATAAAAATGCTCAGAGAAAGTTGCACCTTGTATTAGATCAAGAAGACAAATCAAAATATTGTGCTCACCGAAAGCTTAGTGTAATTTTTTTCAGTACTCTCTCCAGGAAGACATAGGTTGTCTCTATTTTCTGACAGTGTTCAATAGTAAAAACTGTATTCAAAATGCAACCAAAGTCTGAAACAAAGACCTCCTGTTATATGAGAGTTCATTCAGTTGCTTTGGAAATTCATCTTCTAAAAACTGCATTCAATTCCAACTGCCAACTGCTTGGTATAGCTGGATTAGACAAATGATTCTTCTTAACCTATTGTTTCCTTGTACAAAGATATATTTAAACCCATGAATACATTCAGTGTCCTCAGATTCTTTATATTTAAAAAATATCTGTCAATTTCTATTCTATTTGGCTACATGATTTATAGCCTTGGTCATTAAAAATACCAACACATTCGGTCTGATTTGACTATACAGACGAAGGTGCCCACTTGCAATGATCTGTCCTACCAAATAGCAAAGCACCCAATAGATTAATATTCTGCTAAACATGGCCTAGTAAAAAGATAAGTTCTCAAGGGAAGGAGTTTTTTGAAGATTACTGTTGCATTAGTCATTCTGTATGGTGCTCCAGGGTCATTACAAAATTATACACAATATACTTTGCCGTGGAGATTAGCAACCAGAATAAAGACTCTAATTTTAAAAAATGAAGCTATTATTGAGTAAAGAAATCTAAAATAATAATAATGAAGATAAATCCCTGAAATAGGCTATCATTTGAATTAAACTGGCATAAAGCAAGTATCTTCCCCACCAAATTTGTATTATAATGAAAAATTGCTTAATAACCAATAGCAACCCCAAATCACCATCATTATAAAAATGACTAATACTTCAAGAGTGCATGCTTATTTGGTGCCAGGCATGGTGCTAAGTCGTTTTCTCATTTAATGCTTACTTCTATGAAAGCAGTACTATTTATTACCTCTATTTTACAGATGGTCAAACTGAAGCATAATGCAGTTAAGTGATTTGTCTGACTCTAGTAAACTGTAAGGCCAGGATTCAGATTCAGGCAGTTTCCAGACCCTACACTCTTAACCACTATGCTGGACTGCTTCATATTCCTATAGGTATTTTTGAAAGGCTAAAGAACAAAGAAATGAGAAAATACTTTTAGGGCTTCCCCTACCTTCATGTGGACTATATTAGAATCACTGGCAGATACTATTTTTATTCTAAACCACAGTTGCTTTCTCAAATCCCAAAGAATCAATAAGCTTCCTTAATAGATTAAGATAATATGTTATGAGAAGCTAACATATGGTTTAATTCTCATCTGAGACATGCTAAATATTAATTGTTAAGAAGGGGCTCTCTCAAATTGTTGCTATTTCTTTAAGTGTCTAAGCAACAAGCATAGAATTATTGCTCCAATGAGCAAGTTGCACAGACATTTCTTAAACTTCAGTAAACAATTTCATATATTCCCCTATCTGTCTGAATCTGTAAAAAAGAGGTTGTTGAATTTTTGTGGTGTTTTCTGTTTTTGTTTTTTAAGTTTAGATAAGAAAAGAAATAGAATGGGAGAGGAAGAACAGGTGAAGGGCAAGGTAATACCTACAAATACATACTTTCCAAAGATAAAAGCTTTGGTCTCTGGCTCCATAACTTAGACAAGAATATCTTACAATAATCATGTTGCAGATAAAACTGGCTTCTAATTATAAATAAAACTGAAAGGTATCAATATTTAGAAGTAAATAACATAACCTTCGATTTCTTAGCTGCAAAGATCTTTTGCTTCTCCATCTTTTCAGTCTGTTCTACATTCCCTGTCCATTATCCCCTCCAGAAGTGGTATCTTCTTTCTATATACACACTTGGTTATAGCTGTCTTCCTCCACTAGACTTGTAAATTCTAAGGAAAGATTAATGCCTTACATAATCCAACAGTGCTTGAGAAGGCTCCCAACAAACTTCTGTTGAACAGAGTCTATCAAGGCATAAGCAGAAAAATGATTCAAACTGCAGTGATTTCAAACTAAAGTAGGGCAATCATGAAGCAAAATGGTTTTTAAAAAAAAAAGGAAGAAATCAAACAACACCTAGACATAGAGACTAATTCTAAAGCCCAGAAAGTAATTTAATCTCTGATTATGTGACAATCAAAGTTTAAATCCCAGCTCTGCCAATTCTAGCTGGGGGGAATCTACACATCTCTCTGAAAATCAGTTTCTTCATTCAGAAAATGGAAATGATAATAGAACTCTTTCAAATGGTTGTTGTGATGCCTATTTAGTGCTAAACCAAATGTCTACAGTACAGTAAACACTTGAAATGTGGTAGCTATTAGGACAGTTATATGTTAAGGTTCCTTGCCCATCATGGCAAATTTTAACAAATTTACTTTAAAGGAAAGCCAAGAGAACACATATGCTACTTTATTAAAGATTAAAAAGAGTAAGGTCATAGCTGTTACAGTTCAGAACAAATTATCTTTACTTCTCCAGCATCAGTTTCTGCATTTTACACAGCATCAAGTACTGTACTGTTTGTGGTTCCCAGCATGTATCGTTTCTAGTACTGTGCCTTAAATTCATGCTATTCATCTCTAACCCTGTTTGCTAACCAACTCCCACTCACTCTTTAAGGCTTAACTAAGAGTTCTTACTAGCCTTCTCTTTCTTCCTAAAGGCTTATATAATTTGTGATTACTATAACGTATTCTAATTACTTATTTAACACCAATTTTTCCACTTATACTCTAACTAAGCTTCCTGAGCCTAGGGACTACCTTACCTGGCTGCTGGATCCTCAGTCCTGGTAAAATAAATAAATATCTTCAGAATCAAGTAAGTATAGCACAGGATACAAAAAGGTATTAAATTACATGTTTGTTTTTTTTTTAAATTGAATCACACAGTTCCATAAAAACCTAGGCTGGAACATAGTATACTACTTCTTCCCATTTATTTCTAAACAGATCATGTCCCACTCCGTAAGCAAAATATTTCCTGTCTTTCAGGAAATCTAGGGAACCATGGGCCAGGCACTCTGTAGCCAGCATGACAGCAGGCATTTAATGGAAAAACAGTAAAGCTGCTAGAACCTTTTAGGGATATTTAATGGTGCTATATAGGAAGGCGTGCAGGATCTGCATAGTATCTTTTTCAGAATAGGCATAATCTAGAATCTGCTCCATCTCACTTAAAGCCGGATAGAAAGGATGAGAGACCTGAAGATATCTTTTGAGTACCAAAGGCCTGCTCTTTCTACAGACTTCCCAGGTACTTGAGTCAAATTCTAAAATCTAAGCTAGTTTAAATTTATTTTCTGTCCATACAAGTTAATGAATACTAAGTAATACTGCTGAAGCAACTAAACTCCAGTGGGAGTGGCAATGGAACTTTGATGGAACACAATCTAGCTTGTATCCCAATTTAGTATTTCCCAGAAGTGGAATTACAGACCATTAGAAAAAAAGAGTGACTATTTCATCAAATAAACTGGGATAAGTTAAGTATTTGAAAAAAATTTTTTAATATTTACCTCACAGCATATAGTAAAATAAATTTCAGATTATTAAAATTAAATACAAAATAAACCATAAAACAACTTAAGGAAATAGAGGCAAATATTTCTCTATTGATGGAAATTTGAACTAAGTAGAAAAACAATGGGGAAAAAACTCACAGACTTGGGAATGATGGCATTAAAATTTTTTAAAATATCTGTACGTAAAAATGAATAAAACAAAACAAAATGGCAAATAAAAAAGAGACAAAATGTGCAATATAACAGAAAAAGGTTAATATTCTTAGTATATAAAGAATATTTACAAATCAACATGGAAAAGATAACTATCCATGGAGAAAGCTGAGCTAATTACATCAATGATTTACAAAATAGGGACTATAAAACATAGTAAATGTTTGGAAAAAATGTTTAACCTCTGATAAAAAAAAAAAAAGTAAATTAAACCAGCAATAAAATACTAGTGGTTAAGATGAAAGGTTCTGGGGTCAGATACCAGATCTATAGTCTTGGGCAATGAATCTTGCTTCTCTGAGACTCATTTTCTTCATAAAACAGAGATAATAATACCTACCCCACAGTAGTGATGTAAAAATTAAATAGCATAATGCATATAGGGTACTCAGCATAGCATCTGGTACACAGTACTAGCTGTTCAATAAATAGCTCTTATGATAAAGAAAATGGATGAGGATACAGTGAAGCAGACATTTTTAAACACAGCTTATCAACAAAGATCGATTAACCTTTCTGGAGGACAATTTAGCAATATGTATCAAAAGTCTTAAAGGTGGTCATATTCTTTGGTCTTCTGGAAACAGAACAATGCTTGTAAACAATGTAAGAAATCAAAATGGAAAAGATTGCTAAATATGACTATATCTATCAAGCTATCCATTGATCTACGTGTCCAATATTTTTTAACCTGGTGTTACAAAAATATGCGCAAATAGACCCTGGCTTAAAGGTTAGTTAGCAGTCAAACAATCAAATACAATAAAGAGAAAAGAGCCATGATAGGTAAGTAAGGGTACTATGGTGTGCATAAAAGAAGCACCTACCATAGTCTGGGAGTGGAGTCAGGGAAGCATCCTAGAAGAAGTAACATTTAAGCTGGGACCTGAAGGATGAGTAGGGCATTAGTCAGGTAAGGAGATGAAGGAAAATTGTTCCAGGTAAAGGAAACAGCATGTGCAAAGCCTAGAGATAAAAAGGAGCATGACATGTCAGCTTGCTTGAGCAATGTGCAAGGCAGGGACTTGGGAAGAGGAAAAGCTAGAGATAAGCAAGGCTGGCTCATTAAAAGTCTTGCTAGCAAAACTCTGGAGTATACACTCTATTTTAAAAGCAATACAATTAAAAAGCAAATAGTTTTAATAAAGGGTTTATATTCATAATATATCAAGAGGGTACACAGAGTAAAAAGAATAAATAAATAGCTCATAAAATGGAAATACAGGATTGTAGAAAAGGTTGCACAACTCTAAGTTTTCAAAAAAATCACTGAATTGTATACTTATGAAAACATTTATTTTAGGGTTGGTAGACTTTACCTCAATAAAACTATCTTTTAAAAAAATAATAGAAATGCCTAACAAACATCTGAAGAATACTCGACCTAATAATAAAATACATATCAAATTAACTGTCTTTATCCTCAAAAATTACTAATGATTAAATATGAAACAAGAATATAAGTGTTATTAAGGCTAGGAGAAACAAGCATTCTTACACTGTGCTGACTGAAATAAATGTTAATTGGAACAGCCTTTCTAGAAAATATAAATATGTAATAGGAGTTTTAAAATTGCTTGTACACTGTAATACAGTAACTTTATTTCTTGAAATGTTTCTTAATAAATGTTCCCAAATGCAGTTAAATATTTATTCCCAATGATGTTCACTGCATGTAATTTATAATAGCAAAAAAAGAAAAAAAGTTGGAAAACACCTAGATGTTCACCAATAATGGAATGATCAGAATGAGTTATAACTTACTCAATGCAGCCATTTAAGTGATATGGCAATACATCTATGATATATATCACATATATCAATGATATAATTATATATATATCAGCATTTCAGCTATGTAAAATACCCACACAGCTATATGGCACATATCTTTTATTATCTTTTTTGTGCTTCTTTGTATTTTCCAAATTTCCTACATTGGCCATATATTAACTCCACAGCTTAAGAAAGTTTCTAGAGCTGTCTTAAAAAATTAAAAAGCATCACTTTTGAGTATTTATACTTCATATAAATCAATTTCATATTTGCTATGAGTTTATTTTCTCTGCCAAGGGGGAGAGGTGTGGTCATATTTGAATATATATAACTCAATAACATCTTATTTATTCATCATTATCAGGAAATAAAACATGTGTAAATGATTTTCTCGATTAATTAAAACGTGCATCTTAAACATCAAAACTGGTGAAGCTTGGATGAACATCTATCTAAAAATATATTTCACTCAATCCTGACTATTTTAATCAAGATAAAACAAGATTAAGCCTTCTTATGAAAATTCTGGGTTGTCATTATGACCATATAATAGTAGTTCTGAGGAAGTACTGGGTTTTAGGTGGGTATCTGTCCTTATATTAGTCTATAACAGCTAAATTTTTTCCTTAGGCCAACTATTTATAAGCCTTCTTCCTTTCCCTTTCTGTAAAATCATCAGCTATCATTTTCCAGAGCTATAAGGGTACCTGCCTTTAGCTGCACCTGCTATGTCATTCTAATTTTGTTTTGGTAATAATCTTCTAAGAGTAAGGAAACTAAATATCCAAGTTTAGAAAAAATCTGTGTAAACTAAGAGATAATAGGCTTCAAATACGGTATCACCTAAATGATTTGCACAGACTTGGATATTCTGTTCTGTATAAATATAAACGAACCTCAAAGAGAGAGTTCTTGATTGTATCTGAAGTCTTGATTCCTTTACTAGGTTGGGAGTCAAGTTCTCAGGATTAGAAACATATGTTGTTTCTCTTATCACACCATGGAAAGAGACGTGGACCAAGAGCCAAGGAACTCAGTTCTAGTTCAGGTTTTTACACCAACCTGTTTTGTAACCTTTAGCAAGTCCTTTAACTTTGGTACCTGAATTGCTTAACTTAGAGGCTGCTCTAGAATGCTCTAGATCATGATCACTAAAACACTCGGAAAAGTATAAAGCACTACACAAAAGCAAAAGATTTTTGTGGTAGTTCATTGTGTCTATATGACCCTAGGTTAACATAGGTATCCATTCAGAAAATTCACACCAGAAAGAATAGAAGAAAAGAGATACTCTTAAAGTGCCCCCCCCCCCAATTAATTAGAAAACAGCTTTATGGAGGAAGAACAGTATATTCCAAAAATTGGCATCTCTGACTCTTCCTTCCCTATACCTAATCAGTCCCCAGGTCCTTTGTGTCTTCTCCATAATCCCTCACATCTGTCCTTTTTTTCTATTTTCATTTCACATTCCCAGGTCAGGCCTTGATTATTTCACACCTGGGCTACTGTAACAACCTCTAACTGGCTCCATTCATGGCTGCTCTCGCCCTCTCAAATCCCGCTGGCCCACAGCTGCTAGATCAATTTTCTTAAAACACCATTGTGATCATATCTGTTCAAAAACCTCTGAAGACTTTCCATTACCTTCTCTAGCATGTTCAAACTCCTAAGTTTAGCAGTCCCTGTATAGCCCTAGCTGCCTCCTCACCTTTATTTCTTACTACTCTTTCCAAACAAATCCTTTATCAAATTGGTCCACTTAAGTCCTTAAGATATGCCTTGTACTTTTCTGCTTCTAAGTCTTGGTGTATACAGCTTCTCTCCATCTGGAATACTCTCTGCTTCCCAGTTTCCATCTCAATCTATAGAAATTCAACCTATCTTTCAAGGTCTAGTTCAAGAGCCACCTACTATGTATACTTCTCCTTGACTACCACAAAGGAAAAAGATGGCAGATTCTATATTAGACACATCTGGGTTTGAATTAGAGCTTCAACAGTTAAGTGTCACCGGGTACATTCATAATAGCTCTTTGCCTCAGTTTCTTCATCTGTAAGATGGGGATAATAGCAACTTCCCTTGGGCATCTTGTGAGTAGTAAATGAATTAATCCATGTAAAGTACTTAGCATGATGCCTGGCCTAAGGAAGACCCAAGATATGTTAGAGATTGTTATTACTTTTGCCAGTAATTAATTTATCTTAGTCTGAATTCAGGCAGTAGTTATGGCCATTACAAACTGATTGTTCATGTACATATATCATTCCCCTCGCTCTCCTTTTCTACCCTCACCCCTCATGTTTGTTCTTCCTCCTATCCCCTCCTCCTCCCTCCCAAGATTACATGATCCTGATAAACAGAGTATATCTCTTATACATCTTAGTGTCTATAATAGTCATTCACACCCAATAGATGGTCAATAAGTCTGTTTAATCCCTAATAAAATACTGAATAACAGACAGTATTAAAATGTTCCACTTCCCAAAGTAAAAAAAAAAAAAAGTATAATAAAATGCTTAAAATAATTAACTTAAAAAATCTAAATTTTCAGCCTCACAAAATTAAATCTCTCCTCTCATGGTTCTCTAGACTCTTTTGCTCTTTCTTTTAAAACAAACAACTCAACCTATTCATGCAGCAGAAGATGAAAGCAACAGCAAATATATGCAAGTCAGATAGCAGCCAAATACCGGAACACAAGGACCAGGAGATAACTCAGTTGAACACAGCTCTGGATGAAGTGAAATAGGAAGACAATTTAAAGGGAAAGGTAACTAGCTCATCAGTCATGCTAACAATGTTGACTGTTTTACACATACACCAGTCCCAGGATTCCTTTGCACCCTGAACCACATAAAAACAACTGAAATAGCCAGGCTAGGATAACAAGTAGATGCAGAAATATCAGTCTTCTGGCTCAACAACTGAGCTTACCACATGAACAATTTAATTACTTACATCAAAAGGGACTATATTAACATATCTCAAGACTCTAAAATAACCAAGTTTGGCTAATAAAGTCATATTAAGTAAATATAGTCTTACTGTATACTAATCATTCGCCTCAAGAAAATCAGTATGATAACTTTATGTACATAAACTATTAATAGCATAAAGTTTTTCAACAATGCCCAGGGAAAATCATGTAACTATAATTCTGGTTTCTAGTTTATTTGCATGACCCTAACCTTCAGTTGCGTTCCCAGCCAAAATCAGGCCTGGTAACCACTACCCTCAAAGAGTTTACTAATGGAGTGAATTAGATGGTCTAATGGTATGTTAATGACTCTCTGAAAACTAACATAAAGTACCACATATAAAAATAAAGTACTGTGTATTAAATTTCTATCCCTATGATACTTGTCTTTAGAGGACCTTAAAATGTTTCCCAGCTTTGAAGTGCAATTATTCTCAAATCACAGAATCTGAAGAGTTGGAAAGAGCCTTAGAAGTCCCCCATTACAGGAACACTTTCTATCACCTCCTAGGCAAAAGGTCCTCCAGCCTTTGCTTGAATAATTTCAGCAATGGGGACTATTTTGCAATTGTTACAAAATTCTTCCTTACAATCATTGGGCCTCACTGAACTTCCACCAAAGATCCTATTCTGCACTCTGGAACAACACAAGGTAAGTTAACCTTTGAAATATAATCACTTAGGATATATTTGTCAATTTGGTCAAAATGCAAAAGAAAGCTCAGAAAACAAAAAGAAGAAACCACCACTGTACACAGCAAAATTTTGAAATTCAGGAAACTGTTGAAATTACAAGCCAGTGTATTTTCAAGATATCAAAGCTCACACCTCAGTTAACATATAAATATTAAGAGTAATCCAATTTTTTTACAGAGTAAAGTGACAGTGTTTATTGAATACCTTTCTGCAACTTGAAACTACTAAAATCCACCAACACTGTTTTAAAAATTACAATTCTATAGAAAGTTAAAGTGGTTTTTCCAATTCCCATATTTTCATTAGGTTTATTTCTAAAACATCTGGTTTTTTTAAAGATCCCATTCCGCCCTTCTGGTGCAATATTTTATTTTGAAAAATAAATAGTTTCAAAAATAAAGCCTAAAACGAATGGAGTGTAAAGGAGTGGGGGTGGGGCTAGGAGCAAAGAAGGGCCCTGCAGGAAAAGGCTGGTTACTGGGTATTTTCCCGCTGGAAGCATGCTTCACTGGCATAGGCATCTGAACCAACGAGCCAAACAAATACAACCGAAGAACAAGAACGATCATGAGCAATGAGTGTAAGGCATAAATGTCTGTAAGATGTAAATGCATTGGCACTGGTCATCAAGCAGCGCCAGATGTGTCGGGACCCCGTAGAGGAAAGGTAAGAGGTCCAAGAAGCAGAGATCACGGCTACACTTTGGGGGAGGAGAGGAGGGAAGAAACCAAGGAGTAACAACCGTTCAGCTGTCCAACGAAGCCCGACCAGTACAGATCACAAGAAAGACAGCAAGTGACTAGAAGGAAGGCACACACCACGGAGAACCTGAAGAAGGGCGTGCAGTGCGCGAATACTGAACGGGTCCATGAAATGGGTGTGGGTGAGGGGACGCGGGTGGGTATAAGGGGCAACGCAGTTGTCCCATGGTCCTCCCCTGCAGCAGAGCAAGAGGGTAAAGGAAGGGGGAGGAAGAAAAGCCAGAATGACTCATTCCCGAAAGGAAGTGCTCAAGCCATAGGCAGGCATGCCACAGGGAGGTTCGGGCGAGGATTGTGAGAGCTCGGTGCACAGAGTGAGGGGGGCAAAAATTAACGTCCTGCAGCTCGTCTTCAAGATGGGGAGTGTGGGGTGTTCGCGGCAGCCGAGTGCCAAGGCCTGGGAAGCGGCGCGGCGCGTGCGCACTGGCGCTCGGCGGGATCCGCTGAGGCAAAGCCGAGCCGCAGTGACAGAAGCGAGCGGAGCGGCCGCCAAGAGGGACTCACCGAGGCACAGGGGCTGGAGGTGGTGCTGGGGGTAGGCGACCGCTGGACCGTGACCAAAGCCATCTAGGCGCTGCTGGGTTGTTCCGGGCAGGGCATTCTTGTCCTGAGTGTGGGGGACGGGAGGGTGACGGAGCCGGAATGGGGAAAGGAGTGTGGGGGTAGAGGTGAGGGGAACGGGGAATAGGAGGAGGCCGCGGGAACGGCTGCAGGCTCCGCACCCACCACTGGACTCTCGCAGACTGACGCGCCGAACCGGCGGCTGGCGGGCGGGCTGGCGGGCGGTTCGGCAGCTGCGGGGCACAATGAGCGCTCCCAGTGCGCAGGCGCCACCTGTCAGCAACCGCCTCTCCCCTCGGCGCGCGCCACCGCCTCGCCGTAACCCTTGAGTTGCCGGAAGCTGGCGGCGAGTGTGCGCCTCAGGACGACGCCCCCTCTCGGTTTCCTCCGCGCAGGGATTGCGCCGTTTGCCGGCGGGGGTCTGGGGAGAGGGGTGGGGTGAGGGCTCTGGGTCTGGGGCCACTGGAGTACCCACTCCTCCGGACAACCATTTTGTGAGGTGGGGCGCACAGCTTCACCAACCTTAGTGAAAAGAAGCTGAGGTGAAAACCTGACGCAAACTCGTTGTCTGGGAAAGGGCTCCGCAGGGGTTCAAACGCTTTTTTCTGAGCGTGGTTGGGAGTAACCGGGCTAGTACCCTCTGGTCGCGACCAGTTTTATCCCGCTTTGACCCGGCTCTCGGGGGCTTTTTCTGAGTTTTCCCACCTTTCAGACTCAGAGTCCATGTTTTGTGATAAGACTTTTTGGAAGAAAGATTTTTTCATTTTATACCTTAGGAAGCCTAATGGTAGCCTCATGCTTCCTCTACTACCCTGGCCTCTGTCTAAGGACTCATTCATTATTCCTGAGGTGAAGAGAGGGTGAGTGAGCTTGGGAGGCCGAGAAAGCTGGGATCACAGAGTTTAAGGGTCCAACCTGCTATTTACCTCCCACTTGCTTCCTGCTGGGAAGAAATTCTCTTAGAGAGGATTTGCTTCTTGAGGTTTCTTCTCCTTGTCTCTAGATTTCATTACTTCATAGATATACGCGAAATGTAGATTAAATATTCTTATAATAAGGAATAATTTTTAAATGAAACCGTCAGCGAATATAAGCCACAAAGGTAATGAAAAATCAAGATTAAAAAGGGGGAAAGATCACACTATGTAAACACCATTGATTACACAGAGAAAGAGAACTGACAAAGCTATTTCTCAATTTGAGTGGATGACCTAGTAAATACCACCGTACACATCAAAGTTGTAGAAAATACACATTCAGGAGTTTGCAATTATTAAAGCCCACCTATCTGTCACTCAAACTCTTAGATCTCATTGCTTCTTTTAAACTGACAACTGTCATGACCTCTTTCTGGCTTCTGTATGGTTAATTGCCACTAGAGCCCTCTGTGCAGAGCCTTTGTTCTCTCCCTGGGGCCCTGTGGTTGAAATAATTAGCAAGGAGGTTTCATCAAGAATCAGACTCAGAGAGGGTCCCGGTACAGTACAGTCCCATGTAGAAATGTATTACAGAGAAGCCAGCTTGTAGGCTTTTGCCCCCTGGTGGTGGTCAAGAGTGCCTGCGAGACAAAATTAAAAATGTATGGTTCCCAAGTTAAACAGTCTTGACTGTGTTTTTCCCATAGCCACGTGGTAAACAGGAAAAGAGTAGACAAAGTTCAGCAGAACTTTGAACCAAAGCTTAGGAGACCAAACAGGAAGTATGCATAGCCAAGAAATATACATAGCCAAAATCTGAATGAACTTAAATAAATGAAACATGATTTATACACCAGAGTATCATGCTAGAAAATGTATTCAAAGCAATACATCTTAGCGATGTACTTTAGTATTTATATTGCTACAAAGTGTTTTAGCAATAAAATTTTAAATTCTTTTAGAAGATGACAATTCCATTTATTTACAATAGTAGGAAAGAGCACTACTATAGAAATCAGAAGACCTGGCTTTTAGTCCCAGCTATGTAAAACCTTAAGCAAGTGGCTTAAACTTCGTGTGTGTGTGTGTGTGTGTGTGTGTACTGAATTTTTTTTTAAATTATGTTTATTAGGATAACTTTGGTTAATACAATTACATAATATTCAGGTGTACATTATAATTTGACATATATATATTCTATTGTGTGATTATCACCCGAAGTCCAGTTTCCTTCAGCTACCATATATTTGATCCTCTTTACCCCCTTCAATTTCCCCCTACCCCTCTATATTTGATCCCCTTTCTCTCCCAACCCCTACCCTCTGGTAACCACTAGTCTATAGTCCATGTCCATGAGTCTCTGTTAGTTTGTCCTGTTCATTTTTTGCTTTTAGGTTTATATCCCACATATAAGTGATAGCATGTGATTTTCAACTTTTTCTGTCTGGCTTATTTCGCTTAGCATGATTATCTCAAGGTCCATTTAAACTTTAGTTTCTTCATCTCTACAATGGAGCCCTAACTAAGGATTCTTGTGATCAAATGAGATAATGTATGATACAGTACAGGATAAACCGTAAAGCCCTGTATGTGATTAAGATCGTTATTCTCTAAAGTTTCTTCCAAGTTCAGTCAGCTTCTGCTGAGTATACCCTATATAGAGAAAATAGTATCAAGCAAAAAGGGAATAAAAGGAACTAAAAGACATGATTCATGCCTTTTTTTAATAATAAAAGATTAGTGGTCAAGACATGTCTCATCTGTAGATGGTATAGAACACCTTCATTCAGCATATCTGAGGTGATGAAATCCTGGTCAAAACGGATTATAAGGTACCCAAATTTACTTTAAGTTTGTATCAGGAAGTTAGTTTATTATTTTATGGGTAAATATCTCTTCCTGGTATATAACCTTTTTAAAAAACTAAGATTTAGAAATTTTTGATACATGTTCATTAATTTATTCATTAATTGAGAAAATATTTAGTGTGTATTATATGCTAGACAATTTTAAGAACAATATAAGAATCTATTTACCTTTTAGCAGATAATAGCTTGTTAGGGAAAACCACATCAAAAAATTACAATAAGGTTTAGTGGTACTGTGGCTTCAGCCACCTCTGCTAGGCTCCAAGAGAGATGCATATATAGAAGTCTAGATATGTACAAAGTGCTTTAGAAACACAGGAGAAGTTCTGGGCAAATGTATGCTTTATGATGTTGGTTTTCTGGCTTTGACTGCAGATCCCAATATATAGCTACTTTGTGAACTGAGTTGGATGGCATCTGAGCATTTGAAATCTATGTCCTCTGTCCCATTTATACCTACCTCTTTCTGGGCTCCATTCTGGTTCCAGCTTGGTCTTCTGGAGCCTGCGGAAGGAGGTATCTATTTAAAATAGAGAGAAAATCCTAGAATCTTCTTACTATGCTAGATGAATTTGAGAAGAGTGGCTAAGAGCAGGATTCCCAAGAGAGTTAGCCAGAGATAAAAGTCCTCTAGTTCCATTTATAGCACCTTTTTTCTTCTCACCTGTGATAATATAGGCCTACTTGTGCCCTTGGAATTTATTTTAACCCTTAACTTTTATCATCATTTCTTCAGGGGTGAAATTATAAAGGAACTTTTAAAATTTCTGAGATCAACTGGCTCTTAAGCTTTGAAAACCTGATGAGAACTATTAACCATCTCTCTGAAAGATACAATTGCATATTTCACTGAAATCCATTGGGTGGCGGGGGCAAGGTTAAGAATCCTGGTCTAAAATTTAAAGCATTGCTTCTCAACCTTTTTTCATATCATGACATCCATAGAAATGATATTTGTACAGCATACTGGAATAAATTAAAGGGGATTTGGACGCAACTACATGTGGTTTGGTGAAAAAAAAATGTTTTCTTAATATAATTAATTATGAGAAAAACAAGATAAAATAATAGCGATAAATATTAAATTTATGTAAGCTTCCAAATTCTTCTCAAAATTTGAATGAAAAACTGAGATTATTTCTATAAATGCAACTTTTATGTAGGGTTTGGTGATTGAAATGACTGCATGTAATTCTTGAACAGGACAGTTTAACAATGATCACTTGGTAGTCATTATTGATGATAATTTGTTTTATACAAATAAATGATAAATTTAAAGCAATTTCACAATTCAAAATTTACAAGTATAAATTATATTTGATTCTGAAAGCTCTTACTTTTTTTCCACTTGTCAATTCTTGCTCCCCAATTCAATCAACATAATGTCATCAATGTACCAGACCAAGTCAATGTTGAGCAGAAGGTCAAGATGCTCAATATCTCTGGACCATGGCGAAGAGCAGGAGAATTGATGGAGCCCTGGGACAAGACTGTGAAGTTATGTTGTTGGCCCTGCTGAGTAAAAGCAACTTGCTTCTGGTGTTTCTTGACAATTTGTATGGGGAAATAAACATTTGTTAGGTCAATAGTTACATACTTGGTTGCCAGGGCTATGTTGTTTTGCTCTAGTAAATGTACTACATATGGAAGAACAGCTGTAATTGGAGGTATCACCTGATTAAATTTGTAATAATCTAGTCATTCTCCAGTTATTTGTAATAATACAGTCATTTGTAATTATCCAGTCCTTCACAGGCCAAACAGGCAAGTTAAATTAGCTTGAGATAGGTTTCATCACTCCTGCTTCTTTCAGATCTTTATTGGTGTCACTAATCTCTGTAATTCACCATTATGCCACTACAGGAAATCAATAACTATTTTTAATCTCCTGGTATGTGTGTATGTGGCGAAGGGAGGTTCTTAAGGACTTCGACTTGTCCCTTCATATTAAAATTGTGTTTATTCCAGGATCAGAGAGCCAGTATGGAAATTCTGCCAGTTACCAGGTATCTATTCTAGTTATATATCCAGGAACTGATGAAATTACTAGAGTGGTTCTATGGACATACTCAGCCTACTGTGATTCAAACTTGAGTTAAGACTCTCTCTCACCTGTTTACCTCAAGCCCTCACTTAAACTGTAAGACTGCAGTCTTTTTTGGGTCCCCGGGAATTAACATCATTTTAGTGCTAGTGTTTAGAAAAACCTAGATATTTATTTTTCCTTAATACACAGTCATTAGGAAATGGCCACAGGTCCCTGTGGAAAAGACTTAGAGGAAGATTTTTGGTATATACTAATGGCAGTGCTTCCTTAAAGGAATCTAGCCTTCTTTTTATTTAAGGGGCTTAGGTCTGGAAACTGGGTGAGAAGTCAGAACTCTTCACTATAGTGACTAAAGTCATTTTTGGCCACCATATATTAATACTATGTGTACATGATCAACATTTTAGTAGTCTATCTACTTTATTCCTAGGGCCACCATAATCATTTAATAATAAAGATCACTAAAGGTCAAAGCATCTGATTACCACTGTATCTCTACTTTTTATGGTAAATGTACCCACCACTGGCATTTGGCCTCTGCTACGTTGGGTCATTCCATCATGCCTAGTGTATGGAAGAAAGCTACCATAGAGCTTTTCAAGGATGTAAGTACTCCTACTCTCTACTGTATCTTCAATGCCTTAGTAAAGGGATGTCCCCAGAGTTCTCTAGACAGATACTTGGGTGGTGGGGGGGGGGGTGCGCGTGGAACTGTGGGTCATATGTGATAAATCTACTACAACATGCCTATCTTACCTAAGCATTTGATTTCTTCCTACATTATGTCAGGGAATTTCTGGTATCTCAATTAAACATAGGCCACTGTGGAGTCAAAGTTTCAGTAAATTTACCAAGTAAATAGTTAGTGTCACTTCCAGATGTAAATGCTAACACATTAAATCCCTATTTTCTGATAAGTGTATCCATATCAAGAAATTATAATTAACTCAGTATTATATTCTGCGCTCTTTGCTTTAGCTCCCATATAATATTGTCTCACACGCATTCCCTGGGTTTCTGCCACTGTATAAGGCAAATAGTGAAAATCTTTTGCTATAAACACAATATTATCTCCTGGCCAGACTTTGCATTTTCCCTGCTGGCACATTTTAAGATCTGATTTTAGTTATGAGTCTACTAGAAGTAAGAAGTGGTTGTGGTGAGTCTTGAGGAAAATGTGCATCCCCTTTCAAAGTAATTGTCCCAGATGAAATTATTAGAAGGTTTTCAATTAAGAAAGCCTAGTTTCTACAAATATAGGTGAATAAACTGCTTCCATTGGTAAAGAGGCTCAGAGTTTGACTCAGGAATTTACCATTATCAGTTTCCTAATCCAATTAAATGTCCCCATTCCAAATTTCAACATCTCCCTTCCCAATCAGTGCCCCATTTTCACGGCTGGACTGTGAATTCAATTAATATTATAATTCTGCAACCCATAGTTCTTGATTAATTGACCTGTTTATTATCTATAATGACTGTCTCAGTTTTTGGCTTAACGTCTATTTTATCTGATATAGGTATAATACCTCTGCTCTCTTTTGGTTTCCACTTGCATGAAATATTTTTTCCCATCCCTTCATTTTGAGCCTATATGTCCTTAAAGCTGATATGAGTCTCTTGTAGGCAGCATATAGTTGGATCTTGGTTTTTTTGTTGTTGTTGGTTCTGTTTTGTAATCTATTCTATGCATTTTGATGGAGAATTTAATCCCTTTACATTTAGAGTAATGATTGATAGGTAAGGGCTTACCACTAATGTCATTTTATTGTTTTCTGGCTGTTTTATAGTTCTTTTCTCCCTCTCTTTCTGCCTTCCTTTGTGAATTGTTGATTTTCTACAAAGGTATGCCTTGATTCCCTGCTTTATCTTTTGTACATCTACTGCAGGGTTTTGCTTTGTGGTTAACATGAGGCTTACATAAAATGTCTTATGGATAAAACAATTATTTTAAGCTGATAACAACTTAAACTCAATTGCATATAAAAACTCCACCCTTTTACTCTCCCCGCAACATTTTATATTTTGATGCCACAATGTACATCTTTTTATATATTTTTTACCAAATTATTGTAACCATGGTTATTTTTAGTACTTCTGTCTTTCAACCTTTGTACTAGAGTTAAGTGATTAACATACCACCATATTACAGTATTAGCATATTCTGAATTGAACTATATATTTGTATTTGCCATTGTGTTTTATATTTTTATATGTTATCACAACACTAATTAGTATCCTTTTATTTCAACTGGAAAAATTCCTTTCAGCATTTCCTGTAAGGAAGTTGTAGTGGTGATGAAATCCCTCAGCTTTTGTTTGTTCATCTCCCCCTCATTTCTGGATAACTTTGCCAGACAGAATATTCTTGTTTAGCAATTTTTTCCTTTCAGCACTTTGAATATAATATCCCACTCTCACCTGGCCTGTAAGGTTTCTGCTAAGAAATCTATTAAGTCTTATGGGGTTCCCTTGTAAGTGATGGCTTATTTTCCATTGCTGCTTTCAAGATTATCTCTTTGTCTTTGACTCTTTTGGCTGTTTTATGTAATGCACATTCGAGAAGATCTCCTTCTGTTGAATTTATTTGTGGACCTGTGAACTTCATAAACTTGGATGTCCAAATCTCTCCAGATTTGGGAAGTTCTCAGATATTATTTTTTTAAATAAGCTGTCTGCCTCTTTCTCCTTCTCCTTAGACTCATAATTTATAGATTGCCTCTCTTAATGGTGTCCCATAAATCCCATACACTTTCTTCATTCTCTATTTTTTAAAAATTTGTTCTCTGACTAGATAATTTCAAATGATCTGTGTTAAAGTTAGTGAATTCTATCTACTGCTTGGTCCAGGCTGCTGTTAAAGCTCTCTGTTGAAATCTTTATTTCAGTCATTATATTCTTTAGCTCAGAAATTTCTTTTGGTTCTTTCTTATGTTTTCTATCTTTTTGTGGAACTTATTTCATTCTTGTATTGTTTTCCTTATTTCTTTAAATTATTTATCTGTGTTTTCTTGTAGTTCTCTGAGTACCTTTTGAACAATTACTTTGAATTCTTTGTTAGGCATTTTGTGACTCTCACATCTTCAGAGTCCATTACTGGAAGTTTATTGTGTTCCTGTAGTGATGTCTTGTTTCCCTGATTCTTTATACCTCTAGCCTTTGTGAGTGTCTGTGCATTTGAAGAAGCAGACCTTCACCTTCAGGCAGAGGCATGCTGGAACATGCTGTGATCCTAGGTCTAGTGGTAGAGGGTGCCAAGTGTGAGGGCATGTAGCACCTCTGGACTAAGGGGATACATAGTGTATCATCAGCTGGTACAGCTGTGGCCCATGCATGACATCAACGACTGCATGATCATTGATGAGAGCTGTGGGCAGTCCACAGTGGCTGCAAGGTGTGTTAGGTATTTAATGGCTAGGGACTATGCTAAGTGGTGGTGGTGGCTGGAGCCAGTGGTATGCAAGTGTTTGGGTGCAGGGCCATTTGCAAAGGCTGGTAGCAGACACATGTGCAGTGGTGATGGCCAGGCCCAGCAGTAGGAGCTGGGACTAACTTCAGGTGCCACAAGTAGCTGCAAGGTCCCTGGCTGTAAATGTGTACTTTTGTTGCTATAGAGGCTAGTCATGGGCATGTGCTCACCAGTGAAAGTCAGTGATGGGAACTGGGGCAGGCACCTTTAAAGTCCGAATGGTAAAGGTAACTGTAGGTGAGTGGAGCTGGCGGAGCCAGCCGGCTAAAGTCAAACAGCACCTGAAAGAGGGGGGTGAAGCCTAAGGAAAAAAAGAAGACAGGAAAGAACTTTCGGGAGGGCATACAGTCAATGCTGCAGCCTCGAGTCTATTTAGCATAACCTTTATATATCTTTTTGAACACAATAGCAAAGCACAGAGTACAATACCATAGGAATGCTTGCATTTACATAAGTTCCTATACATCCTTCCCTCAGGGTACAAACATCCTTGCTTTCTGGGCTGTAAAACATTTCACTATCTTAAAAGGATTTCTTTAGGAGGCAAACCTCCCCTCCAGGGTCAGTAATGTTTAACTCAACCCTGCTTCCTTGAACCATTGTTTAAGCAGCCTCAGCAGCTGCTTTATGGCTCGCAACTACATGACACCTTCAGTGCCTCATAATGGCTCCCAATATGGAGCCATGTAGACCAATGGCAGAATTTAAAGTTAAACCTGGGCCCACCAGTAGCTATGGGCGTGTTAGCTGTTGGTATATACTTATGGGGCTGTAGGGGCTTGCTGCAGGTGTGTGCACAGCAGTAGAGCTTTGTAAAAGGAGTCAGGCCAGCAACATGCAAGTGTGCAGCCCTCAGAACTTCCTATTTTCAATAGTTGTCAATATCTTTCACTGTCTCCTCTTTCTCAGCCCCCCTTTTAAGTGTTATCAAGAGTTTATCTAAAGACTTTTTTTTTTTCTTCTCTAGCTATTCTTATTGGGTAAACTCTACTAGCATCTTCCTACAAATGCATCTTTCTATCAGTACCCAGGGGATAAAGATTCACAAGCAACCCCAAGTAAATGACATATCTTATCTTTTATTAGTCTGAGTAATCAGAATGATGTATGATTTCTTTCTTATACTAGGAAACTCCCTCTTCAAGGATAATTGGCTACCCTTTCATATATGATTGACAGTCTTGCCAACCAAGATGCCAAATGTTGCAATTCGCCAATTTACAAATCTATTGAGGGTGTTGTGGAAGGTCTTTAACTAAATTCACAAAAGTTGTCTCACAGCCAACTAAGTGGAATGACTCTAGAATATCATGAGTGGGAGTATGAGGTGTGCAGAATGCTATGTACTTTGAGTAATTAAAATGCAAGTTAATGCTATTTGGACTGAGTAATGCTTCATCATTTTCCAATGAACTTGATTCTGCATAACTTTGTGCCAATGCATCATAATATATTTCAGTGGCATTCAGATTCTTATTAGACATTTCTTTAATACTATCAAGCAGGTATCTTAAATGTAACGCCTCAAACTCAAACTTGTATCATTCCTCAAAACTGTTTTTCTATCCTTTCATTATTTCACTTAATGGCATCACCAGCCATTCAGCCTTCTAAATATGAAGAAAACACTCGATGAGCCTTAATTAACCTCTTCTTTCACTTCTTAGGTCCAATTATGCCCTCAGTACTGATTATTGTAGTATTTTCGGTTTGGATTCCCTTAGAACAGACCCTGATCCAGGGAGTAGAGTGTAAGTTCACTTGGGAGGTGTTTCCAGGAAACAATGGTAGGGGAGTATGGAAGTAATACAGTTAAGTGAAGGAAGGCTATATTATTGGTCAAGTTTCACTTGGGCAACTGAGGCTTAATCTATTGGGGAACTCTGGGAGACAGTATAGAATATATCTGAAAAATGTTCTACCCATGGGACTATATGCAACTTCCTATTCTTCATTGGTTGAGGGCCTCTGTAAGATATTAACTCCCAAGCACTTCTGGCCTGTTTTCACATTTAGACTGACAGAAAGCCCTCAGATAGAATTGCAGATGCTTGCAATGAGAAACCACCTGCATGTATTGAGAAAGAGAAGCTGAAGGGATATGGTTAGCATACAGACAATGTCTGGCAGAGCCTAGAGTGAGGATAGTGAGGTATTCACACTTAAGGTACAAAACTTTAGTCTCTCTTCCCTCCAGTCATTCACACTTCCAGTCTTTGCTGGTGGAATTAACTTTTTTAAAACACCAATTTGATCACATCTTTAATATGCTTAAAAAGCAAAGAGTAAAGTCCAAATTCCTTGATTTAGCATGAATTACTCTTTACAAATCGAAAAGTTACCTTTTTAGCCTCATCTTCTGCCACTTTCTTTTATACAACTATGCTCTCTACATGAGTGCTTCAAACACTTTTTGAATTTTCATATGCTTATGTGTGTGTATTATTTCTTCTCCCTCAATTACTCTTCCTTCTTTACACAAAAAGATCTTACTAGTCCCTTGAAACCAGCTTGAAAATCTATTTTTCTGTGAAAAATTCCCTGACCTCTCTGAGAAAATATATTATATATTCCTCTTTTTTCCTTAACATATTATATGTACCTCTACTTTTGCACTTTGCAGATTGGATTGCATCTGTTTATCCCTTTTTCCCTCACTAGACAAGGAACTCTTCAAAGTCAGGTCTTATTTATATATATATTTTTTGCATCTTTTTTTTTTAACTCCAGTGTCTACTAGCATATAAAAGTTACCCAATAAAGATTTATTGAGTTGGATTTATCTGGGTGCATCCAAACAAAACAGATTTTAAAATAAATGAAAGGACACTTCTTAGCAATTTCAGGATAAGGACACTACAAGCAAAGAAAGCCATCTGTGAGAATTGGGACCTATCAAAGAAATCTAGTTTATATTATTTATTATTTATTATTTATGACCTACTTCAAAAAAAGTTTGCGACAGCTATTTTTAAGTGTTAGAATGTGTCGTCTCCAAAGGCAGTACTTCTGGTTTATTCATGCAGAACATATATTATGTTGATTAAAACAGCATTTCAAATTATGAATCCCTAGATTATAACTGCCCTATGAAGCAGAGGCCATGAATTTACTTTTAATGTAGCGCCTAGTCTGAATATACATGAACTCTTAAATGAATTTTGGCATAGCAGTGATTTTGATAATCTGTGACTGGATCTATGGTCATTTGCAATGAAGTAGGGATCTGGTAATTATCCATTTTAATTCATTACTGTGAATAAATAAACCATATAAATCACATTCATCTCAGAACACCCCTTCCAAAAAGACGCTTTTAGTGAGATTATTCTAAGGTCTATCAGCCTTTCTCACATGAAATTAGGTAGCCACCAAAGTTTCACCTTACCTCACCTTGATTATTTTTTAATATTCAGAAATGAATTAGGGATGATAATAATGTTTTTAAAAAATTTCAATTGCATTACTGTTGCTGGGTTTTTTTTTTTTCTTTTTTTTATCTTTCATTTTTCTATGGTGCATTTTTCTGTCTGCCTGAGCACTAGCCTACCACTAATCTAGCTTTGGTCAGTAATAACAGTAATAACAGTAGTACAGTTTGAAAAATTTAGCAGTTAAGAACTTATTCAATAGAATGGTGGGATGTGTTGGGGGTGGGGAAGATTTTGATCTTTTAGAGTACTTTTTGTTGTTTATTAATATTTTCTTTCTATCTTTTTGTTATTAATAATGGTCTAATAATCCTTACCCCTACCACTTGGTGATATTTTTTAGTGGTCCAGATGAGTCAGTCAGCATCTGAAGAGGAACATAAACCTGCTCAGGTACCTGGCCTAAATAGGTTCCTAACCATTTCACCATGAGAGGATCTGAGATTTAGCATTCTTGGGAAAATCGAGAGGCAATATTATATTCTATCATTTAATTATTTCTCTTTTTATATTCTGCATCAGGGTTTGTCAAAAAAAAGTGCTGGAAACAAAGGGGTCAATTAAGAAGCAGTGGCCTGATTACTGTTAATATTTGAATTTGTTAATGTAAATACTTGGTGTGGTTTTATTTGGTATAATGTTTACTCATGTGACTTTTTTTTTTAACATAAAAAAGCTTGCTATACTATAGTATACAATATTAGTTTTATCTCCAGTTCCTTTTGGATACCACTTACTAACACTGCCATTTTCCACTTAGGAAAATGGAAACGAAGACAAAGAAAAGAAACAGGAAGCTACTGAAGTGAAAGAGCCTACTGAGGTAGAGTTTTCATGGGTAATCAGATGTTAATGCTGGAGAGTAAACTGGACAAGTTAATTCTCTTATGAAAGAAGGAAAAGAAAAGATATAAGTATTCAAACAGATAAAGTGGCAAATGGAAAAGGGCAAACTCATGTTGATGATTAAGCTGATTCATTTAAATCAGCAGCAGGAAGCTTCTATAGATAAATTATTTGTTAAGAGCTATTTATGAATTATAGATAAATGAATTATAGATAAATTATAAATAAATAAAACAGAACCATTACCCTAAGTACAGTAACCACTAGTTTTTAGGGTAACTTCACCATCATTCTGAAAACATAACTTCCATGTTAATCATTTAAGTAACTTTGTGTTTAGGTAAGTACAAGACTTATATGAGAACGAACATTTTATTAAAAAGGAGAGGCAATTGAAAATAGTTATATGGATTCATTATTGAGTTGACTAATGTGAGTCCTAAAGTAGTATTATTCTTTTAGAAGTACATAAGCATGAGTACAAAAGCTATTTTGCCATTATTTATTCATAAAACTAATCTTTAAATTCCTCAATTATGATGAAATTTTTCCACAACAAATATGGAAGGCAATCCTAATAGTAAAAGAAAGTAGCATTTTGAAAAGTCTGATTTAACTGTGCTATAGTCTCAAATTATGTTAAGTATTGTATAATTCAAGGTTTAAGTTACATCTAGGAGAATACTCTTAGCTTGTTATTCTGTTAGCAACAGGAAGTTGTGCTAACATGTTGAGCAAATACATCTTACTTTGTTAATGCAGTAAGTAGACTGATTACTACTTTGCTTCTAATATAAAGCATTAAATCTTAGCAAAATTAAGTTTGAATGTTTGGTAACTTCTAAAGCATTTATCTGCATTCTTTAATTGGAGCTGATGCAACTTTGAGGAAAAGCAACTGATGTTTCTTTTTTCTTTTCAGAGTTTACAGAATCCACCAGACAGTTGTGCTTTAGACACTGGCAACGATGTGGCAAAAGAAGCAACAAATGAAATCAAATCCCAAGGTAGAGAACTAGCTTTTCCTTTGTACAACAGAATTGAAAACTATTGTTTTCATTAGGGATACATTCCTCCCAATTTTGCCCTTTTAAAATATCCTAAGGGGTGTTTTAAATGCATTTTTGGAAATAGTTTAAAATATATTCCTTCACCTTCTAGTAATACTTTGAGACAACTTTATGACTATGTACTTAAAGTGAAAATTAGCTAAGATTGCTGACTAAAACATACCAAACAACATATTAATACAAACATAAAATGAGGAGCCCTAGTGATTTGACTTGCTTATTGTTTTTCTGTTTCTTTTTACCACTGTATTTGACCACCCATTCATTCTGTGTGACTTTTGTCCCATCCATGAAATCCCACATAATTATGCATAGTGAAACTATATAGGCTCAAGAAGGTACCAAATAAGTGGGCAAGACATTGATCTCTTTTGCCACAGTTCTTCTAACTTCAGATACATAGTAAAATCCTGAACCACAAAAATTCTTTACAATATTTAAAATGTAACAATTTCAATTTTTATTTCAATTAATTCTATTTGCAATTATTGAGTGTTTAGTACATGGTAGGCTGTGCTAGGCTGAATTACAATAAAAATTATTAAAGCATTTTCTACACTAGAAATTTATATATGGATTCTAATTATAATTTTTAGATGATTGCTTTTCTCCAAAGTGCTTTTTATGTCTTTTAAATTAAACCAATTAAAAGAAATGATTTACTATTTCTTAGTGCACATTTTAATACTTACACATTAAGAACCAAACTTTCCAACACTTATTCTGTGCTTATTGTAAACTTAGTATGATTTTCATAGCTTCACTAACTTCTAAAAAGTTTCTTGCCAAGTCCCTCTCCACTTGTCTCTACTCCACCCCCATACCAGTTTCTTAATTTTACTTCTTTCTCACTCCCACCTTCCACCACCACTACTCCATGTGTATACACACACACACACACACACATACACACTTTGTGTATAATATATATATAAACACACACATACACACTTTGTGTATACACACACACACACACACACACTTTGCCTTTACCTTAATCACTTGGGTCAGATTTATAAATGAATTCTTTCATTTTAAACATGCCAAACAGAATTGTGATCTAGGTGTGATCTAGGTAAGTTTTTATAAATTTAATTAGGTATTCCTGTTAATCAGTTATGGATAAATTTGCACCTGCAAAACTTCAAACATGTATTCCTTCATGTAATTTATTGCCTCTCTAGAAAACGTATCAATCAAGAGTTTTTGATCTTTCTTGTTTCTGTACTTTCAGTTTCTGTTATTGCTTTTCCATGTGTGTGTAGGTCTATTCTTTGTGTTTGTGCATTCTAAGTGTATTCTATTGTTTGCGTAAATCTATTCATCCCAGAATACAATATATGCTGAAAACATTACAATTGCTTGTTGTGATATTAAATGCAATGCAATGTACTTATTTATTGTGATGAGTCACAATTAAACCTGATATTCTGAATCTCTTTGTGTGTGTGTGTGTGTGTGTGTGTGTGTGTGTGTAAGAAGTCAGAAGAGGAACTGTTGCTGCAATTTCAACATGTCAAAGGAAGTGTTTTTATCCCTGTTACATACTTGTCAAAATGATGATATCTTGCCAGGCAGCTCCCATAATACACTCCAACATATATCTTTGCATAGAAAATATTGTGATTAAATGTGAATTCCTCGTTTCTTTACCCTAATTATTTTACTTTTCAGGCTATGAGCTTAACTTGCATTTTGAGATATCTTTTTTTTTTTTTTTCAAACTATCGATTTGCTCAACCCTGTTCTCATTACACAGCCCTGAGATTAACAAAGTTCTGTAGGAAAATGCCTTTTTCTATATAGTTATAGAATTTTAATCCTAGCAGTATTTAGTAATGCTTCTTTTCCTCTGCTTTCCCAGTTGTCAGTCCACATTATGTAAAATGGTAAGAAATCCCGATAAGACCAAACCAGCTGAGTTTCAGAGCCCTTGTTTAAAGAGAACATCACACATCTAGTTGAATAGCCCTGCTGGGTCAATTTTCACCACTTTAATCAACAGCTAGTCCCACTAATGTTACATGCCTTCTTGTGAAGAAAGAGTCTACTAAGGCTTATGGATTATAGTTCATTCCTGTTTATGTCCTTAAAGAGGGTTTTACTGAGGACATACATAGCAGTGAGCCATGTACCAAGTGCAGGAAATGATTAAAGTCACTCATAAAGCCGGACCTTTCAAAATACAAGTAAGGTGTTCTTTTGTGTTCCTACTCATTTAGTTGAAAGCGTTTACGCCCATAGTGCCTAAACGGATCTTTGTATGTTAGAAGACAGATTAATACAGGGATAATGGTGTATATGTTGGGGCGGAATTTGAAAGGCTTTTAATTCGGAAAGAGTTTAGGAAGACAATCCTGAAATAGAATTTTAGCACTTAGTTAGCATAGTTTTGAGCACAAAGTGAGACATTAATAATTATTTATTGAGTACACATGTAAATGAATCAATCTACCTGTAAAAGGTTTAGAAATGTCAAAGCACAAACCTGCTTTAAAAACCAGTACTTGTTTAAAACTATATTCAATTGACTCTCTGGATTAATTTGCTATTGGGGCTGTGCTGTAATTTATGATCCTTGAATTCAGAGGTCACTTAATCAAAAGACAGCTGCAGATAGGCTTGTTCAATAAATCCTGATTTACTGACCCTGCTATTGCTGTGCCTCCTTTTCTTTTCTTGGTTTTATGGCCCTGTGAGAGAAGTGTTTGGCTAGAGTTGTAACCAAACACACATCTACTTCCATTCTGCATATCATTGGGGATAATATAAGCACTAGGATTATTGCTTAGCAACCTATAATAGCCAAGCACACTAGAGGAGCACTAACAGGCTGCAAAGAAGATAGAGAATGCCCTAGTTCATGTGTGAGTTTGCTAATGAACCATGGCAGATGGGTAGATATTAATTTGCCATACATCTGTAGCACTACTCTTAAAGCAGGAGGAGGAATATTTGTCTTAGATTATGCTGGAAAGATTAGAAACAAAGAGTACATTAGAACCTGCAGACTTTAAATAATTGCTCTTTCACGCCTATTAAAAATCAAAATAAAAGCAATATGGTGAAACAGAATAGAACTCTCCCTCCCCTTCCCCCCCCCCCAAAAGTAGTCAGTTTTGTTTCTAAATCCAACTGAGAGGTAAAGGAGAACATTATCCATCCTACTCACTTCCCCATATTGGAATAAGAGGAAGAAATTAAAGTTTGGAAGGGAGTTTCATAAATGATATCCACTATGGACTAGGACATTCTTTAGATTAAATGTTGGCTTTTCTAGAGTTTCTTTATAGACTACTTAATTAGATGTTTCTTTGTTCTGACAGTTTCTTAGATTTCCTTATTTTCAATGACTTTGCTGGTGGTCAGGTTTGGATCACCACCCATTCCTGGATCTAAATTGGTGAGGTCAGACCTATCTAAACTAAATGAATTAAGAATGAGAGAAAGAGAGAAATATATATATATATATAATCACTATATATATAATTACTAGAGAGAAAGTGATCAACAGTATCACACATGACAGAAATAAAGAATGCATTAAGGAATACTATCATGTATTTTTGCAGAATGTCCTTAAATGGGATTTGTTTGAGGGCTTTTTTGTTTGTTTGTTTGTTTGTTTGTCTGTTATCATGATTAGCCTGGGGTTATGGGTTTGGGGGAGGAAGACTACAGAGGTAAAATACTGTTCTCATTATACGCTATCAAACATATCATATATGCTATCAACATGACTTTTTTTTTCTGTGTGTTTTTTTTATTAAGTTTATTGGGTAACATTGGTTAATAAAATTATATAACTTTCAGGTATACATTATAATTTGACATCTATATATGCTATTGTGTGATTACCACCCAAAGTCCAGTTTCCTTCACCTACCATATATTTGATTCTCTTTACCCACTTTGCCCTACCCCAACCCCCCTATATTTGATTCCCTTTATCCCATCTACTTCTTCCCTCCTCCCACATCCCATCTGATAACCACTAGTCCATTGTCCATGTCCCTGAGTCTCTGTTTGTTTGTCCTCTTCATTTGTTGCTTTTAGGTTTATATCCCACATATAAGTGTTATCATGTGATTTTCAACTTTCTCTGTCTGGCTTATTTTGCTTAGCATGATTATCTCGAGGTCCATCCATGTTGTCTCAAAAGGCAGTATTTCATATCTTCTTATGGCTGAGTTATATATTCCATTGTATATATGTACCACAGCTTCTTTAGTCAATCATTTATTGTAGGACACTTTTGTTGCTTCCATGTCCTGGCCACTGTGAATAATGCTGCTATGAACATCGGTGTGCAAATATCTTTTCGGATATGGGTTTTCAAGTCCTTGGCATAAATACCCAGTAGAGGGATTGCTGGATCATATAGTAAGTCAATTCTTAGTTTTTTGAGGAACCTCTATACCGCTTTCCATAGCAGCTGTACCAATTTGCAGACCCATCAGCAGTGTATGAGGGTTTTTTTCTCAACATCCTATCCAATATTTGTTATTACTTGTCCTTCAACATGACTTTTTATTGTTGATGTTAATCTTTTTCATCTGGCCGAAATAGTTTTTGTCAGGTTTGTCTGCTGTAAAGTGATTCTTTCCCCCTATTTCCATATTGTACTTTTGGGAAGAACTAACTATGCACAGCCCACACTTAAGAAGAGAATTATGCTTTACCTCCTCGAGGGCAGAGTATCTATTAAGTTATTTGGAATACTTCTGCACAGAACATTTGTCTATCCCCCTCACCCCCATTTATTTATTTATTCATTCAAGTATTTATTTATATCATTATGGATAGTTGTTTTATACTTGGGTTATAATCTAATACTACTTTATCTTGTTGTTCAAGTTGTTTTATCTCTGGCCACTAGGAGCTCCTTTAGTTGGCTACTGTGTCCCTTTGACATACCACAATCATTGTAGAGTTTTTTTGAGCACTTCTTTACTTTGTGGCACTACGAGATGCTCTATGCTCATCATATATATTTCTTTCCCCAGTCCTTAAATCAGCCATTTCTCCAGTGAGTCTTGATTTTTTAAATTGGAGAATGATATTAGCAACCAAGATCTGAGCACTAGGTGTCCAAACTTTCTTAATTACTTTTTCATAATATATAGCATTCTTTTTATTTTCTCTAACTTATCTGCTCTGAGGATATTAATAACAATTCTTTTAGAGACTCCTTACATTTATTCTATTAATTACTGCATTTATTGAATTTAGTCACAGAGATAGTGTTATTTAAATATTTAGTGATTCTTATGTGTGTGTGTACATTTGCATTTGGAATCCCATTTGCTTTTTTGTGGATGGAGTTTTTGTTTTTGTAGTCTGCTACCAGTGATTATGGAAAAGGAATAAGATGTGCAGACAGTGAAATGTGTCAGCAATTCATTTTCTCTGTCCCAACCCCCCTTGTCCCAATGCAGGGTGAATGCCTCTGGTGTCTGATGAGTAGCTCAAAAAAGGATGAAGATATACAAAAGTCATTAATTCCCCTGCTACCCATATCTACATTTTTTAAATTTGGAGCACATCAAAGCTGCTCCCAAATTTCACAGTATATATTTTTCTCCTGTATTTTTTAGTTCTATATATTTTTTAAAATCTAACCCCCCTACCTTATAATTTTCAGAGACCCTCAAAATTTCTGACTACTGAAGTTCTCCTTCATGATTGCCAGCATTCTTATGTTTATATTAAAATATAAGTGCACACAATTTTTTCTGTCATTTCTAAAGATTTTGGTAGGGAGGGAATGCAAGTTCTTATTCTCAATCTACTATCTTGGTCTAAAATAAAATCACACTACATTTTAAAAATGGACACATGAAGAGGCTGGAAATACAAGCATGGAAAGAAATTTATTTAAATAAACGTGTCATAGACTCTCTTCACTGCCCACTCAGCAGACATTTCCCAACTTTTTTCCCTGCCAACTGAACCTCAATTTTATAGCAGATGGAAATCATTTGATATCAGAGAACTTGACCTAAATCCTGGCGTGAAGGAATAAATTATGATTGGTCAAAACTAGTGATAATAATCCTTTTCCCTTTACAGCTAGGGTAGACATGTAACTTAATTAGGCTAAATGAAATGTAAAGAAAGTTTTAGAGTCTGGGATCTTCTTCTCTTGGATAAAAAGAATCTCAAGAGGAGAAATCCCCTTTGTTCTTAATCTTTTTTTTGTTTTCCTGCAAAGAAGAGATGTCTGAAGCTGCAATAGTTATCTTGTGATCCTGAGGTAAAAGCACACAAAAAAAAATGAATAAAGAGAAAAAACAAGCTAGGTACTTAATGAAAAACACTGAGCTGCTGAATGACTTTGATTAAGACAACAATAAATGTCCTATAGTTAAAGTCACTCATGTCTAATTTTTTGTTACTTTCAGCTGTGTTTGAATACAATATGTAAAGGTACATAAAAAACTCTTTTTCCTAATAATATTATAAAGTAACAGATTAAAATCTACTTCTAATATTTCTTACATTTCACCTTTTTTTCCCTTCAGAATTAGACCTGGAGGGCAGCCAGAAATCTCAGCTGGTTCAATAAAGGACTATAACACTGAGTCTCAAAGAATATGGTGGTAAGAAAACCTGCAAAAGTGATTTTGACTTAGATCAAACTCTCTGGATTCAAAGCTAGAACAACCATGGAAGAAATCTTTTTGAAGAGTGGAGGCAAGAGCTCAGGCAACACAGAAGAAAAGTATATATAAGGATAATCAGAAGAAAGAACTAGAAAAAAAGCTCAGAAAAACTCCCTAAAGGATAATTTGCCAAAGAGTGGTTAATACTGAAAACATGACACTGAACACTCGTGCATATTTGCTTGACCAAACTTCTACCACTTAGTTCCTGGTGGGAAAAAATGTTAATGCAAGTGGAAAACAAGGACTTTGTGACAGAAATTGATATTCCAATCAAGTTTGATCCAATTATATTTGGGGGAATCTAATAGAAACAATCCTAATTATACAAAGACTCAGGAATGTCTGTTATCAGAGGAATGAAGAGGGTTACAGAAGACTGAAGATACATGTTCCCAGCACTATCTGCAAAGGTATATTTTTTTCATATTATATATTTCAGTTATGATTTCATTGATGAACTCCTATATTGAAAAGAACGTAGAAAATAACAAAATCCACAAACTTAAAAGGACTTAAAATAAGTAATTTTATAGTTATTCAGAAAGTATTGAGCTACTACTATGTGCTTCACTATAAGGCATTAATGAAGACTAATGAAGTATATTAAATAAGTTCCTTGTATTCATGGATTTAGTTGTCTCACTAGGATCCCAGTATATATTCATTTATTCTTTGTCTCCCTGCACTGGAAAATAAGGTATATGAAAGTAGAGACTTTTTAAAAATTTAACTTTTCAGATAGGCAACATATTTACCTGGTTCAAAAGCCAAAACATATAGAGTTATACAGGGAAAAGTTTTCCATTCTTATCTTTCATCTACCCAATACTCTCCCTCTGCCATAAATAATTACTGTTCTAATTACATTGGCTATTACCTCCAAATCAACGTTAAATGATAGTGGTGATATATTCGTCCTTATCTTATTTATGACTTTAAGTAGAAATGATTTTCTATTACTGCTTTAACATGAACAGTTATATATCTATATCTATATCTATATCTATATCTATATCTATATCTATATCTATATCTATATCTACTATATATTACTACCATAACTAAATATATGTATATTACTACCATAACTAAATATTTGAAAAATATTTATATTTTATCACATTAAGAAAAATGCACCTAGTTTCTATCTCATAGAGTGATTTTTAAAATTCAAGAATAATTGTCAATTTTGTCAAATGCTTTCTCAGCACATATGGAGATGATCATTTGATTTTCACCCTAGATTCATTAACAATGAACTTTATTAATAGATTTTCTAATGTTGAGGTATTCTGTAATTTCTGAAACAAATCCAACTTAGTTGCTATATATTTGGTTATGTTGCAATATGTTTTCTACTGGTAAGACAGAATAAATATTTATTTCTTTCCTTTTAATTCCAGGTTTTCAGAATATCTATCTATCTATCTATCTATCTATCTATCTATCTATCTATCATCAACAGTCAATGCCAGTGACAACAAATGATTTTTCCCCTTTGGGGGAAGGGTTCTTTTTTGAGTATCATTATGGACACATGGATTTTAATATACATTCAATGTTTAATCTAGTATAGTCATATTTTTTCTTTTTGATGCTCAACTTGATCCAACTTTGGTTCCTATGTTCTGATATTACTCCTCTAGTCTTGGAAGCTTCATATATATTTTTAAGGATTCTTAATTCCTTTTAATGAGGATCACTCATCTGGGAGCTAGGAATGCTCGTAATATTGTACTGTCATTTCTTCTAGGCTTTCGTGACTAACGAATATAATTTTAAAAGATAATGAGTTTGTATTAATCATTTCATATCAAATGCAATGTTTCAAGGTTTTACCTAATTCCTTGATTTTATATTTGTATCTTTATTTATTACACTGAAAATATTGATTCCTAATAAAATTGACAGAATTACTTCTTTATCCTACAATTTATGTAAAATGCCTTTAAAATAATAATACTAAATAAGGTTTTATATTTATTTTCAGCTTTTTGTCCATATACTATATCCTATTAAATATGTGTATAAAAAATGAAACCATTCAAAAACTAAAAGAAAACCAGGGATTAAATTCTTTTACAACCAGAAAAAAAGCCTTTTGAACCATGACTCAAAATCATGAAAATATTGATAAATTTGATAAATTTAACTGGAAAATAGGAGTCAGAACTACTTGATTCTGCTGTTGTATAAAAGTAGCCATAGACAATATATAAATGAATAAGCATGGCCATGTTCTAATAAAACTTTATTTATGGATACTAAAATTTGAATTTCTTGAATTCCAACATGCCACAAAGTATTATTCTTATTTTTATTTTTAAAAACTACTTAAAAATGTAACAACTAATTTTAACTTTTGAGTTGTACAAAACCAGACAGCAAGCCAGATTTGGCCCCTAGAATGTAGAATCTGATCCCTGGTCTAGATCAAGTCTAGTATCTGTTTGGCCTCTTCCAAACCTAAAAAAAAACAAATAAGGCACTTTGAATCTCTGATTCTCTTCCTGAATCTTCGTATTTTCCTTTAATATCTTCTGGCATGGATACATAAACTAAAATTTATAAAGGAATCTAAAATTCTTCGTGACTTGTTTTAGTATCATTCCTATAAGGTAAGCAACTAATTAGAAGCTTAGAATGATAATTCTTTTGAAATAAAGTATATATGTTCCTCAGAATAAACTAAGTGTGTTGTTGCCTACCAATAATATCAGAAGCGAATCAATTTCTAATCTGAGTCAGAACCTCGAAGAATGTATTTAAAACAAGAATCACAGGAGGTTTTTATGGACACTAAAGTTTCAAGACCAATCATTTAGCAAAACCAAATTAAGTGAGTTTTAATACTAGTGAAAAGTTCTGACAGCAGCAGGGAGCAGTGTCATTAAATTTAATAAATAACTTAAAGAATATTTCTGTTCACCAACTGTTCTTGCAGAGTAATAAACCAAATTTGCACTTAGATCTATTTCCATTTTTTTAAAAAACTTAAAATTTAGTAACTGGTGTCAAGGCTATAAATCAACATATTGATAAATCCTTTCTCCTGTTAGGGATATGTAAATCTCAGTCAGTACATAAAACTCTAGGCACTTATTAATCTCTATAGTAAGAATAGTTATAGGCACAATAGAACTTTGGTCTAGGATCCATTGGCAACCAATAGCATGACACAAGAGGATTAGTTTATTTCCCTGATGTTTCTTGAACTAGGAGTTTGAACAGTTAGGGTCATTTGAGGTTTGCTAAGAGCCCTAGTTTCTATAGGAGGAATACTGTTGTAGGAAGTTTATGAAAGAGTTAAAGTAATCAAAGATACTTTCTTTGCCTGGATTGTCAGGATTAGGACTCCATCTCTTTCTGGCAATAATCCAAGATCTGTGTCAACATGTGACAATGTCAGACTTTTGTAGAATATTCAGAAATCCTAGGGATGCTTTACAACAGCACAACATCTATTGACTTAAAGCTTGGATATCCAGCATCTTAGCAAAAACAGTCCTGCTTTTAAATCTTCTGAACTATATCACTGTATTGTTCTCAATTCATTAGAGAGCTTTGGAAAATTATTTTGGGAATGAGAGTTTTCCTTATTTATTTTCAAGAAAAAAGGCAAAATTTGTGTGTGTGTGTGTGTGTGTGTGTGTGTGTGTGTGTGTGTGTTTAAGACTTTATCTTCTAGGGATAATGTTAAAATGTTCATTTGCCAGAACCTGATTCAAAGTTTTCAATTGTCTGCTTCCCAGCACAAAAAAAGGTTCATCTCTGTTTGGTATCTAAGGATAATAGATAGAGAAGACATTTCTTATTAATTTGGAACAATTTTTATGGTAGTAACCACTTATCGGAAAAATGAAATATTTCTGCTGTTTTTGTTTTATCTGTGAAATATATTTTTACTGCTTTTCATTAGTGTTTCTAGAAGATTAAGGTATAAAATTGAAGTGGTTAGGTTTGTATCATTTTGCTTTTTTTCATATATATTTTTAGCATCTTTCTTTTGGTATTTTTTCTCTCTGACTCTTGATTACTTCAATGCATGAGAACACATCTTCTATAAGTCACTGCTGCCTTGTGAATTAATAATGAAATAATTTGCTATTAAAATAGGGTTACAAATTTTCAGTAGATTGATTATGGTGATGGTTAGACATATTTATATATGTGTGCTGAAATTTGTATACCTATGCACCCAGAAGGTCAATTTTGCTGTATGATATTTCCAAAAATAAAAACATTTAAACAGTAAACAAAAAGTATTATAGAAAATGATTACTAATGTTAGAATTTCACACAATTCCAGAGAAGTGGGGCCTATTATACTATAAATTTCCTTTCTTTTCTCCAGAGTCCTGATACACAGTCCTAATCCTAGAATGAAAGTTCAAATGAACCATGAATTAGATCTAAGAAACCCAAGTCAAAAACTTAGATCTTTTCCTGTATGGCAATTATAGTGATGAATAACTAATTCTGGCTTGGTAATGATCTCTGATCTCTACATCTTTTACTTATTTCATAATCACTATGTATCTGTGATGTACCCTGAGGTATCTTTTGGGCATTTTCCTTTGACTACTCTTTATCAGCCTTATGGACTAATCATGTAACATTTAATCTGTGATGAGAAAGAATCACAAAGAAATATTCCGTGGAATTACTTTCTCTATCACAGCTACATAAAAAAGAAAAATAAGTCAGTATAAATGCTCAAGTATTAAGGAAATACAAACCGAGTAAAAGCTAAAAGGGAAAGAGACACATGTTTTTCTTCAATGTAAAACCTTTTAGGATAAAGATCTAAATCCTTAACTAAGTCATAAGACCTCCCTTGTATGACTTGATCCCTGACTTTCTTTTTAGCCCTGGCTTCTGCCTCTCTCCTCACCCTCTCTACTCCAAACACACAGGATTTCTTTCAGTTCTTCAAACATACTACGCTTCTTTCTACCTCAGGATTTTTATATATGCTATTCCTTCTGCCTCTATCACTCTTCTTCCTGATATGATAAATGTTCTTCATCATTTTTTAAAATTCTAAATAGTTCTAATTATTTATCTGTTCAAATATCATTGATTAACCAGTAGCTGAGACTTTTCTTAAGTCATTACATTTATGTTTGGAATCTCATTTCATAAGATATATGTTGAATAAACAAAAATAAAAATAAAAATTAAGTATAATAATTAAATGGACACATGTGATATATGGATTTTTATAAGAATACTCATTACAGGAATAAAATGGATGTGCAAGAAGTCCTGTTTAGCTTTGTGAAATTAAGACCACCAGAGCTTAAAAACGAAAACTGAGTTTATTAACTTTTCAGGCAAGGGATTATATCCCAGTGAAGAATTCACTGAAATCACTGTTAAAGAGGAAAATTAAGGGGTTTTTAAGCATTAGGAAGGGAACTTCATAATAGTTATACTTATAATATCTGGTAACTATCATACTGTATAGGACAGAGTGAGTCCATAGGTTTCTACATGATTGATTTTAAAAAGTCCCATTGTTTAACAGTCAAGAAAGAGTCTTCATTTAGTTCCAGTAATGGTGTGATATACACAGGTCACTCAAAGTTCATGATCAATTATCCATCTACTTAGGCTAGTTAGAACTATTTTTGATGAAATACCAGTTTTGACATAATTTAGGCAAATGCTGCTCTAAATGGAAGATTTTTCTTGTACAGCTTGAATGGATAGATGGAATTTGGATTGTCACAACTAGGGTAGGGAAATATTTTTACTTTTATTCTTTAATCAGTTAGATTTATACTATACTTTTCTTTTAAAGATATCAAAACACTTGTTAAGATAGGGAACTTTTATTAGTTAGCTTTTGCTGCATAACAAGATACCTCAAAACTTAGTGGCTTAAAGTGATAATCATGTATTTGCTCATGATTTTGTGGGTTGGTAACTTTGGGCTGGGTTTATGGCTCATCTCTGATCCATATGGTATCTGTCGGACTTACTTATGCATTGCAATAAGATGTCAATTGATAGCCTTGATCACTTGTCTATTAATCACTTGTTTGTAAAAGCAATAGATGTAACTGGGTCATCATCCAGAAGGCTAGCCTAGGCTCATTTCCAGGGTGGTGGTGGAAGGGGTCCTAAGTTCAATCAAAGAGGTCAAGCCCCAATGTTCAAGCACTTTCTTTTCTTCTTTCTTCCCAGTTTTATTGTAGTATAATTGATAGCACTTTTCAACCTCTATCATGTTTGTTAATGGTCCATTGGCCAAAGCAAGTCATATGGCCACAACCAGACACAAGGGTGCATAAATGGACTCCACCTCTTGATGGGATGAAATGCAAAGTTATATTCCATACAAATAGACATGCATACAGAAAGGGAAAGAATTCGTGACCATTTTTGCATTTTACCACACTGGAGTTTTTCCTCCTTCTCAGTCTCCTTAAATGTGGGTTAATACTTATATTTATACAGTGTTGAATAGGTTGTGCCTACTCAACACTGACCAAAATTAAGAGTTTTGGATATTATGGAATTCTGTTGATTGATGTGGATATCTACATAAGATAATGGAGACCACAGAAATTTTATTCATTCTTTGAATGAGTTACATCATCTATTTTAAATCTATTTAGATTATATTTGGAGTCTCATGTACAGTGGCCCCGAAGCACAAAACTAGGTTTTTTTCCTAAATGTGAACATTAATAAGTGGAAGGAAATGATGTCTGAGCTGAGACCTAAAAGATGTGGAAGATCTAGTCAAGCGACGAGAGGAATAAAAGTATTTCAAGCAGATGGAAATATGACAGAAACCCAATTTTTTAAATCTATTTTTGTGTTGCAGTGATCAATACACATGAGAATCTGGAGACACCCAGTACTTACTATACAATATTGTTTACTTATCTGTTCTGCATTGGACCCTAAGCTTTATAATGGCAGAATTCATTGTAGGTGACCAATAAATGTTTGTGTAATGAGTGTAATGAGTGAATAAGTGACTTAGTGAGCAAGTGAGTGAATGAATGAATAATGAGAAAAAAACTAGAAGAAAGACAGATACAGAATAGAGAGTCATGCAGGAATGAAGACAGAAATTAAGGAGAATGTATAGAGAGAGGAAAAGAGGGGAAAAGGAGAGAAGGAGAGAAAGAGAAGGAGAGCGAGAGGAAGATAAAGCAGCAGAAAGAGAAAGAGTAGGGGAAGAACAGAAGGAGAGCCAGCATAGGAAGGGACTGGAGGCTCTGAGAGGTTTGGCTGCTTAGCAGTTTTACCAGAGGAACTTAGCACTTCCTTTGAAGCACTAATTAATCCTTCCAGCAGTTCAGAAACAGGCCCTTCTACATTATTAAACCACTTGCTTGTTTTTAGTTTTCAAGCTTCAAAGTTTATTTTTGAAGGCATATTTTCCTGGAGAATTTCAAAGGCTTTTTATGGGCCTGAAGTAATGACTTAGATTGTAGTTGTTGTTGTTATTGTTGTTGTTTGGATTATTAAAGGTATCCAATTTACCAGCACTTACTGAAAATTTATTTTCATTTTAAAATCTGTCAGACTGTCCTAGATTTTCTTCTCTGAAAGATGAAGAACTGTCTCAAACATTATTGGAAACTTGTATTTGAAAGCAGAAGCTATTTTTATTATTCTGAGACATTTTAAAATAAAAATTTAAGCTATTTTTATTATTCTGAGAATCAAAACAGTTTGAGGGTTTGGAAGTCCTAACAGGGATGATGAACATAGGCACAATTGAAATTACAGGTTTTTCCACATTTTCTAGCTGAGTGATATGGCTCTGCCTGAGTACAAATACAACTATAATGCTTAGGGGCTTTCAATGTATTTGACTCTGTCCAGACTAAAGAAATTGGCAATATATAGTCCTAGACAGAAATCAAAAGTTTGGTCCAAGGCATCAGAATTACCTGAGATACTTGTTATAAACACAGCTTTCAGGATCCTACCCTAGACCTTGAATCAGTTTTTCCACGTGATTGCTATGTCCATGGAAGAGAGAAGCACACCACTAAGACCTTAGTGCATTCAACTTTGCTTTTAGTATATAAGTGGCAACATCTAGGACTATTCTTAGTACTCCCTAAGTATAGTATTTAGTTGGGTAAAATAAGCACACCTATAAAAAAGTCAAATAATAGTAGCAGGTAGTCTATAATTAATGTGCTGCAGGCTTGAATCAAGGACAATTTCATAGAGAAAAGACAGGTACAAAGTTTATACGAGCTTCTGAATTCTTGTAGTTTGACATTTGAACAATTTGAATCAAATCCAGTGGTCTTAACTCAACATATCTTCTATGTTCTTCAGAGTTTCTAAGATGAAAGAAAAGGTTAAACAGAAACAAGAACAAAGAGAAAACATAAACAAAGTCAAAGTCGAGGTAGCCAATACACGGAAACAGGCTCTGCAGGAGCAGTTCAATGAATGGATTCTAGACCCCAAAGGAATGATTCCTATGATAGTGGTAAGATAGTGGTGGGTATCTGTGAAGGGCAGGTGGGGTGGGCAATAAGAGGGTGATTGCTAGAATACTAAGTGAAATGCTTAAAGCCTTCCTCTAAATTTTCAGTCCTGCTGAGGTAAATTAGTTCTTGATATATCTAGTCCATGAGAGTAGATTTCTTCAATTTCCTTTTGAGGATTTATTTTTAAATATACCTAATATTCTAAAGTATTGACTGTGGTTGGGTTCCCTAAACTCTTTATTACAGATAGCTTTCATTTGTTTGTTTCTTTGTTTTTTATATGCTTGTGACTAATTACTTCTCTGGGCTAAGAGGCCATGTCTCTTAGTTCCAGAAAATACCTTTACACTCTAATAAGATTTAAATATTTTCTCTTAGGTAAATGTAGATATGAGAATACTCACTGGTTAGATAAAATGACAAGCATTTTTGATTCAAAGTGAATTATTAAAAATAGACCAAGAATCAGACAGAAAAAGTTGAGAACCATATGATTTTACTTATATGTGGGATATAAAACTGAAAGCAACGAATGAACAAGACAAACAGAGACTCATGGGCACCAACAATAGTTTAGTGGTTACCAGAAGGAGGGAGAAGTGGGGGAAGATAGATAAGGGTACAGGGATCAAATATCTGGTGACAGAAGGAATTTAACTTTAGGTGGTAAAATAAACATGATACAATATACATATGATGTATTATTATACACTTGAAACCTATATAATTTTATTAAACAATGTGACCCCAATACATTTAATGAAAAAATTAAAATTAAAAAAATAAAATCAATAAAAATAGACCAAAGAAGACAAGCCACAGATTGGGAAAAAATATTTCCAAAATACATATCTGATAAAGGACTATTTGAAATATACAAAGAACTTTTAAAATTCAACAATAAGGAAATGAACAACAGATTAAAAAATGGGCAAAAGACCTGAATAGACGGTTCTCCAAAGGTAGCAAATAAACATATGAAAAAAATGCTCCATATATATTATCAGGGAAATGCAAATTAAAGCAACAGTGAAGTTGATAAGATGGCGGAGTAGGTAAATGCTGTGCTTGCCTCCGCCCATGACCACATAAAAAGTACAACTAAATTATAGAAAAATCAACCTGAAGAACCTGAAGACTAGCTGAATAGAAGTCCTATAACTAATGATATAAAGAAGAAGCCCCATTGAGACTTGTAGAAGGGACAGAGATGTGAAACGAGATGGTTCCATATCCACGTGTCGTGGTTGAGAATAGGGAGGGATATCTCAGTGGCAGAGATATCCAAGCCCCACACCAGGCTCCCATGCCTAGAGCACCAATGCTGAGAGGAGGAGCCCCCACAACATCTGGTTGTAAAAAAAAAGCAGTAGGAAGTCTTTCTTTCTGAGTGAGGCAGAAGGTTGCTGGAAATCCAGATGTCCCCTTTGAGGGCTTACACAGACTCTCTCACTCCCAGGCATTCATCCTGAGCTCCGGCAGAAGGATAACAGCTCAGAAGGCACCAGAGACAAATAGGGAGAAATGGAGTTGTGTGGCTTCAGGGTGAGAGTTGGATGGATGGCCACCATTATCCCTGTGTTGAGTTCTTTTGCTGTGTAGCCTATAGGGTGGGCACCATCTTTCCTATGTTGAGTCCTCCCCCAACAGGGACAAATCTGAATCTGAATGTATCTGGCGAAATCTTCTCTTTCTAACCTGGTGACTCCGTGGGACCCTCCCCTACCCAACTCGCCAACTGCCAGAGGTACTTCTAGTGATGGGCAGCCAGCCCTGCCCTGTGCACCGTGCACCATGCACTGTGGGAAGCTCTTTCAGCTGCAAGCAGTTGGCTTCGGCTTGTATACTGCTGGAGGCACTTATGGTGCTGGGCATCCAGTCCTGGCCCACCCTGCAATCTTTCTTGGACAACTCTAGGGGGTCCATGTGCCCCAGGCAGGTGATGGCCTCAGTGTGTTTGGTGTGCTCTGAGCCTTTTGCTGAATGGCCCTAGGCTTAGCACAGGTGCAAAACCTGAATCTGCGTTAACTTGATGAACACCACTTGCCCCATCCTGGTGACTCCCTGATGCCCTGCCTCACCCAACTCGAGTACTGTCCAAGGCTCTTTTAGTGGCTGAGCCTTACGGGCAGCCAGCAGGTAGTGGCAAGCCTTAGGGTACCCTGGGCCTGGTGCTGGTGGCAGCTGACCTCAGTTTGTAGCATGGCTTATCCCATGTTCCTCCAGATCTAGCACAGGCCATGTCCAACTGCAGATCACTTTGTAGCTACTACCAGCCAGCCCCGGGCTGGACATAGGTAGTGGCTGACCTTGGCCTGCATGAGAGTCCCTTCCAAGAGACCTGAGAACCAAAGACCAGCTTCAGACCACAACAGAGCACCACCTGATTAGCCCCTCAAGTGGCACACCCAAAGGGTGGTCTCAGCAAGCACCAGAACTGGGGCAAATTCCATTCCATTGAGTCAGCTCTTGCAGAGTAGTTTGTATGCTGTGGGCATGTCCACTTCTCACAGCCAGTCAGACTGAGGGTCAATCCTGTCCACTGACATGCCAATAGCAATCAAGGCTTAACTACAACAAGAGGGCACACACAACCCACACAAGGGACACTCCTGGAACACCCGGCTCAGGTGTCATTGGGCTTCACAGGGCACCTATGACATAAAGCCAATCTGCCAAGACTGGGAGACATAGCAAATCTACCTAATACATAGAAACAAACACATAGAGGCAGCCAAATTGAGGAAACAAAGAAACATGTTCTAAATGAAAGAACAGGAGAAAACCCCAGAAAAAGAACTAAACAAAATGAAGGCAATTAATTTACCAGATATAGAATTCAAAACACTGATTATAAGGATGCTCAAGAAACTTAGTAAGAACTTCAACAAAAAGATGAGAAGAATAAAAAAGGATGTAGAAACCATAAAGAAAAAGAACCTGTCAGAAATGAAGAATACAACAACTGAAATGAAGAATACTCTATAAGGAATCAATAGCAGATTATATGAAGCAGAAGATGAAATCAGCAATTTGGAAGACAAGGTAGCAGAAAACCCAATTAGAACTGAAAAAAAAAAAATAATTTAAAAAAATAAAGATTGTCTAAGGGACCTCTGGGACAACATCAAGGATAGCAACATTTGCATCATAGGTATACCAGAAGGAGAAGAAAGAGAGGGCTAGGAATTGAAAACCTATTTGAAGAAATCAGGATGGAAAACTTCCCTTACCTGGAGAAGGAAATTGACATACAACCCCAGGGAGCACAGTCCCAAACAAGATGAACCCAAAGAGGCCCTCACCAAGACACATCACAATTAAAATGCCAAAGATCAAAGACAAAGAGAGACTCTTTAAAGCAGCGAGAGAGAGAAGCAGTTATTTACCTACATGGAAGCTCCCATAATACTGTCAGTTTATTTTTCAACAGAAACTTTGCAGACTAGAAGAGATTGACATGAATACTCAAAGTAATGAAGAGTAAGGACCTACAACCGATACTGCCCTACCCAGTAAGACTATCATTTAAAATTGAAGGAGATATAAAGATCTTCCCGGATAAGAAAAAGCTAAAGGAGTTCATCACCACCAAACCAGTAGTGTAAGAAATGTTAAAGGGACTTCTTTAAAAAGAAGGGTGGGGGGAAGACCAGGAATATGAATAATAAAATGGCAATAACTATGTACCTATCAATAATCACTTTAAATGTAAATGGATTAAATGCTCCAATCAAAAGACATAGGATAGTTGAATGGATAAGAAAACAAAACCCATACGTATGCTTTCTACAAGAGACCCACTTTAGGCCAAAAGACACACAGACTGAAACTAAAAGGATGGAAAAAGATATTTCATGTGAATGGAAACAAACAAAAAAGCTAGGGTGTTAATACTTATATCAGACAAAATGACTTTAAAACAAAGCCTATAATAAGAGACAAAAAAGGACATTACATAATGATAAAAGTATCAATCCAATAAGAGAATATAACCCTTGTAAACATTTATGCACCCAACATAGTAGCACTTAAATAAAGCAGATACTGAGTGACATAAAGAAGAGATTGACCATAATATAGTCATAGTAGAGGACTCTGTCTTTTTTTATTATTTTTTTTTTAGTAGAGGACTTTAACACCCATTGACACAAGGGAACAGCGGTGTTAAATGATACCCTAGATCAGATATTTTTAAAGCATTTCACCCCAAAGTGGCAAAATATACATTTTTTTCAAGTGCACACGGAACATTTTCCAAGGTGGAACACATATTAGGCCATAAAACAAGTCCCAGTAAATTTAAGAAGATTGAAATCATATCAAGTGTCTTCTCTGACCACAATGGTATGAAACTAGAAATCAATTGCAAGAAAAAAAAACTGGAAAAATATACCAACAAATTGAGGCTAAATAACATGCTACTAAACCAGGAATGAGTTAACAATGGGATCAAGGAAGAAATAAAAAAATACCTTGAGACAAATGAAAATGAAAACACAGTGACCCAAAATCTATGGGATACAACAAAAGCAGTCCTAAAGAGAAATTCATAACAATACAGGCCTATCTCAAGAACAGGAAAAATCTCAAATGAATGATTTAACCTTACACCTAAAGTAACTAGAAAAAGAATAGCAAGCAACATAACCCAAAATGAGTAGAAGGAAGGAAATAATAAAGATCAGAGTGGAAATAAGTGAAATGGAGTCTATAAAAACAATACAAAGGATCAATGAAACCAAGAGCTGGCTCTTTGAAAAGACAAACAAAATTGATAAACCTTTAACTCTACTTATCAGGAAAAAAAGAGAGAGGACCCAAATAAATAAAATCAGAAATTAAAGAGAAGTGACAACTGACTCCACAGAAATACAAAGGATTTTAAGAAAATAGTGTGAACACTTATATGCCAACAAATTGGACAATCTGGAAGAAATGGATACATTTCAAGTAACATACAATCAAGAGAATCAGAAAATCCGAACAGACTGATTACTACTAATGAAATCCAATCAGTAATCAAAAAACTTCCAGTAAACAAAAGTCCTAGACCAGATGGCTTCACAGGTGAATTTTATAAAACATTCAAAGAATTAATACCTATTCTTCTCAAACTATTCCAAAAAATTCAAGAGAAGGGAAAACGCTCAAGCTCATTTGATGAGGCCACGATTACCCTGTTCCAAATCCAAACAAAGACATTACTATACATACATATATATATGCCATTATTCCTGATGAACGTAGATGGAAAAGTTTCAATAAAATATTAGCAAACCAAATTCAGCAATACATTAAAAAGATCATACACCACAATTAAGTGGGATTGATTCCTAGGATGCAAGGTTAGTTTAATATCCACAAAGCAATTAATGTGATACACCACATAAATAAAATGAAAGATAAAAATCATATGATTATATTAATAGATGCAGAAAAAGCGTTTGACAAAATCCAGCATTTATTTATGATAAAAACTCTCAGCAAAGTGGGAATAGAGGAAACATAACTCAACACAATCAAGGCCATATGTGACAAACCCCTAGCTAACATCATACTCAACAGTGAAAAGCTAAAAGCATTTTCCTTAAGATCAGGAAGAAGACAAAGATGCCCACTTTCACCACTTTTATTCAACGTAGTATTGGATGTGTTAGCCACAGCAATGAAAGAAGAAAAGAAATAAAAGTTATGCAAATTTGAAAGGAAGAAATAATTGTTTGCAGATAACATGATGCTATATATAGAGACCCCTAAAGATTCCACTAAAAAACTATTAGAACTGGTAAATGAATTCAGTAAAGTAGCAGGGTACAAAATTAATATTCAAAAATCAGTTGCCTTTTTATACACCAGTAATGAACTAAGAAGGAGAAATAAGAAAATTCCATTGACAATTGCATTAAAAAACCAAATACCTAGGAATAAATTTAATCAAGGAGATGAAAGACCTATATTTGGAAAATTATAAGACATTGAAGAGGATACAAGTAAATGTAAGCATATACTGTGCTCGTGGTTAGGAAGAATTAACGTAGTTAAAATGTTCATACTATCCAAAACAATCTATAGACTTCAGTGCAATTCCTATCAAAATACCAAAGGCATTTTTCACAGAACTAAACCAAATAGTCCTAAAATTTATATGGAACCACGAAAGACACTGAATAGCCAAAGGAATCTTGAGAAAGAAGAACAAAGTTGGAGGTACCACACTACTTGATGTCAAACTATATTAAAAGGCTATAGTAATCAAAACAGCATGGTACTGGCATAAAAACAGACACATAGTTCAATGGAACAGAATAGAGAGCCTAGAAATAAACCAATGCCTATTTAGCCAGTTAATCTATGATAAAGGAGGGAAGAATATGCAATTGGGTAAAGACAGTCTATTTAATAAATGGTGTTGGGAAAACTAGATGGATATGTGCAAAAAAAATGAAACTAAGTTACTTTTTATACCAGATACAAGAATGAACTCAAAATCGATTAAAAGGACTTGAAAATGTAAGACCTCGAACCATAATCTTCTAGAAGAAAACATAGGCAGTAAACTCTGGCATTGCTCTTAGTAATATTTTTTCTGATATATCTCCTTGGACAAGGGAAACATAAGAAAAAAATAAACAAATGGGACTCCATCAACTAAAAGGTTTTGCACAGAAAAAGAAACCATCGATAAAATGGAAATACAATCTACTGAATGGGAGAAGATATTTGCCAATCATATATCTGATAAGGGGTTAATATCCAAAATTTATAAAGAATGCATAAAAATCAACACACATACACAAAAATCCTTTTAAAAAATGGGCAAAAGACCTGAATCGGCATTTCTCAATACAGTACATAGAGATACCCAAGAGACATATGAAAAGATGCTCAACATCACTAATTATCAGAGAAATGCAAATTAAAACCACGATGAGATATCATGTCACACCTGTCAAAATGGTTGTCATCAATAAATCAGATAACAACAAATGTTGGCAAGGATGTGGAGAAAAGGGAACCCTCATACTCTATTGGTGGGATTGTAAATTGGTACGGGCACTTCAGAAAACAATATAAAGTTTCCTCAGAAAGTTAAAAGTAGAACTATATGACCCAGTAATTCTACTTCTGGATATTTATCCAAAGAAGACCAAAAACTAATTTGAAAAGACATATGCACCCCTATGTTCACTGCAACATTATTTACAATAACCAAGATCTGCAAGCAACCTAAGTGCCCATCAATAGGTGATTGGATAATGAAAAAGTAGTACATATAATGGAATATTACTCAGCCATAAAAAGTGAAATTTTACCATTTGCAAAAACATGGATAGACCTAGAGGGTATTATGCTAAGTGCAATAAGTCAGACCAAGAAAGGCAAGTACTATATGATCTGACTTATATGTGGAATCTTAAAACAAATAAACAAACAAACAAACAGACTTATAGACACAGAAAACAAACTGGCTGCCAGATGGGAGGAGGTTTGGGGGCCTGGATGAAAATATTGAAGGGATTAAGAAGTACAAATTGGTAGTTACAAAATAGCTATGAGGATATAAAGTACAGTATAGGGAATATAGTCAATAATATTGTAATAACTATGTATAGTGCCAGGTGGGTACTAGACTTATTGGGGGGAATCACTTTGTAAATTATATAAATGTTTAACCACTATGCTGTACACCTGAAGCTAATATAAAATAATATTGAATGTCAACTGCAATTGAAAAACATGGTTAGAACCAAAAGAATAAATAAATAAAATCAAGACACTCAAAAAAAAAAAGTTTTTTACATAGTAATTGCAAAAAGCTGTTTTAAAATTAAAATGGGCCCTGAAATATTATCTTCATTTACTCACTAGTTTAACAATATTAACCAGTATATATTGTATATTACAACAAATTATACCCAATAAATTATAAAATAAAAATATTTTTTATAAAAAAAAATAGTTACATGCATATTAAGTAGCAGTCCCCAACCTTTTTGGCAACAGGAACTGGTGCTCCTATGAGAATCTAATGCCTGATAATCTAAAATGGTGACATTAGTGCTTCAGAGTAGCTGCAAATACAGATGAAGCTTCGCTAGCTCATCCACTGGTCACCTTCTGCTTCTGCTGTGCAGCCCGGTTCCTAACAGGCCATGGATTGCTACCAGTCTGTGACTTGGGCGTTGGGGACACCTGAAGTAAAGCATTAGGAGATATAGCAAAAAACAAAAACAAACAAACAAACAAAAACAAAAACCCCAAAAAACAAGATACCACTACTCACCTACCAGAATGGCCAAAAATCCAGAATACTGACAACACTAAATGCTGACACAGATGTGCAACAACAAGCACTCTCATTGACTGTTGGTGGAATGCAAAATGGTACAGCCACTTTGGAAGACAATTTGGCAGTCTCTAATGAGACAAAACATATTCTTTCTATATGATCCAGCTATCATGTCCCTTGATGTTTACACAAAGGAATTGAAAACTTATATCTACACAAAAATAATACATAGATGTATACAGCAGCTTTATTAATAATTTCCAAAACTTGGAAGCAACCAAGATGTTCTTCAGCAGGTGAATGGATAAACAAATTGTGATAATCCAAACAATGAACTATTATTCAGCACTAAAAATAAGTGAGATATCAATTTATGAAAAGATATGAAAATAAATATTACTAGCTGAAAGGAGTTAATCTGAAAAGTCTACATACTGTGCGATTCCAACTCTATGACATTCTAGAAGAGTAAAATTGTGGAGGCAGTAAAAATCAATCGTTTCCAGGAGTGAGGGGGGAAGGATGAATAGGCAGAGCACAGAGGATTTTAGGGTGGCAATATAATTCTGCTGATACCATAATAACGGATATGTCATTATGCATTTGTCAAAACCCATAGGTTGTACAACACTGAGAATGATTCCTGATGTAAACTAAGGACTTTGGGTTATGATATTTCAATGAAGGTTCATTAGTTGTAACAAATGTACCACAGTGGAGGGGGCAGTTGTTGGTAATGGGGGAAGCTGTGCGTGTGGTCCAGGAGAGGGAGTATATGGACTTTTCTATATTTTCTGCTCAATTTTGCTGTGAACCTAAAACTGCTCTAAAAAATAAAGTCTGTTTTCTTTTAAATGGGTCAAGAAGAACTCTGAAAGTTCCTTTTAGTTTTTTGGGTTTTTTTTGTAATTGAAAAATGAGGAGTTATAGAGGATTCTTTGGATTACCATGTTTGTTGCCAAAGGGGCTTTAGTTTCATATGTCCATGTCTAAGGGTTGATAGAAATGTCCCTGGAGGGGCAAAACAGGATCACTCTCAGCATTCTAGTTTTTATACAAAAAGGTTGGTAATCATTGAGGACATACATGAAAGCATTTTATATACCTTGAAATATTCTATGACCTAAATTATTATTATTATTATTATTATTTAAATAATGAATAATAACTATTTATTAATAGTTAATTATTACTATTTCTGTCCCTGGGTTAGAAGGATTACTTGGGACTTAAATTGAATATAGATGGCTTTTTGTCTAAAATACTAAATATGTGGTTATTAAGAAGTAATACATGATCTCTTTGATTTGCAGATTCAGAATGTTCTTTGTGATTTTTTTCAAAATCCAGATTTTCAGCTTGGTAAGTATGCCTATTACTATAATATTTACATTTTTCTCTCTTTTTTTTTTAGGTGGGGGTGGGTAATGCTGATAAGATGAAGTCGGTATTGAGATAAGTGTGATTTAAAGCTCTACAGATGTACTTAAGCTCTTTTGCTCTTTCAGATGAAGAACGTAGAAAAGCAGAGATGCAACCAGTGATTTTTAATCTAGTAACCCACTTTATTACAAATATTCTATAATACCCCTTTATTATCCAATGACATTCCTAGAAAATATTACTTACATATGTAGATTTTTAAAAAGAAAGATATAATGTCATATATCTTTGTGATATAAAGGAGAAATACAAGAAAAGACATAAGAAAAGTATATGTTCTATATTTCAATATATAGATGCTTGGTTATAACTTCACTATAAGACATAATGTAGTAGTCAGAAATTTGTACCTACTTATAATGAATGTTTAGATATTTAAAAAGTAAAATTATATCCAATTGACCATTTCTTTGTATTAGGCATTTTGAAATAAGAGCAAATGAATGGATTTGTATATATATGTAGAATCCCCATGAATAGGAGAGCTATAAAATGCAGACTGACACAGGAGTGTTGTATTGGAGTTTAGATACAATTTATGATATTACCTCCCATTATTTAATTTCCTGAAATGGTGAACAACTTTTAGTAAATTTCCAGAATGAAGCAAAGTACAATCCTCTCTCAAAGTTTTATAGTGGTTACATTTTTCAAAAATTCAATAGCAAAAATATATTCTGTGTTTATATATAAAATACAGATAGATTCTAGACTCAGAATTATTATAAGCAGGGGTTTTTTTTCACCTATTTTACTATCTGGCAGGAAGGGGAAAGTTTTTATTTTGCAGGAGTTGCAGGAGTTCTGTCCCTAATCTTCTCCCCATTACTATGATGACAAAAACTCACCTACAAATTTCCCCCATGCTCACTGGGAAGGAGGGAGATAGTAAGTACCACACCAATGGATAGCCACAGATTTTGATGCTTTTGTTTTCAGAAACGTTTCCTTATATGAGAGTAAGCAAAAAAAAAAAAAAAAAAGTAAAAATAAAAATAAAAATCTGACTTGTTGAATAGAGAGCTAGAGTTGGGGTCCTGAGATTTACATAATTTATATCCAATTGATTTTTATTCAATTGACCACTTCATTACATTGATAATAATAGATTGTCTAAAGTCTATTCTCATTTTTAAAAATGAAATATGCTTTCCAGGTCACTGGTCCTCAAACATGGCTTGGACCTTGATGACAATGTTTTTTTTTTTCTCTTTCTACCTTTTCATCCTATCCAAACACTATAATTTTTTTCACAGTCAGCACAACCTCAATTTCCCTTTCAGAAAATCCTTGAAATAACTTATTTTACTTATTTAGTTATTGATGGAGGTACAGAAGGAATGAATTAGAGAGCTCTATTTAAGACTGTGATAAAATGGAGAAATTTAGACTACTCCAGTTTACAGTGACTATTTCTCCTCTCCTCCTATACTGTATAGTATTTATATTCTGTACCATTTATTCGCTCAATATTTTTTGGAGCCCTTACTAAATTCCAGATACTCTGATGGCGTAGAGGGTGCAAAGACGACTAAGAAATATTTCCTGACCTTAAGATTGCTTAAACTCCAGCCAGGGAACAGACACATACACCCAATAACAACTGTTACTGATAGAAACCAGTCTGGCTTGCATAATCTTCCAGAGTTTGGGGGCAGATCTGGGTTGGGGATAACAGCATTTAATGCATAAGCTTATACTAAAGTTTATACAATCCTTTTGTGACAAAAATTGATATCTCATAATAAGCAGTTAAAAAAAATCAAGAATGACTGAAGAATCTTTTTATGTACTAGCCCATGATTAACAGGAGGAGTTACTATTAGAAGTAGGAGAGGAAGCCAATGTATCAGTTCTTTCATCTTGAGTTCTCACATAATTTTGTGTGTTTGTATCTTGATAAGGTCAATAAGGATCACATAATTGTTTTTTAAATGGAAGTTTAAAAAATCTTTATTCAAACTAACAGCTACATTCACCATTAATTATTACTCTGTTGTTCGTGGAACTTTTTTCTTTGTTTTTATGATCTCTTTCTCTCTTGATTTTTCCTTCTATCTGGATCACTTTTTAGCATTTTTATTTCTTTGTTCTTCTTTTCTTTGCTCCTTAAATGTTGTTTTCCAGAGCTTCATTTTGGCTCTATTATCATTTTACACACTATACACTCCCTGGATTTTCCTGTTCAAACCCATGACTTCAGCTGATGACTTTCAGCCATAGTCCCATCCCAAATCTTCCCCCTGAGCTCCAGATCCTATTTGAAAAGATCTACAAGATGACTGATTAAGTGAAAAAAGCAAGTTGCCAACCAATATGATCACATTTATATATAGAAAAACAAAAGTGTATGTGTGTATAGAAAATGAAGGTTGTTGGAAGGGTGACAATAAACTATTGACAGAGCTTTCTTCTGGGGCAGAGTGAGTAGTAGTGGAGGACAGAGGAAAAGGTAGATATTCATGTTTTTCTGCTTATATTTTTGCATTATTTGAATCTTTTACTAAAAGAACATATTCATATATTGTTTATTTAATTTAAGAAACATTAAAAGACAAAATAAAACACTTAAGAGCAAGTTTGGATAAGTGTTGTGTTTTAGAACCTGCTAGCATAAATACAATCATAAACCAACACAGAGGTTTTAGTGGTCTTTTATACTATTGATGTGCATGCTTGTTTTTGCTTTATCTAAACCTGGTCATTAAAAAGGTAGGTACATTCTTTTCAGTGTTTGGGTTGCTTGGTTAAATAAAAACCTGGAAAAATAATAATTTTGTAGTAATTGGAATGTTACTGAACTATATATCATTTACTTTATTGTAAATATTGATGGACATTACTTAAAAAATACTTTTATGTTCTTCTTTAAAGCACTATAATATGAATATAAAATATGAATGTATTACAACCAAACTAACTAGCAAATAATTTTTTATTCCATAATTAGAAGCATGTTGCAAACAATTGAATATTGCTGACTCAATGGAACCAAGATTGAACAAAATGGAATTTACAGAAGTAAGAAGTTACTTTATCTATTATTCGAATCAAATTATTTTCTCAGTTTCAATTGTCTTTTGGTAGATGTCATGT